>OU696492.1:12713257-13963257 GCA_916048165.1 Spilarctia lutea
GAGAAGATCTGCATTCAGGTCATAACAGCACACGTCACCATAGTCGATTATGGGAAAGATGAGGGTTTGCACAAGCATAGTCTTGGTTTTTGGAGGCAGAAAATTTCTCAGGCGATAAAGCGCCCGAAGAGTGCCAGTGACTCTCTGGCACTGATTTGTTACTTGCTCACGCCAGCTTAATGTGCAGTCTAGATGTAAGCCAAGATCCTTCACAGACTCGCAAACAGGTATAGCAATCCCATTAAAAATTATATCCGGGAGAGTTTCGATGGCTATCCTGCACATCAATCGACGACTTCCAACTATAATGGCTTGACATTTTGATGGGTTAACTGTCAAGCCGAACCTTTCGGACCATGTATTAATTGATTCTAGGTCTCTGTTAACGTTATTTATTGCTAGCGAAATATCTTCAAGCTTAGCCTGCGAATAGAGCTGAAGATCATCGGCATACAGATGATACGCACAACGAAGTTCCAAGGTTAGGAGATTAATGTATATAGAGAATAACAAAGGAGAAAGAATACCGCCTTGAGGGACACCAGAGTCAAGTTCGCACCAATCTGAGGAAGATTCATCGACACGGACATACTGCTGGCGTCCCTGAAGATAGGACGAGAACCATTCCAGCGCTTCGGGCGAGACCATAAGATGGGTAAGGATAGATAGGAGAATATCGTGATTGACAGCATTGAAGGCATTAGAGAAGTCGATCAGCACTAAAACAGTAACCTTTGTGTCCTCCATACCCGCCCTAATGTCGCCAATAACTTTGAGAAGTGCAGAAGTAGTGCTGTGACCCAGCCTGAAACCGGATTGTAACGGGCTCAGGAGGCTATTTTCAAAGATGAATTTAGAAAACTGTTTATGCACACAGGATTCAAGGACCTTGGAGAGGAAGGGGAGAATAGAAATTGGTCTGAAGTGATTGGGGAGAGTGGGATTTGCAATTTTAGGTAAGGGGATGACACAAGCTTTGCGCCAAGAGGATGGGAATATTCCGGAGTATAAGGAGTAGTTGATAATGTGTGAAATTCGTGTGACGTACTTTATGGATGGCTAATAATTCCATCTAACATTTTATTTAAATGAACAAGCCATGAACTGTTAAGTGCATAATGCACAAATGGAAGCAATTCAGACATCCTTACATTGTAGGCGTGACAATGCGCACATTATTAAATGATTGCCACTCCGGACTGGAGTGGCCGTGTGAAAGGAACGGAATTGTGATAAGAACGTTGTTGGCGGGTTACTTTGTTGTAACGAGGAAATGACTGTTTGGATCTTTTCGGATGTCGAGCTCTTTTTTTAATGAATCTGCGCACTTACTAAAGGGCGCTAAAGGAATGATTGCCTTTGACTTTGACACGAGCGGTTTGGTAATAGTAAAGTAAACCATTTTTTGTTTTTTTTTCAGTAGTGTCTATGATGATATTGATGATGATGAAGTTTTCCTAGGCGATTTTGACCACAGCGGCCAATCTCAACGGAGGCACAGTAGTAGTGTAAGCGACAGCAGTGCTGAGGTCTCGGGTTTGATTCCCGGGTCAGATCAAATGTTTGTATGAACTGCAAATATATGTTTCGGAGTTTGGGTATTTTTTATGTATAATATGTATGTATTTCAGACTTAAAAAGAGTGGCTGGCAGCGGATGGATGCGGACTGCCCAAGACCGGGATAGTTGGCGCTCCTTGGGGGAGACCTACGTTCAGCATTGGACGGCAAATGGTTGAAACGATGATTTCAGACTTTGCACGTGTTGGCTAGACGTGTGTAATACACAATAAAACCCCACTACATTGTCTAACAATAACAATAACTAAGAGCGACCTTATCAATTGTTCTCAATTATTCAAGATGTGGAGCAAAAATTTAAAAATAAAACTTTTTCCTTGTATTTAATTCAAACAAATGGATTATTTTTACACGACTTAGATGAAACCAAAAGGAAGGGTAATCTTTTTGCCGACATGTCACCAGCAGGTGGTATCCGAGGGGATAACCGCACAAAAAAAAACCCGCCGTGCTACCCGCGCTACGACAATAACCGCGGGCAACGCCGCGAGGTGAAGCTAGTATCTTTATAAGTTGTAGCCTATGTGTTATTCTGATGTATAAGCTATATTATTGTAAAGTTTCATCAAAATCCATTCAGTAGTTTTTGCGTGAAAGAGCAACAAACATACCCCTCACATACTCACAAACTTTCGCGTTTATAATATTAGGATGGCAAGAATAGCAGTTAGATAAAGGTGATTTGAAGATACAGAACTATATTGCGATTCTGCGAGTCTGAAACTGATTAACTCGAGCCGTTCTCGAGTTTTAGCGAGACTAACGAACAGCAATTCATTTATATATGTAAATATGGAGATAGATGTGTAATGAGACATGCGGCATATGTTTAAAATAAAACAAAAAGGTCATGAAGGTCGGTAATAAAGACATGAATTCATTAAAAACTTGTTAAAATAAAGCTGTTTACTTTATAAAATTAACTAGCTGAACCCCGCGGTGTTCCCTGTGGTTATTGTCGTACAGTTGGTAACGCGGCGGGTCGAAGCTAGTCCAAAAAAAGTAGCCTAAGCTCGAAGGTAGTTTAAAAATGTAATCTAAGTTACTCCTTATATCATTAGCTACCTATGAGTGAAAGTCCTGTCAAAATCGGTCCAGCGGCTCCAGAGATTAGCCGGAACAAACAGACAGACTGACAGACATACAAAAATTGTAAAAAAACATGTTTTGGTATATGTACCGTGTATACATACATGCATTCAGTAAAAAGTGGTTATTTTAATATTACAAACAAGCACTCCAATTTTATTTCTTTGTATAGATATATACCTATATATATTGTCCATCAGCTTCGGTCATATATAGATACATCATCTCTCCTCCAATTGCACACCACTTAGTTCTATCCTCGGGTTCTTGCATCTAGCTTTGAGAAGTTATTCCTTGTCTTTTCTAATTGCTTTACCTCTACCGATAAGAATAAGTGTAAAACAAAATACATTTAGTCCGACCGATGGGCATAATGAGTGGGGCTAAGTGTGACTGCAGATAACATCTAAGTGTTATTTTTTCATGTTCAAGCTGCTAAAAACACTACTCCGCCTGATGGAAAGCATGAGTAGTATCCAAGAGTGGTGATCACCATCCTCAATGGAGGACAGTGCAGCATGGTGACCCATACTTTTTTCACAAATTAGGACTGCCTCGGTAGCGCAGTGGTAGTGAATGCGACTGCTATGCTTGAGGTGTTGGGTTCAAATCCTGGGTCGGACCAAATGTTTGTGTAATCTACAAATATTGGTTTCGGAGTTTGGGTATTTTCTTTTTCTTTTTTAAAAAGACAACTCCCGCATTAGGTATATACATCCTGTGTCGCGGGGGACTTTACAAACATACATGTAACGGACACGAATAACACCCAGACTCAGGACAACATTTTGTGGATCACACAAAGTGATGTCCCACGTGGGATTTGAACCCACGTCACTTGGCGCAGTAGTGAACGTTTAAACCACTAGGCCAACCGTGCAGTCATGTATGTATTTACAAAAAAAGGTATACAAGTATTTATATTAGTTGTCTAGGACCCATAACACAAGCTCTGCTTAGCTTGGGACTAGATGGCGTTGTATGTTAGATGTCCGAAAATGTCCGAAATATCCGAAACAAGTTACAGTTTCAAGTGGCACAGGAGACTGAAATGGCCACAAATAACATCCAGACTCGAAATTTATCTGAATAGGTATAACATTTTTTTTTTCAAGCCGAAAGGCTAAAAATATATTTCTATCTGTATATTTGTTTTAAATGAAACGGAATCTTATGATAATCGGTAGAACTGTTAAGGCGTTGAATTGGGACAAATTAACAAATTCACTTTTGAGTATGTAATATTAGTTAAAAGTAGGATTGACATTGGTATGTGACGTCTCGCAGTTGGGAAGTAATACGTAAAGAATGCTATTCATGGTCAGACTTAATAATTAGCATGGCCGTCAAGACAATTTTTGTTTAGTCAATTACTATTATTTTCTTATACGTGGCAACTTCCACATACAGCGCAACAGCGCCACCTACTGCAGACACACTGAACTACGCAGCAACGTACAACACGAATAAACTACCAATCCTGAATCGTGCAGTAGAAATTCTCGCGCCGATTTATCATATGTACAACATCCCAATAAATATTAAATAAATAAATATTTCGGACATCTTACACATAACGCCATCTAGTCCCAATATAAGCAGAGCTTGTGTTATGGGTACCTACTAGACAACTGATATAAACACTTATATACTTTTTTTTTGTAAATATTTTGGTTATATATAATTGGTCCAACCTGGGAATCGAACCCGAGACCTCAAGAACAGCAGTCGCATACGCTATTACTGCGCCACAGAGGCAGTAGAGGCAGTCGCATCAACTGTTGGGCCCGTCAGGCATGATCACCTCGCCTGGTCGGAGGATCCTTCCTTTGTGTTGGAGGGACTGATACCCGTTCCTCCACAATATTATGCCCAGGTTATTGTTTTTTATATATAATTCTGCCAAAGTGATTCAACTCTGCTTGATGGAAAGCATGAGCATAATGAAAGAGTAGTAAAAGATAGGTTCATTATTATCATCCTACCGCAGTCCACTAATGGACATGCTCTCCTAAAAAGACGCTTTATGTACCTCATATTAACTTTATTATTTTTAAAATTTTTAAACACCCATACCTATAAGTGATAACAATTAACTCGACATTCAAGGATAGAATAATTTTCCTTTATTCCATATTAGATTCTATTACGTCAATCCACTTAAAGTTAAGGAAAAGGAAATTTTAAATATTTTATTGTAGCCAGACCTATAAGGCGTGGTACTTTAAGATCTAAAATTAAATGAATATATAGCTTATGGATACATATTTAAATATGATAGACATCTAGATAGATTCGTTGGTCTGATTAACAACTGTTTGGTATTAGTGGTGAAGTGATTTAAGCTGTTACCTGGCCTACAACGCTGAGTCTTGTGGGTCCGATCGAACTCTTATGCCCGATTTACGCAGATTTATCGATCACCGATATTTTGCAACGATTTTTTATACACATGTTCAATAAATCTGCGCAAATTAATCTGTACAGATTAATCGCTACGATTAATCGTTAGCACACATAACGATAAATCGTAGCAGCAGGCATAAGTGTGATCAACAAAATTGTTATTTTGACTATTGGATATTCCTTGTGTCTGTAAAGTTGGTGCAGCTCATACTAAGCCTCAGCCTAGATTGAGATCAGACGTGACTAGAATCAATTACCTAATACATATATTTTCGTATTTGTTTTCTTAATATTACGACAATATCTATTAATTTCCATAATAATAAACGTCACGTCAATAGCAAGCCTAAACGCCAATCGCAAAAAACCTGTTTGAAATGTGGTTCAAGGCTGTTTTGATAAAAGAGCGGCCGATAAGACGTTTCGTATTCCATGCTATAATTGGATTTCGATTGGTTCGCAAAACGTGATGCTGGGAACAGCAGAACAGATGGCTGAATTTATTTTTTCAGGATTCAGTGATTGGTATTGTATAGTACAAATATAGATTACATCTTATATCCTACGTCTTTAAGTAATTAACTATCGTGTGCAAAACTCAATAAAAACTCCATTACATAAATAAACCTTATCTATATTGTTACGAGCTGGGTATTTAATAAATTAAAGCAGTCGATTAATTACCAAAAATAACCCAATATTTATTAATAACACTTTTTACAATAAGAAATCACTAAATCACTTGTTAGTCGCACTAGAAGATCTCTTCGCTGTTTATCCGCTGTATCGTGAAACAATACTGTCCCTACGGCCAACACGTTCCGCTTTTATATGGCCGTGGAAATTACTCGAAACTACGAAAATATTCGATCGATGTCTCTAGGCTAAATAGATTACTCTAGAGCTGCTTGTAGCGCCATCTAGCGTCGAGTAATCGTCATAATGCACACAGTTGCGCGCTTTCCGACACTAGATGGCGTTGTCCTCGACAGTTCTCGATTCTTCTAGTGGACACTAGATTCATCTGGTTATGGCGCAACACTGCCCCCTCCTAAGACATGCTCGTCCCGAGCATTATCGGTTCCATAGTATCGCGCCAGTCGATCTACATGAACTATCTTTGGGGCGCCTCTTGGACACTTCTGTATCCGGTAGGTAACATCATTGATTTTAGTGACTACCCGGTATGGCCCATCCCATTTTGCTTGTAGCTTCGGAGATCTCCCTTTACTGCGAACTGGATTATGTAGCCATACTAGCGAACACTCTTCGAAGCCCTTATTATTCGCTTTTCGGTCATAACGGGTTTTCATCTTTTCAGACATTTGTTGGCCCGATTGTCTGACATGCTCATAAATGTCATTCATCTTGTTCCGCAAGTCATTCGCGTACTCCGTTATACTTCGCGGGGTATCAGGGGGTATTCCAGTGATCAAGTCTGCAGGCAACCGTAGTTCTCTTCCGAAGTTTGCAAAAGCTGGTGTTACGGAAGTACATTCGTGGACTGCACTTCGGTATGACAGAAGAAACGGTTGGATGTGTTTGTCCCAATCTTTTTGCTTACTTTCAACTACTTTTGCCAGATACCTCTCTAGTGTTTGGTTAAATCGTTCCACCATTCCGTCCGATTGTGGGTGGTAAGAGGTGGTTCTGGTTTTGTGAGCACCCATCACTCAAAACATTTCTTGAAATATTTGAGACTCAAAATTTCTTCCTTGGTCACTGTGGATTTCTAAAGGCACTCCAAAACGACAGAAGACTTCGTGCACTAATTTATCTGCAACTGTTGATGCCTCTTGATTGGGAATGGCAAAGACTTCTGGCCACTTAGTGAAGTAATCCATTACGACCATGAAGTACTTGTTTCCGCTTTCACTTTCAGGAAACGGTCCTGCCACGACTATAGCAATTCTTTCCCAGGGTGCACCAACATTATACAATTTCAATGCGCCTCTGCTACGTGTATGAGGTCCCTTCACGGCCGCACAACTGGTACACTTGCGACACCAGTCCTCAACATCATCACGACAATGAATCCAGTAGAATCTTTTCCTTATCTTTAACAATGTCTTCTTAACTCCCATATGACCTCCTGAACATCCATTATGGTAGAGCTGCAGGACCACTGGTATCTTAGCTTTAGGAACAACCATTTGCAGGTGACAGCTGTCTCCTCGAGCGTTTTCCCATTTACGGCACAAGACTCCATCCTGGATGACTAGACTATCCCATTGAGCCCAATAACTCTTCGTGGTCGAGCTCAGCGATGCAACTTCGCTCCAGTGTGGCTTAGGAGTCTCAGCTTTAATCCACTCGAGAATTGGTTTGATATCTGCATCCTCTTGCTGCAGGCTTTCCTTCCATTCGTTGCTAAGGTCCGTCTTTATCGTCCTTATAGGAACAGCTTCCTTTACTTCTTGCTTGGCGCAGTGCTTGCAGTCTTCAGGGCAAGGTCTTCTTGATAGTGCGTCTGCGTTACCGTGAGACTTTCCACTGCGATGTCGGGCAGTACTATCAACCACCTTATTCTCCTGAAACCGCTCGTGTTCTCTTCCTATGCTTCGTATAGGGCAGCTGGACCGAAGGTGACCTTTTTCACCACAGGCGTAGCATCTAGGGCTGTACCTCTGAAATCGGTCCCGCACCGGTGATGCCACATCCTCCCGGACCCGATGAGACCGATGGTCTCGTCTCACAGCAGCTCTGCCCTGCTGTTGTCGGGCAGTACTATCAACCGCCTTATTCTCCTGAAACCGCTCGTATTCTCTTCCTATGCTTCGCTTAGGGCAATTGGACCGAAGGTGACCTTTTTCACCACAGGCGTAGCATCTAGGGTTGTACCCCTTAAATCGGTCCCGCGGAGGTGATGCCACAACCTCCCGGACCCGGTGAGACCGATGGTCTTGTCTCACAGCTTCCACCTCCAAAGCATGGGCCAGAGCCTCCTTGAGAGTTTCATGGTGCCCAAGTCTCACAGCAGCTCTAACTTCGAGGTCACGGATGCCATCGATAAAAGCTTGCACCAGATTCCCGTCAACGAGCGCAGGTGCAGACTGGTATGCCTTACGGACCAGTTTCTCAACTTCCAGAGCCCACTGTTGCAAGTTTTCACCGATGCGTTGGGCACGATCCTTCAGCTGTGCACGAAACACGTGCTCCAGATGAGCGTCACCATATCTTGCCTCCAATGCCTCCAGCAGTTGCTCATAGGTTACCTTCTTACCGAGGGCTTCGAGGACGGTTAGAGCCTGGTCTCGAAGACCCAAGGTGAGCGCGGTCATAGCTTGTTCCTTTGTCCAGCCGTTTGCCGTCATAACAGCCTCAAACTGAATCTTGTAGGCTGACCACGAAAATGTTCCATCAAACGGCGGTACTTTGAACCCCCGTACCGAAGGAGCAGCAGTTACTATAGTCGCCGCTCCGTCTCCAACTTTAAGGTTCCCTAAGGCCTCCTTCACGTCAGCAATTTGAGTTTCGGCCTCAGTGATACGATTCTCGTGTTGAAGAACCTGATCCTTCACTACCTTGATTTCTTTGCCGAAAGTCTCATGTATGCCTTTTAACAAGAGCATCTGTTCCTCCTGGCGGCGGGCCTGCTCCTCCTTGTCCCGCTGCAGCTGTTCCTCTAAGCGGCGGGCCTGCTCCTCCTGGCGGCGGGCCTGCTCCTCCTGGCGGCGAGCCTGCTCCTCCTTGTCCCGCTGCAGCTGCTCTTCCAAGCGGCGGGCCTGCTCTTGGAGCATCGTCATTAGGGCCGTGATATCTGGAGCTGCCGCCGATGTGGACGGCGTGGTTTCCATCGCTGTCTGCTGATCTTCCGATGTAGACAGTTGTGCACTTCCAAATCGCCTCTGATCAGCCTCTTGCTGGCGCTGACTCCTGGTTCGGATACCTTCCGTGTCCTCCTTTGGTAATACCGGCATACTTTAATCGCACTTCTGACACCAAATTGTTACGAGCTGGGTATTTAATAAATTAAAGCAGTCGATTAATTACCAAAAATAACCCAATATTTATTAATAACACTTTTTACAATAAGAAATCACTAAATCACTTGTTAGTCGCACTAGAAGATCTCTTCGATGTTTATCCGCTGTATCGTGAAACAATACTGTCCCTACGGCCAACACGTTCCGCTTTTATATGGCCGTGGAAATTACTCGAAACTACGAAAATATTCGATCGATGTCTCTAGGCTAAATAGATTACTCTAGAGCTGCTTGTAGCGCCATCTAGCGTCGAGTAATCGTCATAATGCACACAGTTGCGCGCTTTCCGACACTAGATGGCGTTGTCCTCGACAGTTCTCGATTCTTCTAGTGGACACTAGATTCATCTGGTTATGGCGCAACAATATATTAATATATTATGTAAAGCAAGTTTAACGCCTTGCTACGAAATTACGGTAACGGGTATAATAATTTATTTTTTTCACAGGTAACGGTAAAGGTACGGAACCCTTTGAAAAAATTATGATCGAATTTAGACCAATATGCGACTACAGTTTTTTTTTAAATTGTTAAAACTTTAGTTAACTATCTACTGGTTTGGGTTTTTTCTGGTTTTTTCATCCATGACAAATATTGTGTCAAAAGCACGATCGCCGGATTTCTTTCTGATTGTAACTTATTGATCACTAGCTGAACCCCGCGGTGCTACCCGCGGTACGACAATAACCACCGGCAACGCCGCGAGCGCGAAGCTAGTATCTTTATAAATTATAGCCTATGTGTTATTCTGATGTATAAGCTATATTATTGTAAAGTTTCATCAAAATACATTCAGTAGTTTTTGCGTGAAAGAGCAACAAACACACTCACTTACATACTCACAAACTTTCGCGTTTATTATATTAGTAGGATATGTATTTAGAAATATATATCCAGCCTTGTTCCTATAGTACAAAGAGTTGCCTAGTTTCTTAACAGACGACCGTGAAACAATATATCTAAGAACCTTAATCACCTGATTAAATTCAACTAAACACAAGTTTATTAACAGTCTAACTAAACAACTTTCAAATCTAGTTATAATAAATAATAATAAATAAATATTTCGGACTTCTAACACACAACGCCATCTAGTCCCAAGCTAAGCAGAGCTTGTGTTATGGGTACTAGACAACTGATATGAATACATATATACTCTTTTTTTTGTAAATACATACATATTATACATAGAATACACCCAAACTCCGAAACAAATATTTGTAGATCACACAAACACTTGGTTCGACCCAGGATTTGAACCGAGACCTCAAGGACAGCAGTAGCATACGCTACCACTTGCGCCACTGAGGCAGTTATGATTTTAAAGAAAACCTTCTACAAACTTATCTGTAAAAATTAAAGTAATAAAACACTGTTTTTCATTGAATCGTATATAAAGATGCCAATCTGTTTCATAACAAATTGTCTGATAGAAAACAACATAATATTATGAGTATACATATAATATGTACGTCAATACATTAGTACCTACCTCTATTTTGCACTTAATTATCTTACGAATTAAACCAATAACTATTTTCTGTACCGGATATTATCCGACCGACGAATTCGGGTGCCCATAGAGCAGCCATACGCAGGCGTTACTCACTTACAAAGTATACGCCCTAAAGGCCTAATTACACACATTACACTGCCATGACACAAAATGTGTATATGAGTATGTGAAATTGCGAATGTTTTGTTTAATAATTATATATTGAATTGATTGACTGCCTCCTTGGTCTGGTAATAAGCGTAAGCAACTGCAGATCAAGAGGTCTCGTACTGGGTTTTTCTTTCAAGAAATTTTTAATAGCCGGAGTATGGAAGATGGCGGTGTTTCCTGCCTCGGAGAGCATTACAACAAAAAAGGAACAACGGTTCATGTTTAAAAACCTAACTTAACAGAAATAAAAAGGATTTCAAAAGTGTAATTACGGGGAATGAACCTAATAAAAATTGTGCTCGTGTTATAAAAAGTTTTAGATTGACATAAATACATACATAATACAGACATAGTTGCAGTTTATTTCGTGGGAGAGCTATGCTTCGGCATGAATGGGTTGGCTCGAACGGAGCGATACCACGGCCTCACAGAAAACCGGTGTGAAATAGCGTTTGCGCTATGTTTCATCGAGTGAGTGAGGATACCGGAGGCCCATACCCCAACCCCTGCCCCCATCCCCTTTCCCATCCCCCAAAGGTCGGCAACGCACTTGAGACGCCTTTGTTGTTGCGGGTGTCCATGGGCGGCGATAATCGCTTACCATCAGGTGATACGTCTGCTCGTTTGCCCACTATACAATAAAAAAATAAAAAAATCTCCCTCTATTATTATCTAAAAATGTAGAGATGTCAAAACAGTGTCGGATGTATTAGGCGAAGGTTACGAAATGTCTTACAGATATTTTAATGAGGCAATAAAATAAATTTTTCACAATAATAATTTTATCATTAGTCGTCAAATAAAAAACATTGTTGTTGCCAGTATTATTACTTTTATTATAACAGAGCCGTGGAAGAGTTATGCTTCGGTTCATAATTAGCTGGTTCGACAGAACACCGTGTTAAACATTTGTTTTGATGCATTTCAAAATACACCGAGTATATTTCCAATTACATACTAAGCAAGCCTGTTTGTCAGTCAATGGGGCACTTAAAAGTAATTGCGAAAATTAAACGTATAAGGAAAAGTAGCTAAGAAGGTAGAAGAGAAAGGTATACAGGCCACTACTAGACATAAGCCTCTCTTTAGGAAGGATTTGATTGCGGAGTATAAGCAAACAATATTTGAACGAATGGACTATAACTACAAAACATCGAAAAACATAAATGACTATAGTTTTTTAAGAGAATCAATTCTAAAAACATCACTGTCAAAATCCCAACAGTAAATCATCTAGATATTTTTTCATAAGTTGGTGAATTTTCGAAAATTATATTTCTTTTTTTTATTGAATAGTGAGCAAACGAGCAGACGTATCACCTGATGGTAAGCGATTATCGCCGTCCATGGACACTCGCAACACCAGAGGCTTCACAAGTGCGTTGCCAACATTTGGGGGATGATACCCTTATCATCCCCCAAATGTTGGCAACGCACTTGTGACAAAAACAAAGATTCCATATTTCTTTAAACTTTTGCTATTCTCAAATATAGTTCGTTACGCAAGTGTTCACTCTATTCTACCGAAACAGTTGTTCAATCAAACAAGTGTATTTGGCCGTGGAGGTCATTAATGTCGTATATGTGGGGCATTATTTGTCTTTTTTTATGTAATAGCTGTCTATAATATATACATTACATACATAGATATAACTCAAAAGGAGAAACCGGTGTGTTAGTACGTCTAAGGAAGATTGATGAAAAGGAAAGCAGGGGCCTAGAGCACATAAGAGCAAAAATCAGTGGCATTTGAATTATTTGTTTTTTGATTTGTCCAACAATCTGATAGTTTTTTAGCGAATATTTCAGTAACTAATGACTGGATTTCCACCCTCTTTCCAGCTGTGAAATCCGACGTGTAAATATATCTGTAAAGATTTATTTACAAAATAAATATGTAAATAAGTGGTAGCGTATGCGACTGCTGTGCTTGAGGTCTCGGTTTCGATTCCCGGGTCGGACCAAATGTTTGTATGATCTGCAAATATTTGTTTCGGAGTTTAGGTGTATTCTATGTATAATATGTATGTATTTACAAAAAAAAGTACATAAGTATTTATATCAGTTGTCTAGTACCCATAACACAAGTTCTTATTAGCTTGGGACTAGATGGCGTTGTGTGTTAGATGTCCGGGATATTTATATTTATTTATTTATATCATGTATCATTTGAAGCGTCTATCGCTTTAATGTGGATTATCTTTAGTGTCACGATATTGCATGGTCTACATTCGTATTGAGGATGGTAATCTCTTAGATTCTACTAATGATTTACATCAGGCAGAGTAGAGTAATTTCGGCAGCTATTATTTAAAAGTAAAGCCCAACCATAACTAGCGATTACTAACAATCTACAAATCGTAATTTATTCATTTATTTAAATAATATTCTGTTCCTTTCATTGTGTTATCTTCTTCTTATCTTTCTTTCTTTTTTAAATACACTCTCAACTTGCCTATGATCCTTGCCTCCAATTACATGCCACCTGATATCTCGCATGCATCTTCTACTATGTTCTTTTTTAATTTACAGCACTAATGAGCTCACACACAGATGATTTCGTAAGCACTAATAAAACTGTAACAAATAATTATAATTTTTTTTTATTATATAAGGGGCAAACGAGCAGACGTATCGCCTGATGGTAAGCGAACCGCAACACCAGAGGCGTTACAAGTGCGTTGCCGCTCTTTTAGGAAGGAGTACGCTCTTTTCTTGAAGGTTTGAAGGTTGTATTGGTCCGGGAACACCGCAGGCGACAGCTCATTCCACAGTTTTGCTGTGCGCGGCAGAAAGTTTCGGGAAAATAGTTTTCTTAATGCATTTAATGCGACTTTGTTTAACTTTTCGCTTATATATGGACGTTAGATCACACTATTAGGCCTTATGATGCAGAAGCCTCTCAATCAGCCGGCATAGTGTGGGTCTCCATGATGTATTGTCTGCTTTCGCAGTACCACTACTCTTGAATTCTGCTCATGCTATCCATCAGGCAGAGTCGAGTTACTTTGGCAGACCCATATACAAAAAATATCACAAAATTCCACACGAACAAAAATTAGTATTTTATGTACATTTTTTTTATTGAATTTGGGGGCAAACGAACAGACGTATCGCCTGAAAGTAAGCGATTACCGCCGCCCATGGACACTCGCAACACCAGAGGCGTCACAAGTGTTTTGCCGGCCTTTGGAGGATGGGGAGGGGGATAGGGGAGAGGGATAGGGGTGAGGGATAGGGGAGGGGAGGGGAATGGGGTATGGGCCTCCGGTATCCTCACTCACTCGGTGAAACACAGCGCAAGTGCTATTTCACACCGGTTTCCATACATATGTTTAAGTTCTAATAATTCAAAACAAAAATGTTACCTAACATTGCTCAATTGGATTTTTATGAATAGTTACCAGTTTGCTCCGCTGATAGGTCAAGGTCGTTTGAGCTAAGTTTATGCAATGATTTTAATATCTTATGTTTATTTTGCAAGACTGGTTCGATATTTGGATTTTATGGTTTTTATGTAACATAACTGCCTCGGTAGCGTAGTGGTAGCTTAATGCGATTGCTGTGCTTGAGGTCTTGGGTTCGATTCCCGAGTCGGACTAAATGTTTGTATGATGATGATATGAGCAAATATTTTTTTCGGAGTTTGGGTGTTTTCTATGTATAATATGTATGTATTTACAAAAAAAGTATAATATGTATTTATATCAGTTGTCTAGTACCCATAACACAAGTTCTGCTTAACTTGAGACTAGATAACGTTGTGTGTTAGATGTCTGAAATATTTATTATTATTTTTATTGTAACGCTAAATAAAAGAGGATACGTTTAAAAATTATAAAAAATGAGAATTTTCATTTGACGGACTTGTTTGTCTAGTGTTAAATGATGCTGGCTGGGGAATCAGTCGTAGGTAGACGTATAGCTTCGACTTTCGATCAAAATAAATAATTGCCTGATAAGTTTCATTAGGTGTATGCCGCGACACAAGAATAGTCCTAACGCGGACGTCTTTTTGAAATAGAAAGAAAACAAGTTGTTAAGACCTTAAATTGTGAAAAAAATAAACAAATTTACTATCGCGTTAGTAATATTAGTTAAGACTAATTATCGTCGAGCAGATGTGTTTTCTTTTAAAATAAAAAATACTGCTATTTCTTCTTACCGCATTGTAGGCTCTGTCCCGTTCGATATCATGCAGTATCAATAACACAGGTCAAAAACCTCATCATGATAACTGCTTTAAGAAGGTCTAGAAACGCACTAGGAACATTTCTGATATCTCAAGTATTTTAGAAAGGCCTTATATGAACAACTGCTTAGTTTGAGACTAGATGGCGTTGTGTGAGATGTAAGACAATATTTATAGCAACGAAGATCCTTATCGCGCGTTGCAAAAGGGGGCTAGACGGAAAAAAATAAGACGAAAATTTGTAACGACACGAAAAAATTAAGACGGAAAGTTGTAACGACACTTTTTGCTATAGTAAGCTACGAGTATTGTAAGCCGTGCAGCGTGCGCATGTTTCTCTGTCTGTCTCTCTCTCTCTCTCTCTCTCTTACAGAAAGCAAGCCAGATATTTCCGTTTCGTCTTTCTATTTCGAACTTCGTTTCATCCGGGTGTCCCTTGACACCTCTCAAGTTTTTTTATTTTATATATTACCTTTACTAGCTTCACCCCGCGGTTTTACCCGCGGTTATTGTCAAAGTATAACAATAACAAACACCAATAATAACGACAGACACTGGCGATGGCTTTTTCCTCCAGACAAATCTTTGGTAATTGATAAGTTATGTGTGTGTTGAATATAAATTAGTTACCTCTGCAGAGCTGGTAGATGCCAGCAGCAATGATGATGAAAAGAGCGAGGAGTTTAGCGTATGTGAACCAGTCCTGCACGATGGTAGCGGCGCGGACTGACCAGCAATTAACGAACGCCAACAGTACTGCGAACAAGGAAAGATTATGTGGAAACATGAGTCATAAAATTAAAATAACTGGCTGGCAGGAGCTGGATGCGACAAGCCGAGGATCGAACCAAGTAGCGTGCAATTGGAGAGGGCTATGTCCAGCAGTGGACTACGATAGGCTGATGATGATGGAAATTAAAATAATATTTGCTGAGTTTTAATGGAATAAAATACCAAAGGAAATCCAATCCTATGCTACTAATATATAAAATGCGACAGATTAAGATATACCAATAATTTTTACTCTTTTTAGCAACTACTACAGAATTTATAACACATAGGCTACTAATTTATCGCGATAAGTCTATGCTGAAAGTTACGCTGAGACCGTTTGGAAACGTTGAAGAATTTTCAGTCTCGATAGTGCACCTTTTTTTCGTTGGTGGTTTATGAAATCTCGTATTTATTCGAATAAATCAGAAACCATTGTCAAAGTATCAAAAAAGTCTACGATAGTATTTATCTATCTTTTAAGGTTTGTTCACTAATATAACATCTTTTGGTAAACAAATTTGTTCACATTACACTTCGGACAATAGAAGATGCTGACGAAGTTGTGCAGCTCAGCTGGTAACTCATAAAAGGATGATTAAAATCTCTTAAGCTAGTGTATTTAAAACAAAACAATAACCTGTAATAGCCCACTGCTGGACATAGTATTCTACTTTTTTAAATTTTTATTGTATTGGGGGCACACAAGCAGACGTATCGCCTGATGGTAAACGATTACCACCGCCCATGGACACCCGAAATACCAGAGGCGTCACAAGTGCGTTGCCGCCCTTTTGGGGATGGGGAGGGGGATGGGGGAGTGGATGGAGTCACTCTCTCGGTAAAACACAGTGCAAGCGCTATTTCACACCGGTTTTCTGTGAGGCCGTGGTATCACTCCGGTCGAGCCGGCCCATTCATGCCGTAGCGTAGCTCTCCCACGGGTAAAAAGGTTTATTTTTCTAAGTAAAACATTTAGAAAATGTAATTCATCATGCTAAACTATTATGTTTAAGGCAGGTTAAGTATAATTAAAGTTAGATTAAAATAAATCTAATAATTACGAAATAATTAAAATTTACTTTCAAGGTAGCCACGCTGATTTCAGCTCTACCGGGGCCATACTACCTTCGCAAAGAAGATCAACGTAAAATGACAGTGTTCGTGCTGTCGTGTTTCGTTGGTGAGTGCGAGATCGGAGGCCCAATGATGGTGCGGGTCACCATACCGCATTGTTGCATTATTTGCAATGAGTATGGTGACCACCGTTCTTGGATTCTGCTTATGCTTTCCATCAGGCGAAGTAGATTCATTTCGGCAGAAAAATGTTTCATTTTTAACCGACTTCAAAAAAGACATAATAAAAACAGTCAAATTAATAACCTCCTTGGTTATTAATTTACTATGTTTGTTACCTCATAACTTTTGACTGGGTGAACCGATTTTGGTCCAGTTCTTGAAGTATGTTGTTTTCTTGTTGAAATTTGTGATTGTAACAAACTAAAGAGATGTATTACAAGTTTCTTATGAAAGCAACGACAGTTTGTCATTAAACAATAATAAATTTGTTAATGCAGCTTTCTAATAATAGCGCTATGCGTAGTTTAGATAGCAGAGATGTCAAGTTTCGGGAACAGTAATGGTATACTCATATATAATTATCATCATAATTATGGTTGGCAGTCCACAACTGTGCGATTTTCCCGAAACTTTCTGCTGCGCTCAGCAAAACTGTGGAATGAGCTGTCACCTGCGGTGTTCCCGGACCAATACGACCTTCAAACCTTCAAGAAAAGAGCGTACTTCTTCCTAAACGCACTTGTAACGCCTCTAGTGTTGCGGTTGTCCATGGGCGTCGGTAATTGCTTACCATCAGGCGATACGTCTGCTCGTTTGCCCCCTATATAATAAAAAAATATATATATAAGGTGTGTCCTATGTTCAGCAGTGGACTTGGTACTCAAGGCTGTTAATGAGTCAACTGTGATACGAGTAAGTTTTTCGGGACAGCTGAGAGGCTTGCCGACCCGTTGGTTTGTGTACTGACCCGGCCCTACACTATGCCAGCTGGCTTAAATACAGCAGAAACTGGAATAGGTATATTGGCCGGCCCAGCTGATTAGCCTTCGATCCGTAGCCTTAATACCAGGGAAAGGTGATGGTAACTATTTTAACCGGCCCAGCTGTTAGCCTTCGTACCGTAGTTAGAATAGTAGTGAAACTCGAGGAGGTTACGACTTATCTGATTTATTTACACAAATGCATTTTCTTATAATTACATTTTGGCCGACAACATAGGACAGTGAAAGCGAGCTTACAAAACTACACAAAAACCTCAGCCAATTGGAGCGAAGGAACTTTAGCGTAAATATGAGCGCGCGCCGAGAATCCGTTCATTTACGGCGCATGCTTTGTGACTGGCGGGGCGGCTGGCGCGACGTGACGGCGCGGGAGCGCTGTCGCCACAGTACTCCCCCTCAAGCGAAGCGTACGTTAGGTTTAACTATCCTGCCGGTTCGAGTGACGTAGGTGTTGCATTTCGTGGCTGGCTCATCTCTGTTGCTCGATGTCGCGGCGGCTGCACTCGTAGTGTTGGTACTCGAAGTTGGCGGTGTTGTCTGCATTGTTGTATTGGAATATGATTGTGATGTGTGTTGCTCGTCGCTATATGTATAGGCTGGTTTCAATCGATCTATTGATATTACTGTCGTACGTAATGGTAGTTGAATAGTGAATTGTTTGCCACTTGCGCTGCGTTGTAATACTTTGTAAGGACCTTCGTATGGCGGTGTAAGTGGACGGCGAACGGTGTCGTTCCGCACAAACACATGTGTACATGTTTGTAGGTCCTTATGTACGAATGTGTGTAGGTTCGATGTATGCGATCTTTTTGTAGGTGTTAATGACGACATTGTTTCGGTCAGCTGACGAACGAACTCTGCGTCGTTTATGTTCGGCTTTGTAGGCACGAAAAAGTCCGACGGGATGCGTAGTGTAGAACCGTAGGTCATTAAGGCAGGGCTAACGGAAGAGTCTTGACAAAGTGCTGTACGCAGTCCTAGTAGCACAGTAGGTAATTCCTCGATCCATCTGATACTTGCGGCTCTTGCCATTAGTGCTGCTTTTAAAGTACGATGCCATCGTTCTATCTGTCCGTTTGCCTGTGGGTGGAATGCAGTGGTACGTATGCGAGAAACGCCGAGTGTCTTCATTAGTGAGTGGAATAGTGATGACTCAAATTGTCTGCCTTGGTCGGTAGTGATTCGTAAAGGACAACCGAATCGTGTTATCCATCCTTCGTAAACAGCTTTCGCTACTGTCTCGGCGGTGATGTCACGAGTAGGTATTGCTTCGGGCCATTTAGTACAGCGGTCGATCATAGTAACTAAATACCTAAAGTCGTTTGATGGTGGTAGCGGTCCAACTATGTCGACGTGTAGGTGTTCAAAACGCGATGATTGTTGAAACTCGCCGAGTGGACTAATTACGTGTCTTTGTATTTTCGCGCGTTGACAACCGATGCATGACCTTGACCACGTAGTTACGTCTTTGTTCATAGACGGCCAGAAGAATTTTGTAGTCATTATTTTTCTTGTTGTTCGTATGCCAGGGTGACTAAGTTCGTGTTGCGCTTTGAATGCTACAAAACGATAACTCAGTGGTAGGTATGGTCGAATGTTCGTTGTAGATATATCGCACCATATCGGTCGTTGACCCCCGGGTAGTGTAATGTGTGAAAACTTGAGATTACTTTGTTTCATGCAAGCTTGTAGTTCTGTGTCGTTCTCTTGTTCTATTGCTAATTTATTGTAGTCGATTGTGTGATTAAGTATTTCTATTTCTGATATGCGTGATAACGCGTCGGCCGCTTCGTTTCTATCTCCGTGAATGTATTTTATTGTTGAACAAAATTGGCTTATGTAGTGTAGTTGACGTTCTCGTCTCGGTGTATCACTGTGTGGTCTGTGCATATAGTGAGGTCGTTACCCTCGATCAGCCGGCGTAGATTCTTAACAGCGGTGTACATTGCTAATAATTCGCGATCGTACACGCTGTATCTTCGCTGTGTGTCACTCATTGTTTTTGAGTAGAAGGCAAGAGGTTTCCATACGTCGTTAACTTTTTGTTGTAGTACGGCGCCGAGGCTCGTGTCGGAAGCATCAGTTAGTAAGCACAGTGGCGCGTTAGGTATTGGGTGAGTGAGTGTAGTCGCTTCGAGTATGCTTTGGCGGCATTGCTCGAAAGATTTTTCAGCTTCAGGCGTCCATTGAATTGGTGACTTGTCATTCTTCTTAGAGTTATGTAAGTATTTGTTGAGTAGGCATTGATGTTCTGATTGATGAGGTAAACAGTTGCGGTAAAAGTTAATCATGCCTAAAAATCTTCTTAGTTCTTGTATCGTAGTGGGTTTCGGGTAACTTTTTATTACTTGCGTGCGTTCTTCCGTGGGTTTGATTCCGTCTGATGATACTTCGTAGCCTAGGAATTGTATCTTGTTTTTGCCAAATTCGCATTTATTGATGTTAAGCGTGACTCCATACTGGTTAAGGCGTTCAAGTACTTTATGTAAGTATTTTTCATGGTCACTAGGGTTCGAGAATATGATTAAATCATCCAAATACGAAAAACAGATGTCATCGAGTCCCCTTAACACTTCATGCATAAAACGTTGGAAGGTTTGACCAGCATTACGTAATCCAAAGGGCATGCGGTTGAATTCATATAGCCCAAATGGTGTGATGATTGCAGTTTTCGCGGCGTCTGTTTTTTCCAAAGGAAGAGCGTAAAAAGCATTTTTCATATCAAGCTTCGAGAATATTGTCTTTCCGTGTAACTGGTAAGTAAAGTCGTGAATCCTAGGTATAGGATATCTATCTGGTATTGTAACGGCGTTGAGTCTTCTATAGTCACCACACACTCGTAGTGAACCGTCTTTTTTCTTTACGACGTGTAGTGGGCTGGCCCAAGGGCTGTTTGATGGCTTACATATACCCATTTCCATCATCGTCTCGAACTCAATCTTCGCGGCTTTATATTTATCGGGTGGGAGCGGACGCGGCCTTGAGAATATAGGCGGTCCCGTGGTTTCGATGCGATGTGTGACGTCATGCTTAACTGTAGTTTTTAGTGACATTGGTCGTAACAGGTCAGGATATTGCTTCAGTATCTCATGATAAGGGTGATTACGGTTAATTAGGTAGACGGATTCTTCATTGTTACATATTGCAAGGGCGTTAATGCTGAGTTCGGTGACACTATCTATTAATTTTCTGTTGTGTAAGTCGACTAATAACTTATATTTTGTGAGGAAGTCTGCACCTAATATTGAAGTTTTTACGTCGGCGATTATAAATGTCCATTTGAAACTTCTACGTAAGCCTAAGTTGAGCTCTAATGTACGCTCGCCATAGGTACGTATCTCTGTTCCGTTCGCAGCGTATAATTTACAACTATTTTCTCTAGGTCTTAAAAATCTCGTTTTCTTTGCGGCCAGTACGGATATGTCGGCTCCTGTGTCGACAAGAAACTTTTCTGTGTTTTTGCTATCTGTAATGCACAGGCGGTGGGTTCCAAGGATCACACCGACGCCCGCCACGGTCGGTGCTTTTGTTAGTTTTCCTTGTTCTTATTCGTGACATTGATATTATTACGCTTACTTTTTGAGCACGGTGATTCGCATTTACGAGCGTCGTCACCGAATCAGTAGTGATAATAGCATAGCCAATCAGCGTCGTCGGGCCCTCGCCGGCGGGAATGCGACCGCGGGCGATGTTCGCTCGGCGCTCTTGAGTGACCTTCAAAGCGCGAGCGATGGTGAGGCGGGAAGTATGTCGAGCGTTGCTGGTTTGATCGTAGTTCGGCTACTTCTAGTGACAATTTTTCTATTTCTTTAGTTAGTAGGTTAATTTGGAGGTTTTCTATTTCCGTATTATTCTTGTTCTTTTGGCACGACGACATAGTGGTTGTAATGGCGGCAGCCGTTGGGGGCTCGAAGTGTTCTAACATTTTGTCGGCCATTGCAGCTAGGCTTTCTAGTGTCTCTTTGTTGATGGCTAGGATGCCGCGGATCTGTGTTGGTAATTGATTGAGCCATAATACTTGTAACGCCTCGTCTGTTAGTAACTTTCCGCTGAGGTCACGCATTTTACGAAGTAATTGGCTAGGTTTTGAATCTCCGAGTTCTAGACCACTAAGTAGTTTCTGTAACCGACAATGATCTGACTCTTGATAAGTGGATATAAGTCTGTTCTTCAATGTTATGTATTTCCCTGTAGCAGGCGGATTTAATATAATGTCGGAGATTTGTTCAAGGTCATCGCAGCCGAGTAGTGGGATAACTAAGTTGTATTTATGTTCTTCTCCGATCTTGCTTGCAGCGACGGCGGCTTCAAATTGTGCGAACCACAGTCGTGGGTTTTGGCGCCAAAATGGTGGTAGACGCGCAGGCAGCGAGATTGTGGCTACGTCGCTTTTAACTTCCATTCCCTGGGCATCGCTAAATTCTGTGTTTGCTTCGTTCGTCATGGCTGTAGGTATTCACGCGGACTGTCGTGGGTATGTTGAGTCGACGCCGTGAATACTTAGGAGCGTTCGTCCGGGGTCACCAGTTTCGGGACAGCTGAGAGGCTTGCCGACCCGTTGGTTTGTGTACTGACCCGGCCCTACACTATGCCAGCTGGCTTAAATACAGCAGAAACTGGAATAGGTATATTGGCCGGCCCAGCTGATTAGCCTTCGATCCGTAGCCTTAATACCAGGGAAAGGTGATGGTAACTATTTTAACCGGCCCAGCTGTTAGCCTTCGTACCGTAGTTAGAATAGTAGTGAAACTCGAGGAGGTTACGACTTATCTGATTTATTTACACAAATGCATTTTCTTATAATTACATTTTGGCCGACAACATAGGACAGTGAAAGCGAGCTTACAAAACTACACAAAAACCTCAGCCAATTGGAGCGAAGGAACTTTAGCGTAAATATGAGCGCGCGCCGAGAATCCGTTCATTTACGGCGCATGCTTTGTGACTGGCGGGGCGGCTGGCGCGACGTGACGGCGCGGGAGCGCTGTCGCCACAAGTTCAACTTATTTACGAAACATATTACTTGTGTCTATTTGCAATATCAATAGATATCTAGGTAAATATGGTGAGATAAGAAAATGCAACATAACGTTCCTATTATACTTTATATTACATAGTTATAAATTTATTTCTAAAGGATTAAGGTTAAATATTTGTTAGTTTTCTGTTATCGTTTACGTTTGTGGAATGTCAACTTGGGTAGGAGGGTAGACATACATATATTTATTTTGGACCTCTGACAAGAAATACATCTTACATACATAGTTTTATTACAAAAAATAAAATATTTTTGTCTTGTGCTCCCACAATTATGGGAGATCACATTATTGTGATCTCCCATAATCTCCCGTCCTTATGGACGTTACAACAATAAATAACGGCAAAGTGATAACAATTAATTATAAAAAGTTGAAATTAGTGACAGACACACATCTATACAATACTCGTATATATAAAATAAAAATCAGAAGAGTTTATTTGTGTGTTTACTTGAACGCGTCAATCTCAGGAACTATTGGTCCGATTTCAATTTTTCAGTGTTAGATAGCCTATTTACCGAGGAAGGCTAGGCTATATAGGCTATCATCACGCTAAGACTAATAGGTGCGGAGCACTAATGAACAATGTTACTAAAACGGGGGAAAATTATAACGCTTCAGGCAATAGGACACGTAAACGATGTTGCGTGGGTCAGCTAGTCCAATATATACGAGTATACGCACACACACACACACACACCCACGTGCCCTCACGTAAACACACTTTTTTACATTATTTATATAAATATATATATATATATATATATAATATTCATCGAAGTATGATTTTCCTATGATTTACACACCAAAATAATTTCCAGTAGAAAACTTAACATTTTAGCATTGGCATCGGTATAGCGATGTGCCGCTAACAGTTATTGCAATAACAGTAATCCATAAGTGGTGGTTTACTGTTTAATGGGTAATTAAAAATGATTAGCACTAACACACTGTGTTGTATGCCATTTTAATTGCAAATCATTGCAATTTAAGTTAACAATTTAATGTTTATTTAACACTAGCGACTTGCCTTAACTTTGACTTGGATGAAAGTACACGACACTGGATGAAGGCAGTTTTACCTGCTACTCAGTCTATCAAACAGTTATCTAGTTGTGAGAAGTGGCAGAATACATTTTATGTTCATAGACTAATGATTAAAATACAAAAGAAAGAAATAAAGAAAAAGTATTCGTACTACGCAGTTGAAACATTATCGCTAACAAATTGTTTAAAATAATAATTTTACGCGGTACGACAATAACCGCGGGCAACGCCGCGAGGCGAAGCCAGTGTCTTTATAAATCGCAGCCTATGTGTTATTCTGATGTACTGTATTATTGTAGTTTCATCAAAATCCACTCAATAGTTTTTGCGTGAAAGAGCAACAAACATACTCACTTATATAGTCACAAACAACAAACTCCCAGAAAATATTGCTTTTCTTGGATTAAGAAATGAATTTAATAGCGTTTCATTAAATCTAGTACGATTGTAATTACCATTTGTACATGAGTCCGACTTACTTGCAACCTACTTATCATAAATTATTAACGAAATGTTCTTAAAAGACGAATTGCTTATTTATTACCTAACCATTTTTTATAGCTCGCTGTCTTTATGACCATGAAAGAATCGAACTTTTATTTTTGGTTATGAGTTCCGTCGTAGTATCGACATAATACAAATGACATGCAAAACTTCGATGTATGTATGTGGGTCATATACCACAAGTAAACCAACAGTTCGATTTGATTTGATTTCATTCCAAACGAAGGCTTGCATTAGAAAAAAATGTACAACAATTAAAGGATATTAAATGTTATCTACAGTGTTTATGGTTTAATTTACCAAGAAGATTCACCGCGGGCGCCTTCCGCAATATTTACTCGTACCTTAAATGTTAGTTTCTAAGAAGATCCAGAGCCAGATGAATACATTATAAGTGACAGTACGGAATAATTTGGTTTACTTTCGACAAGCTACTATTGTGACTTGGTTCTCTGCTCAAGTGGCTTTAGATATGCTTGTCTCATAGATCTGAGATGAGAGATGCCTCGGTGGCGTAGTGGTAGCGTATGCGACTGCTAAACTTGAGGTCTCGGGTTCGATTCCCGGGTCGGACCAAATGTTTGTATGATCTCCAAATATTTGTTTCGGAATTTGGGTGTTTTCTATGTATAATATGTAAGTATTTCCAAATAAAAGTAAATAAGTATTTTTATCAGTTGTCTGTCAAGCTCTGCTTAGCTTGGGACTAGATGGGGTTGTGTGTTAGATGTCCGGAATATTTATTTAAAATTTAAAAATTTAATAGATACCCCTCAACAATAACCTTTAATATTCCACAAGATCACAGCCTACAATACCACGATAGCCACAGGTTTGTGTATAATTTATTTCAAGTTTTCATTCTTCATTGTCCTGCACAGTTTGCTCCCTTTTTCACCTGATGGTAAGCAACGCCAGAGGTGTCACAAGTGCGTTGCTGACCTTTGAGGGATGTGAGGGAAATGGACCGGGAGGGGTTGGGTTCACGGGCCTCCGGTATCCTCAAAACAGGCGCTATCACTGGTTTTCTGTGAGGCCGTGGTATCACTCCGGTTGAACCGGCCCATTCATTCCGAAGCGTGGCTCTCCCACGGTAGTCGACTCTTACGATAACCGTGGCTTGAATAGGGGGGGGGGGTGACACTCTGAATTGTTATTACCCACACGTACTACAAATTTACTTATATATTAACTAGCTGACCCAACAAACGTTGCTTTGCCATAAAAGGGAATATATATTTCAGGAGTGGGTCAATAAAAATCGCGATGGAAAAATAGGGGTTGATCGTAGAGTGTTGAAAATTAAAAATAATAAATTTATCTAAAAATAAAACATAAAAAATTGTGTAAGACTACCCTTAACATTTAGGGGGATGAAACATAGATGTCGTCCGATTCTCAGACCTACCCAATATACACACAAAATTTCATGAAAATCGGACCAGCCGTTTCGGAGGAGTATGGTAACTAACATTGTGACACGAGAATTTTATATATTAGACTACTTATTTGACCGATTTTCTCGAAGATTTCCTATTACTACGAAAGTTGCAAGTTTTATAAAAGCACGTCAATTTACATTTTACCTCACTACAGATTCTTTCAAGACTCAGAGGAAAATATCTTGTTGAAATTACTCTCAGAATATAATTTCTCCCGCCCTCGCTGTCAAAAGCCTCCTTCCTCTAATTCTCGGGTAAACGTGAGTGGCATTTAAAATGAAAGTTGTGGAAGATGTTGACTAAGGAAAGCGAATTTCGATTTATTTGAATGAATAAAATATACTGCCCCAACGACAATCTGAGATAGGTAATGCTGTTTTCAGTAAAGATGGCCACGTATTTAATTTTAAAACACATTTGTAGATAATTATCTAATAAGCAACAAAAATGTGTAATGAAATAATATTTTATGATTAAGATATGGCGGTAGATAAAAAAAAACATTGTACTCTTCGAACTCTCTGCCGCATTACACGAATAGTTTTTAAGAATTATTGAATATAATATAATAATACACGAATTTTTCAACATCAAATAGCAAAGGAATATTTATATGGGTTAAAAAATTTATTCAGTCATATTTATTGGATAAGGATTAAGGCTTGTATGCAATCGTTTGAACCTTGTTATTTTTTTATGATTACCCGCGAGACCAGAGGCGTCACAAGTGCGTTGTCGGCCTTTGAGGGATGGGGAGCGGGATAGAGGGACGGGTTGGGTTACGGGCTTCCGGTATCCTAATTCAGTCGTCGGAACACAGCCTAAGCGCTATTTCATACCGGTTTTCTGTGAAGCCGTTGTATCAACCCGGTCGAGCCAGCTCATTCATACCGAAGCGTGGCTCTCTCACGGCATAATTCTGCACGGTTCTGCATTTCCTTAATATTACAATGCTACATCGCTAACTAAATTATAAGGTAATATACTCTTAACAATAATACTGAAATAAATTTATTTGTGTCCTTTTTGAGAAAATGTCAGGAAGGAAAGAATTTCAAATTTCACTGTGGAATCCCGGAGCCTATAATATATTCTATTTCATTATTTAATCTATACCAAATTTCATTCAGATATATTCAGTAGTTCCGGCATGACAGAGAGTATAAATTTTTCGTGGCTATGATAATAAATCTTTAATTTACGAGTATTTTTTTAAATATTTTAAAACAAAAATTATTTTTAATGTCCATGTACTCGCATGTGTGTGTAATATTACTAGAGAGTCATACTTACATATACAACAAGCTGCCAGTAGTCTAGTGGCATCTTCTGGAGGATCACACTCTGGAAAGATTGGCTTCAACACGTAAACGCTAAAGGTTAACGCCACGATCGCCTGCAATGAAACGCCCTCATAAGAACACTTCACAAAATAAATAAATATTTAATAGTAATTACAAAAATAAAAGAATATCCTAATAAAGTTCGCTATTACATTGCACTTTGGAAATGTAAAATTCATTTTTCAATTTCTTACTTCACGCCACCTAAATAAATAAATTCATTCAGCAGTGGACGGACATTGGTTGATACAAACAACCCGTGGGAAATATCTGTGAACTTGGCTTAATGACGTCATGCAAACTAGAAAGTTAATATTCCACTAACAGAGAAACAATAAACAAGAATGACATTACGAAAGCAAGAATAATACTCGTGCGATGGCGCTTGCGTTGGCAACGGTACCAGATAGGCGAAGGTGAGGTAAAGCATTCCGGCCGGGTGCGCAAATATTTCGAGATTTAATATTCGAGAAACAATATTTTTTTTAATGGGGCTTATCTCTGTGCTGTATAAAGACTTCTAGGACTTCTAAAAACAGTGTTATACAACCCTATTCTTACTTAATACGAAACCTGAATATAGTTCAAAATTAGCAATAAAATTGTTATCAAACAATAGTTTTTAATTTCATTATGTTTCATTGTATTTTATTAAATTGAACAACTTAATACAGAAATAATAACTGTTTTAGACTTACGCGACTATTACTCATAGTTTCTGTTATATAGCGGTATCGCAACCTATTAAACAATTTTATAGCAAACAAGTCCCGCTATACAACAAACACTCTACGAAAATAATATATCGCCAAACAATAAACCGGTGACGTCACCTGATCCCGTATCGCAACAATACAAGAAAACTGACGTCAAATCCCCCATCACGATAAAATGGAATCGAAAAACAATAACATTAACATAAGCCCCACGTTGGGCGCCAATAACGTCAATGTCCATACATTACTATTTGTAGGCAAATACAGTACATCTAAATTGAGTTTGAATAAAACTAAATAGTCATCCTAATAAAAACAGTGTCTATTTGTTCATATATATTGTAATAGATACTCTAATATTGTAAATGTGCTTGTGAGTTTCTATGTAAATTTTTCAATACAGTGTTGTGTTACCAGTAATATCAATATATCGATATTGAAACAGAATAGCGCATGTTGAACAAAAGTAGTATTTTATATTTTCTACAGTAATAAATCCCAATATAAACGAGTCAATATGTGTTTATTTACAAACCATTCCTTAATGTCACAACGTAATGAAGTAATAAGCCCCACGTTGGGCGCCAATAAAACACTCGCCTTTAATGTTACTAAAAGAAATCTTTTACCTAACATCGCCTTACTTCCTTCATAAAAAAGATTTATAAAATTGTTCTTTTGACGGTTTTGTACGTCACAATATAGATGTGATTTACACAGTAGTTCTTTGATTTAACGATGTGCGTAGGTTGACAAAATCAATACTAAGGATGCTACGTATTTATGGCATAGTAGGTTTGATAAACACTTAAAGGTTGGAGTTATTTGACTGCCTCTGTGGCGTAGTGGTAGCGTATGCGACTGCTAAGCTTGAGGTCTCGGGTTCGATTCCTGGGTCGGCCCAAATGTTTGTATGATCTACAAATATTTGTTTCGGAGTTGGGGTGGTTTCTATGTATAATATGTATGTATTTACAAAAAAACAGTATATAAGTATTTATATCAGTTGTCTAGTACCCATAACACAAGCTCTGCTTAGCTTGGGACTAGATGGCGTTGTGTGTTAGATGTGCGAAATATTAAAAAAAAAAAAATTAATGTTTTCTTATCATGCGTCTTCATATAGATTAGGTACTACTTATAGAATTTAAGTCCTAGAAGTTTTTACTTTATTAGGGTACTGGAGGTAGGGTTCATGGAATAAGTGATGCGTAGTGTTAGGTTTTGAACATACAAACATAAGTCCTAGTCTGATATAAATATACATATTTATACATGCAAATAGAAGCAATGAGTGGGAAACGAACCTTCGTATTTTGACCTGATAGTCTATGCTCTGCAGAGAAAATATATATGGGAGTGGGCTCCCATATATATTTTACGTGAAAATATTTTCAATTAGCAGAACTTGAAACCCTGGCGTGAAATAAAATTCTTTACAGTCTCCCCACAGTGATCTCTAAAAGCTTTGTCCTGTATTAACGCCACTAAGCTATGATATATCTTCATATAATCCACGTAGCTGACTTATCAACGAACTATAGTATTGATTACGAATGACGTCACACATAGCCCAGTAAAGCCATAAGACGAACGATGACGTCAGAGCAAAATTCTTTTCGCGTCTGAATAGCTGAATTGGAATGGGTTCAACAGAGGGTCAATAATCCGATTATTCTCTGTCGTTGTCGGTCCTTCGTAATTCGTAATACGCTTGTGATAACGTTTATATAACTTTAAAAAAAATATCATCGACTTTGGTGTGCTTCTATCTTCGTAAATCGAAATGAAGTGTATTTTTTATTGTATGTGTCTACCGAAGGGACTCTACTCTGTCTGATGGAAAGCATGAGTAGAATCCAAGAGTGGTAGTTGCCATATTCATCATTGCATTAATCGGCCTTCAGTTTCGCATTTACTAACGAAACACGACAACACGAATGCTGAGATTTGAGGTTGATCTTCTGTGGGAGCATAGCACCACCCCGGTCGAGGCGGCACATTCGTGCTAAAGTTAGTCAGGCACAGATGTGGCTCTACTACATCCTTTTTTTTCATGTCTTAGCTTCCAAAATGACTTTGCTCTGCCTGATGGAAAGCACGAGCAGAATCCAGGAGTGGTGGTCACCATCTTCAATGCTAATAGGGACAATGCAGCATGGTGACCCACACTATGGCGGCCTAGTGAGATGCTTCTTCACGCTCCGCTTAAAGGACCCGGGTTCATAGTGGGAAGGAAACACGTACAACAACACACCTTGAAATGTTTATTTAATAAATTGCTTTATTGTACACTAGTTAATTTAAAATATATATTAATGTCAGGTGAGTGCAAGTGCCAGTCTTATTTATCACTGAAAGACTATCTCTTACAGGCAACTATAAGATTGAAATAAATAACGAGGTCAGGTTGGGTAAAGTGTACGGTATCTAGTGCATTAGAGAGTATATTGGAAAAGGAAATTAAAGTAGTGTAAATATGTATTAAATTTATAGAGTATAAGTGTTAAATAAAAAGAAAAGTGAATAAATAACGCAGTTTTGTGATTGCTCCTTTTGTGTGTCGTTATTCTCAATTCTTAGAGTTGTGACCCCTATTTGCAGTCATTTTGTGAGTAATAGCTATGGAATTGGGAGTTCTAATATTATAAAGACAAAAAATACGACAGAATAAAGAACTTCATTGTTTTTTTAACTATATCTAGCTATCTAGCTAAATACAAATATAAAAACGGAGACCTTGAAGGAGGGTGAGTATGGATCATCTATTTTTTTCAATTGACTTTTAGAAAATCTTACTAGTTCATATTTAAATTAAACTCTACCATCTGTAGGCAAGTATAACTAACAAATTGAAATATAGACTACGGATAAACCTCAATTTCTGTTCTGACACTGTTAAAAGTCCTTCAAATATCTATTAGGTATCTCTCTTTCGTAGGTTTACCTATATAAACATATTGCTAAATTGATTAAAACTATCTTTCTTACCTGTGAGCAAGGTCGGACGATCATACACTCTATCCAGAGTCTGATGAATGCAGCGAACGGGCCAAAGGTCTGCATGATATATGCGTAGTCAGCTCCACTCAGTCTGATCATTGTACCCAACTCCGCATAGCAGTAGGCGCCTACCTGTGGTAGAAGAAAGGACATTCATAAATAACACACGAAAAAGTTCAAAAAGAGCACAGTAATAATCTTTGACAATACTATATTTTATCATTTATAATATAATTTATCAATACGGCTTGGGTGACAACCTATGTCACCCAAGCCGTATTGATAAGAATCTATTGACACCTCGTTCATTAATATCAGATCAGTAGTTCACGTTTTACAAATAGACTGCTCTTTTGGGCTTTAGCTGGGTAAAAAAAGTAACTTTGAAACTTTCGCTTTTTAAGTATGTATTTCGTCCGTGGTATATAGCTATTACTACGGATGAAATACTAGGTATATATCTCCTGAGAGGAGACCCGAGACCAGCAGTGGGACATTATGGGTTGTTTGACAGTATGGCTCGTTGTTTTTACTTAATACGTGTTTCTTAAAATTCGTGATTTCTGTTTAACAAACAACAACCATTAATTACTTATTTAACTCCCTTAAAACTGAAATGGCCAAATTATTATTTCTAAGTGGATTAAAATATGCGATTCATATTGTAAGCAATATGAATCGCATCACCAAAATTTTAAGTTTCTAGCCCTAGCAATTTAAACTCTGTGTTGATGAAGCAATCAATCATGGCACGTAATATAATATTTAAGTATTTGTAAATATTTATAGATTTATAGAAACCAACACCTTATCATATACCTTATAAGGTTGTGAAGTCACCATCTAAGCCACTTAAACAGGAAAAAACTGGCCAATACCTATTTTTTTTCTTTGTAAAACTATTAAATTATTATTTATTATTCAGTATTATTTTCGTTACTGTATAGTACATACAACATAAGTAATAATTTTCTATAACATTAATTTTTAGATACAAGGGTGCTAATGAGGGAACTGCAACAAATTACAGCTGGAATATTTTTGCATTGGGCACGGTTTGGTTATTGAAATTTCGGTTTGATATTTTCAATAAAGCTTGTACATATGTATACAATTATTCTATCTTTTCTCTAACCAGGAACATAACGTAATTGAAGTTCATTCATGGTGATTGCATCAACGCTTATGATAAATTAACCTTTACCGTGGGAGAGCTATGCTTCGGCGTGAATGGGTCGGCTCGACCGGAGTGATACCACGGCCTCACAGAAAACCGGTGTAAAATAGCGCTTGCGCTGTGTTTCACCGAGTGAGTGAGGATACCGGAGGCCCATACTCTGGAATCTGAATGTGAACTTCGTAAAGTAGCTCATAAATACGTTGGCAAAGTTTTTCTTTTGCATCGCAATCTAGATAAGGGTCGTTTTTAGAGCATTTGCGATGCATCGCAAATATTTGCAAGCTCGCACGAATGCAAAGCAAGAAATTCACGTCGCATTGCAGTTATGTGTAGGAGCCCTTAGATCTACTATGACACGGCTAAACTTGATTTTATACGCGAAGTAACTGCCATCAGACAGACTACCACAACAAAAGTATAAGACGACATCGGAGTTTTGTAGGACATTTTTACTAAAGTACTACCCATAAACGTTACCAAAGAAAGTCGTATGGCAACTGATCAATAGGTCTCGGGTTCGTTGCTCAGTTTTTCTTACAAGATGTTCTTAATAACATATTTTTGTATGGAAGTTGGTAGTGATTCACGCCCGTGCCTCGGAGGGCATATTAAACAGTCGATCCGATTGCCATGATCATCCATGGCAATCGTTATTGAGAAGAAAAGTCAGTGCCCTCAAATATACTGTCAACTAGTTCAACCTTCTGAGGTCTCCGTAGAAAAATTGTCATTCATTTGGAACCAGTTATACTAGAAGCCGGACGCAAATAGTCTCGGGATTAATAAAGGCTAACAAGAAGAAGTTTTTACTTATTACATTGCAACTGGGTTATAAGCCGTTCATAGCCCAGTTGCACTCGGTGATTAGGAACAATTAACGAGGTAAGCAACAACGGCTCGGTCAGTACCTGGATGGGTGACCAGTGGTGGCATGTTACCATGAGCGTCTCCGTGATTCGGAGGTCACGTTAAGCAGTCGGTCCCTGTTGTTATCATAGGATAGCAGTCGTGAAGCTAAGTTGGAGGCCTTCAGGCGGCTTTAAACATCCAACGGTAAGATTACGTAGCCACAACGTTGTTTTGCAAGTCTCCAATCCGCAGTTGGCCAGCGTGGGAACGAATGGCCTTAACGAATAGTCTGAGAGGAGACTGGGCCCAGCATTGGGACTTTATGGGTTGATGATGAAGAAGTTTGTATGGCATCCATAACCGACTGACATTATGGTAACAATGGTCACCCTTTATAAACTGACCTCGCTAGGCTTGCTTAACTTCTTCCTACTATAATAATAAATATTCCGGACATCTTTATATACATATTTTTTGTAAATACATACATATTATACATAGAAAACACCCAAACTCCGAAACAAATATTAGCAGATCATACAAACATTTGGTCCGACCTGGGAATCGAACCCGAGACCTCAAGCTTACCAGTCGCAAACGCTACCACTACGCTACCGAGGCAGTCAGGCAGGCACTATCACTTAACTACAAGCTTCTCACTCTGTCATCATTATGATATAAATAATATTTCTTTTATACACAATAAAAAAATATGAAACAATAACATCAGATAATCGTCGAAGCAATGTCTCGTGACTATTTCATTATCACACAGCGACACATAATATAGATACATATGTTCATATACTGGCGCTGTTCGGCCATGTGATACTGATAAGGCTTGACCACTGTTATTCTCATCATTACATTAAATTATAACACTTATAATTACACATCAATCAATGCATTTATTGGTTCACATAACGCACACAGATATACACTAAATAGTATATGAACATATGCATTTATAGAGTCAAATAGGAATAACTCAACCTATTGTAATAGATGTGCAAATAGTAGATCACTGTCTTTTATAAATGAGATTTAATCTTTACAAATAAATAAAATTGTAGTGTCTGTTTGTAATATTAAAATAACCGCTTTTTACTAAATGCATATGTATGTACACTTACACGGTACATGCAACCATTTTTTTTTAAATTTTGTCTGTCTGTTTGTTCTGGCTAATCTCTAGAATGGCTGGACCAATTTTGACGGGACTTTCACTGGCTGATAGCTGATGCAATAAGGAGTAACTTACAAATATTGCCGGACAAAGTTAGTCAACAAATATAGCCTATATAACGGGTGTTTTTTTAAGCTAGATAGAACTTTAAATTGTAAAAAGTAACACAAAAAATTAAATTTTGATGAAACTTTTTTTTTTATTTGTTTCAGTATACTCTGACAAATCATCATGAATAGACTCACGCTTGAACAACGCTACGAAATTATCCAAATTTACTTTGAAAATCAGTCGTCGATTCGCGCAACTTATAGACGACTGTTTTATCGCAAAATTGTGTTCAGCGATGAGGCGCATTTTTGGCTTAACGGGTTTGTTAATAAGCAAAATTGCCGCATATGGAGTGAGACCAATCCACAACAGACCCTACAGACTCCATTACATCCAGAAAAATGCACCGTATGGTGCGGTTTTCACGCTGGTGGCATCATCGAACCTTATTTCTTCAAAAATGAGCTGATTTTCAAAGTAAATTTGGATAATTTCGTAGCGTTGTTCAAGCGTGAGTCTATTCATGATGATTTGTCAGAATATACTGAAACTAATAGAAAAAAAAGTTTCATCAAAATTTAATTTTTTGTGTTACTTTTTACAATTTAAAGTTCTATCTAGCTTAAAAAAACACCCTATATTTGTTGATTAACTTTGCCCGGCAACGTTTCCAGCTGCTGTTGTTTAACCGCGGGTAACACCGCGGAGCTTAGCTAGACTGTATTGTAAGAGGCAGACTTCCATAAGATTGTCTGTAGTCTAGTAGATATATGTCTATAGTCATAACCATTTATGTAAACTGGTCTTTTATCTCTTTAGTCTGACAACGAGCAGACAGGAAACCAGATGTAAAGTGATTACAGCCGCCCATTACCGTCTGCAACTCATGAGACAAGCAAGCAAGGTAGGAGAGCCACATTGACTTCAGCACGATAGGGCTGGCTCTACCAGGGCGGTACTACCCTTGCACAGGAGATCATCGTAACATGATAACCTTCGTGCTGTCGTGTTTCGTTGGTGAGTGCGAGACCGGAGGCCCAATGATGCAGAAGCATCACTAGGCCGCCATTGTCTGCATTCGCATTGAGTATGGTGACCACCACCCTCGGATTCTGCTTATGCTTTCCATCAGGCAGACCAGTCATTTTGGCAAGGCTACAGTTACATAAAGAAAACAACTTTATATAATTAATATTTTTTTTTAATCTAAGTGTATTTTATGATCTCTTCTTAAAAGGCCGGCAACGCACTTGTAACGCCGGTGGCGGTAATCGCTTACCATCAGGCGATACGTCTGCTCGTTTGCTCCCTATACAATAAAAAAATGGATAATATAACTCCAGCTTTTCCGAATTAAAACAGGCCTGTTTGACAGTATATTGAATCCTCAAATAATGAAAATAATAGTACCGAAAATTACCAACAGTCTAAAACAACTTGATTTTATTTACAGTACTAACATAAACCTATGTCCCGAATTTTCACATTTCATTTTATCCGCCTTCGTTCTAATAAAATAAGGCTTCATTAAATATACCCGAGAAAATAAATTATATTTCTCTAAGACGTGATCTGAATATATTTATACAAAATAACATCAACAGAATAATCCGCTTTCAAAAATCAGCAAACAATATTTATATTGGAGAGAGAAAACAAATTACTCGAAGCTTACTTGGTTGTAAGTAATTTATCTAAGAGCCGTCGCAATACGGCTTCGTTGTTAAGGAGAACGCTGTCAGTTCATATCGAAAGACTTAATTATCTATTATCTTATTTTTCAGTACATATTACAATGTAGGTTAATGCAAAAAGTTTTAAGATAATGCACATTTTAATAGAATTTTTCAAGGTAGTAGAGCCACGATGATTTCAGCACGAACAGGCCGGCTCGCTCTGGACGGTGCTACCCTCGCACAGAAGATCAACGTAAAATGACAGCGTACGTGCTGTCGTGTTTCGTTGGTGAGTGCGAGACCGGAGGCCCATGATGCAGAAGCATCACTAGGCCGCCATTGTCTGCATTCGCAATGAGTATGGTGACCACCACTCTCGGATTCTGCTTATGCTTTCCATCAGGCAAAGTAGAGTCATTTTGCCAGGGCCATACATAAAAAAGGACTCGGGTTTATGGGTTCTGTATGCTTTTTTTAACGAATATGTTACATTTTTATAATTTGGTTAATTACTAGTAAATCTGGAATATACTGGTTTGGATGCGTATTAAACGACTTAAATTCTATTCCCATTAACACCAAGGGGACCCAGACTATTGTGATATCAAACACACCCACTTTCTCGTCTTATACATCATCTCCAACGAGACGACCTTCCATAAAAGAAACCAGGAACCAGCCTTTTCAATTGAAATAAACTGTCTACAATAACAAATAAAATTGAGTGAAGTGTAGAAATATGATGTTGATAAATGCATTAGTGAGTATATATATATATCCATATTCATTTCTCTATATATACGAGTATATAAGTTATGTTATAACAATCATAGAAAATTATAACCTGATGTACATGTGTACATGACGTGTTAAAAAAAATAAAAGGCATTGAAAATATAAGAAAGCTGCATCAGTTCAGTCTCGAGAGATAAAACTTAATAGCCACATCGTCTTAAGAACGCAATATTGTTAATTTGCGTTGTGATACCCATGGGCAATTAAAAAGTAACTAGAAAATATTAATAAACTAGCTTATATAATACAATCATTAATAAATTTAGCTTTCTTCATTTTGAAAATCAACGACAAAGCATTCTTGGAGATTGAATTGAAACAAAAGCGGCAAGTCAGCCCCTCTAAGCCGACATCGAACTTTCCTTTGGGAAATTAAATAAATGATTTTACTTCCTCCAAGTAAGCAAAATCTGCTAGTCCTCTTAAATTTTAAGAGGGAATATTAATATACAATAATAAAATGTAAGAGTAATTGCAAGAAGTAAATTCAAGCACTTGGTGAAATTGGCGTGTTTTATTCTGATGATTATTTTATAATGAAAGTGATACACAATAATAAATTAAAATCACGTATCTGTAAAATGAATGGAATATTAAAATGAAATGAATACTCGACACAGTTCTACGAAAATATTCTTAAATATTCTTACACTTTTCTCTTATAATATATATTCATAACGTTCAGTTATTGCACGATTTAAGTTGAAGTAAATCACCAAATTTAGCCTAGGTATAGTGTATAAATCATCAACCTTACAACAATTATAATAGCCAAAAACTAATTGTAAATGTTACTTAATCACGTTGTAATGATTCAACAGATATGTATCAAATTTGGCACAGAGAGAGAGAGAGAGAGATTATCGACTAAATATTATACAGACTGTTTTTGTCATTGTTGGAAAATACAACCGAACCTACCTTCAAACCTTCAAGATAAGAGCGTACTCCTTCTTAAAAGGCCGGCAACGCACTTGTAACACCTCTGGTGTTGCTGGTGTCCATGGGCGGCGGTAATCGATATTTCTGCTCGTTTGCCCCCGATACATTAAAAAAAAATCGATGTTAAGACATCGAGCAAAATCGAAAAAAAAAGGTAGTATGATACAAAAAGCACTTACCATACTAAAGACTCCAGAGGCAACCCACACGATAAGACTGGCGTTAACTGAACCAGTATACCTCAACACGCCGGTAGGAGAGACGAAAATACCGCTGCCGATGATAGAACCAACGATAACGGTGATGCCGTTCATCAATGACATCTTCGCTTCTAAAGCCCCGGATTCTTTCGTCTCCGGTTCCCTCTCCGGGTCGGACTTTAGAGTTTCGCTTTCGCATTCTTCTTCTTTACTTTTTGGCGACCTGTAGAAGAAAACATAATATTGTATTAGGCTATAGAATATGTGTCAGTTGTATCTGATTACTAGAAACTGTCAAGGACAAGAATTACTTCGTTTTGAAAAGTCTCTAGGTTAAGGATATTTATAAACTTTGTTGTAAATAAAGCCAAAAAGCATAAGATAACTATTTTTGAGTAATCTACTTCCAGTAATGGACTCTCAGTAACTCTGAGTATCACCATTTCACATATCGAGAGAGTTTCGTGGAGTGGTATTACTTCGAATTAACCTATGTCTGTCCAAGAATGGTTTTCCTACTTTTTTATTTGTTTAAAATTAAATTAAAAAGTAATTAGACAATGATTTGTTAAAGATTTTCTCGTTTCAACATTTTTTTATTTATTTAGTAGGTGGCAAACGAGCAGACTTATCACCTGATGGTAAGCGATTACCGTCGCCCATGGACACCCGCAACAGCGGGGGTGACACAGGTGCGTTGCCGGCCTTTGGAGGATGGGGAGAGGGATGGGGGAGGGGTTGGTATATGGGCCTTCGATATTCTTGCTGGATTATATTATGGCCCAGCCATCTGTCAAATGTCTCTCTGACCCTCAGTGAGAATGTAATCATTTTCATAAAAAGCAAATGTACAAGATATCATAACTCGTTCAGGTACATGGTTAAGCTTAAATAAGGAAAAGGCAGTTAGACTGCATTAACTCAGAGTAGCCGGGGTCTTGGAAATACCCGTATGAGCGTTCGTTATATTCTTAATTGACGGCGCAGTAGCAGCATACGCGACTGCTGTGCATGAGATCTCGGATTCGATTCCCGGGTCGGACCAAATGTTTGTATGATCTGCAAATATTTGTTTTCTATGTATATTTTGTGCGTATTTTTTTTTTTATTATATAGGTGGCAAACGAGCAGACGTATCGCCTGGTGGTAAGCGATTACCGCCGCCCATGGACACCCGCAACACCGGAGGCGTTACAAGTGCGTTGCCTGCCTTTTAGGAAGGAGTACGCTCTTTTCTTGAATGTTTGAAGGTCGTATTTACAAAATAAAGAATAATATGTATTTATATCAGTTACCTAGTACCCATAATACAAGCTCTGCTTAGTTTGGGACTAGGTGGCGTTGTGTGTTATATGTCCGAAAATATTTCTTTATTTATTATATTAACTAACGTATTATTATTATAGACTGTCCTAAGTCTAAATACACTTCTCTGAATAATCGTTAAGTCCACTACGATTAAAACCACCCCCCACAAAACTGGCATAGAATCAAACACATACGCTATGATAGCTATCGATTGAACAAATCGGTGTGTAGGTCAGCGACACACACAGGACGTTCTGTCTGATTGAATAATAGTTTGTAATGCTCACAGCTACGTATACAATAAAGAATCGACGAACTAAAATAGTCTTACTCCTTACAGACGTTGAGGATTTGATTGTACACTTACAATATCTTCTTTAAAGCGTGAATGGGTTGACCGGTCTATTAATTGCGTTGTTGGTCTACTCATCCTGATTTCAATGCCAAATGTCGTGAGTTCGATTTCCACCCAAGAAAAATTATTGTATGATGAGCACGGCCATTTGTTCTCTGCATTGGTGTGATACTACTAATATTATAAATGCGAAAGTGTGATTATGTAAGTGAGTATGTTTGTAGCTCTTTCACGCAAAAAGTAATGAATGGATTTTGATAAAACTATACAATAATATAGCTAATACATTAGAATATCACATAGGCTACAATTTATAAAGATACTAGCTTCACCTCGCGGCGTTGCCAGCGGTTATTGTCGTACCGCGGGTAGTACCGCGGGGTTCAGCTAGTTTATATATAAAATTATGATATGTTTATCAGCAATCTGATTACTAACTCTAACTAGTTTGGGATCACAGAGCCCTGCATGAGATGTTTTTTTTTTGGGATTAATCCCACTGCTGTAACTCCTGTACACCAGGCACAACAGCAGTGACCCACGATCACACCGAGTTACGACACTCGGGAGGTCCCAGGAAATATTAAGCTGTCTTAGAACCCGCAACGAAATTAATCAGAAGAAAACTGGAGGAGTTGGAAATATTGTGTGAGAAGTGTGAAAATATTATCAATAGAATTTTGAGTACCGGTTCTTACGTAAAATTAACAGCTCAAGTGAGCAGCCACGTACACATGTATCTTCAGTCACTGAGCAATGTGCAATGAAAGATTTTCTGTAGAGTCGTGGTACCACTCTAGTTGTGTCGAACCATATGTGACACGATAGAACGATGTTACATAAAGAAACACTTTTTTACGAGACAACACTTTTATTTTGCGGTTGAAAAGTCTACAAATCTATATATACTATGGTTTTTTTTAGAACGGTAAATTAAATTTGTCTTTTCTGTATGCTTTCTCGGAAAGGAATATTGCAAAAAGGTTCAAGATCTGATTTTATGCATGGAATTCTTTGAAATCCCCATCGCTAGTTTATTTTTATCGTCCAATAGGGTTTTACAAAAACTTTATGATAAGTATTTCCTCAATATGAATTCCTTGTATTTCCTGTAACTTTAATTGGGAATAAATATTTTTGTTATTAAAATATGAATTTGTCCTCATCCAATACAACTTAGCGTGCAACCAAAAAGCAGTTATTTCAATTTGAGTCGTTACATTCGTATTACCGGATATCCGATTATCGGATAAGCAATGGTATTCGGAAATATAAATAACTATCTCACTCCCAAGGATCACATGAATTTTTGTTAAAATAATAATCATAAGATTACTCTTGATTAAAAAATAATTGATTTCAAGGTCAAGGTCGTTCTCGGTCTTCAGATTTAAGGAAATTGTTTAACTGGACACAATGATAAACTGTGTCTTCCGTACTGTTTTGTGCACTCCGACAGCATTTGCCGCGTAATTTGATTAAAGCAATTGAGAGAAAAGATGAATGAATGCACGTATTTAGGTTACGCGTCTACGATAGTGTAGCCGCGTAGCATTAGCCTACAACGCGTTACGTCACAAAGATTATGTAGCGCATTTAGAAATTTAATACGCCTACGGGGAATGGACACTTGACAATAAAGTTACTGAATAGTTATGATCTTCATTATTATACTCTTAGAACTACGATCCCAGAATAAAATCATAAATACAAAAAAACATAGCTACCGTGGGAGCCACGCTTCGACAGACTTGGGTCGGCTCGACCGGAGTGATACCACGGCCTCAGAGATAACCGGTGTGAAACAGCGTTTCACCGAGTGAGTGAGGATACCGGAGGCCAATTACCCAACCCCTCCCTCCATCCCCCAAAGGTCGGCAACGAACTTATGACGCCTCTGGTGTCTGGGCGACACGTCTGCTCGTTTGACCAATACAAAAAAAAAACTTCCTCCCTATACTGTCGAATAAAGTAAACAAACATTTTTCTACACATTCATATACTTGCAGTTTTACCCTCAAAGAACTAGACAGAGGCGCATGAATTACCCACATTTTACTAACTACAGTTACGAGTATATTCACTTACGTAACAAGGAAGTAGGCTATTGCCTTCCACCTAGCATTTTAGTGATTACATACGAAAATTTTGAGTATATTAATAGATAAGATAGATAAAAGATAGTGGCGCGAGAAACGGAAATTGCTTATATTATAGATGGAATATTTAAACATAGGCTGACATTCCTAGCACTATACTCGAAAGTAGGAGTTTTTTAAAGTTGCATTTATGGATCCGTAAAAATAATTAATTTCCATATCTACGCAATTTAAAACCGGTTCTAAAATACCAGCGACTGGTTCCAGACGCCTTTTGTGTATTTTTAAAGGGACGAGGGGCATTCAAATGGTGCTTGTGAGAGAAACGTTTCGAGGGGTAGCCCAAGGACATATGTATGAATCGCTTTATTTGTTTATTTATTTATTCATGTTATATTTTTTAGCGGAAGCTAATCAATAACCTTATTCAATGGTTATTGGTGAGTCAAGTCAGGAAGCTCTGTATTTTTACCTGCACCTACTTTAGAGTTATGTTTTTCGAGTGTATGTATATATCTATATTTCTTTGACTGCCTCGGAAGTCAACTGGCGCAGTGGTAGTGAATGCGACTGCTGTGCTTGAGGTCTCGGGTTCAAATCCTAGGTCGGACCAAGTGTTTGTGTGATCTACAAATATTTGTTTCGGAGATTGGGTGTTTTAAATGTATAATATGTATGTATTTACAAAAAAAAGTATATATCTATTCATATCAGTTGTCTAGTACCCATAATACAAGCTCTGCTTAGTTTGGGACTAGGTGGCGTTGTGTGTTAGATGTCCGGAGTATTTATTTATTTGGCTCGCCCTAGAGCCTAAACAGTTTGTCGTATTTGTATGTGAGTAGTGTCAATCCTCCCCGAATTTAGATAGTTTTGTAACATTTTGTTATAATAATAATAATAGATCACTTTATTGTACACCAGATGCATTACAAAGTTAACTTAAAATTAGAGAAGTACAATTGGCGGCCTTATCGCCCGGAGGCAATCTCTTACAGGCAACCATTGGATGGAGAAAAATAAATAAATAGATTAAGAGAGTGTTGGGTAGTGTCTGGTGTATCTAGGTAAGACGAAAAATAAATAAATAAAGCAATAAAGATTATTATATACCGTTATACTAATACATAGTGTGGGTTATGAAATAAATACAAACAAGAAATAAGATAAATATATGGTTAATTATAAACTTAAATGTAGTAGTGTGACCCAATTAACTAAATAAATAAAATAAGTAAAAATCAATAAATAAATAGCAGGTTAAGGGACGTTGAAATCTTTTAAGTAATGCTCCTTTACAAGTCTCTTGAACGCAGTTAGTGTTTGTGCTCGTCTAATCGCGACTGGTATATCATTCCACAATCGAACTGCTTGAACACAAACATATACATATCTACTTATTAATTGTACTATTTTATCTTTTCGTATAATAAACATATCATGTTAAGGTTGCCAAACATAAGGATAGTAATAATAATTAATTGCCTTCAGATTGTATACAAATAACTAATTGCAATCAACTCTTAAAAAGTATTCTGCCATATGTAGACTTCACCAACCTTGCTCAGTCATAATGTCGTTAATTTTTTATTGATGTTTTGTTAACCTCGTCCTCTATACAATATTAACAGCATAAGTTCCTAAGAAATGTAAAAATCTTTATCCTCCTATGATGATTAATCATCGCCTCCATGACTGCCTCAGTTGCGTAGTGGTAGCGTATGCGACTGCTAAGCTTGAGGTCTCGGGTTCGATTCCCGGGTCAGACCAAATGTTTGTATGATCTGCAAATATTTGGTTCGGAGTTTGGTTGTTTTCTATGTATAATATGTATTTATTTACAAAAAAAAGTATATAAGTACTTATATCAGTTGTCTAGTACCCATAACACAAGCTCTGCTTAGCTTGGGACTAGATGGCGATGTGTGTTAGATGTCCGGAATATTTATATAATCATCGAAACTCATAATAGCCTTAATTGTACCAATAACAACTTGTAAACCTTTTTATTTGTGGGTTTATTTACGACGATACTCAAGAACATTAATCCTTTAGATATGTGGTATTTTTGATTAGTACTTTAGTATAACGATATGTATACACATGCAAATATTATACGTATCATATATTATGCTCAATGCAACTGTTATTTAAAAACCAAGTTCACCGGATACGGTATTGACGATGAAGTTGATGAAATATACATGCTTACATTATAAATGCGAAAGTAACTCAGTCTGTCTGTCCCGCTTTATCGGCTAAACCGCTGCACCAATTTACAATAAATTTGGCATGGAGATACTTTGATTCTTGAGAATATAGGCTACTCTTAACTGCGATAATCGATAAACTAGTATTTATAATATATGTATATGAAGATGAGATATAGGTACTACATATTTTAACTGCTACCCTGGTCTGGTGGTTAACGTAGCTAGTGGTAATAAATAAGTGTTATTGAGTTATATCTGCCTTTCACTCTCACAATTCGACAGGACATCGGATGGTGACAGTTAGAGGGATCAGAGAGTGCACCTGTGTTTGCGCACACACTTGTGCACTATAATATATCTCCGTCTCCGTCCGGTCTCCGGTCAAGAGTATGGAGGAATAGGATCATGATCATGCATACGCGTCAAATAAATCTTTTACCTCAAGAACTTGACTTGAGGCCTGACGCTGCTTAGCCAATCAGTCTGTGACCAATGCCAGTGAAACGTGGTCAAATCATGAGTCTATTTAAAGGTGTGCAATAACTATTAATCGCGTTAATTCCCGAGGTAATAAATAATAAATCGTACATGTTAATCAATTAGATAATTATAAAACGAGTTTGTTAAACAACTTCTGATTCTTTAATTAAGTATGCTTCATTACTTTTACGACATTACTACGCGATGTACAAACGTTTGAAGTCAGTACTTTGGATACATTATAAATTATATTTATTTTGTAAGTAATATATCTTTACAGATTTTTTACACGTCGCACTTTACAGCTAGAAGAGGCCGGCATTTCCTAAGACTCACTCTGGGAACAAATACCGAAACAAACCACAGAGGTGTCTTTTTGTAAGTCTGTGATCTGAATTGGCCTTTTGAAGAAAGGACCATAGTATTGAGTCGGCCTGTCCATACAGGCGGCCAACGAGCCCCAGTCATCGTGTCACCTAACCGGTATAAGTCGAGATTAACGACCCGAAGCTTTTAAACTGATAATTGCATCGATATATCCCATAAATCCTAACTATTAGTTAGTTACCATAAACTCGAATGTGACTAGACCTTCTAAAAATTATTTCACAATTAGAACACTACATTATTTATAATATTCACACGAGCGGAACTGCACACTATTTGTACAGTACAGTACAGTCATCTGCGATACCATATTTTGCTAAAGTTGAAAACAAAAACATAAATCTACAACTTTCTCTCAGAATAAGATATTATTATGATTTGAGTCCGTTTTATGACAGCTTATTTCCTTAAACGTTACGTAGAAATACAGAAATATATATAGTTCATTCTCAAGTAGGAAGTGTATCGAGTCATTAATTTGAGAGATAACGGTGTAACTGCATATTGATCTGAGAGAATGGCTTTGTCCTTGCGCGTATAGATCACTAGACTCTATGTTTGCTGTCCCAACATTTATATATATATATATATTTAAATCAACCGATTTTGTATTGTTTAATAAGTTCTAAAATCACATATTTGGCTGTATTTATGTTTCCTTACATTCGAACAGCCATGCTTATATTTCAAAAAGGTAGACAGTAGCGTGTAAGTCATAAGTTTAAAATTTAAATTTTACAAAAAGTAAAGCCAATAATGTTCTTCTGTCTTACTGTTTTACGTACAATGTTATTAATAAATACGGCAAAATTTACTTAAAATTTGTTCGAAGAGAACATAGCGGTGTTCCCGGACCTATCCGATCTTCAAACCTTCAAGAAAAGAGCGTACTCCTTCCTAAAAGGCCGGCAACGCACTTGTGACGCCTCTGGTGTTGCGGGTGTCCATGGGCGGCGGTAATCGCTTACCATCAGGCGATACGTCTGCTCGTTTGCCCCTATACAATAAAAAAAGAAGTTCCAAAAATCTTATATTCCACCAGCTTTATCCCGCGGTTTCGCCCGCTTGTTAATCGGCTATCGCGACAAAAACTATCCAACGTCCTTATCCAAGGTCCAATCTATATCTTTATCGAAATTCATCCTAACCAGAGGTGTAACCGGGCAATCGTAACAGATGCTCGACAGAGCTACTTACGAATTTATAATATTAGTGTAGATAGACTGCTCGAAAGTCAGAACTTGTTTAATTTGTCCCCCAATATAATAGTATACATATTTTGTGACTATAAATATTTAGTCTTATAAGGAATTTTCATGATATTAAATAGCCCTAAGATATCGAACGCATTTTTTTTGCCAAAAAGAAACAGAAAACATTATAAGTAATTAACTTTTATAGCACAGATTCATTTCGTTTTAAGGAAGTTTATTATGTAATACCAAATCAATGTTGAGGTATATAGCTAATGATGCGTAGCATTCGACAATAACGCTATCTTGAGTTATTAGGTCGGGTCGATAGGGCACCGATGTTTGGTACTTTCGTTTGTGAGATTGTAAACACTGTACTTTTACTCGCTATAAAATTACATTTAGATGAGCTTAAAATGTACGAAGTTCTAATAAAAGGTGAGTTTATATTTAAATAAAAGAGTTACAAAAGTGATTTGGAAATAACTCTCCTTATGTAGATGAATTATTAATTTATTTTTTTTATAATTTTTTATATCAAATTCGCATTATCGTCATCGCAACTCGTTTACGCAGTGCACGGAAGCTCTCAAAATGGAATATTTTAGTATTTTAGTGTGTTTTCCGTTGTTATGCGTTAAAGATGCGCATCCCTGGTACGAAGGGTGCGGGGCAGCACCAACAGCATTCTAAAAATGATTTCCAGCCGACTGGACTACAGACTCTCTGCTGGAACTGCAGCGTAATTATGTAATTTTTAAAATGTATTTTACTAACATAAATATAAGTTAAATTGTTACTAACACAATGAGTTTTATTACTTCAATAAATTAAATTATTATTATAAATAAAACAGTAAATTAGAGATATAAAAGTAATCATAACAATATAAAACTGCGTCTATTCAACTTTAGAGTGTCTACTGACTCACTTTAGTGAGAGCAAAACAATTTGATCGAGTGATTCGAATCATCGACCTTCGCTTCGATCAAACGCGATCTGATCATATTGAATTTAGATCACATGTATTTACTCAACAATGTCAAACTTTTGCCTACTCCTTAAGGATGAATATGTAAGTGCACGCAAACAGACCACTGCTGGACATGGGTCCTACTACGATAGGCAGACTGAATTACGTCAAGTTTTGCTTCTCTTTGCAGTGCTGTTGTCCTACAGAGTTGCTCCCTTAATCGACTCTAACGACACCAATATATTATTAAATAGGGGCGGTGACATTCAGTGTATTCTTAATCGACCACTACACAGACATTGGATTGGAGTTTTTTATGGTACAAAAGAGAAATGAATATCAATAAGATTTAAATTCCAGGCGTCAAAATGTAAATGTTTCATACGCCTCTGTCTTACATTTTCCTCGATAAAGTCGTGAGTTTTTGGTTTGAAATAAATATCTTGTGTTAATGTTTATCGATAAAAGTGTTTTTAATACAGAAAAAATCGCCTACACGGATAGCGTAGTGGTTTAAGCGGTTACCTTGCCACTTCCTACTGCCCAGTACTGTGGGAACGATTCCTACATAGAACAATATTTTTGTGTGTTATCCACAAATTGTTGTTGTGAGCCTGGGTGTTACATTCTAGTTTCGCCCCATGGCATTCAATAATATCAATCTGTGTTCATTATGATACGAATTCAGAGCGAATAATCTAAGGCTGTGTTATGTATTTTTATTATCAAGTGTCACGAAATGTTTGACCTTTGTGTGAATATTCGACACCAGAAATACAGAGAGTCAGTGACTTGTGTTATCACATTGCAAACCTATTGTTATTTATGTAATTACCTATATGTTCGAAATTATTTATATGTATAGGTATACGAAAGCTTGCTTTATTCTCTCATTTATACGGTGTAGGGTACATTAACGTCCTACCTACCACCATAGGTATCTTGTGATAAGAGATTAGCACCATCGATAAAATAAATAAATAACATTTTTTTTTGACATCTAACACACAACGCCATCTAGCCCCAAACTAAGCAGAACTTGTATTATGGGTACCAGGCAACTGATATAAATATAAATATTAATACTTTTTTTTATAATTACATACATACCCAAACTCCGAAACATTTGGTCGGACCCGGGAATCGTACCTCACACTGCACAGGGAGGGTTTGGATTCTGGTAACCTAATTTAATAAAAAGCTGCAAATTTAGCTACTTAAGGTTTCTCGGTCTTCAGTCCGGCAGGTAACGGTTATATTTTTTTATTAAAATATAAAAACTTTCTATTATTACTAATAGAAAGTTTGCCCGGTACTTCGTGCTCGTTACATTTGGATTTTCAAGTTATTTTAAATTCTTCACCTTTTAAACCTTCCCTGGACTACGATAAAAATTACAAAATCAAAATCAGCTAAATCGGCCCAGTCGTTCTAGAGTTTTAGCGAGATAAACGAACAGCAATAGATTTTTATATATAAGAAAAAAGAAGAAGATTTGAATTTAATATAATTGGTATTTACGTTTAAAATGACAGTGAAAGTAGAAATATTCTATAAATTGACAGTTACAGTTTTCTAACTTTATTTTAATTAACTATTGGTCTCGTGGCTCAGTGGTGAAGATTAACACATTACAAAGTTAAGTAATCCTAGCCAGTCCAGTCCAGTAAGATAGGTAAACATTCTTAACGTTACGTCAAGCCGTCGGTCCCGGTAGTCATACCTTTGACATTCGTTACCCATAGTTAGATTTCTAAAAAGTCCGACTACAGCAGTTTTGCATAGAGTTTCAATATCACCTGCCCAGTACTTGGTTTGTGTACATTTATTAGCAGAGGTTCTATCTAAAAAAGTTCAGCCGTATAGGTAATAGAGCTTGGAGGAAAATAACTTTATTAGTTGTGTTGATCAATGAGGCGAATTCTTAATTAATTACGCTCGGACCTCAAACTATATTAAATACTTGTTCTAAGAACGGATTGTTTTCGCTCGTGGATGTTATAGGATGTCTAACCGCAATATCTCCATTAAATATGACGCCTATCTCTAATCGGTTATGGCGAATAGCGCCTGAGATACGTGACGTAGGCGACACGTAATTACAGACACGAGATTTGAGCCTTAATGATGAACCTTTTTTCTGTTTGACTTACTTATTTGCATATAAATAAGTTTTATAAATCTAATTCCATGCTATATTCTATAGTAATATTATTAATTTGGAAGTAATTCTATCTGTCTGTTGTTCATTAACGCCAAATATTGGTTAAAAGCTAGATATTGGTTGTGTGTGGGTTTATGTTTTTTCTTCAAGTAGCTAGCGTTGAGTGTGTTTGTCAAATTAATAACGGAAATGTCAAGTTAATCATGTAAATAAACTGTAAAAATTAGGTGATTTGAAATATATATGTGCATAGCTCTACATTAAACGGTTTCCTCATTAATCATCAATAGGCTTTAACAGTCCACTGGATGTAAACCTCTCCATAGAAAAGAGGTTTAGGATAGTTAGTATAGGGTTTGTATCATATTGATAATATGTATGTATTTACAAAAAAAAAACTATAAAAGTATTTATATCAGTTGTCTAGTAACCAATAACACAAGCTCTGCTTAGCTTGGGACTATATGGCGTTGTGTGTTAGATGTCCGGAATATTTATTATTATTATTATTTATTATTTTCTTGTTTAGTTTGCTTCCTTAGTCGCCCCTTACGACTCCCATGGGATGAATAGGGAAGGCGTGGAGACATTTTAATCCGTTACCATACGGAAAATTACTACAAATGTGTTAAATAAATGTATTTCAGTCTTGTTTTCAGATCACAAGTAATTATTCTTAGCGAGGAGTATGTTAAGCACTTAATACAAAGCACTATCGCCACATCTGCTCGCTCAGACCAAAGTAGGTCAAAGGGGCGGCCACCCTATGGGGTGAGCGGTTTGCGTCAGTATTTGAAGTTTGTTTAGGGGTAGTTTATGTCACGTGTTTTTCAATATGGTCACTCCAAGTTGAAGTAATGGTAACTTGAATATCAACTTAAAAACAATTTAAAACTGAAATGAACTGATAAGGTAGTGCAGTAAATATTTGACCGAACTAAAGACTTTGTGGTTTCTCCAGGTTTTTTTTCGATAAATCGAGTATTTGATATCGATGTCAATATTAATAGATATTCCCTATTATTCGCATCAAAACTAAGATTAAATCCAAAAACTGAAGAACAAAGTGCATTCAATATCAATTACCTATTGAAGTATGAATCAATTGCGGCCTCCAATAAACAATCAAAGTAGAGGCCTTTCGTTAACCTCAGGGTTGTAGCTGCTTAAATCACAATCAAATGAATGTCGACGGCTGACGACACATCGGAATTAGATTGCTGCAGAACAAACCGGAACTATTGTGTAATTCCCAGGTTGACTTTTAAAGAGAGTGCTAGAAATTCATACCGGAATCCACCACGAGCGGAACGGATTTCGCTTAACTGGCTACTGACGGACATAGTCCTACCCTTAGAAAAGAGGTTTCGGCTTATAAAACGCTGGCTAAATGGGTTGCTATAGTTTTTTCTTTTAACTTCTCCTTCTCTTTGCAGTCCTTTCATCCTCAGTAGTCGGCTGTTAAGACATCTACGGGATGAATAAGAATTGTGACTCTTAGTGTTCTTAATCCGAAATCATACGAATGAATGGGCCGGCTCGACCAGAGTAAAATCACGGCCTCACAGTAAACCGGTGTGAAATAGAGCTTGCGCTGTGTTTCACCGACTGAGTAAGGATATCGGAGGTCCATACCCCAACCGCTTTTCCCTTCCCCATCCCCCAAAGGCCGGCAAAGCACTTGTGACGCCTCTAGTGTTGCGGGTGTCCATTCAACTCGCAAGAGTACTCACACCAACAAACATTCGAGCGGATAAGACTGTTTCAAGCAGGGAGAAAGAAACTTACTTGAGTGAAGTTCGCTAAACTCTTAATGAAAGAGTACTTAATAGCGCTTTTACACAAAAAAAAGTGACGATCGTACAAATACTTACGTATAAAATGACAGAAAAACTCTTTGTTGGTGAAAATTTTAACCAATTTCGGCGGGATATAGAACTCCTGGACTTTTCTAGTATGCTACCCTTTTCTAAAAGACAAATGAACAAGTGACGTCATGATGTCGTTAATGTTTCCAAGCCTCGTGTTTATTTATCAAGTTAGTTCCACTGTCAACAACAGCTTCATTTGAAGGCTACATTCAAGCTAGAGCTAAACAAAGTTTGACGTATTTATAACCGACTCCAAAAAAGAAGGAGTTCTCAGTCGACTGTGCCTATTTAGTTTTTGTTAGCTCAGAACTTTCGACAGGGTGTACCGACTGTGATAATTTTTTTCGATTTTTCTTCGAAAGCTGGTACTTGCCCTTTTAATTATTAATTAACACTTTGTTTTATTGTGTATCATACAAATAATTTTTATTTATTCTAGCTATAATCACTATTTATTAAACATAACTTTTGTAAAGCTCATCCAAACAGCCTTGCAAGTAACAGGGCTCCATACAAGGCCAATATCATAAATCAGTCATTATAAATCAAAATCAAATAATTATGTGATGAGTAGATCAATCTTTCGGAGTATATATCTTATAGAAATATGTAAATATGCAGCAGTCGGCCTACCAGCTACTGTTATATTAGTAAATAGATAAATAGTTTAAATCTCAAAGTGGGCAGATTATGTACTGACTCTGCCCACTTTCGGACCAGACTGCCGTGTGAGAAATTTGATAATTTATTATCTCATACATCCTTGGTCTATAGCTAGCGTAAACAACTGCCGATCAAGAGATCTCGGGTTCGATTTCCGGGCCGGACTGCTGTTGGGTTTTTCTTACAAGAAATTCTTAATAGCAGCCCGGAGTACGGAAGATTGCGGTATTTCCCGCCCGTGTCTCGGAGAGCACGTTTAGCTGTCGGTCCCGCTTGTCATGAATGGCAATCGTTAGTGGGAAGTCAGTGCTCTCAAATATACAGACAACTAGTTCAATCTTCGAATTCAGTTCACCCTCAGGCTTGTGGAGGTCAGATAGATCAGTCGCTCCGTGGTAAAACTGATATTCAGGTAAAACAATTGAACTAGTAGCCTACCCCAAATATTTTTGGGAATAATAAAGGCTAGGAAGATGATAATATAATTTTTAATATAAATTTGAAGAAAATTGAACATTTTAGTTTTCATTCATTTTATACTTCATCCATAGCTGCAACCAATATGGAGGTCCAAAGGTTTCCAAGAAGGTCATATAATAACGTTACCCAATTAAAAATATACGGTCTAATTGAGAAACCTCCTCCTCCTTTTTTAAAGTCGATTAAAAAGCAGAAGTAAAATTTCTGCAAAGCCAAGTTCCTAATTAAAAAAAAAAAACGGAAGACTTCTATTTCAATCTGAAAACATTTTAAATTCATATTCAATGCCTAGAGTTAGTCTATCTTCTTATTGAAATAATTTATCTCGGCAGCGACTGAACCGTTCGACGCCAGGGGTCAAAGGTAAAAGACATTGTGGGGTTACAGCGGGCACTTACTGAAACCGGCGGAATGGGTGTAGATCGATGACGCCACGTGCTACGTCTGACGCAACATCCGAAAGGCATGAAGCGGGAAATGATTTATTCTAAATTGAAATTCCAAGGAATTAAAATTGAGAGGCATTTTTTATAGAAAGCATACTGGCATTTGGGCAACGATATGAGCGACTAAAGTATATGAATGCTCCCCCAAAAATAGACTTTTAATTAAAGTTTTGGCAATACAATTTCTTTCAATACAATTTTTGGTTTAGAATTTTTGGTAAACAACTTACTCGTATTGGTACATGTAATATACATGCGCACTTAAGTATATTGACCAAAACACGTGTTAGCGAAAATGTTAATAAGATCAATATGTATTCACAAAGTAATTTATTCAACATCGCTATTTATGTGACTAAATAAGTCATAAAATCTTGTTTTCATTGAATACGAAATAAATTACGTTCTTGCAATGATAATTTGTTTATGGATAAAAAATAATATGTAAAGCTCATGATATGTATTCATAAATCCTAAGCTTTCTATTGTATTAATTTTTACTTTAATATTTATTGTTATCTGTAATTTATATCGATAAAATAAAGTATTATAAATATTTAATATAAAAATATAATTACTAAACAAAATTTTATTGTAAACCGTAGATAATTACACTATAAAGTAAAGAATAATAAAACTTTTAACTTTATTTATTTTTACTGATCAACTCTCAATTTACTTTATTAAATACAAAACTCGATATTTTGATTTCAATAAAAATATCTGTATAATGTCAAAGGTTAATATTTTATATAATAAATCGATGTCTGGTTATATGTTTTTCGAACAGATAAAGTAACTGTTACTTACATTTTAGTTTATTTTATCCTCAATTTAATTCACAAAGTTATAATATTTTATATAATAAACTCACTACACTATTACAAGTTCCCGCGTTTTTTTTGTCGGAGCGACTAAGCCCGCCAACACAGATCGCGAGACTGCCGTGCGCCAAATAAATGCGAGATAGAATATTCCTTTTCCTAGGTGCAATAGAGATAACTATATACATTTTGGAGTATTGAACGGAGGTTGCAATAGGGTTGGGGTTGCTGAAAAATTATTGGGAATCTCGTAGTTATTTAAAAACACATATATAGAATAATCTGAAATGCATATTTATTATCCCACTATCTATATTACATCTAGAAAATTTTAGTAAAAATAAATTTTGAAAAGCGACTCAATTAAATTACACGATAGAAATTTAATTGATAGGAAGATATTCCATTGAAAATTTTTTTTAAACTACATTTATTTAAACAATTGGATTGTGTATGCTCAATAACTTGAAAAAAAAATTTAAATTAAGCTCAAAAGATACATATATAAACCGCTTATAAGATTGTTTTTATTTATTTTTCTCGTCAATTTCTGCCTGATTTCATATCAATGCAACAAAAATGTGATACAGCAAATCAAACGCCGGTGTTGCCTTCTCTTCATTTTTTAAATTTGCCGCGTTTTGTTAAGTTCAGTAATAAGGCAGCAGCATCACCGGTGACATTAATTACGCCCTGTGATCGCCAACTCTCCTCTCTGGTGTAATGATAGCGGGCAAAATTTAAAAAAAATACATATTCAGCATAAGCTACGGACTATACAGTGCCTGCTATTTCCGATCACGGCTACGGAAGGACACCGCAACTGACTAACCCTGAACCAACTGGCATGCAATTTTAAGAGGCCCACGTACAGCAGTGGACTGCGATAGGCATCTGTTGATGATGATATATCATCTATAACTTGAAATGGGATTTCATCAATTTCTTTTTTTTATGAAATAGGCAAAAAAGCGACGTCTTGCCTGATGGAAAGCGATTACCGCCGCCCCTGGACACGCGCAACCCCAGAGACGTCACAAGTGCGTCGGGCAAGCGCTGTTTCACACCGTTTTTCTGTGAGGCCGTGGTATCTCCGGTCGAGCCCACGATAGCATTAGTCAGTATTAATCAAAAATAACATAAACTTATAATGCACTAGCAACCCGCCCTGTCTTCAAATATCCTTCGAAGAAACATTATTAAAACACCTTGTCCCTTGAAAAAACATTATTTAACACCTACAAAAATCTTGAAATAACAGTGTCAAAAACATTTTTTTTTGGACATGGCAATTTGTGCCGATTACGACAATTCTGCCAATGACAAATGTATGATGAAGAGAATGCGTGTGTTAATAAAGAACAAAAAAAACTCTTAAGGTTATCACTGCAATGAATGAAATCTTTTGTTATTTTTTAGAGAAGATAGCAAAAAGGAGGAAGAACGCCTGAATAAATTCTGGAGATAAATAGGTTAAAAGAGAAGAGAAATTAATAGAGGTGGGTATCTTAAAGTTTCTTAAAAAGCCATAGAAGTAAAGAGACGGATTATTTTTCTTGCAATTAAAAAATATGTGGTCCAAAGTCCAAATATCAAAAACATTATTGATATGCAAATAACATTTTCAAGGAACATTTGACAGATAAAAGTCATTGACGTTCCTATTCTTATTTGAGTAGCATTGTAGTGAAGATATGAAAAGATTAGAATTTCAATCACCACCGGCCAATCAATTTCTGAACGTGTCTCTCGAAACTCGACATTGGGGGAATCTCTGCGTTGACTCTACACGCGAGATTGAGTCTGTGGGGGAACGGGTATAATGTTCCACCCAACACAAAGGGAGGATCCTCCGACCAGGCGAGGTGATCATGCCTGGCGGGCTACTGCCCAACAGTTGATGTTGGGATGTTGTATATATGATAATCGGCGCGGGAACTTTATTTGCGCGATTCAGGATTGGTAGTTACTCCGTGTAGTGTAGTTTGTAGGTACAGTGCGTTACTTCGTAGTTCAGCGTATCTTTGGTAGATGGCACTGTAGTAGGTTATTGTTGTGTTATATGTGGAAGTCGCCACATCACTCCCCTCCAAGACTGGAGGTCGATATATGTTGATTCAGCTGTCTGTGCTCTGATGCGGAGCTTGCCAGTGCCAGGAGTGAGTAGTTCCAGTGAGTCGGAACTGAATGCCGCAAGTTCCAGTGAGTCGGAACTGAATGCCGCTAGTCCCAGTGAGTCGGGGCTGAAGTCCGCTGATCCCAGTTAGTCGGGATCGCATGCGGTGCGCGGTGCTGCGGTGAGGTCCCCAGTGAGTCGGGGCGATTGCTGCGTAGTGGCTGGCTGCTGCGTAGACGGGAGAGATGTGCTCTGCTTACAAGGACCGTAGGTGCAGTGTGCTGTGCCTAGACGCTGTAGAGGCCGTAGGGGTTACCAGGCTGGAGCGGTCGCGTCCTGCGTGTGGTATATCCCAGTTGAGGCCGAAGTTGCTGGCTGGCTTGAGACTTGCTGTGGGAGTGAACATGATGGTGGCGCGGCTTGAAGGCTGCTTTCCAATCACGTCGGGGTCACCACTGTGGGGGAACGGGTATAATGTTCGCCCCAACACAAAGGGAGGATCCTCCGACCAGGCGAGGTGATCATGCCTGGCGGGCTACTGCCCAACAGTTGATGTTGGGATGTTGTATATATGATAATCGGCGCGGGAACTTTATTTGCGCGATTCAGGATTGGTAGTTACTCCGTGTAGTGTAGTTTGTACTTTGTTACTTCGTAGTTCAGCGTATCTTCGGTAGATGGCGCTGTAGTAGGTTATTGTTGTGTTATATGTGGAAGTCGCCACAAGTCCATAAACAACTAATAATAATAGTAGTAGTGAAGATATTGTGTGTTCTTCTTCCAGAATGGCGCTGGTGTAGACACAGGTTATGGTATGAATGTAGCAATTGTGAACGAATTGAAGTACGCCGAGGTAAAAAATTTAACATTATTGTCACTACTTGCGTATTACAAAATAATGTAGTAAATATATTTTATTTTCTGAACTGTGAATAGTACGTTTATTGATTTTTTATCATTCAATTTTATGAAAAAGTGTGTGTATTGATTTTAAGAAGTTTACTCTGATGCTAATGTGGCGCCACCCTAATTTAATGCATTTCAACGGACACTTTTCAGGTACACAGATGATACTCCTTATCTCTACCCTCCATAATGTATGGAGGGTAGAGGTAGCTGAATGGCATAAACAAATGTCATTACTGTCACTGCTGTTTAACTCAAATTGCTACTTGTCAGTATGCAGCTGATGTATTTATGCGGTGTTATTTTGTTCAGTGAAAAATCTAAAAATGAGTGAATCAGGCCGACTTATTGTATTGTATGGAAGCCAAACATATACAGCTCAAGAAGCCGCTGAAAGAATATGGCGTACGACTAAAATTTTAGGATTTCTGGGACCTGTTCTAGCGTTAGACAGTTATCCAGTATCTCAACTTATCCACGAAGAATATGCAATATTCGTGGTCGCTACGGCTGGCCAAGGTGATGAACCTGATAATATGAAGAGATTCTGGAAGTTTCTTCTGCGGAAAAACTTACCTCCCAATTCTTTATCAAAGTTAAAATATGGAGTGCTCGGTTTTGGTGATTCATCGTTTTCCAAGTTTAATTTTGCTGCTAAGAAACTTCATAAAAGATTGGCACAATTAGGAGCTACACCTCTGGTTGATATAGGTAAGCTTTTAATTATTATATTAGGTTTATTTAGTAATACAATTGGATACAATATTCTTATTCCAATGTTCCAGGACTATGTGACTTCCAACACGATTTAGGCCATGATGCAGTTAAGACACCGTGGATCAACGAATATATATCAAAATTGAAGTTATTCTTCCCACATTTACAAACGGACAACTTAAATATATTTGTACCTAGGTGGCAAGTTTCATTAGTAAAAGAAAATGTTTCTAATGAAACCACTAATATCATTGAAAATAGTCTGACCAGGGACATTTATTTTGAAGATTGTGCAACTGACACATATTTAGGTGCATGTCAAGTTGTTGTAGAACAAAATATACGAACTACAGACAAATCACATTTCCAAGTAAGTAGTATGATTATTTCTAAACTATATAAAAAAAAAAAATATATATACCATCAATCAGTTTAAAAAACTATAACCTGACTACAATGTGACTCTAAAAGGAATAGTAACCTCTATCTGTCAAATATCCAGATATTGAAGACCAGCCATCTATGTAGGAATAGTTGGCTAGTCTCCATTGAGACTGGCCACCATGGTCATAATCGGCTAGGAGAACATCGTAGGCTTTTGATGATAATTTGACTGCACGGTTGGCCGAGTGGTTTCAGCGGTCGCCATGCTGCTTGCTACTGCGCCAAGTGTCTTGGGTTCAAATCCCACGCGGTACAACACTTTGTGTGATCCACGAATTATTGTCCCGAGTCTGGATGTTCTTTGTGTCCGTTTCATGTCTGTTTGTAAAGTCCCCCACGACACAGGATGTTTATTCCTAATGTGGGAGTTGTCTTTTTTAAAAAAAAAAAAAAATGTTCATTATCAGTGTTAAAATAATACACTCTAGAATTATTGCCATTAGGTAAGTATGAGTTTAATTCTAAAATGTATTTTTACAAGTTTCATCACGTGCTGACATCATAGGAATCTTATTAAGAATTATTCAAAATCCTAAAAATTTCAGGATGTTAGATTAATGACCCTAAGGAAAACAGGAGACTCTGAGCTTCATTATAAACCAGGAGATGTGTTCAATATTATTCCTAGGAATTCTAAAGAGGACATAGCTGATCTATTTAGTATATTTGAGGAGCACAATATTGATATTAAACCTCATTATAGGCTTTTGGTAGAACAATGTCATAATGGTAAGTTATTTCCCTTAATTTTTTTAATTGTATAGGTGGCAAACGAGCAGACGTAACGCCTGATGGTAAGCGATTACCGCCGCCCATGGACACTCGCAACACCAAAGGCGTCACAAGTCCGTTGCCGGGCTTTAGGGGATGGAGGGAAGGGTTGGGTATGGGCCTCCGGTATCCTCACTCACTCGGTGAAACACAGTGCAAGCGCTATTTCACACTGGATTTCTCTGAGGCTTTGGTATTACTCCCGTCGAGCCGGCCCATTCATCTCCAACGTCTTAAAGATTTATCTTATGTTAAATATGACCAATGTCATTTGTTAAACTTTTTCTTTTTACACTAAAGTTTCTGAAGAAGTTTTAGCCACGCTAATTTCAGCATGAACGGGAAGGCTCGACTGGGGCGGTACTACCCTCACACACAAAACCACCCTAGAATGACAGCATTTATGTTGTAGGTCAATGTTGCAGAAGCATCATTAGGTCACCATGATGCTTTGTTGCATTGTCTGGATTTGCAATTAATATGGTGATATTATCAGGCAGAGTAGTCACTTTGGCTGTTAGTTAAAGACACAGTCCAAATCGAGTATAGAAATCACACAGACTCGTAGAATCTCGGTTTCTTATGTTCCTTTTCACCGAGTAACTAAAGTTACAAAAGCTGCAAGTCATCCACTTCCCTCAATTTTAGGGAGAGTGGAGCTAACTCAAAGCACACCAACGCGCTTGTGACTCACTACTTGCAAGTATCCCTGGACGACTGCATTCACTTATGATCTTGTCACGTGATCTTATGGATCCGAATACTCATTTGCCCAACCATTTTAAAAAATATTCCTGTGGTCGTGGACAGACACCGATTTCGAAATCTCATGACAATTGGTATTGCAGACATGCCTGTCCCAGAATTCCTTCGAGTAAAACAGCGAATGGTATACGAAATCGCCGAACAGTATTGGGATTTGAAGGGCTACCCGACACAGTACGTGTTTTCTCTCCTTGCACAGGTATCACAGGATAAGCTAGAGAGAGATAAATGCTTGGAACTGTCTTCGGCCGAGGGCCAAGAGGATTGGTTGAATTATGCTAGACGACCAAAACGGACGGTGCTAGAGGTAATTAATGTTCTTTTATATGTAGTAGACTCCCTGTTAGTATTACTTTATAAACTAACATCATAATAATGTTGTTTTTCTCCCAATTATTAAATAAACATCTTCTTGAATCAGGAGAAATACTCGAGAATGGCAACACCCTTTAAAGATCAATCGTTGAGAGTTACCTGAAAGGTAAATCTCTAAGGGAAAATGACACACAGATGTTGTTCTGATGTTGGGTGTTCTTGAAATCAGTTTCCTGAATGTTTGTAAACTCCTCCGCGACATAGGAACATACGTAATTAAGACTAGCTGAACCCCGCGGTGTTACCCGCGGTTATTGTCGTATCGTGGGTAACGCCACGGGGCGAAGCTAGATTAAAAAATGTAAGCCTAAGTTACTCCTTGTACCATCAGCTACCTACCAGTGAAAGTCCCGTCCAAATCGGTCCAGCCGTTCCAGAGATTAGCCGGAACAAACAGACAGACAGACAAAAAATTAAAAAATATATATTTTGGTATGTGTACCGTATATACATTCATATGCATGTAGTAGAAAGCGGTTATTTTAATATTACAAACAGACACTCCAATTTTATTTATTTGTATAGATTGATGAAATATGAAGACAATTTAAGCAAATTGAAGATCTGTAGGTAAATTTCAAATAACATTATTCCAGGTACTCCGCGATTTCCACAAATCAACATCAAAACTAACCCTCGAAGTTATATTCGAGATGTTTTCCATGATCAAACCCCGGTCCTTTTCGATTGCCAGCAGTTCTCGCCCTTCGCACGGCCATTGCATAGAGTTGTTAGTTGCTGTTGTGAACTACTACACCATCTTGAAGAAACCTCGGCTTGGGCTGGCTTCGAATTGGCTGAAGGATTTGAGAATGGGAGATAAATTGTATGGATGGATCAAACAGGGGACTTTGGTGTTTCCGGATGATTTAGTAAGTTAAAGAACTTGTTTCTCTCTTGTCACATTGTTGCTCACGTTGGAGTTAGTTTCGAGGTTCATCTTTTGTTTTTTTTTTTATTGAGTAGTGGGCAAACGAGCAGACGTATCACCTGATGGTAAACGATTACCGCCGCCCATGGACACCCGCAACACCAAAGGCGTCACAAGTGCGTTGCCGACCTTTGGGGGATGGGAAAGGGAATGGGGGGAGGGGTTGGGGTATGAGCCTCCGGATTCTCACTCACTCGGTGAAACACAGCGCAAACGCTATTTCACACCGGTTTTCTGTGAGGCCGTGGTATCACTTCGGTCGAGCCGACCCATTCATGCCGAAGCATAGCTCTCCCACGGTTACTTGTGTGTGACTGTCAAATGTCTATTTGTTCGCTAGAAACAAAGAAGAAAAACTTAGTACGTTGTACTAAGTTTTTCTTTATAAGATGGAAGTATCATATCAAGTATTTTTCTAATTCATTGCATGGTAATAGAGCCATACTGGCTTGATCACAGTTTCGGCTACAAAAGACCTACCTAACGGAAGGGACAGCATTCGTGCCGTCGTGTTTCGTTGGTGAGTGCGAGACCTGGCTCCCAATGATGCAGAAGCAGCCTAATAGATAAATAAATAAATATTTCGGACATCTAACACACAACGCCATCTAGTCCCAAGCTAAGCAGAGCTTGTGTTATGGGTACTAGACAACCGATATAAATACTTATATACTTTTTTTTTGTAAATACATACATAATATACATAGAAAACACCAAAACTTCGAAACAACAACAACAACGACCCGGAATCGAACCCAAGACCTCAAGCTTAGCAGTCGCATACGCTACCACTACGCCACCGAGGCAGTCATAGTGTGGATCACCATGCTACATTATCTGCATTCGCAATGAGTTTGGTGACCACAACTTTTAGAAAATGCTGATGCTTTCCACCAGACAGCGTAGAGTCACTTTCGTAGGCTCAATTTTTTTTTTATTTAATTGGGGGAAAACGAGCAGACGCATCACCTGATGGTAAGCGATTACCGCCGCCCATGGACACCCGCAACACCAACGCCGCCCAAGTGCGTTGCCGACCTTTGGGGAATGGGGGGAGGGGTTGGGTATGAGCCTCCGGTATCCTCACTTACTCGGTGAAAAACAGCGCAAGCGCTATTTCACACCGGTTTTCTGTGAGGCCGTGGTATCACTTCGGTCGAGCCGGCCCATTCATGCCGAAGCGTGGCTCTCCCACGGAAAGAATGCTCATGCTTTCCGTCAGGCAGAGTAGAGTCACTTTCGTAGGCTCATATAAAAAAAGATGTCAGAGTTTATATCCAGAAGTCAACACAATTTTTTTTAACTATTCCAGAATATACCCCACATCCAAATCGCGCCAGGAACTGGACTAGCTCCGTTTAGAAGTTTTCTCCAAGAGAGGGAATACCGCAATATAGCTTCTAAAGAAACACTCCACCTGTTCTTTGGCTGCAGATACAAAGAGAAAGACTTCCATTGCAGAGAGGAATTGGAAAGAATGGTGAATGAAAATAAAGTTAGCTTGTATTGTGCTTTTTCTAGAGATCAGGATAGAAAAATGTAAGTAATACAGACGAATTTAAAACTATTTTCTTAAATTTTTTTTTTTATTTTAATGGACAAACGAGCAGACCGTATTGACGTTATTGACGTCCATGGACACCCGCAACACCAAAGGCGTCACAAGTGCGTTGCCGACCTTTGGGGGATGGGAAAGGGGATGGGGGGAGGGGTTGGGGTATGGGCCTCCGGTATCCTCACCCACTCGGTGAAACACAGCGCAAACGCTATTTCACACCTGTTTTCTGTGAGGCCGTGTTATCACTCCGGTCGAACCATTCATGCCGAAGCATAGCTCTCCCACGGTATTCATCTTGTACGATATTCAATAAAATACTATTGAATGCTGCTTATAATTTATTATGCTAAGGAATTTTCTATTTGTACTTAAAGTTAGAAGAGCTTTTATTATTAATGTTTGTCACACCATTTTCGGCAGTCGTTACGAGTCATTGTTGACAGACATATCTATCTATATATATAAAAATGTAATGTTGGTTTGTGTACGCTTCAAAAACTCAAAAAGTTCTGCACCGATCGAAGTTGAAATTTAATAAAAAACACGAAAAAACCGACATAAACGCGGGCGGAGCCGCGGGCAACAGCTAGTTCCATATGAAAATACTAAATATAAGAAGTATATTTTTCCAATTTTCCGTCTTTCATCCTTAAGTTCCCTTGGGCATTACGCTAGTGAGAGCCAAACTTAAGTTTTCTCATAAATACACTCGTTGGGGAAAATCCAGAAGGTACGTTTCAGGATTATAGTAGATATTTAATATTTACTTTATAAAAACAGTTTCAAACTAAACAAAATACGGTTCTATAATAATAATAAATATTTCGGACATCTAACACACAACGCCATCTAGTCCCAAGCTAAGCAGAGCTTGTGTTATGGGTACTAGACAACTGATATGAATACTTATATATACTTTTTTTTTGTAAATACATACATATTATACATAGAAAACACCCAAACTCCGAAACAAATATTTATGGATTCCACAAACATTTGGTCCGACCCAGGATTTGAACCCGAGACCTCAAGCTTAGCAGTCGCATACGCGTACCACTATGCCACCGAGGCAGTTCTATGAAAGTCAAATGACTGATGAATGCTTACATACTTTTTTTTTGTTAATACCCATATATCCCACGACACAGGGAACCGTAGTGTGGGGACCAGGGATGTTTTTGGTTCAACTTGATTATATTTACTGATAAATTTGTACATTATTTTGTGAACTAACTTTTTTGTATGAATAAAGATTATGATTATATATTATACATAGAAAACATATATAGTCCGAAATAGGTCCGGTGTGAAATAGCGCTTACGCTGTGTTTCACCGAGTGAGTGAGGATACCGGAGGCCCATAACCCAACCCCTCCCCCCATTCCCTCTCCCCATCCTCCAAAGGTCGGCAACGTACTTGTGACGCTTTTGGTGTTGCGGGTGTCCATGGGCGGCGGTAATCGCTTACCATCAGATGATGCGTCTGCTCGTTTGCCCCTATTCAATAAAAAAAAAATCTATATATGTATATATAAATAATTATTTCTCATTCTCTTCCAGCTACGTCCAGCATAAAATCTCAGAACAGCGCGAGTTACTCTGGCGCCTAATCAACAGTCACGCCCATATATACATATCAGGTAACGCCAAGAATATGCCTGATAATGTGAAGGATGCACTGGTTGAAGACGTCATCAGCAAATGTGGAGGGTATACCATAGAGGATGCTAGAACTATACTGAAAAAGATGGAGGACATGGGACGATTGCAAGTTGAAGCTTGGTAGGGAGGGAGGTACAAACATATTATTTATTTTTTACACAGGGTGTTGTGGAAAGGTGCGGTCGTGTTTTAAGGGTTTGTGGTTGAACCAGTTATTGCTGAAAAAAAATTGTTTTAAATAAAGAAGAAGAAAAGAGAATAAAAAATAATAAATAGACAAAAAAAATCTTAAATTTCACTTGGAAATTTATTTACGCTTTTTTAAATTGTTTTTTTTTTATTATATAGGGGCAAACGAGCAGACGTATCACCTGATGGTAAGCGATTATCGCCGCCCATAAACACCCGCAACACCAGAGGCGTCACAAGTGCGTTGCCGGCCTTTTAGGAAGGAGTACGCTCTTTTTCAGTTTTTCAACAAATTTTCGGCCGTAATGCCATACTATACTTTGACCACACTTGTTTGTAACATCCTGTATACTACAATATAACTCGTTACCAATAATTACTAAATTGTAATAATAAGCATTTGTAAATTTCGACGGATTTCGAATAACTAATTTCTAAAGATATTTAATGTAATCTCAAGAAAAAGAAGAGATATTAGATGGAGTCATTTAGTTATGACAAAGGGTTGTTCCAGTTTATGGGGAAGTTTTTTGAGTAATGGGACTAGACCTATGGTTTTGTGTTACGTATTGAATGGATTGTGTCTGCTCGTGTGCCTTGTTTGCCACAGGTAAATGATAGCCACCCGAAGTAAATAATACAACATCCAACATCATATCTATACAAATAAATAAAATCGGAGTGTCTGTTTGTAATATTAAAATAACCGCTTTCTACTACATGCATATGAATGTATATACGGTACACATACCAAAATATATATTTTTAAAATTTTTGTCTGTCTGTGTGTTCCGGCTAATCTCTGGAACGGCTGGACCGATTTGGACGGGACTTTCACTGGTAGGTAGCTGATGGTACAAGAAGTAACTTAGGCTTACATTTTTTAGACTAGCTTCGCCCCGCGGCGTTACCCACGATACGACGATAACCGCGGGTAACACCGCGGGGTTCAGCTAGTCTTCACTAAAATAAGTCCAAAAACAATTTTTAGGACAATCCAAGTAATTTTTCTAGTGTGATCCACTGATTGTTGTAATGTTACCCATTTCGGTGAGTGGCTTTTTTGCTGTCCTCTATCTTCCAGCATTGTTTAGACCAGATCAGGTCAGGAGAGGTCATTTTCCAGTGATTTTTTTTTTACTTTAAATGATTGTGCTACTTGTTATCCATGCTTTTATTGATTAAAAGCCCTTTCAAATTGGTTTGACTAGACATTCCTTGTGTATAACAATATTTATAAACGAGCAATATTTGATTGTCAACCTCTTTAGAATATGAAACTTCCTTTTTTTTTTAAATCATAAGTTTTGTTATCGTTTTTATGATTCGATGTAACATCAACGTTTATATAATTTTAATAGTTGATTCTGTAATACTTGATATACTTTAAGTCTACTTTTGGCGTAACATTTCGTAAAAAGTCTTGATTATAGACTTTGTAGCTAAAATGATGACTAAAATTAATTTTGTTGTTGGTAATTGCAACCTAAATTAACCATTTTTTGTACCTGAGCACACTTTTAAACCACCTGTTTATAAACATTATTTTAGATGAGTCGAGACACCTTACCACTAGAACTTTCTGTAACTTAGCTGTATTAAAAATACTTAACAATTTAATAATTTAAACATTTCCCTTCAAAAAGTTTGTTATAAAACTTATATTGTGTTTTTTGTTATAGGTATTTTATTTTATAATCAGTATTTTAATTTGTTTTGCTATGACGGTTTCATTTGTCAAATGGTTGTTTTTTTTTTTTTATAAAAACTATATATATGGTCAGTTTGAATGTTGCCAGATAATATTAGATAATTGACAGAAAAGTCAGGTATCTCATACTATTAGCTGTTTTAGCTTAAATACCGTTATTTTTATTTAGTCGATAATAATGATTACATCAAATATTTTGGCGCCTTATTTTTATAATTTTGACAGACGTACAGATTCTGGTACATAATAAAGAAATAGACCAATTTTTTTTATAAATACATTCAAAGAAATATAAAAGTGACGCAATATAATGATCGTTTGACTACCTCAGTTAGGGTTGTACACCTTTGTCGTTTAATATTTCAGAAAATATTAATTGTGTCGTACATTTTAAAAATATATACATACATATTCAATGCTTAAGGTTGTGATGCTGTTCTGAATCATCAGCAAATTGATTTGAAATAGAAGCAGATATGCAACCGCCATATTAAATTCCTAGATGTATGTACCACGAAAATAATTATAAGATTTATAAGTATATAATAATCACAAAATAAACAGTAAATTTTGTAATAGGTAGCTGTGATAATGTACCTATTTTTACAACCCATTTAATACAATTTTAAATATTGAACACTGTGTTTTATTTCAATGAGGGTGTGTGGCTATCGAAGCTTGTAATCTTTGCCTGTGCCCCGGGAATTATAACAACATATAGCCCAATCGTTTAGATATTGTCGGTGCACGCAATGTGGTTATTGTTGTGAAATATGAATACATTAATTCATACACAGGGGTGAACTGACAGATCATACTTGCTTATGGGTGTACGCCGCAGGTGGCTTTTGATTTTGTGGCGGCTTAACGCGTTGTGCGACGGCGGCGCCATCATGGTGACTGTATCTGAGCGAATGGACTATACATGAAACGAACACAATGAACATCTACGACTCAGAAAACTATTTATAGATCACAGACGACCGTGTAAGGTTATTAATAACTAGCTGACCCACGCAACCTCGTTTGCGTCTTATATAGCCCGTAGCATGAAAATTTTCGCAAAATGAGTAACTTTTCTGATTGATTTTTACACCCTGTGTCCGAAAAACCCAAATATCTTACGGAACCCTATTTTTTTCCAAAATAAAATATAGCCTATGTTACTCGTGGATAATGTAGCTTTCGAATGGTGAAAGAATTTTTAAAATCGGTCCAGTAGTTTTTGAGCCTATTCATTACAAACAAACATTCAAACAAAGTTTTCCTCTTTATAATATTAGTATAGATGATAAGATTACACCCAGATAAAATAAACGTTTGTGTTTAACACACAATTGAATAGCACAAATGACCAATGATTTCGCAGTCTGGATCGCTAGCTTATTCTTGACTTAACTACCTCGGTGGCGCTGGTAATTGCATACGCGACTACAAGGAGGTCTCGGGTTCGATTCCCCAATCGGACCAAATGTTTGCGTCGGGGTTTGGATGTTTTCTATGTATTTGGATTTACAAAAAAAAGTATTTAAGTATTCTATGAATCAATCTAGCTGTTATAGAACAAGCTCTGTTTAGTTTGAAGCTAGATGGCGTTGTATCAGGGTTTCGAAATATTTATTATTATAATCTCGAAAATTGTTGTTATTGACCCAATGCCATGTCCATTCTTGCATTGTCTGCACGAGCAATGAGTATGTTAACCACCATCAGACAGAGTAAAGTCATTTTGGCAAAGACACAGCAAAAAAACAATCAAAATCTTCATCGCCCATTTATTTATACACATAAACTAGTTAATCAGTCACATCAGTATCCTAAAGGTCTACTTGTCGGAGGGTAGACCCCACAGCTTCAAGTTCCCAGCGTCACGCTTCCTCTCAGGCGGTTCCTTGTCCTCGCAGGCGAAGGCCACCAGGTACCGAGAGGGATGCCATGCCACTGTGAACGTAGACGCTTGCACTGGAATCTCTGCCACTTTCTCACCTGTACACGAACAGACATATATTATATAATATAATAAAGCTGAAGAGTTAGTTTGTTTGAACGCGCTAATTTCAGGAACCGCTGGTCCGATTTGAAAAATTAATTCGGTGTTGGATAGTCCATTTATCGAAGAAGGCTATAGGCTATATATCATCACGCTACTACTAAACGAGGGAGAGCTACGCTTCGGCATGAATGGGTCAGCTCGACCGGATGATACCACGGCCTCACAGAAAACCGGTGTGAAATAGCGTTTGCGCTGTGTTTCACCGAGTGACCGGAGGCCCATACCCCAACCCCTCCCCCATCCCCTTTCCCATCCCCCAAAGGTCGGCAACGCACTTGTGACGCCTTTGGTGTTGCGGGTGTCCATGGGCGGCGGTAATCGCTTACCATCAGGTGATACGTCTGCTCGTTTGCTCACTATTCAATAAAAAAATAATAATAATAAAAATAGGAGCGGAGCACCAATGAAGAATGTTTCAAAAACGGGGGGAAAATTTTCACGCCACGGGCAATAGAAGACGCAAACGAGGTTGCGTGGGTCAGCTAGTATATTATAAAACAAAGTCCTCCACCGCGTCTGTCTGCTCGCGACCACCAACTCAAGTTCTACCGAAGACAGCGAACTACGGAGTAACTACAAATCCTGTATCGCGATATAGAAATTCTCGAGCCGATTAGTAGATTTCCAACTTCCCAACTGTAGACCTGCGGCCCACCAGGCATGATCACCTCGCCTGGTCGGAGGATCGGGCCCTCTCTTTGCATTAGAGGACAAGACACCTGTTTTTCCAAATCCCCTATGGTGCCCTATAACATAAAATATTGAAATACGTACCGGTTTCAGTATCCCCTATATCAATTATGTGATCTTCGCTGGCTGACGCGAGGAGACGACCGTCGAAACTGAACGATAGTGTCCGAACCGGCCATTCTAACCTGTCAACGTAACAGACATGGTTTAATAATAATTAAATATGTTCGGACATTTAACACACAACGCCATCTAGTACCGAACTAAGCAGAGCTTGTATTATAGGTACTAGACCACTGATATAAATACATATTTACTTTTCTTATAAATACATATATATTATACATAGAAAACACCCAAATTCCGAAATTAATATATGCAGATCTAATAAATATTCGATTTGTACGATCCGGGAATAGAACCCGAGACCTCCAGCACAGCAGTCGCATACGCTACCACTGCGCCATCCAGGCAGTGCATCAGTTAATAAAATTTACAATATTACAATACTAAGGCAGTTTAAAGTTACTTGTTACACAATAGTGCAAAGTTGCTTTTTAACCGCGTGCTCAATTTCGAAGACCGAGCAAACGAAGGATTTTAAAATTAGAATCCTGAGCGTTAGTAAGGGAATCAAAAGAGCACGAGGTGAAAAATCTTTGAACTCGAGTGCAACACGTAACTTTTCATCCCACCTCAGCGTGGAAATGACTAAATTTAACAAATTAAAAAAGGTTATACGATAAATTCGGCACCCTGAAGTAAAAAGTAGATAGGTTTAATGATGTTTTGAATTCACAAACTTAGTGCACACGATGTTCTAAATTCAATTTACTATATCCTCCAGCGGATAAAAACGGCTTTTGAACGCAAATATCGAAGGGCAAAAATACTCTTTCCGAGGTGGAGGGATGAAAAAATCTTTATTTCTTATGAAGACTTATTACCTATATAGAATTATTACACAAGAATTAGTAGAAAAAAGTTTTGTCTTTTACAAACTAGATGGCGTTGTGCCACTTTTCTGAATCGAGATATAGTTTCGTTCTTGACTCTATATAAAAGTTAACCGTAATGTTACAACGACTACACTTTGAGTGTTATGACAGAGTTTAACATTGTGGCACATTGGGTTTGGCCAAGTTACGCGCTGCCAAAGCACTTAATGTGTTGTGAACACTAGATGATTACTTGACTTCAAATAAACCCACTGTGAACTGATCAGCTGATCGAACAAGTTGTTCAATAGGTGAATAATATAAATATTAAATACTACTACTTTAATAAATTATAGAAAAGGGTAAGCAGACAATTATCCCAGTCATCTCAACAATTAATAAGAAAGATTATTGTGTTATTTGAAGGTTATAAGGCATTTTTCGAACCCTAACTCGTTTAAATACCATGTTTTAGTATTAAAATGACCTTACCTCGAGAACACTCTGAGACATGCCAGCTCATTGACATCCCATAACGACACTAGGGCGTCAGCAGAGCCCGTAGCGAAGTATCTGCCAGTGGGGTCGTGTTCTATACAGATACAAGTGCCGGGGTGCGCTTTTAATACTGTTTGGAGTTCCAATGATGGATACCTGTAAAATATTTGATAAAATTAATTATTGTCAATAAAAAAAAAAATCTGAATAATTAGCACATTGCAAAAAGTGCTAACTCGAAGTGGTTTAAGTGGTGATTGATGACACAGCAGTGGCATACATTACCACTACGGTCATGTATGCCACTGCTGTGTTTGAGGTATCAGGTTCGAAGTCTCTTCCAGACCGGAGTTAGAGCATCTTCTCGAACTTTAACAGCACTGCAAATAGAAGGAAAACTTGACGCAAACTGATAGGGAGTGATACTACGGACTGACAAAATATCGATGTGAAATAGCGCATGCACTGTGTTACTATACCCTAACCCCTCCCCATCCCCTAATGGCCAGCAACGCACTTGTGTCGCCTCTGGTGTTTGGGGGGGTCCATGGGCGGCGGTTATCGCTTACCATCAGGCTATAAGTCTGCTCGTTTGCCCCTATTCCATAAAAAAAATCTCCCAATTCAACCCGTCTGACCAGAGTGGTGTAAGAAGACCTAAACCTCATTTCTAAGGACAGGTTTATGTCCAGCAGTGGACTACTAAAGTCTAAATCGTGACGTGATACGATGAAGGATATAACTTACGATAGTATATGCACACATCCAAGACCATTCGTTAAATAGAACAAGTCTGATGAGTTGTTCCATGATATTTCGTTCACTTCGAAATTAAATTGTTCTTCTACCACCTGGAAACAAAAATAGAAAGTCAAAATTATTGTTTCATTGAGCCCAATTATAATATTTCGAACATCGGATACACAACGCCATCTAGTCCCAAACTAAGCAGAGATTTTACCCTTTTTGACTTGACTGCCTCGGTGGCGTAGTGGTAGCGTATACGACTGCTAAGCTTGAGGTCTCGGGTTCAAATCCTGGGTCGGACCAAATGTTTGTGGAATCTACAAATATTTGTTTCGGAGTTTGGGTGTTTTCTATGTATAATATGTATGTATTTACAAAAAAAAAAGTATATATGTATTCATATCAGTTGTCTAGTACCCATAACACAAGCTCTGCTTAGCTTGGGACTAGATGGCGTTGTGTGTTAGATGTCCGAAATATTTATTTATTTATTTATTTTTTATTTTTAAATATAAATTTATACACTAGCTGACCCATGCTACCTCATTTGCGTCTTATATTGTCCGTAGCGTGAAAATTTTCCCCTGTTTTTGAAATATTCTTCATCGGTGCTCCGCTCCTATTAGTAGTAGCGTGATGATATATAGCCTATAGCCTTCCTCGATAAATGGACTATCCAATACCGAAAGAATTTTTCAAATCGTACCAGATTAGTGCGTTCAAACCAACTCTTCAGCTTTATTATTAGTATAGATAGAAAACACCCAAACTCCGAAACAAATATTTGCAGTTGATACAAACATCTTTCTGAATTTAGAGCAACAGGTAGCATTAGAATACTTATCCAGTATATCCTACCTTTTATTGCATCAAATGTTTTTTTTAGTATGGTACAAGGGGGCAAACAAGCAGACAGATCACCTGATGGAAGGTTACCACCACCTTTAGACACTCTAACTCAAAACTTAAGAGTGTTGCCATCTTAACAGTCTCTCCCACTAGAGCCAGGGGAGTCAGTTACTGAGTAACTTTACCCCGTCTGGGTCTGGGCAATGGTAACTTCACTCACTTGTTGAAGACATGAAAGAATTGCTGGTTTACCATGAGGCGATGATATGTGGTTGAGCCAGCAAAAAAGAACTAAATCATGACTTTTCCTAAGCTAAATATCAACCAAATTCAGAACTAAAATAGTCTTGTAAAGAAAATCACTGAAATCAACATGTTAGAAGATGAGGCCGAGAGTTGGTAGTATTTTATAAAAAGCAAAAATTAAAACTTACTACTTTATATGTCTTTGTATCTATAAACGAGACCAGGTCCTCTTTATTGCCAACAGCAATGGTGCTGCCGTTGGGAGACCACGCAATGTTGATATTCTCTCCTTTAGTTGTTATTGTTGCTGCACATTTGTGTGTTCTAGAAAAAACAAATTGTTTAGTAAATTAGAAGTATTAAATAATAAATAACTAAATATTTCGGATAATTAACACACAAGGCCATCTAGTCCCAAACTAAGCTAAGTTTATTGACTTTAGAAGTTATTGACGGGGAGATTGTTTTCTGTTTTTCCGAAAGACGGTCCCCAATTCATGTCATGCACATTTTATATTCATTAATTTCATCACAATGAAGACTTAGAATTGAAGACTATAAATACTTGACATTGTCAGAAATAACTGATCCGAGTGATACGGCTGGTTGCCATTTCATCAAAAGAAAAAAGTTATTGATGTATTTAAAAAAAGAAAGTATTTTATCACTCATTATAGCTGTCTTAGTTTGAAACAAGACAGTGTTGTGTTTCAGATGTCTAATATATTTTTAAATGGTGATTGAAAAAGATTTGGCAGCAGATGGATTAAGACTACCCAAGATGGAGATAGTTGGCGCTTGGCTAATGGTATTGATATAAAATAAATGGTAAATTTGGTTTATTTGGTAACAAAGAAAGTAATTACAATTTGTAGATTGTAATTTGATTGTATGTTTTGCTAAATATTGTAGTTTTTTATAGAATTAGTTAAAATCACTTCATTTAGCGATTCAGATGCAAACAAAACCTAGATACAGACACTTCTTCAATCGGTCAACATACCTTGTATCCCAAATTCTGACAGATTTATCCCCACTGGCTGTGCTCAAGAGATCAGGATGGGAAGCATGCCAACACAGCTGATCTACGGATCCCGTGTGTCCTCTGAATATAAAATCTTGCACCTGTTAATAGCCAAAAGATCAACAAAAATATAAACATAACCTCTAAATATGTTTTAGCGGCAAAATACAAGATACTAACCAATCTATTCCTTTCCAAATTAAATATGGCAACGCTCTTATCAAACGAGCCTGAAGCAAGTCGCCTGCCATCACAAGACCAACCAACAGAATGCACTTTAGAACTATGAGCTATATATTCACGAACAACATTGTGTGACAAAAAATAACTTCGTAACTCTGAAAGGTCCTCTATTGGAGTTTGTGTTGGTTTAGGGTCTTTCATTTTACTATTACTATAACTTCACAGATAAATTAATTCAATGCAAACAAAACAACAAGTGCAAACAAAACAAGTGTCTCTATTCCCACCCAACCCAAGTCAGTCTCCCAAAGTCCCACCCAATCACAGAACTGACAGAACCACAGAAGAACACATAAACTCAGACTTCAGAGAGGTCCCAATCAAATTAGGGATATTCGATATACAACGATGTTTCAAAAATATCGATTTTAATAATGCAATTGACCGAATCGGTTCAATATGTCGAAAGCAATCGATATTCACGATGTATCGATGCTTTTTCATAAATCATCAAATTGATGATAACTTGGTAATTTCACAAAAACTCAAGTTTGACCACTAAAATGTTACCTAAAATCTTTCTTTTCAATAGTAGACTGACGATATAATGCCGTCGTTTCAGTCCCATCTGAACAATTGTTTTCTAAAGCAGCACAAATCGTCAATCAACAACGAAATAGACTGAACGGCAAACGTTAAGATAAAATGTTCATAAAAAACATTAATTCCATCATATTTCCAGTGCAGTAAAAAAATGTGTAGAAGTTACTACTTCTACACATTTTTTCATGCAAACCATCGCTATTTCAAAAATTGTGTACATGGTAGGGCAGGGGAGGGCAGCTGATTCCCTTGGATGTTTACGTTCCTACTATCTTCTTTTGTCGATAAAATTATCATGAGCCTACCTACCAGTAAAGAAATCGGTCCAGCCGTTCCGGAGATTATTCGGAACAAACAGACAGACAAAAATTTGGTATATGTACCGTTTATACATATACATTTAGTAAAAAGCGGTTATTTTAATATTACAAATAAACACTACAAATTTATTTATTTGTATCTAATTAAATATAATTTTCAATAAAAAATGGATTAAACGCCTTTCATAATTGCCATAGACAAAAAAAAACACTCTGAAAAGATCACCTGTTTTGTATTCACATGACTATAGCTTTGTAATATAGTGTTAGGAAAAGTACTCGATGCTTTCAAAACATCTATGTTTTCATCAGATACATCGGTGTACAGTTCAGATTTATCGAATCGAAAAAAAGTTCGATGCTTTTTTCAAACAAACAAAACGTTTACGAATTGTCACATTGACATTACAGTCGATTAGGTTTTTTTTAATTGACATCGCTTCTCGGCCTTTTGGCTATGGAGGGTAGAGACAAGGAGTGTTATCTTATATGGAAGAGAATTGAAAAAAGTGTCCAGCATAAGCTGTAAATAACAGTTCAAAAACCTTCCAGAATGGCGCTGGTGTAGACACAGGTTATGGTATGAATGTAGCAATTGTGAACGAATTGAAGTACGCCGAGGTAAAAAATTTAACATTATTGTCACTACTTGCGTATTACAAAATAATGTAGTAAATATATTTTATTTTCTGAACTGTGAATAGTACGTTTATTGATTTTTTATCATTCAATTTTATGAAAAAGTGTGTGTATTGATTTTAAGAAATTTACTCTGATGCTAATGTGGCGCCACCCTAATGCATTTCAACGGACACTTTTCATGTACACAGATGATACTCCTTATCTCTACCCTCCATACTTTTGGCTAAGATCAAAGTGTCGTTTAATTGACAGTTCTGCTCATAGACTAAAATAAAGTACTGCTAGTAAATTATATTTTAATTTGTCCTACAAATAATGGAAAAAAGAATGATTTTATGCCGTTGATTTGATAATATCTACTAAAATATTTTCTTACTTGCGTGGACTTAGAGACCACAATTAAGTCGAAAATATCTTTACAAATTCTTTAATTCTTTTTCTTATATCTTTTAATTATTTTAATTTCACCTAAAGACTGCAGCCATAATACTGTCATTTTTCAAATACTTGCCGAGATCTGCTTGATAGTCTGAGAGGATTGAGGGACCACACCGTAGTTTTTCTCATTTTTATTCTACAAACGTTTTAAGCCTACCACTAAACCTTACAATTTTTTTGTTAAATATAACTATTGTACCTCACTTCTTTCACACGCACTCATGGCTTTCTACAGTCATGTCAATAGACACACAGACAGTTGAGTGTCAGTTTCTTCAGAGTTTTTTTAATTGCGGTTTACTGTTGATCAAGACCTCACTAAAAGCTTAATTGCACTTTATAATCACTAGCAACCCACCCCTTTTTCGCACGGGTTCATTACAGAAAATATAATATAGCCTACGTTAGCCGAGAAGATGTGCGGCTAAATTTTTACTAAAATGTGGTTAATTTTAGTCAGTATACTCAAAAATTTTTTTTTTTTACGAAATTATCACTACATAGTGGTAAAAACAGCATAAAAATCCGTGCAGTAGCTTTAGAGTTTATCGCGAACAAACACGACGGACGCGGCGGAGGAATGTTTTACAATATGTAGTGATACTCACCCAATAGAAACCTGTGGCGGCGTCCACATACAACATAACATGCTGCAGTGCCATCTACCGAAGTTACACTGAACTACGAAGTAACGCACTACCCGGAGTAACTACAAATCCTGAATCGCGCAATAGAAGTTCTCGCGCCGATTATCATATATTATATACAACATCCCAACATCAACTGTTGGGCAGTGGCTCGCCAGGCATGATCACCTAGCCTGGTCATAGGATCCTCCCTTTGTGTTGGAGGAACATTACACCCGTTCCCCCACAAACCTAATAAGTAATATCAAATAGAAAGAAAAACATATAGACGACAAACAATTTATTGAACAATAATCAAATTAATTTTATTTCATTTTGTGGATTACGTAGTAGTAGGTACATTAAGTGATGTATCGTCGTCTCCAAACTTTCAACAAAGTATGAGAATAAAAAAGCGGAGCTATCCAAAATACAAACATGAACGTCATATGCACTAGTTTTTCCTGGAACAAAACATTATGTATTATTCCAATGGATACTAATGCAAAATCGCTATCATCAGGGCGACTGACATCGGACCTCCACAATCCTGAGGTCAAACAGTTGGTATTGAGGTATTAGAAGGTTGAATTTCCTAGTTGTCAGTATATTTGAGAGCGCTGGCTTTCCTGATGTTCATGTAAACCGGGTTCGACGTCTTTAAATATCAAATATTGTTAGGTTAATGAGGCAGTCAAAATTCATAATGAATATTTTCCTTTGGAGACTAAAGGTGACCATAACCAACGGGTTTACTTTTTTATTGAAGGGATAATGATTTTCAATTATCAGATTTTTTAGACAACGATGTATTTGTTTCCAGGGTTCAGACTTGCAAAGAAATCCTTTATGAGGTCATATTGTTGAATATATTTCTCTCACACTGGCTTACCGTGGGTGAGCCACTCTTCGGCATAAATTGACCGGCTCGACCGGAGTGATACCACGGCCTCACAGAAAACCGGTGAAACAGCGCCTGCGCTGTGTTTCACCGAGTGAGTGAGGATACCGGAAGCCCATACCCCAACCCCTTCCCCCATCCCCCTCCCCATCCTCCAAAGGCCAGCAACGCATTTGTGACGCCTCCGGTGTTGTTGGGTGTTCATGGGCGGCGGTAATCGCTTACCATCAGGCGATATGTTTTGCTCGTTTGCCCGCTATACTATATAAAAAACATAAGGCAAGGATTAAAGGTTTCTTATAGCGCGAAAAGCTAAGAAAATTAAATTTAACGGGTATATAACTCTGAAAACGATAATGCCGTGTTTGAACACTCGACATCAAAAGTCGAAACGAAATGTAAAAATAAATCGAAGTACAAACTATCTGCATACATTTGCGTTTATGTTTTCTTGTATCTCCTGTTCCCACCTCTGGTTCCCACCGAAGGTATCCAGAAACAGACATTCTTATTAAAATTACCGATAATAATCAACGATGACCGGCTGGAGCACTTCAACAGCGTGCCAGTACTTGGAGCCTCCAGCCGGGATGACCAACGTGATTCGGCTAGCGTCCTCACGTCACACGCAAATTACTTTATTTCTTGGCCCTTTGGTCGGGGATCAGAACCAAGCACTTATCTGTGCCCAAAACTGATAAAGGTTTTGACAAATCTGTGGACCAGAACTACTACTAAAATGTAAGAAACAAATTTTGCGAGATGATTTTACACTTTAGAAGTCTTTTTAGTAGTAGCATGCGTCTTTTCACTGATCTAACTTTATAGAAACATAAGCTACTATCAGTTAAGTACAAGTTACTTACTCCCCAGCTGCATTTGACCCTTGGAGGTGTAGAAATGATTGAAGTAGCCTGGCACCAGTTACGTTTAAAAACAACATTAGGTAACAAATTACTTCTTAATAAATTCCAGCTCCGATTCATTTTCGTATCTTTCAACAATAAAAAATTAGTACAAGTTTCAAAGTGTGTGACATGAATAGAATTCTTTTATTGAATATTACGTTGTTCAATACTGCAAAGGTTGGTATTTTTAAATTATGACCTACTTAGCGAAGTCGTTTGCTGAATGAAATCTATCTATACTAATAATAAAGCTGAAGAGTTTGTTTGTTTGTTCGAACGCGATAATCTCAGGAAACGCTGGTCCGATTTGAAAATTTCTTTCAGTGTTGGATAGTCCATTTATCGAGGAAGGCTATAGGCTATATATCATCACGCTACTACTAATAGGAGCGGAGCACCAATGAAGAATGTTTTAAAAACGGGGAAAAATTTTCACGCTACGGGCAATATAAGACGCAAACAAGGTTCCGTGAGTCAGCTAGTTGTGTATATTATTGAAAGGAGACCCTAGCCCAGCAGTGGGACATTATGGGTTATTGGTGATGATGATGAAATTACGTATGTTGTTCATACTGTAATTATGTATGTATATTGTTGGTAGGGACGATTATTTTATGGTATAGATAGAGGAACAACAAGCAGGCGAGTTATTTGAGGGCAAGTGTGTATCATAGCCCTCGAACTTCTGCGATTAAATTAGATTTTAACGAGCCTGAATCTAAAACTCAGTACAAACGACTATGTGAAGGACGGTTATTCGTTCTGTATCTAGTTGTGACATGTTATATTAAAAAAAACTATTTTGTTAAATTGACCCTAAAAATAAGACACTCAAAGCTAAGTCGTTTCACTTGGACCACTGCCTTATCACAGGAATGCAGAGAGCTCGCTTCTTGTAAACAATATCTTCCGAAGGCTCACGGGCATCCGATGGAGCCGCAAACATCGGTATCGGCTCCGATATCGGGCCGGACAATATTGAAAACAGATACATATTTCATAGATTTTACTTCCTCCGATATCGTATCAGCACCCGACACGATATTCTAATGAATAAAAAATGTTAAAAATACTGGCCTCATAAAGTACCTAACATGATAGAAATAAAATAGATGTCAATTGAAAAAAATATCTTAAATGCTTGTGATTGTCGTAGTTACTGTCTGATATTTTTTTGAGTTTTATCGTAGAATCTCTAGTGAGTTGAGTTTTCACTGCGTTAATTGCACTTTCAGAAGCGAGTGAAACCACAATAACAAGTACGATATGTTAACGAATCATTGCGGGAAGATAATTAAAGCGACTTTATTGCCAAATGTCGCTTTCAACCGAAACATAACCAAAACGGTTTCGGTCATTTCAAAGCCTCCAATTGCCCCCATCAAAATGTCTTATAAAGTAAGTGGTCAGTGTTATTCATAAAACTACCGAGATCTTGCTTATTATCGGTTAGGTAAACTAGGCATATTATAACGGGCGCCGAGAGGGGCACCTATGGTGGCAGATTGATTGCTGCGGTCAAGATAAAATAAATAAATAAATATTCCGGACATTTAACACACAACGCCATCTAGTCCCAGTTAAGCAGAGCTTGTGTTATGGGTACTAGACAAGAGGGAATTGAGTCCCGCCTGCCACCACTGCGACTGCAGTGAGGACTCGGCCCAGCATACGCTGGAGTTCTGCCCCGCTTGGGCGGCGCAGCGCCGGGCCCTCACTGCAGTCATCGGAGGAGATCTGTCGCTGCCGGCCGTCGTACTATCCATGGCCGGTAGCGACAGCAGTTTTACCGCGGTCGCGACCTTCTGCGAGGAAGTAATCTCGCAGAAGGAGGCGGCGGAGAAGGCCCGAGAGGACGATCTCCACTCGGACCCGATCCGCCGCCGGCGCACGGGCCGGCGGAGGCGCGCCTATCAGCGCCTCATGCCGCCCTGAGTGTTAGATGGCGTTGTGTGTTAGATGGTCGAAATATTTATTTATCATATCTGTGCGATCAGCCTACCACGCTGGGTTCGAGGGGGTAAATTATTTTCCCTCGGGACAGGGCCTGATAAGGCACGGCGTCTGTTGGTCCTGGTCCCCCCAGAGTAGGGCACCAGAGGCCCGTCGTCGGGAAGATTTTTTGTGTACTACGTGACATACTCTTAGCTCTTGTATCCCCGTGCTGGAGTTTCGAAGAGATTTTTTACACCGCCAACAAAAAAAAAGCATATTATATCATCCGCAAGCGCGATAAGTTAATTTATCGTCGTAACGCTCTGTTGGTGGGGTTTGTTCTTAACTTATAACTTCCCTAACAACTAATGGTATTGTTCCAGGAAATGATGCAGATGGGTGCATTATTCGTGTCATTATGGATCACTCCTATAGCATTTTACACTTCGCAGTTATCTGTGTGAAGGCAAAGACAACACATTATCGCATGAAAGTAACTACTCAATAAAAAATGATGTATTATTGATTTCTTTCTGTCATTAAATGTAGCGTTATAAAATGGTTTTATTTTTTCCTAAAACTTTTTTAAATTTTAAGTGGGTTAGTATATATTATTCTCATAGGTTATTTATCTTATTTTGAGACAGGGCTTTGGTTTTGAAATACCGAGTTTTGAGAGATTCAACACCAAGTAATTCAGATCTGGTGAAGGTTTCGTGAAGCCGTTGGATGTGGGCAGCACAGGACCAGTTGTCGTGATAAACTTAAGCTGGTGTCTGAAGTTGAGATCTCTTTGTGTCTCAGATTGGGGTAAACTTAATTAGTACAGTTTAACCCCACGTGAACACATTTGCGGGTTCACGGTTAAGAACCTGGCGTGTGTCCTCGTTTTGAAGACTCCCCTATCTGCCTTAGCCAATATTGGAATACTTGGTGCCGATATATCGCGCGAAATCCAGTGTCGTGACCATTTGGAGGGTAAGATCAAATGGGCCTCGAAGAAGCTTGGTTTGCACTGAATTTTTAACTCGCACTTGCCTTTGGTGTTGCGGGTGTTCCCGGGTGGCGGTAATCGCTTACTATCAAGCGATATACCAGCATCTTCTAACGAAAACACCAAAGTACGAAGTAACTGCTGACTATGTATCGAGATATGTAAATTCCTTCCCACATCCTTTGGATCTTGGCCAAATCGGCTAGGAGTACCTACATAATATTTTACTTATGGACCTACCATATATTTATACTGTACACACATGCACCTTCGCCAAATGAAAACAATTATTATGACAAACAATTTATTATGTGTAACAGACAATTTATCGAAAAATATTTAGCAAATCTGAAGATGCTCATGAGTATCTTCTACGCTGAAAATGCTGGATTCCAAACCCCTAGCTGTGTAGTCGAGAATGCTATTGGGGCAATCCATAAAGTAATCATGAACGCACCGAGCATAACTCGATCCTGAAACACAATCAAGAAAACAATCATAAAGTGACAAGTTTTTGTTTAAAGCTTTCTATTGCGCTAAGTGCTGTGGGTGTAAATACTACATGGGACAACACTGTGTTCCATAAATTATTGTTCTGAGTCTGGGTGTTGTTTGTATATTTCACGTATGTTTGTAAAGTCGCTACGACACAGGTATTGTATTTCTAAAGCGAGCAACGGGACTTATCTTTTAAAAAAAATCTGAACAGATGGCGAAATGACCAATCGAATGACAAGATGGTTTAAAAAAATCTATACTATAGTCGTTCCAATAGTTTATTTAACTTTTGACAGCTCTAATACTTTATCAAATAGTGATACCCTGACCCGTTACCTATTCGATTTCTTTCATCGATCGATTTTATGCATTAAGAAGTTTTAATCGATTTAACAAACTCATTATTTTATAGATAATTTCGTACTTCATATTTCTATGTGTTTCAATGTGCGACCTCCTTTGTCAAAATAAAGAAGAAATGGATTAAAAGAATGTTGTTCAAATATGACGGTTCTATGTCATGAAAAAATATATAAAAGGAACTGAATTTTCAAAATTTTCAAAATGTATTTATTGTATTGTGTTGTAATTCAGTGGTTAATATTGTATTTGTTAAACTATTGATGATCTTTATTAAATCTCTCTATGTCTATTTTAAAATAATCTACAGTATTTCAATGAGTAACCTTCAATATAGTTGAGTATTTATATTCCTCCGTATTGATTTATTTGTGAATTCTCACGTTTGGTTGAGTTGAGCGTATCGTTCCTGCCTTCGTTACTGTCAAAATGCCAAAAAAGAAAGTACTCAAAGGACAAACAAGAGAGTTTGTCTTGCGACTTCGTGAATACTTTGAAAAGGAAAGCCGTAATGGTGGGCCTCTTATACCAGTGACTCAAGTTAGAGACCGTGTTGCAGCAGCATTAGGTATTAGTGCTCCAACAGTGGCAAAAATAACAAAAGAAGGCTACGGCAGCAGTGGCATGGAACAGAATAAGCTATCTACACCTAAGAAAAAACGTCCGCCTAGTAAAGTTACAGCCGTTGACAATTTTGACGCTGATGCTATTCGTCGTCATATATACGACTATTACCAAAGAAAAGAGATTCCAACATTAAAAAAACTAACACAATCTCTTCGAAATAGTGGTTTGTTCCGTGGTCAAAAATCTTCTCTGACAAAGGTATTGAAAGACATTGGAATGTTATTCCAAAAATGTGACAAACGAAAAATTTTAATGGAACGCAATGATATTGCTTTGTATAGATGCGATTTTTTAAGACAAGCAAAAAAAATAGAAGATTGGTCGAATGTTGTTTTCACAGATGAAACTTGGCTCAATGCGAATCATACGCTGTCAAAAACTTGGACTGACAACACCGTTGGCTCCACTTCTACAGTACCAATGGGAAAAGGCGAACGACTGATTATTTGTCATGCAGGAACAGTAAAAGGATTTGTGCCAGGCGCTCTATTAGCTTTTAAATCCCAGAAAACAGGAGATTATCATGAGGAGATGAATTCGAACGTGTATGAAAAGTGGTTCAGAGAAATGCTTACATCACTCGAAGAGCCATCAATAATATTTATTGATAATGCACCTTATCACTCTCGTCAAATTAATAAAATACCAACACAGGCCAACAAAAAACATGAAATTATAAACTGGCTCCGTGACAATGGCGAAGAGGTGAATGAGTCCCTACTAAAAGTAGAGTTAGTAAAGATATTAAAAACAAAGAAGCTGCCAAAACGATACGTCATAGATGAAATTGCAGCAGAGCATGGGCATACCGTCCTCAGAATTCCCCCATATCACTGCCAATATAATGCAATTGAAATTATCTGGGCACAAGTTAAAGGATATGCTGCGAGGAACAATACAACTCCTCCTTTCACCGCAAGAAAAATGCTGAATTTACTGAAAAATGCGTGTGAAAAAGTAACTCCAGAAAACTGGGCGAATGTTGTAGAAAAAACAAAGAAGGTGATAATGTCGGATTGGGATCGGGATGTTGCATTCGACAATTTATCTATCCAAGAAATGATAATCAATATTACTGAGAACTCAAGTGATGATGATTCCTGGTCATACGAAGAAGACGATTCTTTATAATTAAAATTAGTATTACAGCACCTCTTTTGGTTGTTTTATTTTTAATCCGTAAATTACTACGAATTTCAACATTTTGTACCTGTTCATTACAAGTAGGTACCGCAGGTAGTTTTTATTTGAACCAACTATAGTAAGTCTAAACAATTATTTTAGATTCATTAATTTGCGGCGAATACATTCGATCCCATTACTAGGTACGAGTACGATGGAACTGTTTTCATTACGCAAATTATTTATGCATTGAAACAGAGACATTTAGGGCATTTTAATGCAAAATAATAAAGCTTTTTACGTGATTTGATATAAAATATAATCACAATAATTTTATTGTATGTTTTATTAATATAATCGATAATCGATTTATTTCAAAACCGTTTTTATAGTCTGTGGTCATTAATTACGAATGACACATCCCTAAGTAGGCGGAGCCCGCCCATAAAGTACAGTATTATCTGTAGTACATTGTATCAAAAATTGTTACAAAACTTTATGTGCGTGATCTGTCAAAAGTTAAATAAAGTATTGGAACGACTATAATAATAAAGCTGTAGAGTTTGTTTGTTTGAACGCGCTAATCTCAGGAATCGCTGGTCTGATTTGAAAAATTATTTCAGTGTTGGATAGTCCATTAATCGAGGAAGGCTATAGGCTACATATCACGCTACTACTAATAGGAGCGGAGCACCAATGCAGAATGTTTCATAAACGGGTGAAAATTTTCACGCTACGGGCAATTTAAGACGCAAACGAGGTTGCATGGGTCAGCTAGTATATTATATATAGAGAAGCTACTACTCAATTGGAGTTACGCCATTTGAGTACCTATATTAAGAGTCAGGTTATATACAGGCTCTGCATAGTTCGGGAGTGACTAAAAGACAATGAAAACAGCCAAAAGTGCTACGATACGCATAGTCCAGAAGAATTAACAGTTATACCTAGATTTTAATAAGCTTTCACTGATAGTACCTACTAAGATTTGAGCTGGTTTTTTAAAAGGAATTATAAGTGGTTATTTGTTTTATGGATTAATAATAAGGGTTTACCTTCAAATCCCCATTGACTTTAAATACAGGGAATGAAATTGTCAAGTCCACTTGAGATAATTTACTGTTAAAAGCTACTTTGGGCAACACAGTCGCCCTAAGTAACTCTCTGGAATACTTCATTAACATTTCACTGGATCGTTCAAAATATTATTTCTCGAAATATTAGAATATATATTTTGTTTGAAGAATTGTATGCCTGGAGTGCTGCTAAAATTGAAGTTCTGTTTTTTGGCAGCGCTTATTTTTTTCTTGATGTAGTACTGATAGCTATGGCCAGTATTATTATTTACCTATAGTTGATTATTATAAAAAAAAACAAATTCAAACTATTAATTTCTAACGTGGTTTTACATTTCTAAGATACTGTTACGTGTTAGGTTTCGTGAATTTTAGAAATAAACCTTGTGACGTGTGAAAGAGGCTTTATTAGAACACTCTTAAAATCACAATATCACTTAGAATAACACACCTTGATTGTCGCCAAGGTCGCTAGGTTAATCACTGATATCACTCCAATATTTATCGCACTGTTGCTAAAACCACTGTCGACGAGGCGACTTTTTTATATTGAACGTCCTAGTCGATTCCACGACGACGTAACACCGATAAAACGTCTTGATCATGACATTTCCGTGAAATACTCGTATAAACAAGACAAACGCACGACAATGAATCCATATTCGATTTTATGTGTATTGATGTAAGGTTTATTATTCTGTGCCTCAAGTAATCAACGAGAACTTTCTGATATTTAGACGTCTCGAGCATTGTTTTGGAGTAAAATGATCTTCACATAAAAATTATCAACAACCTTTAATTGTCCATTGGACATGGCTCCTCCTTAGAAACGTGGGTTTGGCCTTTGATCTACTATACCTACCACGCTGGCCAGACGGGTTGGAATACAGTTTGTTCCAAGTTCACCTATTCTTCACAGTCATGTTGTCTTGCGTAGCTTGCTCCCTTAGTCGCCTTTTAACTTTTACGATACCCATTACATGAACAGGATAACATATATTCAAATCGTATTTTTTGTTCTAACTTCTGTGCCAGTTCATTTCTGTGTCAGTAGACCAGTTGAAAACCTCTTCTTTCTAAGAGGTCACTGTCTAGTTGTGGACTATTAAAGGATGATGATGTGAGTCTAGTCTACTTATTGTTGATTCGAGTATAACATTTTAATGTTTTTTAAATACGAACCTGCCAAAATAATGCCACTCTGCTTGATGGAAAGCACGAGCAGAATTCAAGATTGGTGGTCACCATTGTGTCTGTAGACAATACATCAATGCAGCATGGTGACCTTGGTGACCCACACTATGTCGGCCTTTTGAGATGCTTCTGTATCATTATGTCTCCGGTCTTGTACTCACCAACGAAACACGACAGCACGAACGCAGTCATTTTACGTTGATCTTCTGTGCGAGGGTATTACCGCCCCGGGTTAAGCCGGCCCAACTATTCTGAAATCAGCGTTTTTTATTATTGAATAGTGGGCAAACGAGCAGACGTATCACCTGATGGTAAGCGATTACCGCCGCCCATGGACACCCATGGCAACAACATATGCGTCACAAGTGCGTTGCCGACCTTTTGGGAATGGGAAGGGAAATGGCGGTAGGGGTTGGGGTATAGGCCTCCGGTGGTCCCAGGAGTTGGCGGACCTCCGTGCGGCCTGCACTCGTGCCCGGAGGTCCTACACCCGTTGCCGGCGGCGACGCCACCGCGTAGACGGGGAGGAAGGCCGGCTTCATGAGGAGTACCGCGAAGCGCGGAGGACTCTGAAGCTGGCCATTTGCCGCGCCAAAGAGGAAAAAAGAAAGGAGATGCTGGAGAGTCTCGACCGTGACCCCTGGGGTCGCCCATATCGTGCGGTGCGTCAGAAGCTCCGCACGGCGGGCCCCCCCCTTACCGAGACTCTCCAGCCCAGCTTCCTGCAGCAGGTGGTCGAGGGCCTTTTCCCGCAGCGGGCGGAGCACACGCCCCGGGGCCGAGAGGACGATATTCCGCCCGTTAGGGAATCGGAGGTTGGGGCGGCTGTTCTTCGGATCCGTTCCAAGAACACCGCCCCCGGGCCGGACGGGGTACCATCCCGAGTGATGGCCCGAGCCCTCGACCATATGTCGGACCGCCTCAGGGAGGTTTTGGATGCCAGCCTGGCGTCCGGACGCTTCCCTGAGTGCTGGAAATGCGGGAAGCTGGTCCTACTGCAGAAGCCGGGACGGCCAGCCGGTTCGGTCGCGGCCTATAGGCCCATCGTGTTGCTGGACGAGGCGGGCAAATTGTTCGAGAGGATTCTCTCTGCCCGCATCGTCCAGCATCTCAGCGAGGTAGGGCCCGACCTGTCGGACGCCCAATTCGGGTTCCGAGAGGGGCGTTCGACGGTCGATGCCGTGATGCGCCTTAGGGCCGTGACCGAAGAGGCGGTTGGCTGTGGCGGCGTGGTGTTGGCGGTGTCCTTGGACATCGCCAACGCCTTTAATAGTCTGCCATTCAGCTGCATCAGGGAAGCACTCCAGTATCATGGGGTGCCAGAGTACCTGAGGCGGCTGGTGGCAGACTATTTGGAGGAGCGTACCGTCGTGTACGAGGATCGAGATGGCGTCCTTAGACGGCGACCCATGTCGTGCGGCGTTCCACAGGGGTCTGTCCTCGGACCACTCCTGTGGAACGTGGGGTACGACTGGGTCCTTCGAAGTCGTCTGCCCCCCGGGCTGGGCGTAATTTGTTACGCCGATGACACTTTGGTCACAGCTCGGGGGGCCAATTTCCAAGAGGCGGCGCGCCTGGCCACCAGGGGTGTTTCTCTGGTGGTTGGGCGCATCGAGGCGCTGGGCTTACGGGTGGCCCTTGACAAGACGGAGGCCCTGCTATTCCATGGGCCCCGTCGTGGTCCACCCCCCGGCGCCTCTATCGAAGTCAACTCGGTCCTCGTACCAGATGAGGTATCTGGGCCTGATCCTCGACGGTAGGTGGCTCTTCGACGAGCACTTCCGACAGCTTGCCCCAAAGCTGGTCGGCGCTGCCTCCGCCCTTGGGCGACTCTTGCCCAATCTGGGTGGAGCCAGCGTCGAAACAAGACACCTCTACACGGGGGTGGTCCGGTCGATGGCACTATATGGTGCACCGGTGTGGGTGGAGGCTCTGACCGTCCAGAACAAGGCGCGCCTGTTGCGCCCTCAGAGGGTACTGGCGGTCAGAGCCATACGCGGATACCGCACGGTGTCCACCGAGGCGGCGTGTGCCTTGGCCGGAACACCCCCGTGGGATTTGGAGGCGGAAGTGCTCGCCGAAGTTTATCGGCGAGCGGCTGAATATCGGGCGGAGTACGGGTATCGTGCTCCGCCCGAAGAGGTACGCGAATGGCGTGAAGCCGCTCGCCGAGCCACGATGGCTTGTTGGTCGTCCCGGCTGGAGGCTCCACGCGCTGGCTTTGCTACCGTGGAGGCGCTCCAGCCGGTCATCCTCGAGTGGGCAGGGCGGCAGCACGGGACCCTTTCCTTCCGGCTGACGCAGGTGCTTTCCGGGCATGGTTGCTTCGGAAAGTACCTGCATTCGGTCGCTAGGAGGGAATTGAGTCCCGCCTGCCACCACTGCGACTGCAGTGAGGACTCGGCCCAGCATACGCTGGAGATCTGCCCCGCTTGGGCGGATCAGCGCCGGGCCCTCACTGCAGTCATCGGAGGAGATCTGTCGCTGCCGGCCGTCGTACTGTCCATGGCCGGTAGCGACAGCAGTTTTACCGCGGTCGCGACCTTCTGCGAAGAAGTAATTTCGCAGAAGGAGGCGGCGGAGAAGGCCCGGGAGGACGATATCCACTCGGACCCGATCCGCCGCCGGCGCACGGGGCGGCGGAGGCGCGCCTATCAGCGCCTCATGCCGCCCTGAGTGTGGCCGCGGATGGACGGGATGGGTTTTCCCCTCCATCCGCATTACAGGCCAACCGCGAGGGGGCGACGTACGCGTGTGCCGTGCGTCGCCTAAATTGAGATTTTAACAGCAGACGGTGCCCGCTTCTGTGCGGGCAGGCGCTGGGAGGGGTCCGGTTTGCGTTAATAACAGCGATCCCGGACCCCTCCCTTCTCAGGCGCAGAGTTGGCACACCGTGTGGTTTTAGTCGGTTCGATTCCGACACACCGCCCCGCCGCAAACCCCGGCGGGGTGACGGCCCGAGGGGGTTTCCACACGTAAAAAAAAAAAAAAAAAAAAATAGGCCTCCGGTATCCTCACTCACTCCGTGAAACACAGCGCAATCGCTATTTCACCTATTTCGCTATTTCACCGCTATTTCTGTGAGGCCGTAGTATCACTCCGGTCGAGCTGGCCCATTCATACCGAAGCGTGGCTCTCCCACGTTTCTACTATTTTTCAGTACCTTTACTCATTGTTCAGAAATAAAAATTCAATTCATATAATCAGTACTTATTTTATTTAAGTAACATTTTTGAAACGTAATGTGCATTCATTTTGGTATTTTGTACAACAGCTAAAGACTAAATAAATACTACTGGTGTTTTGGTTCAAACGTTGCCTTATTATTTGTAACTTCAATATAAAATTAACAATGACCATCCAAAACAAAACAATATGATGTTCTCCAAGCCGATTCGGTCATGACGGCCAGTCTCAACGGAGACCAGCCAACTACACAGGGGATACTATAGTGCACAAGTGTGTGCGTAAACACAGGTGTTCTCTCTGTTCCCTCCCTTTGGGCAGCACAAGGGTTAAGTCTACAAGTTCCAAACTCTGGGCTTATATGTTAATAAGCATTTATATTTTTTATGGAACTAATTCCGCCCACCACTGTAACTCCACACTGTAGACCAGGATCAACAGCAGTGACCCACAACACACCGAATTCACACGAGTTCGATACACTCGAAGCATTTATATTATCAAAATAACTGAATAATAACACTTTTTGGCTTGACCAGGGAATCGAACCCGATACCTCTTGATCGGTAGTCATATACACCAACCCCACGAGGCAGTCACAAATAATTTAATACTATTTCATCTAGCGTGTTGTTTTAGTGGCTAATAATAGACAAGCATATTTTTGATGTGTCAAGTTATGACGCCATTTTACAGTCAAAGAAAAAGACAGATAAAAATATATTCAATTGGTTAAAAATCTAAATCATAGGTCATCAATCATTCAGAATTTTTAACTTAAGTCATTACATGTTTATTACTTATTTCATTCTAAGTATTGTGCAACAAACATAGAGAAACACGGCCACTGAACGGAGGGAAGTACCCATAGGTCCTTTTACCGACACAAAACAGTCTGTACTTTTTGGCGGGGGAATTCTTCACACATATTACCCGTCGTTTATATCTGCGCACTCGGCTGGAATGCACTTCACCCCTCGCTTCCCCACGCCTCGCCCCGCCTTCGCCTATGTAGTACCCGCAATAGTTCCGTTGCCAACGCAAGCGCCGACGCACTTGTATTATTCTTGCTTTCGTAATCTCATTCTTTTTGTTTATTGTTTCTCTGTTCAGTGAAATATTAACTCTCTAGTTTGCAAGACGTCATTAAGGTTCGCAGATATTTCCGACGGGTTGTACACATTTTAAACTCACATACAAAAACAATCACCTGTCACTAACAACTCACACAACAATTAAAACAAACCAAACCATAAAGAATTTCATGCATAACTCTAACGCATAGGACCATTTGGGCTTACACTTGACAAAGGGGAACGCCTGCGTATGGTTACTCCCTACCTTGTTGCTATATGGCAATAAATAATTAAAATTAACTATAATAAATACAAAATCATACCATAATACTACAGGATACACTTAAAAAACTAAAACTATTTTTAGTTTCCAGTTTAATTATGCCCGCTACATAAATTGCTTTACGATAAATTGTAGTGATCAGTGTGCACAGCACTTTATCATTATATATCACTGATTTATCGAACGTGTTTATGAAAGAATAATAATAATAAATATTTTGGAACATTTCATACACAACGCCATCTAGTTTCATTAAGCAGAGCTTGTATGATGATAGATAAATTTCTAATGAATGCAGTGAAACGGAACACAACTTAATTAAAATAGATATATGTCATTCGAGTTGGCAACACAGAGAACTACCCTTTTACCTCTCTTCCGTTCTCGCAAATAGACGGTAATATGTAATGTCTTTCAAAATCTTAACATAGTTATTTACAGTAGTTCTTGACAATATTATGTCAATAATCCCTTGTTGGAAACCCTCAAACGCTAACAAAATTGACTGATATAAATACTAAAATACTTTTTTTTTCTAAATATGTACATACATATTATAGCTAGATAACAGCCAAATTCCGAAACAAATATTTGTTAGATCAACGAGGCAGTCAGATTATTTGCAACGATTTATAATTACGTGCGTAGCGGGCATTAATAACTTTGCACTTACAAAATATTGTGGACTGTGTGTTTTCCTTAACTATTAACACAAGGACGTAAGGCACAGTTTACTGAAACTTAAAATGTATCTTCAGATCAGTATTTTTAAAACAATTCTATTTTGCAAAATACAATTGCAATCCTTAAATATTTGCTAAAATATAAAACCATAAAATTATATTAAACTAACAAATATCACATTAGATCACAGTTGTATTAATAACTTTGTTCAATAAATAAATACAATTCATTTCGTGTAAAAACAATTTGCGTCAAAATTTAAAAGTAATTTCTAAAATTAAACTTAAAAGCTAATACTCACTCATGAATCAAATATGATAGACAACTCATTACCATTGTACTACTTCGTAAGTAGCAAACCATTGTAGTTGGAGACCATTCCAATTTAATGGTAATAGTACTTAAATTAACATAGATACGCGAAAAGTAATAAAGTTTGTATAATAGGTATAAATATTTTCAAATACATAACGAAAAAGAAGCTGAAATGGCGCCAAACAGTGCCGCCATATTGGGTTACTTGTAACAGTTAATCGTAATACAATCGAATTCAGCACATCTTTACTCAAGGTACTTTAACTTTAGAAAAAGTAACACAAGTTATTGGTTTAGATCTAACAGTGTACGTTTCGTATAAAAAGTTAGATTTGTGTTTTATGTTTCGAGACTCAATTCTTGATAAAATATATCAATGAGTAAAAACTCGTACATAGATATACAGGATCTGTAATCCTCCTTTCAATCTACGCAAACAATTTTTTTAATTTGTTCAATTTCTCTGGTAGGTCTCTGATTGACTGAGTTTGAGACTGATATTGAGTTTTCTCTACAGATTCTTGAACATGGAAATTTATATCCATCTAGTGCCCTTCTTATTAAGCAAGGATCATCTGTAAATCTTCAACTCCAGCTGCATTTGTAACTCAAACCCCCACTAGAAAACCAGCACTTATCCTGTGGTCTGTCCATCCATCTTCTGGATTACTTTTCTGTGATGGGGGACAAGAAATATCAGTTACTTGATCAGTTTTCAGTCCTTTCAAATTTTACATCGATTCACAAAATCATGATGATAAAAAGCTGGCTTTGGGCTCAACCTTAGCATTTTTATCGACACAAAGTCCAATAAGAAAGTACCAGGCGCCAGTTTTCATTCAGGATTCATAACTAAATCATTGGCAGTATCTGGTAACTTCGCTTTTGGATTTTTTGCTTTCAAGATAAAGTATTCCTCTAAACGCTGCATATTTTTGTACAAATGGAAGTTTGTACAGTTTATAATGGAGGCACATTCTTGTATGACGAAATAGAAACTGGTCGAAGTGTTTTCTTCAAGCTCTTCATCGAATTTTGAATGGCAATCTGTAGACCTAAACATGTAGTCTGGATCGTACCGCCTAACCCAATATTTATATTCAGAAATAATCTCCTTCTTTATTAAATTTTCGTAGTTATCTTCCTCAAGAAACATCTTCTCTAACAAAGCTGCTTCTTGTTTAAACACACTCAACGGTATTTCGTCTTCTGAATCGCTCTCATCTTTATCAATACACTTCTTTTTCGGTTCAGGTTTTAATTTCTCAAAGTTTATACCACTTTCGCATTCTTCAATCTTTTTTACAAGGATTTCATCTAATTCTGGATCAGCTTTTACATCTAACAATACGTCTTCTTGTTCTTCTTTATTTTCTTCTTTTATTTCTATGTACAATTGATCTATCTCATACTTCATTTCGTCAAATTCAGGGTCGCCTTTCGGTATCAAATCGTTTAAATTCATTTCCTCGTCATCTTCAAACAATTGTTTTTCTACATTCTCGTCAACTACAAGTGTTTCAGTGGTGCCTGTTTCATTTGCATTAGTGTCGAAGTCAGGTTCGTTTATTGGCCCTATTGTGCTATTTAGATCACTATATGTTACTGGGTTTTCTGGTTGACTTTCTGCAGTTGAGTGTCTTTCAACAACACTAATATCTAAAGACCCAGAATGATTTGCTTCTAAATGGCTGTTTTCGATTACAGATTGTCGAATACATAAATTCATTTCCTGTTGTACTTTGGTAACAAAGTCTGCTTGTACGTGATTGTAGTAGTTGTTAAGTAACTCTTTTATAGTTGTTTTATTATCGTATGCAGATTTTCTCGGCCTTTTAACAGCAGTAGTGTCGCTATCCACTAATTTTTCTTTCCTTTTCCTAGGTTCTTTAACTTTATATTCAGAAGGTATTGGAATCTTATGTTTACCACAAGCGAATAAAATTAATTCTTTGATTGTTTTCTCTCGATCAAAAGTGTCAGGGTTAAACGCAGGGAGTAAGGGTTCATCAGATATATCACTTCTACGATCAAAATCTTCATCTGGATATTGATTATTTTGTATGTCATTATCCTCCTGTTGCTCATCACCTTCACGTTGTAATAAATTGTCTCTTTCGCATTCCTCTTTATGAATCACATCTTCAAAATCATCATCAAATATATTTACTTCTAAACTTTCTTCAGTAATGATTTCCCGTTGACTTTTATTTTCGATTTCGTCGTCTTTGACAGTTTCATTTACTATGCTTTGTTCATCTTGACTTTTATCTAAACCACCATCAAGATCACTTTCTTTTGATGTATTTTCTGAGTCATAGCCGTGGTCGCTTTCTTTATCATTTATTTTATTTTCTGGCTCCACATAAGTCACGTGTTCTATAGTCGGTCGATTGGTTTTCAACCAATTTCTATTTTCGCAGTTTTTTACATAAATCATGTTAGTTTTCGCTTTTTTCCTAACAATTGTTCCTAGTACAATATCATCGCCTATTTTAATGCTATCATCACTTACACCTGTTATTATATTTTCATTATTTGCGCCTACTAATTCAAGATGTTCACACGCATATTTTATAGAGTATTGTTTAAAATCTTCAGCAAGTTTTAACTTAATTTCTGGATCCTGACAATGATTGATAATTATTTCTGTATAATCAGACATAGGCGTCAGTGTAGGTACAAATGATTCCTTAGGAATAACACCTATGCCATGATCTTGAGGTAATCTGGTAATGAGTTCCATGGATATTTTGTCCGGCAGTTCTTCATTGTTCTTCGGCCTTGGCTCCATTTGTTCTAAGTACACGTTATCATCAATATCTAAACCATTACTTTCAGCAATACGCAAGTTATATTTACTAAGCATGATTTTTCTAAAGTTTATATAACTACACCATTCTTTGAACGAAAATAATCTGTCACTTGGTTCTGAATACTTACCTATCTTAAATGATTTCTGGAGATCTCTTTCCTCGTTGATTTTTTCAACAACGTTTGATAATTTAATTTCATAATTATTATCTAAACCGAAACATATTTTGATAGCTACTAGAACATAAGACATTACGGTACCTTCATAATCCGGCATCCTTATTAGACACTGTTTGGCGCTATTGTCTATATCTAAGAAACTACATTTATGAAAATGCATTAGAGAATAAATTAAAGGTTTAAGATTGTTAGGTAAACAAAGTTCAGTAAGAAAGTTATCCACAAGCTTTTTTAAATTTGGTACAATTGGAGTACCTAAATTGAGTTTTCTTAACAAAGACATAGCCAATGCACGGAGATGGTGTTGTGTACATAGTTTACTCCGAATAAAATTGAGCCATTCTGGTATTTTCTTAACATTTATTTCCTCTGGCACAAATTTATTTGGATTTGAAATATCCAATTCCTTTTCTTTGATAAACCTGTACAAATCGCACAGTTGTATTTCACTTTCATCTAGATTTAAAGCGAGATACAACATGGCGATTATAACCCCTTTAGATAAAAATTTTATGTCTCTTCTAGACCCGCTTGTAATGTCACATTTATTTCCTTTCATTGTTGTATCTTTTTCTAAATCTTCTACTTCTAGAATACTATCTTCTTCTACCATAAAACTTGGTAAGCCAGTTATATTCTTGTCATCACCAGTTGTTTTGTTCATTCTGCAAACAAAGGGCAAATATTTAGATACAAAAGAGTTTAAGAATAGTATTGTCCAGAGACTTAGCCCTTATTTTTACTAGTTGCTACACGAGGTTGTTGCCTCGTTGGTCTAGTGGTTAGCGTAAGCGACTGCAGATCAAGAGGTCTCGGGTTCAATTCCCGGGTCGGACTGCTGTTGGGTTTTTCCTACAAGAATTTTTTAATAGCAGCCTGGAGTATGGAAGATGGCGGTGTTGCGCGCCCGTGCTTCGGAGAGCACGTTAAGCCGCCGGTCCCGGTTGTCATGAACATCTATGGCAATCGTTATTGGGAAGTCAGTGCCCTCAAACATACTGACAACTAGTTCAACCTTCGAATTCAGTTCACCCTCAGGGTTGCGGAGGTCAGATGCCAGTCGCTCTGTGTAAAAACTGATATTCAGGTAAAACCGGTTGAACTGGTAGCCGACCCCAAATAATATTGGGAATAATAAAGGCTAGGAAGAAGAAGAGCTACACGAGGTTGTTGTTGTACCTTTACATCAACAACTGCGAGTAACACCACAGGGCGGAGCAAGTCTAATATAAAAGTAGTCAAGTTACAATTTACATCATCAGCTTCCTACCTTTGAAAGTCCGTCAAAATCAGTCCACCTGTTCCAGAGATAAGCCGGAACAAAAAGATAAATAGACAGATCAAAATTGTATCTGTTTATCTGTCTGTTTCACTGACAGACAGCTGATTATGTTATAAGGAATAATTTAGGCTACTTTTATTTCAGAAAATACAAGGTTATGCGAAGGTCAAATTAAAACCAATGAAATAGTAAACAATATCCGATTCAAAAGCAACCAAAAACGCTGGTAAATCGTAGGACACAGTTAGTCCTGTATTGGAGCCAGTTTAACTAATTACCAACTGATATAGTTTTAGATAGCTATCAATATGTGTTATATGAAAATTATTTATCAAATAAATCTTGCTTTAATAATTTATGTAAGCTATGATGTGGAAGCAACTCAATAGCAACTCATTAACTGCCTCGGTGGCGCGAGTGGTAGCGTAAGCGACTGCTGTGCTTGAGGTCTCGGGTTCGATTCCCGGGTCGGTCCAAATGTTTGTATGATCTGCAAATATTTGTTTCGAAGTTTGGGTGTTTTCTATGTATAATATGTATGTATTTACAAAAAAAAAAAAAAAGTATATATGTATTTATATCAGTTGTCTAGTACCCATAACACAAGCTCTGCTTAGCTTGGGACTAGACGGCGTTGTGTGTTAAATTGTCCGAAATATTTATTATTATTATTATTTTCACATTTTATTAATCTCCCTAAACGGGGTTTTTTTTTCCGATTTCACGGGCCGTAGCCAAGTGTAATCAGGTTTAAGTGATGGTGTATGTGGATGAACTTGAAGATGTAGTGAGGAATTTGCGAGGAAGTCTACAGGTATTTAATAAAACTGCTTTTTGAAGCAAGTACAATGAGTGTTGTGGCATTTCTAAAATGTCTGGACTACGGTGAAGGCTTTTAGGTATTATTCCGGTTGCAGATATAACTATTGGGACTATATGGATATTTACTGCTTGCCACTGCCTTTTCAGTTCTATTGCCAGATCTTGATACTTGGTAAGTTTTTCAGCTATTGTAGATTGTATATTATGGGTGTTCGGGACTGCTATGTCTATGAGATATACGGTTTTGTTTACTTTGTCGTGAAGTGTGATGTCTGGTCTATTGAAGTGAATGGTCTTGTCCGTTATGATAGTTCTGTCCCAGTATATTTTGAGGTTTTTGTTTTCTAGTACTATTTCCGGCTTATATTTATAATAGGGTATCTTTTTGTCTATAAATTGATGTTTGTGGGCAAGGTGTTGGTGAACTATGGTGGCTACTTGGTCGTGTCGGTGTTTGTAGTCTGTTTGAACTAAACATTTGCAAGCTGAGGTGATATGTTGAATGGTTTCAGGACAGGCATGGCAGCGTCTACAAGAGTCTGTGGGGAGATTTTGTGCGCGTATTATGTGTTTTTGGTAGTTTCGGGTATCGATCACTTGGTCTTGAATAGCAATCATGAATGCTTCTGTCTCTGGGAATAAGTCCCCACGCCGTAGCCATTCGTTTGACGCAAATTTGTCAACGTGGGGTTGCTGCAGGTCTTGGCGATGTCTGCCATTTCAGTTGCCATTTAGCAATCTTTTCCTCTAACTGAAAAACACATTCATTGCACTGTGGGTTTTGGTCTGCTAAGTTAAGTGGTGTTAGACGTTTGTCTGCAAGTGTTACAACTTCGTGTAGTATTGAGTGTTGTGATTGTTGTTGAAAATATTGTCTAAGTGATCTAATTTGTCTGTTATGTAGATTAGAAACATCAATTATGCCCCGTCCGCCTTCTGCCCTTGGTAGTGTCATACGTTGTATGCAGGATCTAGGATGGTGTTTTCTGTGTGCTGTTAAGGTTGTGTTTATGGTGCGTTGAAGGTTGGTGAGTTCAGTTTTAGGCCAGTTTATTATACCGAAGGAGTAGATTAGAATGGGGATTGCGTAGCTATTAATCGCTTTAACTAGGTGTCGGGAATTGAGTTGTGAACGGAGAATGATATTAAGTCTATGTTTGAATTTCTGTTTTAGTGTATCTTTGGTTTCTTTCTGATTAATTTGTCTGCTTTGTTGGAATCCTAGATATTTGTATGAGTTGTGAGGTCCTAGAGGTTCGATTATTTCACCTGATTGTAACGTGAAGATGTTTGAAGTAATTTCTCCATTGATTACTGTGAAGGTTTTACACTTATCAATTCCAAACTCCATATAAATGTCATTTGAAAAAGATTACGTAATGTCTGCTAGGCGGTGTAGTGATTCTGTGCTGTTTCCATATAATTTAATGTCATCCATGTACATGAGATGTGTAAGGTTTGTTTTTTTGAGTGGTGTTGTGATAGTGTAACCTAGGCAGGATTTATTTAACATTTGAGAAAGGGGATTGAGAGCTAGGCAGAACCAAAGCGGGCTAAGTGCATCACCTTGGAAGATTCCTCTGCGTATTGGAATTTTAGCTACTTTTGTGTTGGAATGTCCTTTGATATTTAATTTTGTGGTCCAGTGTTGCATCGAGGTTTGTAAAAAGTCTATTATTTTTGGGTGAATTTTATAGAGTTGCAAGACATGAAGTAACCAGCTGTGTGGAACAGAATCAAAGGCTTTCTTGTAGTCAATGTACATCGTGCTAATATTTTTCTTTTTTGAAATTGCTAGTTTCATTGTCACTGAGTCTATAACTAACTGTTCTTTGCAACCTTGGCTACTTTTACGGCATCCCTTCTGTTCTTCCGCAAGTATGTTATTTTCACTAACATGTCGATGAATTATTTCTGCAATGCACGATGTAAATATTTTGTATATCGTTTGTAAACATGTAATAGGGCGGTATTTAGCTGGATTCTGGATGTCTGCATCTTTTGGTATCATGTACGTGAGGCCTTCAGTAACATATTTTGGCATTATGTCCGGTGTCTGAATGAAAGTGTTGATGTGTTTGTGTAGTAAGAGATGACAGGATGTGAATTTCTTATACCAGTAGTTGTGAATACGGTCGGTGCCGGGTGCCTTCCAGTTGTGCAGTTTTTCCAGAACGCTTACGAATACTTCTACAGATATTTGTTCAAAATCCATAGGTGTAATAGAGTTTGTTAAAGAGGCGTCCGTCTGGAGCCATTCAGCTTGTGAATTATGAAGTACAGGTTTTGACCAAATATTAGACCAGGATTCGTGCAGTTCATCAACAGGTACCGTTACTGAGCCTTGTGTGTTCCTGTTTGTGTATTGTGTTGTGTTTGAAGCTAGTTGTCTGTAAAATTGTTTTTCATTATTAGCAAATTGGTTGTTTTGTGTTTTTCTGAGTGTACAGTTAACATATCTTTTTAATCTACTTGTGGCTGCATTTAGCTTTTGTTTGAGAGTATCAAGAAAATGGTCATTATTTAAATTAGGTTCTTCGTGTTGTGAATGTGTTTGGTGTTTATCTTTATTTTTTTCAATTAATCTTGTAAGTCTTTCACCCCTATTTCCTTTGATATATTCTGTCATCCTGCCAATATCTTTCCTTAAGTTTTGTATCTTGTTTTGCAACCTCTTCTGCCAGGACGGTATTTTTACTTGATTCTGAGTAACAATTGAGATATTTTCTTTAATTTCAGATCCGTTGCAGGTAGCCGCTGTGTAAGCAGCGCAGTATATAATGGTCTGAGTCAGTAAAAAATCTTGTTCAAGTGAAATGTGATTTGGTAGTATTTCGGTGTCGATAAAGTGGATTATTTTCATAAGTTTTGTAGAGATTTTTTGTTTTGGTATGTATGGTCGCGCCGTTGGCTCACTATATTTGAATTAAGTATTGCTGTTTTAAAAATTTCTTTGATTTTTGTAGGCTCTAGAACTGTGGAATTAAACCGTACTCGATAATTTTGGGTTAACAGTGGTTGTGTGAGTAAATCTGTCTGTGGGTTATGGACTTCTTGTTGTAATTCAGTCGTTGATGTCATGTCTTGTGTTTGTATGCTACAATTTGCCTGGTTAGTATTTTGTAGATTAAAGGTAGTTGTTATATCGTTACGTATTTCTTGCTGTCTTTGATCACTAATCAATTTGTTGTTGAGGATTACCCGGAGCTGATCGGATATTCTTTGTTCGCTAACTTCTGACAAATCAGGGTGTTCTGCAATGACTGTTTGATACAGTGGTTTACGATAGGCTGTCCTATTTGATCCTAATTGTGTGATTTTGTAGTAATTTTTAATTATTGATTCGTTATACTCAGTTGTCCACCTTCTTCTCTGTGTTTGTGCTTCTGTATTATGTATATGTGTACTGGAATTGATTTGTGTATTTTGTGTTTGCTGTAGGTAAATGGAAACTTCATGTTTTATACTGTCTAACGTCTGTTGAGGTAGAAGTTTGTTTCTAATTATAGCTCGATATTGATCTCCCAGTCTTTGTTTAGATGCCTGCATTTGTGAGTACTTTTGTGTAAATTCGTGATGTAGGTGATTCAGGTATATTTTGCTAGTACTTAATTTTGTAGCTATGAGATACGTACGCCAGATGAATTCGTTCATTTCTCGTGTCCATCTTTTTCGCGTACGGTTTGTATCTGAGGCGGGTGCAGGTGTAACGGCACGTGCCCCCTGCACAACATCCTCGGACATAGCAGATTCAGTAATTGATGGCGTTGAAGATGTAAATGACAATGGGGATGATGAAGGTGATTCGAATGAATGAAATGGTGATTGAGTCAGTGAAGCGTCGCTTAAATTATCGGAGTCCGTAAGGATAGCTTGAGTCGTTTGACGAGTTTTTCTTCCCACCCGGAGATTCTTCGCACCCCTGGGCTCAGTCACAGGCTGGCTATCGTCGTTACCACCACTGTTACTGGGTCCGCCGGGTACTTGGGGCCGTTTAGTACTGCTTCTTGTTAAAACCATATTTCTTCTTTTTCAGGGTTTGGAACCGTTGGTTAGAAAGGGTTGAGCCAAGATCTTGTGGGCTATTCGTTATTTATTGTGCATCCTTTTTTTTTCTTTTTTTTTATTATTATCAATAGGCCAATAGGCTACCATGGTGTGGGTCACCACGCTTCATTGTTGCAATGTCTGCATTAGCTGAGTATGGTGAGTATGGTGACTACTTCTCTTGGATCCTGCTCATGTCTTTAATCAGGCAACGTAGTCACTTTGATAGGCTCATACATAAAAAACGCACGGAGGTATACAAATCCTATCTATACTAATATTATAAAGCTGAAGAGTTTATTTGTTTGTTTGAAAAATTCTTTCAGTGTTGGATAGTCCATTTATCGAGGAAGGCTATAGGCTATATATCATCACGCTAAGACCAATAGGAGCGGAGCACTAATGAAGAATGCTATAAAAACCCGTGGAAAAATATTACACTACGGGCAATAAGAGACGTGAACGAGGTTGCGTGAGTCAGCTAGTATATTTATATAAATATACTAGCTGACCCACGCAACCTTGTATTGCCCGTAGCGTGAAAATTTCCCCCATTTTTGAAACATTCTTCATTGGTGCTCCGCTCCTGTTAGTAGTAGCGTGATGATATATAGCCTATAGGCTTTCTCGATAAATGGACTATGCAACACTGAAAGAATTTTTGAAATCGGACAAGTGATTTCTGAGATTAGCTCTTTCAAAGAAACAAACTCTTCAGCTTTATTATTGGTATAGATACATAGAATACATATAAGTAGGTCAGGAGAAGCGTTCGGTGACGATGACGCGACTTACATGATTGTTGTTCACCCAAAAAGTACTTAACGCGCATAAGTCTTTTTTTTTTACTTCAATAAAACAGTCGATAAAAGTTATATATTTCCAATATACTTACATTAGTTCAGATTTGTTTTGGTATTTCTTGATATATCTGACCCATATCCAGAGCAGCTTGGACTTGAAGGTGGGATTTGCGCCGAGAGACACCAGTTCGTCGGCCAGACCCAAAATTATAAAGTTAAATGCGTGCCACTTATACCATTCTCCGCTCACTGAAATTTTTAAATAAACAATTATGCAGTATTAGACCTCATTATTTTAAAGTAATAAGTCCTGTGCCGTGGGGGACTTTACAAACGTACATGAAACGGACACAAAGAACATCCAGACTCAGAACATAAGTGAATCACACAAAACGTTGTCCCATGTGGCTTTAGAACCCACAACACTCAGCGCAGTAGAAAACGGCGTAGCGACTGCTTAACCACTATGTTATCTGTGCATTCAGACACTCAACATGAGTATAACTAGCCTAAGTTACTCCTTATATCGTCAGCTGTTTGCCAATGAAAGTCCCGTCAAAATCGATTCAGCCGTTCCAGAGTACTACTAATACACAGATGAATCACACCAATATATAGAAGAACTGATAAAACTTATCACACAATTATTTGTCTTGGTAGGGAATCAAACTCACTATCGAAAACTTAACAGTCAAGATGCCTCATAGTTCAGCATACATACTTCTTTCTATTGGATAGTAAAGCATTTTTTATATTGAGTGCAAAATCCGGGTTCAAAAATTTTGTACTAATTATCTCATTATGAGGATATCTCGAGGTCTGTGCCCTGTAGAGAAAACCTAGCATATGTAGGCATGTACCTATGTCATTATCTTGTCTTGTTGGTCTTAATTGCTGATCGTCTTGGCAAACGAGCTTCGGATAAATATAAATTACTTGAACAAGGTTTTCAAATAATTTAGCAGGTATAATCTCATAAGATATGAAATGTATGTGTTGATAAGGGAAATTAAAGTTGAACTGGGCTTTATCGGATACAAATTGTAAGGTATTTTAATTCAACAAAATAAAAATTCTGTACGGTAACATGAGATGCTAGGCAGAGGATCCGGTAGAATAACAGTGTGCTGTAGTTCACAAAAAATCTGATTTATTTCATCTAATATTATATTTTTATTGAAATGATTTTATTCCAGCTAAGTTTTGTAACTTACAGACCTTTATCATAATATATAATAAAAGATTTGATTACAATGTGTGGTCGCCCAGTGTTCAAAATCCAACTATAATTCTTTTCTTTTTAGATTTTTGTAACCCTCCATATACATTTTTGACTGCCTTGCAGTGGTGGTAAATGCGACTGCTGTGCTCGAGGTCTCGGGTTTGAGTCCTGGGTTGGACCAAGTGTTTGTGTGATCTACACATATACAATATGTATGTATTTACAAAAAAAAGTATTTATATCAGTTTTCTAGTAGCCTTAGCCACAAGCTCTGCTTAGATTTGGGATTGATGTGTTAGATGTCCGAAATATTTATTTATAAATTTGATACTCAATTTTTTAAACAAACACTAGTTGGCAGGAGAGATATATCAAGGTCTGTTGTTTACGTATGAGCCATGCATGCACTCCCCATGTTTTTGAATAAAATCCACATAAAAGCCACCTCTATTTGTGAACGTGGTTTAGATGAAGGTTTACCAGATCACATTTTCTTCAATTGTCCAAAATACCCCATATCATTGTAAGATATTCTTCCCACTAAAATCCCATGTCCCATTAATTTCCAATATTTATTTTCACTCTCCTTTTCTAAATATATAAATTATTCAAGTAAATATATATTAAACTACAAGTTAAGTCATTATAATTTTACAACAAAATTGGTTTCCTGATATTGTGTCATGACCACTTTTGTGTTCTCTATTTACTTTGTTTAATATTTACAATAATACAATTTAAGAAAAAGTGGAAATGAAATATGTCTTTGAATTTTAATCACCACCGGATAATCAATTTCTGAATGTGTCTCTCGAAACACTTGACATCGGTGTAATCTCTGCGTTGACTCTACACGCGAGATAAAGTCCATAAACAACGAATAATAACAAATTTTATGCTCGTCCGTTTATATAATTTCCAAAACAGGGGTACAAAGGTTTTGCTTCACAGCTTAGATAATTTACAGGAAAGAGAATGTTAAAATTTACAAACATCATTTATTTGAATAATTTTAAATACTTCTTTCAATGGTTTTAAATTTCAAAATGTTACTTGGCATAAGAGCTTTTATAAAATACCATACATAAATAATCAGTGAAAGACAAAAAAAAATCAAAAATAGAATCAACAACAGGAGACAGCTCCTGTAGTTGATTCTATTTTTTGTTTTTTTTTTATAGTTTGTGGTTTACATAAAATAAGTAGGTGTAGTGACTCATTTTCTGTCATAGAATTATTCTAAGTTAAATTTGAAGCTGTAATTTATTTTTTCTAACAGACGGTATACATGTAATGTAGTGATAAACATTACATACTGTTATGAAATCTATAAAATAATTTTTGAAGCAAAAATTTAATATGAAAATTATGAAAACAGAGTATGAAATTTTGCACAGTTTAAGATGGACATTGAGGAAGCAAAAAGGAAAAAAAAATAAGAATTATGGTCGAAATTCGACCACTAGTAAATATAAAAGTTAAGACATGTAGAGTCATCAAATCAAGTCAATCAAGAGCAATGTTTAAGTTCACTTACTTTCAATTCCATCCTTTTTTATTTTCACGATTTTCTTTCGACTAGATTGAGCAAAAGTCCCATCTCCTAAGGCCTTCTCTTCTAAAACAGTTTCCCTTACATTAGTATTTTGTGTACCACATTCAGTGCAATAATAAAATCCGTCTATTAATTTTGATTCCGTCCCTCCACAGATTTTACAAGGTTCGGCATCCATTGCTTTGATTTTTTTACCAATTCAAAAGCAAAGAAATTTAAAATATAATTCACAATAACAAAAAAACACATGGCCTCTACAGGCTCTCCCAATTTCACTGTCAGTCAGTCAACCGGTGTTACCAGACCATTATTTGTAAATACAACGTACTCATTGCAAGAACCGTCCGTCAATGTAAGAATAAATGTTTTTTCTTGTCGTAAATCACTCCCATTTTGTCAAAATGGTTAATATCCATTATTTAGTAATGATTATTTCCTTAAAAATAAGTGATTATTAGTTTTTATTTGTTTTAATAATTCTTCTTCTTCTTCCTAGCCTTTATTATTCCCAATATTTGGGGTCGGCTACCAGTTCAACCGGTTTTACCTGAATATCAGTTTTTACACAGAGCGACTGGCATCTGACCTCCGCAACCCTAAGGGCGAACTGCATTCGAAGGTTGAACTAGTTATCAGTATATTTGAGGGCACTGACTTCCCAATAACGATTGCCATAGGTGTTCATGACAACCGGGACCGACGGCTTAACGTGCTCTCCGAAGCACGGGCAGGAAACACCGCCATCTTCCATACTCCGGGCTGCTATTAGGAATTTCTTGTAGGAAAAACCCAACAGCAGTCCGACCCGGGAATTGAACCCGAGACCTCTTGATTTGCAGTCGCTTACGCTAACCACTAGACCAACGAGGCAGTCAGTTTTAATAATTATTTAAAAAAAAAAAATTTTTGGCTGGTTCTTAAGTTTATAGCAATTTTTGAAAAGGCAAGCAGTCTTTGAATTCTATTTGATTGTATCACATCATCGCAATCTTTTAAGACCATGTTTGACGTGTAAATCGATAACATTCGTCATTGACTAATATTTGGTTGCTGAACGACAACTTATAACATGAGGAATTTAATCTAGCGTGGTACAAAAGCAAACTTATTATTCGGTATGAATCCCAATCATTTAGCAGGCTTGGCAACTCTATGGACAGATGTCAATGATGGAAATTTGGCATTGTCGAATTGATGTTGCAATTAATGTAAATAGAGCAGAATAGTAGAAGAGTAGTAAGGGTGCCAAAACAGTTAATACATTTTATTAAAAATAGGGAGCAGCGGTATCTAGTGCATTTAAAGTCTTTTTTATTTATTTAATTAAGCATTTATTCTTGTATCAATATTACAAACTCTAATTGACATGTAGATTATTACAAATAAATTAAAAGTACTACCAATTTAGTGTTTTCTTAAATTACAAAGAAGAAAGATTTTTCTTAAATGAAAACCATTTATTTACTATCATCTTCTGGAGCGAATCCTATAGTTCAGTAAAACATGTAAAGCAGCAATGATAATCTCTGATGTACGGAACATTGAAGTCAGCAATGTGCCTGCTTCATCTTCCGACTATCATGACAGAGACAAGAAAGAAAGCAAAACATTAATAACTACAGAAGAGAAAATATTGGGCTTCACATTTGCTACAGAAATAACAAATACTGTTTTTAAATTTCTTTGATTTATTTTATCGCTACTCCTAGTTTCTTTTCTTCTTTCTCATATTATGAAGAAGTAATTTGAGCATTAATTAATGTAATATTCATGATTTGTTTTGTAAATTTGAAAATTTTCAGCATATTGCCTTTTTCTAATCGTTGATTCGTTTCACTCAATAGCTTATAGCTCCAAGAGTTTGTACTACAAAAAACAAAAAGCTTAGTAGAAGTAAATTTTTATTGGTACCAAATTCATTGGTAGGTTTCTTGAAAATAGTGTGGCATCTGTACAGACAACACTGTAAAAGTAGTAATTTTCGTAGCGTATTGCCGTCCGTCATCAATAACTCTCGTAATTCGGGCGTGTGCTCCATTTACGAATATACTGAAAGAAACCCACCATTTACCGTTGTTGCCGGTGCATAAGAGCGTTCGCGCCGTTATATTCCACTAACAAACTGTCATGCTATCGTTGTTTCCATACTTTCCACCACACCCTTGGGTTTCGTGAGTCGTGGACGTGATCTGTCGCGTGTTTATCGCCGACGGCCGTACTCGCGCTTGTTGTCTCACTTGGATTGCGTTAATCTGTGTACTGTGTAGTGATATGTGTTAAAGTCAGCCGACTAAATCGTTGTGTCGTAAAACGCGGGACACATTGATGGGCAGTGTCGTGTTCGTCAGGGACGCGGCAGTGAGGCCGCACCGGCGGGGTCTTGCTTCGTGGAGGGTCTACAATATAATCAGCCACACTGGAACTGATGGAATTAGAGAATATCGTCGCGAACACTGTCTACTTGAAAGCCAGAGAGGGTAGGTATCCTTTTGGTGATTAATTCTGATTCTTCTATTTTAGTTCTGTTAATAGTTTATCAACATTAAAAACTTACGACAGTGTTTTGTTTTTTTAAGGACTGTTTTGTTTTTCCGTATTTGGCTCTGTAGATATGTATGTTTTTTTATGTTGAAAGCCAGTTTTTAGGTTTTTTGAAATACTTAATCTTTAAACTATGACAAATTCAGTTACTTTTTATGTAGAAAGATCTTATAAGCAAACAAGGTTTTCTTTAATATTGTTATGTTTAATTAAGACTAGATACAAACTATATGCCATTGCTGGATAGTACACTTATGAGAGATTTTAACATTATAAAGTACTGTGAAAAGTAGAGCAGGATTATATGTGTATAAAATTATTTATATATGTAATCATAAAAACCATTAGAAAATAAAATTCATATGCCGTTATAAGCCGTTTGTCTGTAGTATGTGTTAGATAAACAAAATTTAGGTATATAATTCAACTAAATGTTAGCCAAATAATATACATTAGCTGCCCAAGAGTACTTCGTTCTGTCAAAAGTTATTGGCCTGTTGCAGTTCACTCAATACATATAATAAAATTATAACTGGATGCTGTCTGTACATAAAAATATATTAAAAAAAAAATGTATAGGGGGCTTTATGAATGCCATATAAATTTTTAATTTTTTTAATCTGTTGTGCATGCTAATCTCAGAAACGGCTTCATCGATTTGAATGCGGTTTTCATTAATGTTTTATTATTATATTGTTTTAGCTCCACTTAACATGTAGTGTTTGTTTGTAAAAAGTTATATCAGTTTGTAAAATCATTGACATAACCCACCTTTACCCGGACGGAGCAGCAGACAACAGCTAGTAGAAAAATATTTTTTTTTTACTATTTTCCTTGCAATTTTTACATATTTCTCTCGTTAATAATCGTCCTTGTGCAATTCTCTAGTTTTGCAACACATTTGAGTATTCATTTTTATTTACAACTGGCCAATTCATGCCCTCTTTGTTGGGGTCAACCGTTACAACACAACACACATAACCATAGATACGCTATTTCACTTGTGAATAGTGTGTCGCTTTCTGTGTAAAAATTGGATTGTATTGGATCAATACTTCCAAAGATTACCCCCTACAACCAAACAAAGTTCAAAACTTTACCTATGTATAATTGTTTAAGTTTGGATGGCAGGTAATAAAAGGACTACACAATATACTAAAAGAGATGTTTTATTTGTCAGAGCAACAGAACAACTAAGTCACACTAGTGAACATAGATACATAAGGAATTTGAGCTGAACCATCTTCATGGATTCTTTAATATTTACTTTGAATGACTGACCCACGTTACGAATTAGCTGTTTAGAAACTCTGTTTAGGTGTACACATAGTAAATCGTATATTTTGTGATACTGAGATGTCTACAAACCACATGCAAAAATAAAAGTGAAAATGTAATGAAATTGAATTTGAAAAAATTACTTTTTATTATAATAAACACAAAATTAAAGTAAAACAGGGCAAAGATGTTGTTGAAAAACCCGTTTAAAGTAAATAAACACACGCACACATAAAGAAATACAGCATTCATAAAGATAATGTCACATTATGCAGTATATCTCTAAATGTGCTATTTCAACCTACAGAATAAAAATAAATAAATAAAGATAACTAGCCATAGATAGTGATCTAAACAGATTGGTTATCTGTTAATTTTCTTGTTTATTACATTTTATTTTAATTACACAAGCCTGAATTATAGAAGCATTATGAGTAGAGGCTATATACCTGATATTTACTTTAACAAAATGAAAATATAAGTAGGTACATAGACATAGGAATTCACATTAGAAAGTGTCCACCTGTATTTACGCATACATTTATATATATGTTCTGTAAATATACTGTCTCTGTTGAGCCTAACCGCAATGAGCTAAATGTCCTCTATTTTATGAAAAACTGTAATAAGTCTTAGTATTATTCAGACCTCATTAAACTTCAATTATAAAAAGCATTTGATTTTTTTACAATAATCTCCGCAGTAAATATTTACGTTATTTTGCACACTGATAATGGACTAAGATTATTATGAAGTAATAATTGCAAAATAAACCCCCGGACCTTGTGATTAGAATCACAATCATGGTGTAATGAATGTTGTGACGTTTAAAGTTAAATCTATTTTTATTTGGTTTTAAATATTCCTCATCACTCTGGTATTGTTTAAAATGAAATCATTTCCTCGATGTTGCGACCGGAGTAATTCATTTATTTCGGAGTAATTCATTTAAGTCGTAGTTCATTTATTTCGCAAAAAGGGACGGAAGTGTGTAACAGAAGGCCGGAAGAGGTGTGATTCCAGATTTGACTGTCAGATGTTAGATGAAATGTCAGGTAATGTTTTTATATATATTTAGCACAATTCTGTTTATTTTGTAAAGTTTTTCTTAGTATCTTTGGATGCTGTAACTCAAAATATCAATATTTCTTTTTACAACTTACGCTTATTAGATGCTAATTAATGCTTTATTGCCCCCTTGCATGGCGAAGCATAAAATGTTAATCTGTTGTGTAGTTACAGAAAAATAAAATTTCTAGTGATAGGTATTTAAACAGCACTCGTTGCGAACTGAAGCGACCACATCCGTTATAATAGTGTAGGTATTTAAAATATTATTTTAATTATATTTCAATGAATCTAATTTACGAACTAAGCTAAAGAAATCCCTGGTTGTTCGTTTCAAAATAGGGCAAGGGTAAACCCCTATATCTGTAAAAGGATAATTACTGTCTTATTAATTAATAGGTCTTGTTACTGTATATTTATTGCACATTTACTTAATACCCACACACCCACTCGCTTTACAGGTGTTATAATAAAAACACGCTCGTACGTACACTTTTACACACGTACACACCCGGTACACACACGCACCTACTACGTTAGTATCGTGTAAGAGATTGCCTTCGAGCTGGGTTGATATGATTTGAATCAATGATTTAAGTCATTTAATTTTTACTGCAACCAAATCGGCCATGAATTGTCTAGGGACTTCCCTCAACATAGACTACGGCGCGCACACGTGTATAATGCCGAGCGAGCGGTTACCGACACAGTTACAGGATTCCGAATGCTACAGGACATGTTCTAAAAGTTGAAAATTTTAGAAATCATTTCGTGGATGCTATTCAAATTCAATGCGAAGTGGTAAATATCCTATTTCAGATAGTGTACTTATCTGGAAAGAAAGTCCAAATAAAAACATAACTGCGCGCCAACACCAATGCCAGAAGAAAAACACAAAACTGAATGCAAAAACAATGAAAGATGCAGGCAAACAAAAAGTGCAGTTCCGGTAGTATCAAAAGAATAGATCTCAGAAAGGTCACAGGTATCCTGACAAGGCATTGTTCACTATAGGCTTAACAGATATCCATCTGTGCAGGGGACGCATGGAGGCAGAAGAAACGCCGCAACACGTTCTCATAGAATGTAGAAGGGTGGCAGATCAACGGTCGTACATCCTCCAATCAATTGAGGAACAACAAAGGATGCAGACAAACAAAGAGGGCGGTTCCGCTGGCATCAAAATGACTAGTCCGCAATCTGATTGATTAGACTGAGAAGTGAAGATCTTAGGAAGGTCATAGGTATCCTGACTGGACATTGTTCCCTAAACAAACACCTATTTACTATAGGCGCAACAGAGCCCTCAGTACAGGGAATGCATGGGATGCTTGGTTGGAGCAAAAAGATGACAAACCCGCGTACAATAGCTAATTACTCTTTATATCAGAAGCTATCCGCCAGTGTACGTACCGTCAAAATCGACTCAGCCGTTTCAGAGATTTAAAATTACAAAGACACTTCTAAAGTAGGTAAGTTGAGTCGCTACGGTGTAACATCGCATATCGACTACCTACCAAATCTATTACATTACCCTTCCTTTGGCTTCGACGTAATGAAAATCAGATTCCAATTTCAGCCGCTCACCTGTTTCCAACTGTAAATATTATCCAACTTGTAATACACGTACAGTATAATAAGTTCATTGATTTCACGGTCACGGCCCACAGAATCTGCCCACGCGCCGGCTTCACACTCCGCTGCGTAGTTTTATAGCGTAAAGACTAAAAGTGATCATAATCGTAATATAGACTATAAAATGTAATACAAACAATTTTTATTTTTCTTGTAAATACTGAGATTATAGTAAAGATTTGTTTGTTTGTAGTGAATGATGCGTTTTTCAGCACGGACAAACCGGCTCGACCAGGGCGCTATTATCGTCTTTCGTTGGCGAGTGCGAGATCGAAGCCCCAACGATGCAGGAACATCTCAGTAGGCCGCACTAATGTTGCGTTGTTGCATTGTCTGCATTCGCAATGAATATAGTGATGACTGCTCTGTCTTGAATTCTTCTCATGCTTTCCATCAGGCAGAGTAGAGTCACTTTGGTAGGTTTAATAGGAGAGATTATAAAGAAATCAACTCCGAAACTACTGAGATTTTTTTCTAATCTACTTCAAAAAGTAAAACGATTGTGTTGAGTTTTATCCTATCTTCGTTGCTTGTGAATTGATTAAGAAAATTCTTTTTTTAATTAAATTTGTTATACTCAAGTTTTGTCCCATTTGAATTTGAAGGAAAATGTTCCAAGTTAAGAGACGAGAAGCAATTTGTTATGATTTAAAATTAGTATTGAAGTTTTTAATAATTTTCTTTAAATTTTATTTTTTATCCGGAAGAAAGTAAAGATATCTTCTCATTATTTGGTAAACGCGGACAAATGTGATCATGTATACTAACGTAACTAGGTTTGCTCCGTCGGCGTTACCCGCGTTTGTTGTACCGTGGGTAACACCACGGGGCTCAGCTAGTACTTGTATATGTATATATGATAATTCTTATACTTAAATACAATTTAAAATCCTTCTGTCATAAATACTTTAACTTCAACAGCACTGAACTTTCATATACACCACCATTCCCCATTTTAACCCAAAAGGGGGTTGATTTCTAAAGATACATTATTATATTATATGGTGTGGAGGTATACCCACACCATCTATAGAGCGATCATTTGAAATTTCAAGTTTCTTACTTCAAACTTGACTGCACGGTTGGCCGAGTGGTGTCAGCGGTCGCCATGCCGCTTGCTACTGCGCCAAGTGTCGTGGGTTCAAATCCCACGCGGTACCTACAACACTTTGTGTGATCCACGAATTGTTGTCCCGAGTCTGGATGTTCTTTGTGTCCGTTTCATGTATGTCTGTAAAGTCCCCCACGACACAGGATGTTAATTCCTAATGTGGGAGTTGTCTTTAAAAAAAAAAAAAACAGGATTTTCTTACAAACTTCTAACCCCTGTGTTATCCCCTTAGGGGTGAAATTTGGTAAAATCCGTTCTTAGCGGATGTCTACACCCTTTATGGAACCTTCCTGCTAAATTTCAAGTTTATAGGTGTTATAGTTTCTGAGATTTCGTGATTAATCAGTGAGTGGTATTTCGTTTTTATATAATTATATAGATTTATAAATAAACGCATTTACCTATTGCAATGTGACTGTATCAAGGAATTGTAAAGAACTGGTAAATAAAGTTTATTATTATTAATATCTGGATAACTGAACTTTGCTCAGTATTTTTCATACAAAGGTTACCCCTGCATACAAATTTCATGAAAATCGTTGAAGCTGTTGCCGAGATTCAGATTATATATATAATAATTACTCGCTTAAAGGTATTAGATTATCAAAAAAGTGTACTTTGTATCGTCTGTAAATAATCCAAACTATCCATGCTAATATTATAAATTTTAAAGTAACTCTGTATATCTCTAATTTTTTATTTCACGACTATTGAACCGGGTTGACTGAGTCTTAAATAGAACATAGGCTTACAATTATATATATAGTCCTCAGCAAACAATCTATGTATCTATATATATATATATATATATATATATATATATAAATGTTATGTTGGTTTGTGTACGCTTCAAAAACTCAAAAAGTTCTGCACCGATCGAGCTGAAATTTTAGAATGATATATAATCAAGGATTGTTTTTATCTAATTTTTGCATCAGTCACATATCCGCGACCGCGAATAACCACGAAAAAACCGATATAAACGCTGGCGGAGCCGCGGTCAGCAGCTAGTGCTTTATAAAAAGCAAAATCATATTTTCAAATTAACTTAATAGAATACATTATATGTTAAACATGTTATTTCTTCTGTCCCATGGGTTTTACCGTTATGTTACGTCAAGCGACCTGACTGACCTCTCCTGAATAAAACAGTCCTCGTGTTGTATTCATAATGAAAGTTGTAACGGTCAACTATCATTATGAAGACAACACTTTAACTTTACTATTTTAGAGTAATAGTAGTATTTTGTTGAGATATTAAACATCATCTTTTTAGTTAAATTGCACTGCTTTTGTTGAATTTTAGTATGTGGTACCAACATGATACCCGTCCTCGGGGGCCTATAGAAATAGATATCGAGGTATTAAATACATTTTCGAAGACATGACATGGTAACAAGCTGGTCTTAGAAAGAACTGATTCAAATACAAAAAATATAGGTATTAGTTGTAAATCGGGTAAAGTGCCTAATAATATAATATTAAGTGCTCCCAACTTCTCCCTTCCTCTACTGGACAACACGTGCAAGCCTTGGAAGTCACCGCTTCAGAGTGATAGAAATATGCTCTCGAACTAGACAGTCGGCTCCCCATTCAAGTGCCGAGGAGTCAAAAACTGAAAATCACTACCAACGCACGTATTTCCTAACCACTATGATCCCGGGTCCTTTAAACGGGGCTTTAAAAAAGCATATCTCTAGGCCGCCAGGGGTCACCTTGCTATTGTCCACATTGTGATCACCACTCTTGGACTTCGCGCATGTTTTTCGTCAGACAGAGTAGAGTCAATTTGGTAGCTGCTACTACAATAAACGAAACAAGATTTAATGTTACATTAAATCCATTATATATATATTCCTTTTGAGATGCTTGCGAATTTCCAGGTCGGTAATATCCATTACATTTTAAACTATAAAACCTGAAGTATAATAAACACTTCTTAATGAAATTATATAGGATAGATTAACCACTAACCCTTTCACTGCATATAAATAGTAAAATATATACTATTTCTTATTCTTAGATAAGTCAATCGTATGCTATCACGGAGATATTTGCGAGCCAATATTGACTCAAGTTGATTCACAAAGCTAACGCAATGAGTGGGATGTAAACACTGTAGCATAGAGCAAGTTTTATTATATCAGTCAGGTCAGTGGGTGCTTTTTCATTCTGCTAACGGAGTGGAAAATATATTCGGACCTTCCTTCGCAGCCATTATTGTGTGTCTAAAAACTACCACAATTGGAGGTCTCAGGCTCTCTACTCTGGTAAAATCCCAGGCTATATTATTTCAAGTTCGCCGAATCGATACCGCTCCTAATAAAGTAGTTTTAGTGGGGAAATTAATGTGCTAGGCTTGGATTTTTTTTTGAGGAAACACTTGCCATGGAACAAGATATCGATTTGAATTTGACAAACAAGCTTAGTAATACCTCTGTCACATAAGAAAAAGTAGGGTTGATGAGCAAGTACATAATTACATTATTTCTGTAGGTAGGGAATACGCCGAAGATGTTCTTTTGGGAAAACTTTTACAACATTTTGAAATACTTAATATCAGCTTATCGAAAACGTTAATGTTGTTTTTTATATTGGTGTAGGTTTTAAGTAATTACTGCTTTGCTTGTCTGTACAATTAACAAACCGAGCTGTTAGCCAATTCTTTCCTCCTTTTTTTACCACTAGAGTGAGGTTACTGTAGACCTAATCTGCCCCTTACCAGCAGACGGTGCCCGCTTCAGTGCGGGTAGGCGCTGGGAGGGGTCCGGTCGTGTTAATAACTGCAGTTCCCGGACCCCTCCCTTCTCAGGCGCAGAGTGGCACACCGTATGGTTTTAGTCGGTTCGATTCCGACACACCGCCCTACCGCAAGCCCCGGCGGGGTGACGGCCCGAGGGGGTTTCCAGACGTATCTGCCATTCCTCTATTGTCTTTTCGGGGCCTACTCACCATCAGATAACCTGATAACTGTCACAGGGGATTTCACAAACATGGAAGATCAACCCCAGAATCAGAATAACAATTTGTGGATCACAGAATGTGTGTTCTATAAAGAGTTTGAACTTGCAACACTCAACACAGTGAGGTGACCGCTTAAATCACTACTGCCTGCTAATTTTGCCCTTAAAAAAAAGAAAACATATCATAATAACTATTCTGAGTGGCTGTATCGGTCCCTTGGTAAGCACTAACACAAATCAAGCATACAATTGGTACGATTTAAACGGATGATCGCATGTAACATTTCCTGCAATCAATGTCACTTGATACCGTGTGTCCTGTTCTATATCAGGAATGTTATGCTGGTGTTTGCATATGGGTGACTTGATAACAATTATATATGTGCGTAAATAAATGTAGGCCACGCGTCAACTACCAGATCGATTTTAAAACACTTTAAAAACAGGTTGATGTTCTAAATTCTTGATCTGAAATCAGCTTGGTTCTACTACCTTGAATTTGCATGTTTTTGATTTATCTCAGAAATCCGCTTTTTTATTCAGAGAAATTCTTATTTGATTTAGTCTCAATGAAATGAGAAATCCACCTGAGGACACTAAGGATTGAAAGAAACTCGAGGGAATTGAATATAACAGACCAGGCTTAGTGGATCACAGTTGACTTTTTAACTTTTGAATTCGGTTCTCTTACTTATTTTGGCTTAAGAAGCTTTGAGTTTTACGTAATTTATACTCTCCACTTCTTGCATTCTTTTGATTAATATTCTCCTGGTATGTTCATTTATAAGTTAACAACAGAGTGTAATGATAGCAGCAAAACGAGTTTTCTGGATTTACTCGAATTTTTTGACCTAGTCGACATGAGCTGGGGCTCATAAACACCAGGGCTTAAACCTCTGATTCCGCCATGTGGAATCTCCATTATTAGAAGTCGTGACACACTTATTATGCGATATTATGGCTAATGAACCCAGAGACAAAGAAACACAGAAAGATACATACTTTTCAAAGACATTCTCACAATTGAATGCATATTCAAAAGGAAGTCTAGTGTATGGAAATGGGATTGTTTATGAATAAGGTTTTCCTCGTTAGTGTTTATTCGTCAAGACTCTTGAATGATAACTTTCTATACTAAAGTAAAATTATTCAGTGTATTAAGAAGAATTCGCAATGCACGAATAGCGGAATGGTTTAGGCGGTGGCCACGTCGCTTTCTACTGCGATATGGTATGGTTTAAATTCCACGTGGGATGACACTTGTGATCCACTATATTGTTGTTCTGAATTTAAGTGTTACACATCTCACATATGGCCGTTGGATTCCAAAGATAGATATAGAGCATGTGTGCTTTATGGTAACCAAACTGCTGATAAACATATATATTTCTAAATACATACGTATTATACCAGCACAAATGATCGTGCTCGTCATATAATTATTTGTTCTTGATGAGAATCGAATCCACCACCTTTGTCTTTATATATATATATTTATATAGATTGAGGTTACTGAAGGACAAATCTGTACCAGTCCATCATCCCATTTAGGCGTTATCGTTCAAACAAAATGTCACTTCGTTTCTAATTCGATAAGGAAATTTTCTACTCGATTCTCATCTTGGGGATATTTCTTGTCTCTAATAAATCACTGTCTTCTGATAGTCCAACGGCGATGCGAGGAGGGAATTCTAAATTGTATTTTAAAATTCCGCTTAAAGCTTCGTTCGACATGATCTGACAAAAATTTTGCTTCGTATAAAGAGATGGCTAAAGATCTTTGCAGTTTTGAAACTTAAAAAAATGAATTCTAATATGTACCTTCAAACAAGCAATTTTTGTGTATATACAATTTGAATTTCGGAAACGGCTTCAATGATTTTTATGAAATTTAATAGGCAGGGGGTTTCGGGTCGATAAATAAATCTGGCTATCATTCATTTTTTGGAAATTTATCAAGAAAAGAAATGCAACACTAACTGTCCAAATGGAAGTGTGGCGACTTCCACATATAACACAACAATAACCTACTACAGCGCCATCTACCGAAGATACACTGAACTACGAAGTAACGCACTACACGGAGTAACTAAAAATCCTGAATCGCGCAATAAATAGTTCTTGCGCCGATTAACATATATACAACATCCCGACATCTACTGTTGGGCAGTGGCCCGCCAGGCATGATCTCCTCGCCTGGTTGGAGGATCCTCCCTTTGTGTTGGAGGGACCTTACACCCGTTCCTCCACAGAAGTACCTATATAATACTCTAATACAGCGTTTCCCAACCTGTTTCAGCAACGGGCCCCTAAGAAATTAAGCACAGTTTTCACGGACCCCCTTTATAAAATTGGATTAGGTATTTATTTTAGTTATTACAGATACAAAATAGGTACTTATATCTGTTTATTAAGAAAAATATGAAAAAAAATAATGTGAAGGTTGGTGCTGCTTTTTTGCAACTAAATTCGTTGCAACAAGTTCAGCTCGTTAAGGACACTAAATATATCAGCTAAATATGCTGCCATAGTAAGCCATCCAAAGTCATTGAAGTGATCAGCATGTTTATTGACGCCGCATACAGAATTGTTTAAAAAGAATATTCTGATCTCTTCTCTCAGCTCAAAAACACGCGACACAACTTTGCCGCGAGACAACCAACGTACTTCAGCGTGCAATAACAACTGCTTGTGAATGCTTCCCATTTCTTCACAAATGATACCAAAAATACGGGAATTTAAAGGCCTAGCTTGAATAAAATTCACCACCTGCACTATGTCATCTAACACATTTTTATTTTTCTGGCATATTTTTAGCTGCCTCCCTATGAATGCAGCGATGATGCCAGATAATAGTTGGATTCATCTTCTTCACGCGTGCCTGTAGCCCTGTTCGTGTCCCGGTCATAGCTCGAGTGCCGTCGGTGCTAACTGCCACATATTTATCCCATGTTATTTCATGAGTGGACATAAAGTTGTTTAAAACTTCAAATATTGCTTCACCAGTAGTGTGTGAAGGCAGTGGTAAACAAAATAAAAAATCCTCACTTATGCTGTCGTTGTGTTCGTAACGAACAAATGCAAGCAAGTTCGCATCTTTGCTAATATCTGTGCCCTCATCTGACTGCAAAGCATAAAATCTGCTCACTTTAACGTTCAAAATCAGCTGCTCTTTAACATTGCCCGACATTCCATCAATTCTCCTCTTCACTGTATTGTTTGATAACGATAAAACGTCCAATTCTTTTGAAGCTTTGTAGCCTAACATAGCAGAAACTATAATTTTAGCGGACGGTAAAATTAATTCTTCAGTAAAGGTGTGGGCCTTACCACTTTTTGCAACTAGCAAGGATACTTGGTAGGACGCTATTACAGCACTTTCGTTATTGCTCCTAGTAGCAGTCTTTATCATTGTTTTTTTGCTTTGTTCTAAGAGCGAGGCTTTAACTTTGAAAAAGGCTTTTGATTTCTCACGATATTCTTGGTGTTTTGTTTCTAAATGACGTCGGAGTTTGGCCGGCTTTATCGACTCATTCGACAAAACTGCGTAGCATATAACGCACTGAGGTCTGCCTTCCCCGTTTAAATTGGTACTTGTGAAACCGAAAGCTAAGTATTCGTCGCTAAACTTACGACGATTAACTTTTGAAGTCGAAGTTTGCCGAAGAGTGCGGTGCGGTGAGGGGAATAGTCACGGCCCGGTGCGCGGCGCTCGCACGCACTTGTTTCACTCACATCATTCATTCCGTCTCGCTCACCACACGCTGGCGTGGCGCACGTTCGCCGTGCTAAGTAAACGTAGCAATTACGAGACTTATTAGCATATATGTATGGTCCAGAGAGACACCGCGGACCCCCATATATATACTCGCGGACCCCCAGGGGTCTGCGGACCACAGGTTGGGAAACAATGCTCTAATAGAAATCATAGGCACTGAAGACTAAGAAGGTACTAGATATTTTTGGTTTTCCAACAACAAGGTTTAAAACCAAAGAAATCTCTAATAAAAGTTTGTAGTGAGGTGTTGTATTAGTGTTATGGTTTGTGTTTATCCAGATCTCAAAACGAGTGTTTTAAGAAAAATAGTTAGAAATGTAAAGAAATAATGCTTCATATAATAGTAATTACCTACGTGAATGATCCAGAAAGAAAAGGTTTTCTACTTCTTCCTGGATCATAAACGTAATTACTTTAGAACTGACCAAAATACTTTACATTATGCATTAAGTCCTGCTAATACATATTATAAATACGAAAGTTTGTGAGAATGTTTAAATATTTGTTATTCTTTCGCGTAAAAACCGGTGTGAAATAGCATTTGCGCTGTGTTTCACCGAGTGAGTGAGGATACCGGAGGCCCATACCCCAACCCCTCCCCCATCCCCTTTCCCATCCCCTAAAGGTCGGCAACGCACTCGTGATGCCTTTGGTGTTGCGGGTGTCCATGGACGGCGGTAATCGCTTACCATCAGGTGATACGTCTGCTCGTTTGCCCACTAATCAATAAAAAAAAAAAAAAAAGGCTAGTATTTGCAACGATAACTAACCGACATACACGCGGGCTGGAGCTTAAACAGCTAGTATGAAATCTATTTTAAAATAAATAAAACAAATGTTACATAAACCTTAAAAAAATGAAAATTTCAGTAAAAAATGTAGTAAATATTTGCCAGCGCTGGGCAGCTACGTCAGTCTCAGCCATTTTAGCTGTCGGCACAATGTCTCGTATAAATACAACGGTCAAAGAATTTAATTAAATAATTAAATTTTCAGCTCTCCATGCTACAAACTTCAGCATACTGCTGAAGTTTATAAACAACCTTTTTATGAACCGCTATAAGCTCTAAATAGGTATATTGTAATGAATTAGTAAGAAAGTGTATTGGGAAAAATAAATTCGGGAGGTGGGGTTTTTTTTCTATTCTATCTTACTTTATATTATAAATGCAAAAACTACTAAACCCATTCCAACCCTTCCCCCATCCCTCATCCCATTCCCCTAAAGGCCATCAACGCACTTGTTTCGCCTCTAGTGTTGCTGGTGTCCATGGGCGGTGGTAATCGCTTACCATCAGGCGATACATCTGCTCGTTTGCCTTATATTCAATAAAAAAAAACTGAAAATTTACAGTTATATATTATGTGTTATCCGAAAATGAATGATGTTGAGTATAAATCTTTAGCCCTAGGTTCATAAAATTCAAGGAAGTAAGTCAGTTGTATCCTATTACATATATCGGCTTCTAAGTTAGAGACAAGTTACGAATGAAATATGCACATATTAGCTTCTTTACACAGCGTTTTACCAAATTGAAATCTTGAAAATGACACTCCTAGCGTGACAACAACATTAGGGCTGCCACTTGGTTACCCAATAAGCTAAACTACTTGTGACTTAACATTAATAAAACCACAGTGAACTAAGAAAAAGTTTTTAATACAAAACTCCGAAGCCTGCAAAAAACGATATTATTACGAAAATATTTATATAATAACGAGACGAAATATTCATCTACCAATATGTCTAATCAGCATACCCTCTGAAGCGCAAATATTCTGATTGATTCTGGTGTTTTGCCAAAATGTGCCTTATCGGTGGCACACAGACGCGCTTCCTAAACTGCACCAGTATTTTTCTTTTAAACCGGCTCTTGTAGATCAATACACGCGTTTCACGAGTTCACAAGTTTATGTGCAAATGTAAATAAGTTAAAGTTTAAATGACGCTATTCTCATCGAAGTATTAATGAAATATCATCTGTAGTCTTTGGTGAGGCCCTTCGTTTTGGTTGATGAAGTGGAAAATATCTTCGGTTTTTTTTAATATAATATGAGCCCGCCAAAGTGACTCTACCTACCAGATGAAAAGCATGAACAGAATCCAAGTGTAGTGGGCACCATACTCATTGCGAATGTAGACAATGCAACAATGCAGCTTGGTGAACCACACTATTGTGGCCTATTGACATGCTTCTGAAAAGTGGGGGGATATTGGAGCCTTGCCGAGGTTCTAGGTGTGTTCTTAATGTCTAACATGTCTCTTTTGAGGCTTTTCAATGTGAGTGAAAATACTGGAAATTTAAGCCTTTTTTTTCGTAGAAAAGCAATAATAATTTCTAATTAAACGGTGTCTGATAAAATATGAACAGACCGGATATTCAAATGTCATGGCAAAGGTCGACTGAATGTTTTCTATCTGTCAAGGTATCATTCTGGAATCTGACTCATCAAAATATTCTAAGCAACTGGTCCTTTCACTCTTTGGCTATTTCTATACTGAGATATAAAAGATAGAGAATAGCGTTCAGAATTAAGGTTGCCTTGTTAGATTTATACTTATAAATAAAAATATAAATACATTACTCAATACATTTTATATATTTGGAAACCTTCTGCTGCGCACAACAAAACTGTGGAAGGAGCTGTCGCCTGCGGTGTTCCCGGACCAATACGATCTTCAAACCTTCATGAAAAGAGCGTACTCCTTCCTAAAAGACCGGCAACGCACTTGTAACGTCTAACTCTGGTGTTGCGGGTGTCCATGGGCGGCTGTAATCGCTTACCATCAGGCGATACGTCTGCTCGTTTGCCCACTATATAAAAAAACAATAATAAACAAAATATACGGTAAAAAACGAAGTTGAATAAAACGTTGTTTTTAGAAGAAAAAACTTTATTGAAAATAACATATCTAAAGATGGTCTTTGGAACCTTCTTTAATGAAGAAAAATATATTTGTTTTTTAAAAATCACATCGAGAACACATGTTTTTTTGGTCTCAAAGAAGTTAAGCCGATTAATGGTATCTTAGGAGAAGAATAATAACAACGAAAAATTTATGATTGTGCTTAACTTTGATGTAAAAAATTCCAATAACTTTATATTTAAAGCTTCTTCATGGATCAGATCAGAGAAAGACGAACATTGTCCAAATACATATGTTTAATGTTTAGTAAAAAAAATAATGAGAAATGTACAAACGGCATGTAGGATATTAATAGGTTTTGTTGTGGTGGCGACTTCCATAAGCCATGAACTCTTGCAACTAACATCATCATCAGCAGCCTTTAACATTGCACTGCTGGACATAGGGCTCTCCTTAGAAATAAAGTTCTGGCCTACTATACGAAGCTGATCAGACGGATTGGTTTAGAGGTTCTTTAATTATTTTTTTCCCATGATGTTGCCCTTAGACACTGACACTGAACACGACAACCGAGAGATAAATAGGGGACGTTTAGACGTATTCTTAATACGTCACCACACGGAGTATAATTAAGCCTTCAAAATCTGTTGCTTGACCTTGATGATGAAATCCTGTGAGAATACTCTATCCGCCGCCCTCGGCGGAGGCGGCGGCGGAATATTGTCATACCACTTAACCAAGTTCGAAGCATTTGATATCATTATTCTTATCTTAGAAAACTTTCTCCCGTTAGATAGACTTTGGTTCTCGTTTCAACCATATCTAACTTTAAAGGTAAAACCAATGCCGGAGAAGTTTATTTCAAGCTGTTCACTCTAGTTCACAAGCGCAGCATGCATTTGATATCTTAAAATCCAATCTAGTCCGAGACTCAACTTTAATGGAGCATAATTAATAACTAATATAAATAGTATTCGGTTCGTGCTCGAATGGAAACTCTGCCAATAAATTAAAATAAAATTAATCCAGCTCGTTCTAATTAAATGTTTAGTTATAATAATATTAGTATTAAAGGAGAATTCAAATTCGATTCAAATGTGGCGAGGTCGTACTACTTGGTAATGAAATTCGTGGACAAGTTATTTGCCCTGGGGAAATTATTGTAACGTCTTAAGTATCGGGTTTTGAGCAGTATCAACTTACATTGTTGTTTACGGTTCACTACGTACGGTTTCTCATTTTGTGTTAGCATTTTACTTGTGGGGATGTTTTTGAGAGTTTTGTATAGGATTTATGAGATTACTAGCGGGTGGGAGTTTCCAAAGAAAGTAGCTTAATTTTTATGTTTGGCCCTGCCAAACTGACTCTACTCTGCCTGATAGAAAATAAGCAGAATCTGTGCGCAGTGGTGGTCACCATATTCACTGCGAATGCAGACAATGCAACATGATGACCCACACCATGGCGGCCTAGTGATGATCATTGGGCCTCTGGTCTCGCACTCACCAACGAAACACAACAGCACGAACGCTGTCATTTTACTTTGCTTTTCTGTGCGAGTTGCCCCGGTCGAACCGTCCCTTTCGTCTGAAATCAGCATGGATCTACTACCTTGAAAATTATAAAAACAATGTTTTATCCGGATAGTAAAATGTACCTATCAAGTAGGTATATAGTTTCTCTCACTATTTGTAAAGAAAGACAATGAAGGGGCGGGAACAGACTTATTGGGTTTTGAATTGTAGATGTCTTGTCAACAAACATGTTTGAAATTCTATCTAATCGAATTCTATCAATAATACCTAATTTGAAATTAGTTTTAATGATATCAATTCAAATCAGGAATTATTTTGTTATGTTGGGCCTGTATTTCTAGTTACCATTAACACATTACTCGACACACTAGTGAATTATGAGAGAATAAGATGAATTAACAAGAACCACTTAACCGAAGTCCGGTGTGAGGTCCATTTAGTGATTGATCACTAAACCCTAAACCTTCATAATTAGATTTCATGAGTGTATAATAATAGGCAATTTTGGACCTTTGGGATCGTTTCTTCTTGAGGTATGCAGAGGGAATAGTTCTCAGTTCATATGACTTAAGAGAATTTATCGGATTTTTAGTTCAAATTTAGTTTTACTTTAATTGTGTATTGTATTCTTAGTGGTGTGTTTAGATTCAAAACAGATTGATACATATTCCACTAAATTGAAACTGTTTTCTACTGCGTGATTTATTAAGGCCCTGATAACAGGCCTTAATTGAGGTCTGCGGCACCATTACGTAAAATGGCCGTGTCGTTTCCCCATCTTACGGATGCTCATGTATTAATAATTGTAACATCTGAAAAGGACGAACATTATTTATTTATTAGGAGCTAATAATAATTAAACATACATTGCCACAATTGATCTATGATAGAGAAATGAAATTTTAATAAATAAATAGGTACTAGGTATATAATAATAGGTCTTTACCTATGAAATTGCGTTTCTTCAGTACTGGTCATTTCAAACAAAAAAAAGTTTGTAATGGCTCTGTATTCTAAATTCAAATAAATTTTGTTTTAAAACCATGACATTCTATTGACAAACTCAGTCTTTTGTTTTTTGATTAGCGTTGTATTTTCATTACATTTGAACATTTTTCGTCATAATGGATACTTTAAAAATTCGTGTAATTATGGAATATGAGTTCCGTCGTGGCACCAACGCGATACAAACGGCACGTAACATCAAAAACGTTTACGGAGAGAACTGTACAAACGAACGCACAACCCTTTATTGGTTTTCCCGGTTCCGTTCTGGAAATTTTGACTTGAAAAATGAAGCTTGTGGTCGTCCGGAGCCTTTGGTTAACAATAATGAATTAAAGGCGATTGTGGAAGCTGACAAAACTCAATCTACAGCTGAGCTAGCAGCAGCTTTTAATGTAAGCATCAAAACAATATTGATCCATTTGCGACAAATTGGCAAGGTAAAAAAGCTTGATAGATGGGTGCCCCACGACCACGACCTTAACGATCGCCAGCGCAACGTACGCGTCGAGACCTGCCTTTCGCTGCTCAACAGGCAAAGAAATGAAGGAATTTTGAAACGAATAGTTACGTGCGACGAAAAATGGATTATGTTCGACAATCGAAAGCGCTCAGCAAGTTGGTTAGACCCTGGTTCAGCACCAAAGCAATGCCCTAAACCAAAAATGACCCCTAAAAAGGTGATGGTCACTGTTTGGTGGTCTAGTGCGGGTGTGATTCACCACAGCTTTTTACAAAACGGCATGAGCATTAATGCAGATGTGTACTGTGAAGAACTGGAGAGAATGATGGAGAAGCTTGCACATCTGCAACCAGCTTTGGTCAATCGGTCGTCCCCACTGCTCCTTCACGACAACGCGCGACCCCATACTGCGCAACAGACAGTCTCCAAGCTGCAAGAGCTGGGGTTGGAAGCTTTCCCTCATCCGCCATACTCACCAGACCTTGCACCTACCGACTATTACTTTTTCCAAAATTTAGACAACTTTTTAGTGGGTAAAAAATTCAATTCCCGAGAGGCAGTACAAAATGCTTTGAAGAGTTTGTTGCCTCCCGTCCAGCTGATTTTTACAAGAAGGGCATCAATAAACTGCCAATGCGTTGGCAAAGATGCGTCGATTGCATGGGTGATTACTTCGAATAACAGAAATAAAAAAGTTTGAAAAAATAAGTACTTTCACTTATTGCATACAAAACGGCATTTTCATAGGTAAAGACCTAATATGTATATTATAATAATAATAATAATAATAAATATTCCGGACATCTTACACACAACGCCATCTAGTCCCAAGCTAAGCAGAGCTTGTGTTATGGGTACTAGACAACTGATATAAATACTTATATACTTTTTTTTTTTGTAAATACATACATATTATACATAGAAAACACCCAAACTCCGAAACAAATATTTGCAGATCATACAAACATTTGGTCCGACCCGGGAATCGAACCCGAGACCTCCAGCTTAGCAGTCGCATACGCTACCACTACGCCACTATATACTTTTTATTCGCTTCGCTCCCATTAATGTTATAATGTTACTTATAATATATACCTCCAAGAATATGTGCACAAAGTTTCATGATGATCGATAAAGTAGTTTTCCCGTGAAAGCGTGAGAAACAAACTTACTTTCCACCTTTATAATATTAGTGTGATTAGGACTAGGAATTAGGATAGGTATATTTATTCAGAAAATTTCTAGTTTGAAGCCCCATTAGCCCCAGCGGACAATAAACGTAAACGTTTTAACGTTGAATACCTTCTATACTTTAACTGCACGGTTGGCCTGATTTAAGGCTCCAAGTGTTGTGGGTTCAAATCTTCCATGGGACTTTGTGTGATTCACAAATTGTTGTACTGATTCTGGATTTTCTTTTGTCCGTGTCATGTATGTTTGTAAAGTCCCCCGCGGCACAGGATGTATATTCCTAATGCGGGAGTTGTTTAAAAAAAAACATATTCAAAGTGTATGTCATGTATTAAATGCTTAAGCAGTTTTGGTCGACTTTTCGATTAAAAGATTACTGTGCCAGTAAACGTAGTTATTTTAAGTTATCTATAATTTATTGTATCTAAGAACAAAGATTTGAATACTGGCCAAAAATATCGCATTGCTTTTAAAGGATGAAGTTTTATGTGATGAAGAAAAAGATTGCTGTTGTTCCATTTACAAAATTGGAGTACATACAAAGTAGGACAGAATAGCAGTTATTGCAGTGCATAGCTACGGTTTGGCACCAAGCAGACACTTAATCGATTGCTTTATTGAATTGAATGTGACCTTTAGCTTTGTTTATAATACTATCAAACGGTTTATTCGATCTTCAAGTGTTAAAGACTAAATGATCCTTGACCTGAATGTAACAATATCTCTTTCACAATTTAAAATATATTAGCTCTGCTATTGAGATTTAGCAAAACTATGTCCGAAAGAAACAAAAACAACTTAGGCAATACTGCCTCTGTGGCGCAGTGGTAGCGTATGCGACTGCTGTTCTTGAGGTCTCGGGTTCGATTCCCGGGTCGGACCAAATGTTTGTATGATCTGCAAATATTTGTTTCGGAGTTTGGGTGTTTTCTATGTATAATATGTATGTATTTACAAAAAAAAAGCCCTAAATATGTATTAATATCAGTTGTCTAGTACCCATAATACAAGCACTGCTTAGCTTGGGACTAGATGACGTTGTGTGTAAGATGTCCGAAATATTTATATTTATTTATTTATAATACCTTGTGACGACTTCCACGTAAAACAAAATAAGCACTTTAGCGCCATCTAATGATAATAGACCGAACTACGGAGTAATCGTTTATCCTATATCACGATATGAAAAGTTCTGATACCAATTAGCATATATAAAGGCCGGCATCGCACTTGTGACGGTTCTGGTGTTGCAACATGCCTGTTTGTGGTTGTTGTATTCAAAAAAAAAATTTTAAACGTCAACCGTTGAGGCCGTGGTGTCCCAGATGTTATGATCAAGGATGTCACAGGATCCCTTTTGTTGGAGGTATAGGGCTTTAAAAAACATTAGTTTCTTAATGACCATCAAAAACAATAAAAAGTCAAAGATAAAAATAAAATACAGCAAAAGTTACTATCCACTTCAAATTGTATATTTATCGCTTTGATGGCTGAAGCTTGACGATATAACAATGAAACGGGAGTCTGTTGGTAATGGCTGACTTGAAGAGATCGACTTAAAACGTGTTGGTTGACTGCATTTTCCTCGGTTCGTGTAAAAATTATAGCAAAAATCTTTTAAAATAAAAATATTCACACCTAAGTTTCCTAAGGGCTATAAAGAGCAGTAGTAAATGTTTTTTTATTGTAGACTTCCACCTTGTTTAAGAGGGACTATGAATTAATTTGATTCTTCTACAACCAACTCCTTGTTTATAATGAAACTCTTAATATATATATCTCGTGTCACGTTGTTGCTAACGATGAACTCCGAAACTATGTTTTTGTGTATCTTAAATGCGTGTGTTGCTGGCGCGCCTAAGATAAGATAGTTAAGTTAATCACGTTTAGACCAATAGAAGCCGAACATTATTGAAAAGAGACACAACTTAACAAGAATAGACTGGACTCAACTACCGAACATAACTTTTAACGGTACTCTATTACTTATGAGTTCTTGTGTTAAAAATCTAGGGATTCATATTGATAACAGCTTAACTTGGAAGATAGGATAGTTAATCACGTTTAGACCAATAGAAGCCGAACATTATTCAAAAGAGACGCAACTTATTGTTGTGGGCAGTCCCAGATTGGTATCAAGAATAGACTGGACTCAACTACCGAACATAACTTTTAACGGTACTCCATTACCTATGAGTTCTTGTGGTAAAAATCTAGGGATTCATTAACAGCTTAACATGGAAGATAGGGTAGTTAATCACGTTTAGATCAACAGAAGCCGAACATTATTAAAAAGACACTCAGACTAAATTGTGTGGGTCAGCGTCACATAGTAATATCATAGAAAAAATATAGTACATAGATAGTTCTAAAGAATAAAAATAGTCATTATTTAGGACTACTTTCTATTGGTACTTTAGTATTATAGTAATATACATATAATATATATTCGAACAAAACATAAAAATTCGAATTGTATTTCCAACTTTTGTAACACAACTTTCACAAAACTGCTATTCTGATGCTAATACAATAAAATACTTTTATGTAACCTATTTAGGACGGAAGGGTGCGTGAGACTTTTAGGCGGGTTTTAGGGCGTGTTCGAACTTAGCAGATAGTTTGCGGCGAATTGTCTGTAACCCAATGTCGTCCGAAGTGGTCATCTACAAATTAGATTACGAATTTTATGATTCCCTTTATCTACTATTCGTCCGTCACATTTATAATCGAGAAATATAAAACAAGTATTTGCTACTTAGTTCGTTAGTTCGCTTATAAGATTTTCCTTTCATTGTTTATTTGTTTTTTTGTAGTTTTGTTTTTTTTTTCACTTAATTAAGGTTTTTTTTTCACTTGTCCCATCTGACACACTGCCGTCTGTTTCTAAATTAGGCTGAGCCTGTATTCCGATAAAAAGTCTGCTGATAAACATACTTAATGTATTCTTAATACACGTACATATTAAAGAATAACTATATTCAGATACAGAACAGAAAGTCATGCTGGCTAAATAGTATTTTTCCTTCGCGAGAGTGATGAAACTTAAGAAATCTAAGTATTGCACTCAGGATTTTCACCAACTAGGTCAACAAATTCGATAAAGCCTGTGATAACGGTTTCCTGTAATTATATTTACGGGAATGAAAGCGCTCAGCAACCAATATTAAGTACATACCTTTAAAATGCCTGCCTTTTTTGACTGATCTATCAGCCTTTGACCAAGGCAAGTTGGTCAAAACCTTTTATATTATTACTGCGACAGTACCTCGGTCTGTCTGTCAGGTAAGCTTGAGCTGAGAAGAGGACATACCTGCATAGCTGTGCGACATACTTACGCGCTTCGGTTTTCCTGTAAAGTCCAATTGTACAGGCAAACCTGTCCGGTATACCTTATCGTGTATGGCTTTAAGCTCTAGTGGTTAAACTGCTGATACGATTTTACTTTTTGGCATGAAGATAATTTTGTTTTTAAGGAAGGGCATGGTTACGTTTTAACTCGATAAACGACCGACCACAGGCAAGAAGTATAGTCATTATTTTATACTAGTTTTTGCCTGCGGCTATGCCCGCATGTTTGTCGGTTGTCGCGGTAAAGAGTATGTTATCTCTTTCCTTAAAATTCATGGCAATTTTCATTGAAATCGATGAAGCGGTTTAGCCATGAAAGCGTAACAGACAGATAAAGAGAAAGTTACTTTCGAATTTATGATATTAGTATGGATACAACACGATAGTTAAATATCATGTGTAGGAAACACTGCGAGGATAAAATCCTTTATTTAAAGCAACAATACACGTCGTGTAGAATTTTAGTATTCAACATAAGACATTTAGTTTTATTTCCTAACTTATACATCATCTTGCTAATACAAATAATGTTGAATTGTATGCGTTCACCTTGAGTTGAGTACGCTCACGAATCGGAACTCATTCAAAAACATGGTACGTCACATTTAATGTAAACTATTGGCGGAATCATCTTGTAATAAATATTCATTGATTTATGCACATTTATTTAAAATATGTAGTTGTACTACTAAACGAGTTTATTCAGAATTATTAGGTATCGTAAAACATTATTACAATGGCTTACAATGACGTTCGTTAAATTTATAATGCATTAACGAAAAGAAGGCAATTTATCGAGCGAGTATAATACCTTGGCCCAATCAGCCAGAACTAGTGGGAGAGGGGAGGAGGCCCTCGGAATGTGACTATTAGATTTTTTTTATATGGTGGATAGCATAAGCAAAATCCAAGAATGATGGTACCATACTCATTGCAAATGCAACGTTGCAGCATGGTAACCCGCAGCATGGCTGCCCAGTGATGCAGAAGCATCATTGGGCCTCCGGTTGCTCGTGTACATGGGCAGCGGTAGTCGTTACCATCCAACGAGCTGTCTGTTAGTATCTGTTGGTTGTCTTTGCCCTCCATATTTAATAAGATATATTTATATTCAGAATACTGTGTGTTAATGGTTTAATAAGATTGTTAATGTCTTACTAGCGTCTGCCATCCACCCGAGTGTACGTCGGTTATCACGGGAAATAATGGCCTATGTCCTTACTCAAGAATCAAAGTATCTCTATGGTAAATATAATTGAAATTGGTGCAGAGAGACATCAAAGCAAAACAAATAGGCAAACGTTCGAATATATAATATTAGTATGAATTCTGGCATTTTACTTCGCCACCTCATATATTTTATAAAAGACACGTTTCTCCAAATTATCAATGAAGCTATAAATGTCTGCGTTATTTGTTTATTAAAATTTGATTACTAAATGGGAATACAGTCGCACATTACACTAAAACACATATTGCGAGACGGAGAATACTGTTTTTGTAGACACGACGTATAAAATACAATAATTCTGCCAAATTTGTATATTGCCTTATCTATATATTTCTTTAGTATTTTAATATTGTGTATACATAAATACTGATATTTGCGACTATCAAGATGAATCCAACCATATACATGTCTGCCAAATGCTCCGCTACAATCCTCATTTTTTGCATTTTATATTCATTGCCAGCCATTTGTAAAATATATGGCGAATATGCGTGGCCTTGATCAAGTTGTGTATGCCCTTATTGTGAAAAAGGACGGAATATTATAGAAGTTACAGTAAATATATGCTGATTTTATCCAAAAATGTAAAAATATTGACGATATCTGATGCGAATGATAATAATAAAAGGCTTACTTTAGAGGGCTGGTTCAAGGGTTTGATGCAGTAGGCAGTCCTCCTTGGCATGACTCGTATAATGAGGCGGTTCCTGTTTTTGGAGCACTAACCTTTTCTTGGTCACTGTACCTAAGGTCGGTAGTCTACTACTTTTAATCTAATCTTATTAGATTCCTATATATATCGTACTATATAAATATACATATATATTCGCTGGGTATAAAGTAGGTGGTGGGGGACCACAAATCGACAACAAAACCATTAAAAAATAATTGGAATATATTAATAAATATCAGGTAAATCTGATACTTACCTAGATAAGGCAGTATACAAATTTGGCAGAATAATTGTATTTTATACGTCGTGTCTACCAAAACAGTATTCTCCGTCTCGCAATATGTGATTTATAATGTGCTACTGTATTCCTATTTAGTAATGTGGGGGAACGGGTATCATGTTCCACCAACACAAAGGGAGGATCCTCCGACCAGGCGAGGTGATCATGCCTGGCGGGCTACTGCCCAACAGTTGATGTTGGGATGTTGTTTATATGCTAATCGGCGCGAGAACTATTTATTTCGCGATTCAGGATTTTTAGTTACTCCGTATAGTGCGTTACTTCGTGGTTCAGTGTATCTTCGGTAGATGGCGCTGTAGTATGTTATGTGGAAGTCGCCACAGTAGGTAAATTTTAATATAAAAAAACGCAGACATCTATTGCCTTATTGATAATTTGGAAAAACGTATCTTTTATAACATATAAAAGGTGGCGTAGTAAAATGCCAGAATTCATAATAATATTTAAATTCGAACGTAGCATTGCCAAATAGGTTTTGCTTTGATGTCTCTGTACCGATTTCAATGATATTTACCATGGAGATACTTTGATTCTTGAGTTTCGTTGCAGACCGTACTTTTCAGGGGATATTTAACAGGTAGAGGTCATTGACGTTCCAATTCTTATTTGAGTCGCACTGTACCTTTTTAAAGTCCCCGCGTCACAGGACTTATCCCCTGCTGTGGGTGTTGTTAACTAAAGTACCTTGTAGTAGTTTATTTACCTTGTTTTACCTTCGCACTTGAGCTGTTACAAATATTACCGCTACTATAACTGTTGTTATGATTCATTAAAACCGACGCCAAATGCCATTTAGGTACCGTTTGTGTTGCGTAACGAAACATTAAGCAAGTTTTACACAGTAGAGGACCCTTTAAATTAAATTCGTGTGATAAACATTCTTATTGCTTTTCGACTGCCTCGGTGGCGCAGTGCTAGTGAATGCGACTGCTGTGTTTGAGGTCTCGGGTTCAAATCCTGGGTCGGACCAAGTGTTTATGTGATCTACAAATATTTGGCTCGCAGTTTGGGTGTTTTCTATGTATCATATGTGTTTGTATTTACAAAAAAAAGTATATATGTATTCATATCAGTTGTCGAGTACCCATAACACAAGCTCTGCTTAGCTTGGGACTAGATGGCGTTGTGTGTTAGATGTCCGAAATATTTATTAATTTATTTATTGCTGATGTTGATCTTCGTTTAATTTGTACTGTTCGCCAAAGGGATACTGTATATGACGTAATAATAATTATATTTCGGCGACAGACAGACGATGCCAACTAGTACCAAGCTAAGCAACTGCACTAGGCAACTGATATATATGCCTTTTTGTAAATATATATACACCATTGTTAAGAAAATGGTAATTAATTCCCACAGAAATAAAGAATGTAGGGTATATAAATATTATTTGTATACATTTGTTTGTGCTACATATTACGACTTTCTTTGTTAATCAAATAAATATTGTGTTAAATATTCACATTTGATAAAAGTTCATACTTTGCTCTCCAAACAGAAAGTAATTCATATATATGTGTTTATAAATTATTCGATTCAGTATTATATGTGTATACATTTACCACGTTGCCTAAGACAAATTTTTATGCATAACTCGATAATAAACAATGCCATTTCCACTGAAATTGATGACCGTTATCATATCTAACTACCACAAGTCGCTAATTTAGTAAAACATTTACTTCGATTTTAGTTTTAACTGGTAAAAGAACACGTCAAAAATATATTTGACTATGGTTGTGTCGCGTCAATGTAAAATCAGCTTAACAAGCGGTGTTAACACTTCAATATTTTGCGATAATGTTATCACATTTAATTGGATACCATATAAATACGTCAAATACGGTATTTATTTCAATTAAAATTATATTGGCACTCGATTTTATGAGTCGATTAGATTAATTCGTTTGGTGTTTGATTTAGGATATGCGTAACTCACTAATGTTACATATTTTTAAGTATGTTTTACGATAATGATGATAAACTCTTTAGAAAATAGACTTTTTTTTATGTTGATACTAGCTGACCTACGCAACCTTGTTTTCGTCTTCTTTTACCCGTAGCGTGAAAAATTTTCCCCGTTTTTGAAACATTCTTCATTGGTGCTCTTCTCCTATTAGTAGTAGCGTGATGATATATAGCCTATAGCCTTCCTTGATAAATGGACTATCCTACACTCAGGGAATTTTTCAAATCGCACCAGGGGTTCCTGAGATTAGCGCTTTCAAACAAACAAACAAATCAACTTTATAATATTAGTTATAGATATTTACCCAAGCAAGAGCATCACAAGGCCGCGATGGTGTGGATCACAATGCTGCATTGTTGCATTGACTGCATTCGCAATGAGTATGGTGACCACCTCTCTTGGATTCTGCTTTTGCTTTCCATAAGGCAGAGTAGAGTCATTTTGGCAGGCACATACACAAAAAAAGATATGTGTTTGCAGTGTTATTTGTGCGGTGGATTCTAATTTATTATTATTAATTACTATCGTTCATTTTCCAAATGTTAGTTACCGCAAGTTTAACTTTTACATCCTTTTACACCCTGTCACCTGTCTAAAGCCACCCTTGAAAACATTTTTTCATACCCATATGATGGGAATAAACTGTATCAAAAAATGCCTTCAATCGATTGTTTTTAACCAACTTCAAAAAAAGAGGAGGTTCTCAATTCGATTGTATTTTTCATAATTTTTACCTCGGAACTTTCGACTGGGTGAACCGCTTTTAATTATTATTTTTTTATTTGAAAGCTGGTGCTTCCTGCGTGGTCTCATTTCAATTTAGTTCAGTTCTCGGCCGGTTTCTTGTTTGTTATTAAAATTATGTATTATGTATTTATATTTCAGTCTTAAATTAATAGATTTAGAAATTATATTTTTGATATGGAAATTTATTCTTTCCGTTTAGGATTAAAGAGAAAAATAAAGATGTTATGCTACCTCTGCAGTTTATTTTAAATCAATATACAATAGTACTGATCTTAACTAAAAAAAACAACACGGTCAGACTATTCAAAACTCAAAACCGAGAAATTACTCAAATAATAAAGTAATTAATCTCTACTATGAATCGCAAAGACTAATAGATACGAGATACGATAGATACGATACGATACGATACTCGTAATACGCCTGAATAGACGCCAGTTGACGTCCCACGTTTGATTCACTTACCGCTCGTATAACTTCGGAAATGGGTTAAGGGCCGCCCCTCCAGCCCATTAGGGCAACAATGACGTCAAATTAATGGCCACATTGAATGGATAAGTTTTGATGGGAAAGTAAAGTTTCAATTAGTTTGTTTTGGACATGTTCTTTGAGGGTACTACGTTGGTTTTGTCGACAGCCAGATGTAGTCGAGTTTGTCGAGTGTTAGTCCACATCTCAAAGTATGGAGAGTGATATAATCTTTATGAAATCGATACTAAATAGTATGGATATTACTCGTATTTAATTTTCATATTACGTTTCATAACTGTCTCGTCGCGAAAGAATCGCGCGTCGCGACTATATGCAAAGAAATTACGTATTATAATTGTACAGCAAAGAGAAGGAAAATTTTAAAAACGAACCCAACACGACTGACCATTCCTATTCCTAGCCTTTATTATTCCCCAACATTATTTGGGATCGGCCACTAGTTCAATCGGTTTTGCCTGAATTTCAGTTTTTACACAGAACGACTGGCATCTGTTCTCCGCGAGCCTGAGGGCGAACTGAATTCGAACGGTTGAACTAGTTGTCAGTATATTTGAGGGCACTGACTTCCCAATAACAATTGCCACAGATGTTCATGACAATCGGGACCGACGACTTAAGCACACCTGCACAAAGTTTTTTTTTTTGTTATTAATATGTTATGATATAGGGGGCAAACTAGCAGACGCATAGCCAGATGGTAAGCGAAGTTAGTTGAAAAGCATTGAAATGACTGACAGTAAAACTTCCCTCTTTTTATGTTCATATTTTAGATCTCGCTTTAAAAATAAATCTTCACTATAACAAACACATACCGGAACTTGTTAAGCTACATTGTTATATCTTATAAATCACTTCACACCTTCAGGTTACTGACTCGCCCGCAGCTAAAAATACATAACCAAACAAATCTATAACAAGCAGTTATGAAATAACTTTGATGTATAACGGACTGATGAAACCCGGTGGTCGGGATCCAGTTTCCATTCAATTCGGTTTAGTATCATGACGTTTGGATTTCTACATATCTTTCTATGCGTATACGCATATGTGTGCGTATGTACAGTCAGAATTGTCATTGTGTGTGATACAATGGAAAGTTATGCAAGTGGTCTGTGATGACTTTCGGTGTAAGCTGTCGTTTAAGTATTTTTAATGTTCTTGTAGTTTTTTTGAGTGAATATGAGCCTGCTACTAGAACTGTGCCTGATGTAAAGTATAAACAAAGTTCAAGAGTAAGCCGCATGCAGACAATGCAGCATGGACTCTTCTGCAAACCCCTCCCTTCCATTAATTTTAGGGAAGAAGGACACAGACGGCTTCAACGCAATTAAGACTCTTGAGATGCAGGTATCCAAGGGTTTTGCCACTCAACAGGGGATTATCTGCAAGTTGTAGATGGCCCGAGGTATGTAGAAGTTCCAAGGATTTTTTTTTCTGGGGTAGGGGTTTTCTGCTTCCCCGGCTACTAATTCATGTGACGGTGTGTGCTTAATGGTCGTTACGAATCCGAAATAACCACCAGCCGGTGATATCCGAGAAGATTCTCGCACAAACAAATAAAATGTGTCCAGGTGTTACATCTTTGAGTAACTGAATTAGCTTATAGTCTTCTATATAAGTATAATTTAGTTATATAGAACAGAATAAATATACACAAAGGCCGGTGAAAACATACAGGCTTTAGTATTTAATTCGTTTTCAATGTAATTAAGTTTCTATTTATTAGGTTAGTCAGGACATCGACACAATTCGACCAAAATTCATTTAAATATATTTTTTTAGCTTTCTGCACTTCTTCTCCATATAAGTTTTAACTGTAATTTCATACTCCTCCGATTAAAGATATTAAGCTTTTGTTCATCTAATATTAAATAGATAAACCAATTATAATATTAGCTTCTGAACCGACAACCATTGGAGTAAAAGAGTTTTAGAGTGGAGACCGCGTTTCGGCGAACTTAGTGGAGGAAGCCCATAGTGAGGCGTTTTGGGTTGAGTGACAATTTGCGTAAGATGGCCGGCAGGCGTTGGATGCGAGAGGCTCAAAATCGCTTAGAGTGGCGTGCAATTAAGGATGAGTATGTCCAGAAATTAACTGCAATGTTATATGTTTCCTTATGAAACTCTTATGCCTAAACTAACTCTACCGATAATCGGTAGAGTAAGTTCGTCGTAGTCGTCGTCGTCGTCGAGTAAGTCGTATCACTAAATTTTCATTAAAAATCAGATTAAGTGTTCAAAAAGTTAAAAAATTTCAAGAAAGATTGAACGAAATTTGGTAAGTTAAGTCTCAAAATCTGAAATACAAGTCTTATGTCGCTTATTTATAGCGAGTAATCTCAGTTGATCTCAGTAGTCCTAAATAACGGGAAGCTACGATAATTAACAGATAATATATGGGGAGCTAAATAGAATATTTATTCTAAACGGTACATTTGGTGATAAATCAGCGGCTGAGGAGATCACATCGAACGCGACGTGCTCGTAAAATTGTGGTTGGTCGAAGGAGTCAGGCGGCCTAGCGGTAAAGTGTTATAACTCAATTTAAGTGAATACGTATTTTGTTTGTCTGTCAATCTAGAAATAACAAAACCTACGATGAAAACACATTTTGTGACCCTTTTTTTATGACGACAAACATAATCGATATATTTTTAACTCTCATGGTAATTGGGCCAACCAGCGCTGCAAGTTATAGTAGCTAACTAGCAGACGTATCACCCGATGATAAGCGATTACCGCCGTCCATGGACACCCTCAACACCAGATGAGGAAGGGGTTGAGTGTATGGGCCTCTGGTATTTTCACTAACTCGGTGAAACACAGCGCAAGCGCTATTTCAGTTAGTGTAATCGCTGGAATGGTTGGACCGATTTCGACGCGACTTTCACAGACAGAAAGCTGATGATATAAGTAACTTAGATTATTTTTATATCAGACTAGCTTCAAATCGCGGTAGTTATTTTAATGGTACAACAACAATCAGCAGGGAGTAGCTATTTAAAGATATTAACAGTCCTTACGCCAGTTTCCCAAGAAACCACATCGCATACCCGCGTTATTAATTTAATTTATCGATCGTTAAATAGCAATCAGGTTGGTATCGAAGCACCGCGTTGGGTTGTTAATATAGTACTTGAACATTTGGTACGTACGTGACGGTAGTCCGGCCTCAATGGCTCTCATTCATTAAGTGACAAATATATTCGGTTATGAGCGTCGTAACCTCCTTAATTGTGGCTGTTCAGAGCTCTATTACTTCGCGTTATGGCCGCAGTAAAGTGTATTCATGGAAATTGTTTAGGGTGATACCTGGAACTTGCGTTTGTTGGGTTTATAATAAAAGTATTTTATGAAAGCGGACAGAAGTATACTTCTAACTTTGTAATTAAAACACCACTTCCATCGGAGCCAGTGTCACTAGCCGCTACACCTTAAATGTCTTGAGCTGTGATTCATTATCAAAGATTATTAGAGATTTAACTAACAAAAAAAGAGTTTTTCGACCTTGGAAAACTTAAAAAATTATAATAATGAGTTAACACATTTTACACACGAGACTCAAATGATGCAGAAGCCGCTCAATAGGCCGCCGTAGTGTGGGTCATCATACTGCATTGTTGCATTGTCTGCATTCGCAATGAGTATGGTGACCACCACTCTTGGATTCTGCTCATGTTTGCAATCAGAGTAGAGTCCCTTTGACAGACAGAGCCTGTACTATGGTAACTAGAATAACTTAAATACTTACATACAAATGAAACATCAAAGAAAAAACTACAATCAGATACTATAGAAATGGTCGAGCTCAACATATAATTATTTGTCCTGGGTGTGATTCGAACCCTTTTATCAGTAATAGTATCGATGTCATCCTTTAGGCGATATTTTTATTCTATTTATCAAGTTTTCAGGTTTGTAAATGGCAATTGTATTTTGTAACCATTGTAGATAGTTATCACAGATTAAGAAACGTTTTTAAATCGATGCTTATCTTAAAACAAAATGATAGCAGTATAATGCGACGGTGCCAAGTTTGATGTATAGATTAAAATCGTGATTGTCTGTACATTAGGCTAACTTGCACGTTACTGAAGGATAAACATGTGTTTCTGTAGTAAAAACATTTTAAATAGACAACTAGTATAATGTTTTATATTATAAGTAAATTTATTATATAATCTTTAGGACTAATATTTAATTTATGTATTTACTGTCATTCAAACTGAATGTATGTACAGAACTTTGACACAGTTGCTAATTCTATTACTAAACTAAAATTTATTAATATTTATCTTTTATTTATTTAATTTAGTGATTCGATTTCCAAATGTTTGTTTTGTATTGTGTATTATAAAGACATGTAATTTTTCTTCCTTTATTGGAGTTGGTTAAAAACAACTACTTAATCTGAACCTAATTTGCACCTAAGTCCTTAAAACGATTTATCACCAAGGTTTACTGAACTAAAGGACCGGTTATATTCATACACAGCAATTTATTAGGATTTAATGTCCGAATAATCCTACCAATAAAATTTATAGCCTTACTTAGAAGTGATTACAAATAGGTATATTTCTGTATAAGAAACTGTCGTTAAAGACACTGATTGTTTGTACAGTTGTGCTGTTTTAGTACTGAACAATAAGCAAAATATTGCTCTTCATTAATTTATTATATCTTTACTTACTACTGCGATATTTTTGTTGTCCAGTTACATATTGCTACTGTTAAAAATCATTAGTTTACTGAGTAACTTGACCTATTATCTTTTTGGTAATCTGTGAACAATGGTGTTGGTTACATGTTCATAAATTTTGTGTACACATTGTATCTAGCTATAATTTAACATGTATCTGTTTTTTGTTCCAATAAATAAAAAAAATAAAAAAATATTCCAGTTCTTTTAAGCGTGACTTTTAAAATCATTTCACTGGTCCGCTATAGTCGTCTCATGTAGAGTCTCACTTAGCCCGCCTTCGTGTAACACAAATACCTTTCTCTTGAATCACTCTTTTGCTGAAAACTGTATTAAAATCCCTATTTCACTATTTGTCATTGTGAATACTTTCGCTTTTATTTTGAATGGGATATATAAAGTTTGTATAAGAGTGCCTCGATGGCATAGTGGTAGCGTAAGCGACAACTGTGCTTGGGTCTCACTGCAAATATTTGTTTCGGAGTTTGGGTGTTCTCTATGTATAGTATGTATGTATTTACAAATAAAGTATATATGTATTTATATCAGTTGTCTAGTACCCATAGTACAAGCTCTGCTTAGTTTGGGACTAGATGGCGTTGTGTGTCCGAAAAATATTTAAATCTTATAAATGTGATTTGTCTATATATGCCATAGTACATGTGTAAAGTAATGAGTGTGTATTTATGTATGAATCTCTATTGATATTTTGAATATTCTAATATTGTGTTACTTGTGTAATCCAAATATTATAAACATATTAGATCCATATTATGGTCGTCTGGAAGAGATCGCCGTGAGCTATAAGACCGCCAATTGTTATAGGTATATATGTATATTGTAACTCATTTTCTTGTACTTTTTTAATTATGTTTGCAATGAAGATAACTAAATAAAATCCTTTGAGTAGTTTGATTCATCTCAGCAAATTAATATACCAATTGAGATTAGTAATTTAACGATTAAACTGAACGTTGCAGATCAATAAACTATGCTTGAGACTGTACGAATAGCGCACTGGTTTAAACGCTTACTTCACCGCTTTCTACTGCGATAAGTGTTGGGGGTTCGATCACCAAATGAGACAAGTTCACAAACTTTTTTTTCCTGATACACAAGTTGTTGTTCTGAGTGATCTTTATGTCCAATATATGTTTGTTTGTAATGTTTTTCACGATACTGAAAATATGCGGAAAGAATACGTTTTTATTAGAATCATCTGTATGTTTGTTTGTATTCGTAATATTTCATTAATAACCGTGGGAGAACCACGCTTCGGCATGCATGGACCGACTCGACCGGAGTAATACCACGGCCTCACAGAAAAGCGGTGTGCAACAGCGCTTACGCTGTGTTTCACCGAGTGAGTTAGTATACCGGAAGCCTATACCCCAACCCCTCTCCCCATCCAGGCCGGCAACGCACTTGTGACGCCTCTGGTGTTGCGGGTGTCCATGGGCGGCGGTAATCACTTACCATCAGGTGATACGTCTGCTCGTTTGCCCACTATCCAATAAAAAAAAAAAAAACCATCAGGCGATACGTCTGCTCGTTTGCCCAGTTCTATAAAATAAAAAAAAAAAAAAATAAAAGCTCAAACGCTCTCTCTCTCTCGCTGGAAAACTATGTTAATAATTCAATATTTAGTATAATATCTGTTTGTTTCAGGAGGTTCCGATAGCAACAAGGGGAAAAGCAAGAAGTGGCGTAAAATCCTCCAGTTCCCTCACATATCACAATGCTTAGATATAAAAACAAAAATAGGTAAGTCAACTTTATTATGAATATTATTTGTGGGCTCCGACCATCTGAATATTATCTACGAAATTTGTACCTTTTTTTGGGTGGAAGTCCCCTCGGATACCACAACAATAAGGTTTACACAAGACGATACGAGTCCGACACGATATTAAGAAACAAATTGAAGTTAAATCAAATTTTATTGTTGAACTAGCTGAGCCCTGCGGCTTTACCCGCGCAATGGTGCAAATCTAGTCTAAAAAAAGTAGTCTAAGGTACTCTTTATGTCATTAGCTATGTGCCAGTGAGCGTCCCGTCAAAATCGGTTCAGCCGTTCCAAAGAAGCCGGAACGAAAAGACAGACGGACTGACAGACCCAATTTGAAAAAAAAAAATTGTATATGTACCGTGTTAACATACATATGCATTTAGTAAAAGCGGTTATTTTAATATTACAAACAGACACTAAAATTTTATTTATTTGTAGAGATTATGTTAATATTATATAGCTTTAATTTTCTCACATATACAATCAAAATTCAAGGATATAAAAAATATTGGTAAGTCGGCTGTACGATAAATATCATGTCTGCGTATCCACGACAGGTTTGCCTATATAAGAACCTTAACATAAAACGATGCGAGTCCGAAATTATGTTTACAAATTCCCTTGTAACTAATCGAATATTCCAGCACGTTTCACAATGTTCCAGAAGTTTCCAAATGAGGTGTCAGTCGGATTATTACGAAATTTGACGAGCACATTTACGAGCCTTCTAAAACTTTATATGAAACAAGCCCTGTTTGTGCCTGCTGTGAGCCGATGTAAACTCATTTCGAGATACAGCATGTAAACAAGGGAATAGTACAAGCGGATGTTGATTATTAATATAAATAAATTATATATTTAGTGTGTTAGTGGATCACCAATCCAGCTCTTTAAAAAATAGATAAAAAAAATTAAATTGAAGTGTCTGTTTGTAATTACAAGTTGACTGTTGTTTCACTTAATGCACATGAAAATGTATATACATTACGTACATAAAACAAAAAACTATTTTGAAAGTTTTTATCGGAATATATTTCGTAAAGTCTTGACCGATTTTGACAGGACTTTTACTGGCAGATAGCTGATGATATAAGGAGTAACTTAGGATACTTTTATTTTACACCAGCTTAGCCCCAACCTGTGATTTTTGTTGTAGTAAAAAATAAAAATAGAACATTAACCAACAGAAAATAAGTCGTTATGAATAAAAAGCCATTGCGATAATGATCATCAACATTTAAGAGGAGTAGTAATTTCCTTTATAGAATTATTCGCGGGAAAGATATTTGATTCATTTCAAGCAGAGTGATTGATCTACCGTATCAATTTGATTCATAATAACTTTGGGCTCAGAATTTTATTTCTTTTGATTATGACGGGAGCAGCAGAATTGATACTCGAGGGAAACCTTTACTATTTAAGAAGATGTGAATAGAATATTCTTGATGTGTATCTGGAACTCTCGGGCTGGGCTTCCGCAATTCGACATCTTTAGTGCGCCTATTTTGCGTGGTGGATCGTATTTTTTTATTTTTTTTTGTTGCCGACGTGTTCTGGAAGTGACCTCGGCGGTCCGAGGTGTCTCACCCGATATTCTGCCACCCCAGGACATGCATTGATGACTTGGGCGGCTGTTTCTTTCAAAACTAAATATACAGCTTTCTGTACTTTTTCTGCGTAGAGTCCAACTACGAGTATAACACATTATAGCATTTTGATTTGGAAGCATGTTCATTAAGGAGTAACTTTTACGCGTATCTACGCCCGCGTGTATATCGGTTATAGCGGTAAAAAGTGACCTAAGTGATGCAGATGTGTGAACTATATTACTGTAAAGTTTCGTTTCAATCCGTTCAGTACTTTTTGCGTGAAAGAATACATACATCCATTCTCACAAACTTACACATTTAGTAGTTTATCTTATTAGTAGGGGTTGATTTATTTGTATATATATTTACACTCACTCTCGAATAACCTAGATTCTGTGACCTAAATAAGCTTTCTAATCTAATAAAGTTTAATCCAAAAGTGTCCTTCAGTTCAAAGTGTTAATACCAAATTGTCCGTCCCCTTTGTTGTCGGTTGCGGTTGACAGACCAGCAAAGCCCGGAGGGCAAACTAAATAATTAACAAAAGAGCTTTACTCCAATTGAGGTCCATAAATCAACTTCTGTTTTACTGACACTGTTTATTTAATTTTTAACCTTCGTCTACATTTAATTAAGACTCAGTTATGTTTGTTTAAAAAGCTATTTGGTTTACTTGTATAAGTATAAGGTTTTGTTTGCCATTGTGAGATCGCTAGAGCTCAAATGGAAGTTCCGGGAATTTTTTAGATTAGATTAGATTATTGTTAGATTTTTTTTAACATTTTGAAATATATTGTGTCCTTAACCTGAACTTTACAAACATAGATGAAACACACACACACACACAACACGAACACAAATAGCACACAGACTCAGAACAGCAATTTGTGGCACACTCATGTGAGGTTTGAACCCTCGGTGGAAAGCGGCTTGACTTCTTAAGCCATAGCCAGTAGTCAAACGCTCAGTGGTATGGATGCGTCTTTTGATTGTGAAACATAGTCTCGATCTTTCTGCGATATGTAAGTTTAAGAGGCTTGCCAAGATTATGTAAAATTATTCATTTATTGATGAAAGAATAATAGCAAGTCTTTAACTTAAAACATTAAGAAATATACGTGAATAAACGTTAACACGTGTTTTGAATATTTATTATAAATAACAGAAGTTTTCATTATCCGAAGAGAGAGAAAAAAAATCGATACCTTTCTTTTTCTTTGAAAGAAAAATTTAAGTATGATTATAAATTAGTTAATAATTCATTGTGAATTCATATTAAAGATTTATTTCATTCGCATGTATTTCGAAAAAGCCCGATACTACACACTGCACAATACACACTGTTTACCACGGACTGAATCCGCATCAAACCACACTCGTGATTAACCGTGTATACAACAACTTTCAATTGTCCACTGCTGGGCATAGGCCTCTCCTTAGAAAGGAGGATTTGGCCTACTACTACTATATTCTGCTAGCCAGACCGGTTCGTTAAATAAAAAATAAAATAGGACGTCTAACACATAACGCTATCTAGTCCCAAGCTAAGCAGAGCTTGTGTTATGAGTACCAAACAACTAATATAAATGTATATATGCACATAGAAAACACCCAAACTCATACAAACATTTGGGCCGTTCCGAGAATCTCAAGCACAGCATACGCTACCATTGCGCCACCGAGGCAGTCAGTTTGTTTTTAGTATACGGTTTGTTGCAAGTTTTCGTTCTCTTTGCAGTGCTGTTGTCCTGCATAGTTTGCTACCTTAATCGGCTCTTAGGATAGGCACGTGATGACTAAGGCGGTGACTTGGTGATACTTCGTACTTTTAGGCCGTCACCACACACATCTATCTTACAAATAGAAATCTGCGATCAGGATCTTATTTTAAATCTTGTGTTGGTTTTAGCATTATATTTGAGCCTGTATACCAATTAACTATATACCGCTATTAAATTCTAATCAAGCATCCACGAAACAAGTTTTGTACTTAATTTGCTTACAAATTTGTGATTTTACGATTGTTTTATGTTGTTTATCTGTCTACTGCGTAGTCGAAGATCTTGGATTATTAGTTTCTAACGACTAATATTGCAATTAGCCAATTTCGCATAGATGATAACTTATTCGATACATGTACACGCTTGATAATCATTTAACACTCATTACAACTTCATGCCCATAAACAACATTTGTAAGTTTTTCTAAATATACCCTAAACTGTTCCAAATAAGGTATTATTTCGTGTACTTGCAAATCGATATGTTACAGGGAACTATGTTATGCGACTTTGACAAGAATGTCAAAAAAATAAAGCTTGTTATATTTGTATAAACGACAAGGAAACCCTGAAGCAAATCCAATTTGATATCAACCCATATAGGAGGGCATAGCATGCGAGAACGCCATTGCATGCTAAACCCTCCTTTCAAACGATGGGCCTATGTCCACCCTATGCTGTCTCTTTTGTTCTCAAGTATCGTATTAAAAGTATCAATTTAAATTAAACCAAAGTTTGAGTTAAGACTCAACTAAAATGCTTACTTAAGATTTTAATTTGCTTATGTTCAGCTGAGATATTGTTGCGATTTCTCGCGTCCTTAGATGAGCAAAACCCAACGAAAATCAATTTCTTTTATTCATCGTCGAAAGTCTACGGTTTTTGATGCCGAATTGATTATCATAATTTATATGTACAAGATTGTAGATGAATGTTTGGCAAACATAGCAATAGTAATTCTAATTTACAGTTTTTCCAACTCAACAAGTTCTATTAAAATAACTGTGAAATTTGTTGCTTGAATAATTTAAAACCTATTCTGTGTCTGATTACTGTCAATTTTATTTTATTGAAAAGCAGGAATTATTTATTAACATAAACAAACTAAGTAACATCTAAGTGAACATCTACCACTTTATTAATTAAATGTTATTTTAAATAGCACAGAATCGTTGCTTGATGTTAAGTAGCTTTTAACGTTTTTGACTGTACGTTTGGCCTAGTGGTTAAGCGGTCACCACGCCGTTCCCTACTTCGCCAAGTGTTGTGTGTTTAAATCCCACATGGAAGAACACTTTGTGTGATCCACAAATTGTTGTTATGAGTCAGGGTGTTCTTTGTGTCAATTTCATGTATGTTTGTAAAGTCCCCCGCGACACAGGAATTATTCCTAGTGCGGAAGTTGTTTAAAAAAAAGGGTTATATGTTAAGATAATTGAATATATGATGACTATTCATGACAAATAAATATTAGCCTACTCCGTGGTCGGCGCCGCATGGTTCAAGCATAAAAATCAATACCTTCTGATGACTAATGATTAAAGATACGCCGCCACTATAAGCTAGTTGCTACCTCCCATTTTTGGGGTACAATGGGGACATTCCCTTGTGTATTTTCTAAGTCCCTATTTGCATTTGAGAATCTTTCTTCCTTCAATTGGTGAAAGACAAATTGGTTGAAATATATGTTGAGATTTTTTCAAGAGTTCCATATGACTAAAATTATTAACAAATGATAACTTATTAGTATCTTTGTGAGGCTGTTGGTGTCAGTGCCTAGTACGGGTACTTCTGAATGGTTATCTTAACGTATTGAAGTTTGTAGTCAGAAACAAACTGCCTTTTGAAGACAAAATATTCTTATATATTAAGCATAAGCAATCTTTGACAATTTAACTTGTTCATTTGCGTCAACTGTGACATTTCGCTCACATTCTATACACTTACGTAAACATTAAATTATTTCTGATATAAGAGTTTCAATGGCACCAACAATGTTACGAAGACAATAGGCCAATGTGACATAAATGAACGATATCGTCATCACAAAATATGTATTAATAAATAAACATCCTTGTTTTATACAATGTGTTATAGAAATGTTTGGCATATTTAAATAGGTCATTCCCTATGTATTACCTAGTAATGACCACAGAAACTGTAATCAGATGGACGGCCCAATGATGCAGAACCATCTCCACACGCCTGTATGGTATGGATCACGATGCTGCATTATTGCAATGACTATGGTGAACACTACTCGTGGATTCTGCATATGCTTTCCATCAGGCAGAGTAGAGTTACTTTGGCAGACTCATATACATAAAAAAATCTAAACAGATACCGCGTACTTTATCTATAGAAATTATATGAAAAACTTAGTTGCTATGTTGTGAAGATGTTCAAATATTTCTGTTGTTAATAGATAACGTTATCCATATGCGACGATTGTGACAGTTCTCCAATTGTTCAAGAAGCGCCGAGTCCCAGTCTTGGACAGTCTGCATCAATTCGCCTTTAACCATTTTACCCAAGTCGTCGGTTCATCATGACGCAGGGCATCTGTTTGGCTAGCCCTATTTCTACTGTAACACACACCGGCTCCTGGGACTATCAGTCCATCTGGAGATTGACCAGTAAAAAAAATTATGGACTAAAAAAACACACAAGGAAGAGTGAAAACTTATACACTGGAAAAAAATACTCTCGTCATCTTGCAATAAACACAAGACGTTCTTAATCTACTTATGGGCATGGCGGTATTTCAAATGGTGAAGGCCTACTTCTTACATCTGAAACTTGGTTTGTACTAGCTTTTTCTCGCGATTGCGCCTGCTTGTGTTATGTACCTATGTCTGTTATCGCGGTAGTCAATGTCCTTCCAAAATAATCAAAGTATCTCCATGCCAAAGTACGTAAATTAAAATCGGTACAGTGGTAAAGCCGTAACATATAGACAGAATAACTTCCGAATTCTTAATATTATTATGAATTTTAATTATTTTGGTTGTTACAGTAAATGTTCTATATTAGCTGTAATTAAGCTATAGTACGTGGAATATTAAAAACGAGCTGAACCACGCAACCTCGTTAGCGTCTTATATTGCCAGTAGCGTAAAAATTTCCCCCGTTTTTGAAACATTCTTCATTGGTACTCCGCTCCTATTAGCAGTAGCGTGATGATATATAGCCTATAGCCTTCCTCGATAAATGGACTATCCAACACTAAAAGAATTTTTAAAATCGGTTTAGTAGATCCCGAGATTACCCCCTACAATTTAACAAACACACAAACTTTACTTCTTTATAATATTAGTATAGATATGTTTATCAGCGTTGGCTGGTGCCTGGTTACAGGCTCTGCCTAGTTTGGTATCATACTGTCGCGTGTGGGTTGTGTCAAGTATTATTATATGTTGACGGTTATTTTTGCAGTCACTAGGCAGTCCTTATCTAACTCCCATGGGCGTCAATGGTCAATTAATTAATTACATTCATGTTAAACAAATATGTATCTATTTTTCCTATACCAAACTACAGGAAGAGTTATTTTGTGTAACTATATTTTGAAGGATTAATAATTATTGTGTATTATGTTATGTTTAAAGTTTGTACAGGAAATTAGAATTGTAGGCATACTTTAGAATGTATGTCTCTGACGTCATCAATATCATGTTTAACAATAGTGCAACAATGTTGACTCGACTTAGGGAGTTATCCTTAACGCCATCTATTAAATGTAAACCGAACTAATATGACAAACGTTCCTGCATCATGCTTTAAAGTTTACAGATCAATTAATAAATCAAAATCGTTCTAATGTAAACCGTTCGTGTATTCACCTCACTACTTTGAGACTTGAAGTGGAAAATTGTACCCTCTTAGAAAATTCATGTAAATGAATTAATTTAAAAATGGTAAAATGTAAAGGGTAGCGTTTGTTTCGCTTTTAAAATACCGAATTAGTAAAATACAACTCAACTAGTATCTCCTTTGGTTTGAAAATACTTTAAAAGTACTTAGTTTTTTTATGCATAATATGGCAACCCTAACTTGATCAAGTCTGTATAGCGACATTGAACGTGAGGCGCTTACCAATACTTATTTGTTTTCTTTTGTTCAATGCCGGCGCTTGGAAAATAAAGTGTTTCAAGTATCGTATTGGTTCGAGAACTGAAATATTACGTAGGTTAGATAAATTGTTTTCTCTTTTTACTTTGAAACATCTTAACGTATTTATACTTTTTAAACTAATATAACACAAAATATTTTGCTATCTTGGGAGAACCATGCTTCGATAAAAATGGACTATCTCCTTACAAGAAAAAGATTAACAAACTATAATATATTACCTATGTAAAAACTTTTGGTAAAAATTATGTAGCCAGATAATGGTTATTTACCAGCTTTTAAATGCATAAGTATGTGGGGGAACGGGTGTAATGTTCCACCAACACAAAGGGAGGATCCTCCGACCAGGCGAGGTGATCATGCCTGGCGGGCCACTGCCCAACAGTTGATGTTGGGATGTTGTATATATATGATAAATCGGCGCGATAACTTCTATTGCGCGATTCAGGATTGGTAGTTTCTTCGTATTGTACGTAACTCCGTAGTTCAGTGTAAGTTCGGTAGATGGCGCTGGTCGGCCAGAAGTAAATTGATTTTAATGGAAAGAAGCTTGTACCGTTACTATGTGTATGATGACGTCAGAAACATAGTGCTAATTATGTTTCTATAAAACTTTGTTTACGTACCCCCTTTTCTAAAGAAAACTATCATTAACACTAGCCACACTTAAATATGTTCCAGTTAACGCCCACGATATACATTCAGTTATTTGCATGTATGCGTTTATTAAACTGGCGAAAGGTAAGTAACGACTTCATCTTGATTTCTCTCTTGAGATCATGGAAAAAATATTTATAAATGAAAAAGTTTTGAGGTAACGATGAAAAAAACATACGCCTGAATTTTGCATAAATCCGTGTGGTGAAGGATAAACAGTGTCATTACCCCTATTCATCCTGGAGCAAACGACCAAAACGACAGCACTAAAGAGAAGGAAGAAAATCATGATAGAAAACTTTAATTTCAAGTATACCCGTTTAGGCACTTTCGAAATAAATTAAAAAAAAAAACTCTAGTTGCTCGATTCCAATATTATATTTACAATAAATAAAAAAATATTTCGGACACCTAACACACAACGCCACCTAGTCCCAAGCTAAGCAGAGCTTGTGTTATGGGGTCTAGACAACTGAAATAAATACTTATATACTTATTTTTTGTAAATACATACATATTGTACATAGTAAACACTCAAACTCCGAAACAAATATTTGTAGATCATACAAATATTCGGTTCGACCCGGGAATAGAACCCGAGACCTAAAGCACAGCAGTCGCATACGCTACCACTACGCCACCGAGACAGCCATAAAACAACATTTTATTTAAATTGTTGATCCATGTACAAAGCAATAATCATCAATAAATAAAAATTAGCATATAACAGACCAAAAATAAGAAATAACATTATTAAATCTATGACAAAACTTCAGAGAAATATTAGGTCAGCATGGCTTATTAACCAAGACATCCAACAACACCTTTCTCTTCAGAATCTCTTTTTAGAGACTCGTGTCCAGCAGTGGACTATTAAAAACTGTCGATGTAATAAAATGATATGTGAATGTCGAATCTTTTTTGAAGTCCCTTGATAATTCAAGCTGAAATTTCTCGAGATAATTAAAAATTTATTTATGTATGTATTCCTAAGAAACGAGATTATCCCTACATAAAAGCCATTTTACGGTGTACTGTCAGTACGTGTGAAAACTTAAACAAGAATATCTGAGTAGAATTTATTGCAGACGTTTACGATGGCGAAAGGGTTGTACATGTATACAATATATATGTATAGTTATGTGAGCACTGGGGAGGGAAATTCTCTGTTTTATTCTTATATTTACTTGTTAAACTCTAACGTACGCCCTTATATATTGATGTTATATATGTTTTCACCATGTTTATTGTAGATGTTTGGTTGTATATTTATTAACATAACGCAATTATCCTACGAATATGTAGTACTTTAATCTTTTAGCCTTTGTATGTCTTCAGTTTTTTTTTAATTTTTGCGTCAACGACTGTGATTGTGTAGTGACGTATCAAGGATACAAAGTGTTTTGTCCCTGATTTATTCCATGAGTGCCGTAAAGGCGACTGAGAACCATACTAAGCAAGACAACAGCACTTCAAAAAAATGGTGACTTTTAGCCGAGAAACTAAATGTTTGTGTAAACCTACTACTATTATAATCTCGAAAGTTTGTGAGTATGTGAGTGAGTATGTTTGTTGCTCTTTCACGCAAAAACTACTGAATGGATTTTGATGAAACTTAACAATAATGTAGCTTATACATCAGAATAACACATATGCTACAATTTATAAAGATACAAGCTTCGCCTCGCGGCGTTGCCCACGGCTATTGTCGTACCGCGTATAGCACTACTACTAGTAGCCAGGGAACTAGGCACCCAAGAAAGAAAATCTTCCTGATTGTTTTTCAAACGGTGGCAACACACTTGTATCTTTGGACCTGCAGGTATCCATGGACCAAGTTACACTTACGACGACACAGGGAATCCTAGTGTGGGATCAGGAGGGGGTATTTGAGGGGATTTACGAATAGAAAAAAAGTGTGAAGACCAGAGATATTTTTAGTTCAATTGTTATATTTTTGCTGATAAATTATTAGATTATTTTGTGAAGAAGCCTTTGTATAAATAAAGATTATTACTTACACCACTCGGTCCCCCGTAAAAAGAAATAATGATAATTTGTGAATCAACTAATGTGTTGTAGGCGCTAAACCTAGCGACAGCTTACTTTGTATACAGCTCATAATCTTATCAGTCGCTGATGGCGTCAAGATGGCTACTGTTAGACTCATGCACAAACTATGAGTTAATCACTTTTATACGTAACCGATTTTTGTACTGATATTTTCGTTTTTATTTAATTTTCTAGCAATAATGTGTATATATACATTCTGTGGCGGGGAACGGGTATCATGTTCCACCAACACAAAGGGAGGATCCTCCGACCAGGCGAAGTGATCATGCCTGGCGAGCCACTGCCCAACAGTTGATGTTGGGATGTTGTATATTCGTATATGATAATCGGCGCGAGAACTTCTATTGCGCGATTTAGGATTGGTAGTTTCTTCGTATTTTGTGTTATTCTGTAGTTCAGTATATGCGGTAGATGGCGATGTAGTATGTTGTGTTGTTGTTGCGCTTGTATGTGGATGTCGCCACAATTCTAATGGTTACCGCTCGGCTCTTAAGGGTCGTAGCGCGATATGAAATAAATAGGTACCTTTCTCAAATTACAATCAAATGCAAGAAGTCAGATTTACCAATTATTTCAAACTAGCTGCGCCCTGCGATCTTACCTGCGATTTCTGCTGTACCTTGATCTTCGCTAAAGCTACATCTTTCGTTACTAAAAATCGCCTGTGTGCTATTCCCGACTACAATCAAAATTTTATCCAGATCTGTTCAGCCTTTTTATGCGTGAAATAGTAACAGATATATATCTGAACTGACAAACTTTCACATTGACAATACTAGTAGTTAGTGTGATTTAACTATAAAATGATAAATGAACAAACTTGAAAAACAAGCCTTTTTTGTGATTTTATCACACCTTTTTAATTAGGTTCTAAACCTTTATAACCTAAATATGTTACTTTTAAAAAATAATAGTATCCCCTGTAATGTGTTTAAACTTTAGTATTAGGAACCTATCTGATTAATGGCAGGATGTAATTTTTAAGTATCTTATAGGTACAACATTTTAACAAAGAAACCGATTTCAAGAACTGGACCAAATTGCAATATCAATGACTTTAATGATTTTTTATTTTATTTGAAAGCTGGAGCTTTCAAATAAAATAAAAAATCATCAAAGTCGGTTCACCCCTTTAATACTTCTAAGGTAACAAACATAATAAGAAAAATACAGTCGATTGATAACCTCCTTCTTTTTTTAAGTCTGTACAAAAGAGGAACATATATTTATAAAAAACACATTTTTGGAGGCACGAAATATCTGAACCAAGTACTTTTCTACGCTAGAACAGCAACCGTAAAATGATCCAAAAGCAGAGACAGTCTTTTTTTATATATTTTTATATAAAAGGAATTTTTCCCTTAAAAATTTACGGGCAAACCCTGAAACATGATACGCTCGAATACGATTTCCCCAGTCGATTTGACCTTGGATGTATGAGGATATTTCCTGTAATATGTGATTTTATTTCCTCCTTGACTTCAAATCATTGCGAATTAATATGCGTTGAGATTTTTATATTTATACATTCATTCAGGACTTACATTCAGAATTTACGAAGAACCTTCAAATTAGTAAAAATATATATAAATATAATAAAATAGTGGATATCGAGAGTAGGGCCGATAGTGACCAAGCTGCTGAGAAACATAATTGTATATTTACATACATAATATAGATTAATTACACTTGACATAAAGGTCATACTCATGATACTGTTATTTGCCCTGGGTAGGAATCGTACCGACGACCTGTCTTCAGCAGTCTAATTCGCTAACCAATGCCGCTATTAAAAACAAAAAAAAATACACAAATATACATTAAGACATAGTCATGTCCCAATGCACTCCACTCTGATCAATATTGGGCTATTGGATAGTGCCATTCATCTTGAGCAAATTGTCACAGTACTGGCCTGTGGGCATCCTACGGTCTCCACTCCAAAATTCTTCTACCCCAGCGGTTGTTAGTTTTGCGGCCAGCCTACCGTCACTGCAATAAAAAATTAAAATTACTAAAAACAGGTTTCAGAAGATAACCGATCAATAAAACAAACAACAAACTAAAAAAAAATACCTAGAACACTCCACCGTTTATATTAACTGTGACTAATTATTTGGAGGGTAAACACTGACGTCAGCACACGCCAAGCGACTTAATTAAGACTCATCGATTTTAATGAAGTTTCGAACACTGTTATTTGGACAATTGTACTAAAGTAATTTGCATGTTTTTTGTACAAAACACCAATACGGCCACGAAACTTCACTAATATGATTTGCGTAAAATAATCGTAAACTGTGACCAGTTTGGCCACTTGAAAACATTCAGATATAAATTTCAATTTTTATGGCACAGCGGCTGAGAGGATGTCCCTACTTTAACAACGATGGGTGTTTCAAGCCCAGGGCGGGGTAGGGCTGTCACGTCAAACACCGTTTAATTTAGCACATTATGAATTACATCACATGGAAAATTAGAGACTTATTGGATTTCCTCGGAAAGATTCGTTACGTTTCTGGATTTAATTTGCGTTACGAATTGGGTTTTAATATTTGTTAATATTTTGAAAAAGAACCTACAAGTTTTTTAATTCTTTTTCTGATCCGGTACACTCTTGACAGAGCGGTCGTGATCGCTATATAGTTACAGTTTTGGAAGATGTAATGCGTTTCACAACGTTTCGCCACTGCTGCCTGTTCGAGGTCATTCTACTGCACTCGTTCACCGAACTTCCCACGCCAGACTTGATCTGGTCAGTCCAACGCGTAGGTAATCTTCCGCGGGGTCTAGTACCTTGCATTATTCCTTAAACGACAAGGCGCTCTATGGATTGATCGCCACGCCGAGTAATATGTCCGAAGAACGTAAGGATGCGAGATTGTACTGTTGAGAACAGACGCTGTTTCATACCGAGTTCTTGAAATATCGAGACGTTCGTGCGGAATTCGGTCCACTAAACCCCAAGAATTCTTCTCCAGCACCACATTTCCAGAGCGTCTATTTTATGCCGTTCCAGGTTTTTAATTACCACAATTCAAATTATTATTTTAGTGTTACGTCTTGCGCTGCCAAGTAGTCGACTTACACGTGATGAATTTTGATAGTACTTACCTATTTGAGACATTACATTAGACTTAAAGATACAAACAGCAGCTCATTGTCATCATCACCCCAGTTTCACGAAATGTGTCTGCTCTTGTTTGAAAAGTTTACGTAATGTTAATTTAGAAATATTTTCTCTGTTGTCGGCAGTAGGCTTGCTATTCATTACGTCAGAGTCAGAGGGGTTGCTATTATATTCGGCTAAATATGAAAGTTTAATCGTGTCAATACCACTACCCACCGGAGATAAAATACTTATGAGTATGTTTTGTATATCTATATGGTGTAAATAAACGTCTTTATTTCGAAAGAAATGTGATACCACTATGAACGGGTACCTTCACCGACTATCGTTATCATTATCTCAGCCGAAAGGCGTCCACTGCTAGACCTAGTCCTCCCACGGTTTCCTGCGACCGTCACCAGTTCGTCGAACCACCTTGTAGGAGGCCTACGCTTCATCTACTAGTATAACTTCACAGACTATATAACAATGATTTTACATAACGATTTTAGGTCAAGGAATGTTTTACACAACGTCAATAAATCAATCTTATTTATTAAGTTTTGATTGTTGCTGATATGTAGATATGAGTAGGCGTATGTAAAAAGGTTTGATTTATCCATTGAGATCAATTTCTAATAGTTCGAGCTGTTATGCTATTAGAAAAGCAACTGACTTAAGATGTGAAGAATGATTAACGTTTTTGATCGTAACTTATTTTTCAATTGATGGATGGTTCAACAAATTACGTTATTCCTAAATGGTTGTCCTAAGTCTGGGTGTTCTTTGTGTTCGTTTCATGTAAGTCGTTGACCGAATGATGACTCAACAACTTTTATAATTCGTCAGGAGTAAATAAATGCGTGGACACGATTTTTGTTTATTGTTAAATTTAATCTAGCTTGTCTCCATAAATCTCTCGAATAAAAAAATGTACATTTAATTTGTGTGTGTCAACCCTAGTAATATTTATTGTCATTCGTTCCCAACTTGGAACGCGGAGTTGTTCAATGTAAACACTACTTAAGCATTGATTCCATTAGTTAAACAGTTCGGTGTCCACTGTGTGCTTTGTATCCCTCCTGTTGATAGATACTGCAGTATGGCACTTGTTCGTCTTTATTTAAAGTAAGAACAGTTAGTAGCGATTACGACTTGTGACGTCATAGTTTGGCGATTGTCAATTTTTTGAATTTCTGGTTTGTCGATAAAAAAAAACGTTTTCTTTTAAGTCTCATTATTGCGTCGCCACTCCGTTTTCTACTGCGTGAGTGTTGTGATATCAAATCCCATATGGGACACTACTTTGTGAGCCACAAATTGTTGTTCTGAGGCTGCGTCTTCTTTGTATCTGTTTTTGTATGTTGATAAAGTCCCCGGCGATATAGAGTATATTCCTAATGCGAGAGTAGTCTTTGTAGAAGAATAAAAAGTCTGGTACTACAACTTTGACTCCAAAACTGCCAATGTCCATGGGTAATTCGTTTAAACATAATATGTATCATAAACATAATATATATGCAATAAGACGTTGTTTCGTACCAAATTTCAAGATTCGGAGTACACGTTAAATAGCCTGTAGGTTTAGATTCCCTTGCGAGTGTCGAAAATTTGCAGCAGCAACGGCTGAATCTTTTGATTGCGTTGGCTTAGAAGTTTGATTTTTTCACATCTCCAAGGGACAGTAGATCTGAGTATTAGATATAAATTTTAGCTTTGTAAATCCACGCGTTCCTGAGAAAAAGGATCTTGAAATACAGACAGACAGACAACAAAGTGATCCCATAAGGGTTCCGCTTTTTCATTCTGAGGTACGGAACCCTAAAAATATCTGAAAAGAACGTACAATTATGCTTAAGTGTTTTATAAACATCGCAAAGAAGGCAGTAAAAATCTATCACTAGAGATGCAACAATATAATATCTTTATATCGATATTTAAGTATTATCAGCCCTCATAGGATCAAAATATATTCACTTCCTGTGTGGCATAGTTTTTAATTTTTTAATTTGTTACTTATTTTAATTCATAAAAATTCAAAATCTATGAATAATGACTCTCTAGTCTAATAGAGTTATGCATTTTTATTTATACCAAAGCATAGTTCTCCAAAGAGTATAAATAACCACTAACTCTCTTAGAAAAACTGAAATGTCTTTCGTGAACGCAAAAATAGCAGTTTTAATAGCACGATGCCTACTATCGCACTTAGTAGACTTCATAATAATTTGAAACAATCAGTAGCATCATGCCAACTTTATTAAATCTTCCTAAATTAGATCGCACTATGCCTATTATAGCAAATTGACAAGTATTAGAGTTGTTAGTCTATTTAATCGTGTTATACCTACTTCATTTATGTATATAAATACGCGTTTCTTCATAAGAAGGAAAATTAGTCTTCACTAAAAAATATTGTCGTATAAACGAACATTGTCAATGTCGACAAGATATCTTCTATCGATATTTTTATCGAAACAGAAAAGTTGTCTGCTCTAACTTGTCACCCTTCAGTACTTCACGCTGTTTTCACGTCGGATTATATAAAAAATGTTTCAGTATTAAGATACCCCATAAACATGATGCACGGTTATGGAGCTCGTCTGAGGGTAAACAACATGTTTTGACTAGCGACACACCTTCGACATCGCAAGTAATCTGTTAAATTAATACACATCAAAAATACTAACATTATATTTAGACAGTAATGAAAAGTATACATAGAAAGGTATTTTTTAATAGTAACTCGAGACATGTCGTACGCGGCCGTATGTTTCCAAATTAGACTCCTTCACATCATCAGCTTTTAATAGTCCACTGCTGGACATTGGCCTCTCTTTGGAAAGCAGCAGTTGTCTTGCGTAGTTTGATTTCTTAGTCGGTTCTTACGACACACAATAAATAAATAGGAGTGGTGACGGATGAGACCATCTTCATCATCATCATCATCATCATCATCATCATCATCATCATCATCATATCAGCCGTAAGAAGTCTACTGCTGAACGTAGGTATTCCCTATTGATTTCCATTTCAACGGGTCGGCAGCGGCCTGCATCCAACGAGTCCTTGCTATCTTAACTAGGTCGTCCGTCCACCTTGCGGGAGGCCTGCTTACCTGCCACCTATTGGGGACAGCAACGGATACATCGGGGTTACCACACAGGAGGGGGCCATCTACAAACCGGTAGGTAGGTGGCACAAGGGTGCAACTGGAACCCCGGCTCCTAGTACCCGAGACTGTGTGCGGTTTTAGCCACAGGGAGGTGGTATCCGATGGGATTTCAGCACGGAAAATAAAAATAAGGGGCAATGACAACTCCATATTCTTAATCATCCACCAGAAAAACTAGAGTAGACCGGGCTTGTGATATAGTAATAAGACTACTGATAAACATACTTACATATTTAATTCTAAATTCACACATGTTATAAATAAATTACCACTCAGATCCAAAACAGCGACAGTGGTCATCACGCAACTATTTGGCCACGAACAAGCCAGTCATTACACCCTTGTAGGGTTAAGTTAATCGATCGCTTAACAATTTAGGTAGCTTCGGTTTCTCATAAATTATATTTTCGACGAGATTATATTTCCTAGCAAATTCAAGTCGATTCTGGAAAAAAAAACTTGTAAATCAAATTATTCAATAAAACATCGTAACTTCGCTAACGAAAGTTTTAGATTGAGTTCGTCTTATTCAACTTCAGGAAGAGACAGACACAGAGTCTTCGTGTTCATCGCTCAAAAGAAGCGATCACTTTACAGGTCTCTTACTTATTGGTACTTATCTTTGAAAGCTAATTCCAGGTTTAAATTTAATGCCTATTACGAGATCGAGTCAATCCCGAACCTATTTAAAACCCCTTCGGAGCAGAATGTACAAAACGCAAAATGTGTATTAAGCAGTTTCATACCTGAGAGGTTCAAGTTGGAATGTAATTGAACTGTACGAACCCTCAATTAAAGTAGAAATAATCTACTAAGTACTTTTATCCTACAAAAGAGTCCGGTAAAACAGCTTTATAGCGAGTTGTGTTTTTACTCTCGAATTTAGTGCACAGAACGGCTTCAGAATTTGGATCATGACATAAGAAGTTCTTTAAATGGTCAGTCACGATGTCTACACTGCGTCCGAAGATCTGTTAAGACATATACAATGCGTTAAATGACCTATAAGGAGATCTTGACTGTCACGAAGTTATTTTAAGATTTTAAATTGCGCAATACAAGTTTTCTCCTTGATTATAATTATTGGTGATTTAGTTTCTATCAGAGGATTATGTGAAAGTTACAGCATAACTAGTGTTGTAATGGAAGTTTGTTACAAGAAATACCAGCACTAGTAGACAATGCCTAATATTTTCTAGATAGTTTGGAAATCGCCTTATTACACCAAGATGCTGTTACCGTAGAAAGCCCATAATTCGGTACATATTGGCAGAATTGGGGTGATAAAACGACTCCTCAGAATACCGATGTAAAGCAATTTTTTCGTTGCTTTTCTCCAAATTACAGGAGGGCAAACTACAAGGAACTTAGGGGCAGCAACACAGTTTGTCTCTTGAATTGAAAGTGTACATCGGGTGACCCTTCTGCTAGTTTGTCCCCTAGACCTCGTACTCCTGTAATCATGGTATTTATTGAACCATCATACATATTTATTCCAATTTTACCAGGTTTAAAACTGTAAACTGTAAACCGAAACCTTTCTTCAACTCACAAAATAAAATTGAAATTAAAATCCTGAAGATATTCAAGAATCCCATCTCAAAGCAATCTAATCTCTTCAAGCCAAGTAATAAACGACACGATAGGACATTTCATTTCACTCAACGAACGAGGAGCTATATTTAGACGCAGCATTCCGGGACCGTTTCATTCAATATGTATCAATTGTTTGAAGTGAACCGTGTGGATAAACCGATCCGCCCTTTGCTATGAATAGAACGCGGTACAAAGACCACCCGCGTTGATACTGTACCTTATTGTATTGGATTGGAAGGATTATTTTGGGGTGTATACCTTTTTTGTGGTGTAATGGCAGACGGGTCACTTTGTAAGAAGTGACTACCTCCTCCCATGAATACCACTATAGGCCGACCGTTTATCTGAGTCCTCGCCTGCGCGGTAACAGGGGCGCGGGGATGACGACAAAGGGGACTGAGACAGGTCCGGGCGGCGGGCGAATTTTTGTAATCGCTCATTAAGCCGCTAGTAGTGTTGTGTTGGTGTAAAATTTCTTAGCAGAGTAGCTGAAAGTGCATTGGCATGTAACATGAAAGGTCTCGGGGTTAGGTTAGATTTCCAACGAGTACATACATATACGCACATACTAGTACATATTATAATTAGCATTCGAACAGTAAGCGATAGTATTGATATTATTTGCTAATGAATTCATTAAATATTAGTGATAAAAAATAATGTAAAACATAGTTAATAAAGTAGAAGTCAATAGATTGATTGTTTTTCTAAAATGTTTTATTTTTACATTTGTTGTGATGTGAATTTTGTTTTAATACGAGTATTATAAATATTTATATACACGTACAAGACACGGTTTTTTAAAATGTACAACACTGAGTAAGATTTTAAAATATGCTCCTGTGGCGACTTCCACATACAGCGTAGATGACGCTTATACTTCGAACTACGGAGTAACAAAGGAAACGAATAAATTACCAATCCTGAATCGCGCAATAGAAGTTCTCACGCTGATTACCGTAGGGCAGTGGCCCGCCAGGCATAGTCACCTCGCCTGGTCGGAGGATCCTCCCTTTGTGTTGGATGTACATTACACCCGTTCCCCCACACTCCTCATTCACTCGGTTTATTGCTGCTCTTAAATTCCTAGTAGTTTTTTATGATTATTTTATTAGGACAACCAAACAACATACACCTCAAAAGCTAAGAGTCACAGCAACAGTAAAATACAAGCATTGATGCTGCCTTAATTCGTGCTGCCACGGCAAGCAAAAATTTGTAATAAAATATGGTGGGGAGCTTAAGGCATCCTTTAACTTAATAAAAGTAATTTAAACAAGTATATACAAACACAAAAGTTTCAAAAAGTACTTATATAATACATAAAAAAAAAATTCGCTTGTCCTATCTATTAAAAAAAACAACGACCGATTTTTTTAAAAGATGGTAATCTTAAATGAAATACATCAGTGTATTTTTACTGACAAAATTATACTCTGCTCGGAGCCTATTTAGAGAAGAGAAGTGGCCTAAGTTAGTTATTGACCTCTTAGGTATAAACAAGGAGTATCTATTCATTCGCGGAAACTTATGAGAGATCGTAATGTGGTACATTTTTTTTGCACGCGTTCATTTTTTTGGAATGAACTTCATAATGCGAATGCCAGACTACGAAGCAGTAGTCTAGAACAGACCTAACAAGACTCTCGTACAGTCTTATGTTGGTAGTTTTATTTTTAAAATTCTTAGTGTTTCTCATCATGTTATACTTGATGTTGAATGAGGAGAGCACAGGACAGTTGTTGTAGAGAGCCCTGGGGGAGGCCTAAGTCTGGCAGTGGAAATCGTTCGATTGAGATGATGATGATGTAATATAGTATTATTATTATTATTTGCGTCTCAACTACTCAACTGATTGTCATGAAATTATTGTATAAACGATATTTTCTAGAACAAGAAACATTAGTTAAAATCAGATTAATTATAACATCCCTGAGACATGAGCGACGTGAACAGACACGAGCGACGAGAACAAAAACTAGTATCCAGAAATTCCTTTTGTTACTGATCAACAACTAATTATATAAACAAAATATCCACAAAGGTAGAAATTGTGTGGGACAATTTCCAAAGGTTTCCAATATACTTTGAAGCGGTATGTATGTCTACTGCGTACCTTTAACCGGCAACGAGGGTCCAACCTGTAACTCCATACCAAAATTAATGCCCCTTATCAAGACCCATTGTATCGTTTTGCTTTGTGTTTAAATTGTGAAATAATTTATTTACGGGGTTACATTCTTGGAGAATTTTTATTAGTCTGTTAAATTGAAAGGTTTTTTTTATGGTATTGGGGCGCAAACGAGCAGACGTGTCACCTGAAGATAAGCGATTACCGCCGCCCATAGACACCCGCAACACCAGAAGCGTCACAAGTGGGTTGTCGGCCTTCGGGGGATGGGGAGGCTAATGGAACCCTCCCGGTTGGGTTATGGGCCTCCGGTATTCTCACTCACTCGGTGAAACACAGCGCAAGCGCTATTTCACACCGGTTTCTATGAGGCCGTGGTATCAATCCGGTCAAGCCGGGCCGGCCACTCATGCCGAAGCGTGGCTCTCCCACGGTAAAATTTGTGATATAATGACAAAATTGATCAGAATCAGGTCATGAATCTAAGAAGTAAAATAACGTTTCCAAGCTGAACAAGTAATTTTTCTTATTTCGCAAACTAAGCTAAATTTTATGTTACGAACTTACGTCAAATTCTAAGTCATATTATTTTAGGACGAAATCGATAAACGAACCGCTAGTCAAGTCATGTCAAGTAGTTGGTAAGGAGGAAAAAATATTATTCTTCAAAGTTACAGTTGCTTTCTTTGTGTTCCGTGAATTGTTACATGTGGCAATATAACCTTTATGTGAAAATATAATATATCTAATGAGCCTTTTTTGAAAATTCTTTACCAAAGCTTTATTATTTGTGCGTGTAATAGGCTGTATCATCATCTTCCTAGCCTTTATTATACCTATATTATACGGCTACCAGTCCAACTGGTTTTACCTGAATATCAGATTTGACACAGAGCGACTGGCATCTGACCTCCGCAACCCTGAGGGCGAACTGAATTCGCTAGTTGTCAGTATATTTGAGGGCACTGACTTCCCAATAACGATTGCCATAGATGTTCATGACAACCGAACCGACGGCTTAACGTGCTCTCCGAAGCACGGGCAGGAAACACCGCCATCTTCCATACTCCGGGCTGCTATTAGGAATTTCTTGTAGGAAAAACCCAACAGCAGTCCGACCCGGGAATTGAACCCGAGACCTCTTGATCTGCAGTCGCTTACGCTAACCACTAGACCAACGAGGCAGTATATTATAAATAGGCTGTATATTAACCCGAATAATAATTACCACGATGATGTCTGATACATACTCTCGGGCAGAGCTATTATAATATTGGTTTTAACTTTGAAGTAGTTTAAATATATATATTTGTTTGTTTTAGGGTAGGTTACCTCAAATAAACTGGTATTGGTGCTTCTTACTAACCGACTTCAAAAAAAGAGGAGGTTATCAATTCGACTGTATTTTTTTTGCCTTTGTTTTCTCATTACTTTCGACTGGGTGAACCGATTTTGTTGATTTTTTTTTTTTATTGAAAGCTAGCGCTTTCCGTGTAGTTCCATTTCAATATTTAGTCCAGTTCTTGAAGTCGTTTTTTTTAAAGTTCTGATTATTTTAGTCTTCTGAAGAAGAATACACAGTGAAGTACACATCAATCACGTCAAGAGTGAAGGGAAAACACTGCGTCATACAATTGTATTCTAGATAGTTGGAGCACTCGAAGAGCGGTACTCGTTCGTGTCTTTAGAGTTGTCCGTAATGATGTCTCCATTAGCAGAGGCAGTCATCAACAGGTGACCAGTCTGCTCATTTTCCTCACGATAACATGAAATAAACTACAACCCTTAATAACAGCTAAAATAACACTTTGTTCAACATTTGATTTGACACTACACTCCGAAATAACAGCATCTTCTTTTCTGTTCGTATTATTTTAGAACACAATTCCCGCACTTGGAATAGATCCTGTGTCACGGGGCACTATAAAAACATACATGACACAAAGAACACCAAGACTCAGAACAACAATTTATGAATCATACAAAGCGTTGTACCGTGTGGAGTTTAGAACCCACAACAATCAGCGCTGTAGAAAGCGGCGTGGCGACCGTTTAAACCACTACGCCATGCGTGTTGTCATGTTAATCAAGCTTGAAAATAAAACATTCGGTCCGATGAGAGTTTCGATGTGGTTATGTACTCTTTATGAAACTTGACAACAATAAAGACAGATAGCGGACATCTTATTACATAGTCACGTGTAATTGGTATTCTCAAAGGGTGCACCCGACTTTCTTGTCGTACCCTTAACAGTTACTTGGAACGTGGAAGATTATTTCAAGAGCTCGTTACTTTCTCTGCGTAAAGACAAGCCTCACTTGCTGATATGTAGCGAGAGAGAAAATTGTGGTTTTGAAATTGTAGTTGAATTTTTATATTTTTGGAAATGAGATGACAAAGCGAAAATAATGCAATTTTTATTTGTAATTACAATCACAGTATTAAAATGAAGATTAAAAGACTATCCCTTTCTCTCTCGGTCTCTTTAAGGTCCAATCCAAATCAGCTTCGTTTCTTAGTACGTTTAAAATAGAAGATATTTGTTATCTTCTCTGCGATCTCAGCCACATTTTGCTAAGATCGCAATGATACTCTTATTTGCGTGGTTCAAAGAGCGACGTCCCTTTTCAGTTGCATGTCGTTTAACAACAAATAATCCCTCTACTCGTTTGCTATTCTATAAAAATGATTTGTTTTGTTCATATAGTTTTTATTATATTTACTTCCGTCTGTCCATCTGTTTATTTAAACCAATCTATTTTCCGCCCGTAAATAATGAAGATCCGGATTAGGATAATCAGACATATTTAAATCATTAGTCTTTCTTTGACAAGTGTACGAACTTTAAATTAAATCCGACGTTTTAGTGTGTGTGAAATCACATTCAAAGATGCTGTTACATACATACATACATACACATACCAAGTTGATAAAAGTGTGATTAAAATAGGGCCATTCAGTGTATCGTGTTTTTATTTTAGTTGGTAATCTAATCGCTTACGATGCGACGGGTCTTTATACGAGTATAAACAATCGTGTAGGTTTATACTGTCTTAAAAGTAAGTAATCCCTAGACAATGCCTCTTTAATTATTATAAAACGGGCTTTCATTGTAGACTTGTGGACTTGCGCAAATTTGAGCGCGGTTTTACTTAAAATAGAATTATCTAGTAATTTGTAATTTTGTGTAGCTTTTGAGAGATAAGGCTTTGATCATTTTTATTTGGAGACTGGTCTTTATTTTTATTATTATTGCTGTTGTTTCTAATACTCATTAGCTTACAGTTACAATGCTGAAGAACTGTCTTATCTCGCATGTCTGTCTGGGTAACAGTTAGTTGTTAGCTACATCCATGTTATGTATAAATTGTTTGCATTTGGCAGTTAGTGTTTTTCTTCAAGTGACATTGGGAAGAATGGTATTCTTTTTATACAATGTCTGTATCTCCTCTGAAGTTTTGTTTAGAAGAGTGAGGACTAAATTGTCTAGATATTTTATATATACAGTACCTACAATCTTTAATTTTTATTTAAGTTTTTTAGCGATCTATTTTAGTCGCTAGACATAAGTGTTGTTTTTTTGTTACTTCTCTCCCCCCAGAATTTAGAGGACGAGGAGTAGAGGTTTTGTAAGATTAACTAGATTTTTTTATGTTTTGCTGGTTAATGTTTGATTATTTTTTGAGTGTAAATATACAAATCTAGCGTAGTTCTAGTATACAGTAGGTAGGTACATATTTGTAGTTCCTAGCATGCATAGTATCTATCTATCTAATAGTCCACGGGCCCACGTACAAGGGATTTCAATGATTAATAACAGGCTGAAAGTTTATACATAGCTTCGTTTTGACGAGACACCCAACTTTTATCATTGGACCAAATTCTGATAGTGGCAGGAAAAAGCGGGATAGGGAGCGAAAAAATATTAACATAATCTTGACAACTTTCGAGTGTAGCTCTCAAAAAAATTACCATCAAATTTGTATGCCGATGCATTTTTTATGAAAAATATATATTTTGCAAGCCCCAAAACAAAAATCAGTTTGTTATTAATGAAAATGAATAAAAATTTTCAAGTCACCATTCTGACATGTTAGAGCTGAGGGTCACTCGGGAAGGTACCATTCACTTTGTATGCCACAAGTTTTTCTCAGTTTTCCATCGTATTTTCTCGAAGTATTGATTTTTAGAAACTGTTATTATTTAATTTGGGACACTCATCAAATCGACGTGTTTCGCTCCCTATCCCGCTTTTTCCTGTCACTATCAGAATTTGGTCCAATGATAAAAGTTGGGTGTCTCGTCAAAACGAAGCTGTGTATAAACTTTCAGCCTGTTATTAATCACTGAAATCCCTTGTACGTGGGCCCGTGGACTATAATACCTTTAAACGAGTAATTCTTGTGTATTCATAACCTAATTCTCTGAAACGGCTTCACCGATTTCCATTAAATTTAGTATGCAGGGGGTTTTGGGGGCGATAAATAAATCTAGTTACGATTCATTTTTATAAAATTTACGTAAAATTTTGTAATTATTATTTTACACAATAAGTCTTTAACAATTTTAAGATTGCGAACCTTTAGTTGCCTACCGTGTATTAATTTACTCATATTCCGAATAATATCTCCGCCCATTTTTCAGATAGTTCCTGCCCTACTATCGCTATAGAATTAACGATCCGTATCGAAAGTAAACGAAATATTCCCGATGAACTTTCTAATGTATGGTATAAACGTTGATAAATCCATATTTAGCTAGTAAACCCCGAGATCCTCTCGACCTAATTGAGTTCGCATCCCACATTCTATTGAAATTGTCGATTCTTATCGCATCACTGGAGCTTCGACGATATAATAAATATATCGTACATATTTATATTTATTAGATATTATATTTAATATCTAAAAAGCTGAAGTAGTGATTTATTTAGGTACTATATACTGTTACGAGCTGGGTATTAAATAAATTAAAGTACTCGATTAATTACCAAAAATAACACAATATTTATTAAGAACACTTTTTACAATAAGAAATCACTAAATCACTGGTTAGTCGCACTAGAAGATCTCTTCGATGTTTATCCGCTGTATCGTGAAACAATACTGTCCCTACGGCCAACACGTTCCGCTTTTATATGGCCGTGGAAATTACTCGAAACTACGAAAATATTCGATCGATGTCTCTAGGCTAAATAGATTACTCTAGAGCTGCTTGTAGCGCCATCTAGCGTCGAGTAATCGTCATAATGCACACAGTTGCGCGCTTTCCGACACTAGATGGCGTTGTCGTCGACAGTTCTCGATTCTTCTAGTGGACACTAGATTCATCTGGTTATGGCGCAACACTGCCCCCTCCTAAGACATGCTCGTCCCGAGCATTATCGATTCCAAGGTATCGCGCCAGTCGATCTACATGAACTATCTTTGGGGCGCCTCTTGGACACTTCTGTATCCGGTAGGTAACATCATTGATTTTAGTGACTACCCGGTATGGCCCATCCCATTTTGCTTGTAGCTTCGGAGATCTCCCTTTACTGCGAACTGGATTATGTAGCCATACTAGCGAACACTCTTCGAAGCCCTTATTATTCGCTTTCCGGTCATAACGGGTTTTCATCTTTTCAGACATTTGTTGGCCCGATTGTCTGACATGCTCATAAATGTCATTCATCTTGTTCCGCAAGTCATTCGCGTACTCCGTTATACTTCGCGGGGTATCAGGGGGTATTCCAGTGATCAAGTCTGCAGGCAACCGTAGTTCTCTTCCGAAGTTTGCAAAAGCTGGTGTTACGGAAGTACATTCGTGGACTGCACTTCGGTATGACAGAAGAAATGGTTGGATGTGTTTGTCCCAATCTTTTTGCCTACTTTTAACTACTTTTGCCAGATACCTCTCTAGTGTTTGGTTAAATCGTTCCACCATTCCGTCCGATTGTGGGTGGTAAGAGGTGGTCCTGGTTTTGTGAGCACCCATCACTCGACACACTTCTTGAAATATTTGAGACTCAAAATTTCTTCCTTGGTCACTGTGGATTTCTAAAGGCACTCCAAAACGACAGAAGACTTCGTGCACTAATTTATTTGCAACTGTTGATGCCTCTTGGTTGGGAATAGCAAAGACTTCTGGCCACTTAGTGAAGTAATCCATTACGACCATGAAGTACTTGTTTCCGCTTTCACTTTCAGGAAACGGTCCCGCTACGTCTATTGCAATTCTTTCCCAGGGTGCACCAACATTGTACAATTTCAATGCGCCTCTGCTACGTGTATGAGGTCCCTTCACGGCCGCACAACTGGTACACTTGCGACACCAGTCCTCAACATCATCACGACAATGAATCCAGTAGAATCTTTCCCTTATCTTTAACAATGTCTTCTTAACTCCCAAATGACCTCCTGAACATCCGTTATGGTAGAGCTGCAGGACCACTGGTATCTTAGCTTTAGGAACAACCATTTGCAGATGACAGCTGTCTCCTCGAGCGTTTTCCCATTTACGGCACAAGACTCCATCCTGGATGACTAAACTATCCCATTGAGCCCAATAACTCTTCGCGTTCGAACTCAGCGATGCAACTTCGCTCCAGTGTGGCTTAGGAGTCTCAGCTTTAATCCACTCGAGAATTGGTTTGATATCTGCATCCTCTTGCTGTGCTTGCTGTAGGCTTTCCTTCCATTCGTTGCTAAGGTCCGTCTTTATCGTCCTTATAGGAACAGCTTCCTTTACTTCTTGCTTGGCGTAGTGCTTGCAGTCTTCAAGGCAAGGTCTTCTTGATACTGCGTCTGCGTTACCGTGAGACTTTCCACTGCGATGTCGGGCAGTACTATCAACCACCTTATTCTCCTGAAACCGCTCGTGTTCTCTTCCTATGCTTCGCTTAGGGCAGCTGGACCGAAGGTGACCTTTTTCACCACAGGCGTAGCATCTAGGGCTGTACCTCTGAAATCGGTCCCGCACCGGTGATGCCACATCCTCCCGGACCCGATGAGACCGATGGTCTTGTCTCACAGCAGCTCTGCCCTGCTGTTGTCGGGCAGTACTATCAACCGCCCTATTCTCCTGAGACCGCTCTTTAATCTCTGGTCTTTTAAAGACAACTCCCACATTAGGAATAAACATCCTCTCGTACAGCTCGTACTCACTTCCTATGCTTCGCTTAGGGCAGCTGGACCGAAGGTGACCTTTTTCACCACAGGCGTAGCATCTAGGGCTGTACCCCTTAAATCGGTCTCGCACAGGTGATGCCACAACCTCCCGGATCCGATGAGACCGATGGTCTTGTCTCACAGCTTCCACCTCTAAAGCATGGGCCAGAGCGTCCTTGAGAGTTTCATGGTGTCCAAGTCTCACAGCAGCTCTAACTTCGAGGTCACGAATGCCATCGATGAAAGCTTGCACCAGATTCCCGTCAACGAGCGCAGGTGCAGACTGGTATGCCTTACGGACCAGTTTCTCAACTTCCAGAGCCCACTGTTGCAAGTTTTCACCGATGCGTTGGGCACGATCCTTCAGCTGTGCACGAAACACGTGCTCCAGATGAGCGTCACCATATCTTGCTTCTAATGCCTCCAGCAGTTGCTCATAGGTTACCTTCTTACCGAGGGCTTCGAGGACGGTTAGAGCCTGGTCTCGAAGACCCAAGGTGAGCGCGGTCATAGCTTGTTCCTTTGTCCAGCCGTTTGCCGTCATAACAGCCTCAAACTGAATCTTGTAGGCTGACCACGAAGATGTTCCATCAAACGGCGGTACTTTGAACCCCCGTACCGAAGGAGCAGCAGTTACTATAGTCGCCGCTCCGTCTCCAACTTTAAGGTTTCCTAAGGCCTTCTTCACGTCAGCAATTTGAGTTTCGGCCTCAGTGATACGATTCTCGTGTTGAAGAACCTGATCCTTCACTACCTTGATTTCTTTGCCGAAAGTCTCATGTATGCCTTTTAACAAGAGCATCTGTTCCTCCTGGCGGCGGGCCTGCTCCTCCTGGCGGCGGGCCTGCTCCTCCTTGTCCCGCTGCAGTTGCTCTTCCAAGCGGTGGGCCTGCTCCTCCTGACGGCGGGCCTGCTCCTCCTGGCGGCGGGCCTGCTCCTCCTGGCGGCGGGCCTGCTCCTCCTTGTCCCGCTGCAGCTGCTCTTCCAAGCGGCGGGCCTGCTCCTCCTGGCGGCGGGCCTGCTCTTGGAGCATTGCCATTAGGGCCGTGATATCTGGAGCTGCTGCCGATGTGGACGGCGTGGTTTCCATAGCTGGCTGCTGATCTTCCGATGTAGGCAGTTGTGCACTTCCAAATCGCCTCTGATCAGCCTCTTGCTGGCGCTGACTCCTAGTTCGGATACCTTCCGTGTCTTCCTTTGGTAAAACCGGCATACTTTAATCCCGCTTCTGACACCAAATTGTTACGAGCTGGGTATTAAATAAATTAAAGTACTCGATTAATTACCAAAAATAACACAATATTTATTAAGAACACTTTTTACAATAAGAAATCACTAAATCACTGGTTAGTCGCACTAGAAGATCTCTTCGATGTTTATCCGCTGTATCGTGAAACAATACTGTCCCTACGGCCAACACGTTCCGCTTTTATATGGCCGTGGAAATTACTCGAAACTACGAAAATATTCGATCGATGTCTCTAGGCTAAATAGATTACTCTAGAGCTGCTTGTAGCGCCATCTAGCGTCGAGTAATCGTCATAATGCACACAGTTGCGCGCTTTCCGACACTAGATGGCGTTGTCGTCGACAGTTCTCGATTCTTCTAGTGGACACTAGATTCATCTGGTTATGGCGCAACAATACTGTCTCGGTGGCGTAGTGGTAGCGTATGCGACTGCTAAGCTTGAGGTCTCGGGTTCGATTCCCGGGTCGGACCAAATGTTTGTATGATCTGCAAATATTTGTTTCGGAGTTTGGGTGTTTTCTATGTATAATATGTGTGTGTACTTTTTTTTTGTAAATACATATTTACAAAAAAAAAGTATATAAGTATTTATATCAGTTGTCTAGTACCCATAACACAAGCTCTGCTTAGCTTGGGACTAGATGACGTTGTGTGTTTGATGTCTGGAATATTTATTTGTTTATTATTTACTAGCTGACCCGTGCCCACTTCGTTGGGCATAATGTTAATAAGTACTCCTTTTTTAGTACAGAGTGTTATGTTTTAATTTCTAACTGCGAAAAGGAGGGTTATACGTAGGTATATTGTACATGAATAAACCCGTTTAGTAATAGAATTATCATCCAATATATTACGATAGGGTTACGATAATCTATATCGTATTATCTCTTTAACCATGCGTCCAAATCATATGCTGTTAAAGGGAAAGGTCTTTTATTTTAAACACTTAAGACGATGAGTTTACTTATTTTCATAAAGATTCGCTGACTTTTTTGTAGGCATTTTCAAGCTCCACATCTTTTCTCTAGAAATTAAATATATATATTTCATAGTTAAGGCAGCGTTCGTAAGAAACGCTTTTATTCGACCGTTTTTTCTCCGATTCACTATGCAAAACCGACTACCACGTAAAAGCCTTTTTATTTTTCTATTTTTTTATATAACCTATGACACTCAGCAATAATGTGGCTTTCTATTGGTGAAAGAATTTTTTAAATCGGTTTAGTAGATCTCGAGACCCCTTACAATTTAACAAATATACAAACACACAAACTTTACTTCTTTATAATATTAGTATAGATTTGTATAGCAACCCGCCCTGCTTCTCTTCTCTCGCCTTTCTTGTACTTAAACTATCCTCTTGAATTCTATATATCTATTATTGAAAACTACAATAAAAATCTTCGATAGGTATACTCCCATAATCATCAATAACTTTTAGTATTCCTGTACTGGACACTGGCCAGATAGGTTCGTACAAGGTTTGTTTCAAAATTTTATTCTCTTTAGTATTGATGTTCTGTGTAGTTTGCTTCCTTAGTCGGTTCTTATTGTACAAATGAGTAAATGAATAGGGTGGTGATTTTTTATTCGTCACTACACGGACAAATATTACTTACTTCAGTTATATATGAAATGAAATCATTTATTCTGAAATTAGATTACAGGAACACTTTTGCAAGTTGAACTTTTGGAGCAGACGAGTTCGGCCTTTCCTAAATGGATTATCCCTGAGAAGAAAGGACGAAATACACTCGGGATCTGCGTCTCTTTTAAGTTATATGAGTAGATATGTAACTAAAGTATGTAGATGAAATAGTGAACCATACCCGATTCAAAAGCAATAACGCGAGCGCAGCTAGTATAAAGTAATGAGAAAACTCATTTTACACTATTAGAGAGTGTCTATGAAAATAGATTAACGGAAATCACAGAAGTTTTTTCATTTGACCTCCTTGAAAATATAAATCCTCCAATTTAGTCGTCTAAGCTCTAACAAGTGGAACTAAATGGATTTAGTTCAATCAAGTCGAACTAACAGGAAAGATCTGTTCAGTCAATTGAACTGAACTGTTTTGAAAAAGATATTCTAGTTACCTTAACTTTAATATTTATTTAATCCTCTATACTGTTCATTCATACTAATATGAAAAAATTGAAAGTAACTTTACCTCTTTGTATATTTAGTACGTTTTCACTTCTAAACATCGATTTCAGTGATAATTTGGCATGGAGATAGTTTGATTCTTGAGGAAAGAATTGGCTAGTATTAACCGCGACAGCCGACCTACACGCGGCCGAAACTCTGGACAAAAGTTACTTCACAATAAGTTATCAATGTTAAGCGTTACTTATCATGATTATATAATTATACTAGCTGACCCACGCAACCTCGTTTACGTCTCCTATTGCCCGTAGTGTAATAACTTTACCCCGTTTTTTAATATATCTACATGAATGTGAGTTTATTTCTTAGTTTTATATGCTTATACGTCTAAATACTGATACAATATTAGTTAAAACATAGGACTATCATAAACTTTTGCATACAAGTTGCATACCTACTCATAATGTAATTGAGAAATCAATATGCATATTAAAGTACATATTTGGTTCGTCGAGTACTTGTAATGTGATACAGTAAATTAGATGTTCCCCAGATTATGAAACCAAACTAGCTGACCAGTATTGCGTAGTACATACAGTGTAGAGCAGAAACAGTTCTCAATATTATCTAAATTAAAACTAGATTGCTGTTTATTGGGTGATTCTGAGAGTCGTTTCTTATTTAAGATGTTCTGAGTGAGTTTATCGTAAACAATTGGAAATAGAAACATCACTACATCACATTGCTTTGGAATCGATCTATCAGAACATCGTGTACTGAATTTGGATATCACCATTTCTTACTGATCTACTTACTCCTTGCTCTAGCGGGTATCCATACCCGGGTTGGGTCCAAAAAATGTTATTGAGTTTTCCTATTTATATATAGGTAAGTGTTAAATAACTGATCTCTTTCCGGTCGTAAACGACAGCCGTTTCATCGTATTGTGCTAGTGAAGGAACAGGGAGTGCACATGTGTTTGCGCACACACTTGTGCACTACAATATCTCCTGCGTTGGCTGGTCTCCTATAGACTGGCTGACGTAACCGAAATCGGTTAGAAAGAGTACATCATTGTATGATTCAAGAGAGACAAAAAAGTCTCGAGGGTTTCCATCATTTGGACTTCACGAGTCACAAAGTAGTCAATTCTCGACTACCTCGGTGGCGCAGTGGTAGTGAATGCGACTTCTGTGCTTGAGGTCTCGGGTTCAAATCCTGGGTACCAAACGTTTGTGTGATCTACAAATATTTATTTCGGAGTTTGGTTGTTTTCTATGTATAATATGTACGTATTTACAAAAAAAGTTTATATGTATTTATATCGGTTGTCTAGTAACACAAGCTCTGCTTAGCATGGGAATAGACGGCGTTGTGTAAAAAAAAATTCGACATCCATATTTAAAAAAAAAAGAAAATTAGGCTGAAATTTCAGTTTATAAGTACTAAAGAGTAAGTAGGTACCAAGGCACAGATGTGTCGTAAAATGTTCTAGACTCCCTTGTTTGGCTATATTACTTAATTTAATTTGCATTTCTTAACTAATTTGCATATTAATCCTGTCTACCATTGGTCGCCTGTTGGGCGAAATTCGACCGTAATTAATATTATTACCCTAATTCATTAACTTTTATCTATGATCTTAATTGAGGTTATTCTATCAGGTATCTTTATGTTCCTTGTATACTATTTATATTGCGTTACATTACGTAAGTTGTATAATTAAAAACTTAAGAGAAGTGTTAATATGTTTGTCAACATTTAAAAAAAATTGAAGGTAAAAAAAATTTGCCGATATGTGTGTGTGTAAAAATGTAAAAGGCCTATATTTTATTTGTAGATATTAATCAATAAACTTTAATGTATATCGAAACATTCTGTTATCTATAATTCGGCCTGTCAATTACGCTTTCACGGATAAATCGTTTCCTATCCAATTTCCTCACGAGGATCAATGAAATTTTGAATGGAAATACTTTGATTCTTGATATATAATTACGATACTGTGTTTACATTGTTGGAGCGTAAATAATTAGTATTTATGATTTTATTACATTTTGAACTTTTTTTTTTGGGACCAGTATGTATGCACACATTGCTTTTACTCCTTGATGTGTAAGTGATTGCCTACTTATAAGCTATGGACTAATTTTTATTATTTTATTAGACAAAAAATTGATTTCCCTAGCTTTAATATCTCTTTAGACCGCTTTCTAGCCTTTGTGTTTTGGTTGCCTTAACTTGCACATAAAAATACTGTTGACAAAAACAAACAAACTCTGTATGAATTATTTGAAAAGATGGTGCACATGAGTTTCTCACCAGCTCTTCTCATGAATGCAATACCCATCGGAACTGGTACTTGGATTGATTTCAATTTAACCTTTGAGTTGAATCGAAATCAATCTAAGCTCCGGTAATTCACACCATTTCAATGCATTTAGTATTAGGACCTTTTATCACTGAATTGATTACTTGAGTTTTATTTTATATTTTGATGTTTGTATTTTGACGTGTTCAAGTGCCTTTTGGGGCCTATGGAAATAAATGATTTGACTTTGACTTTGATAATCGACATAAAAGCTACAAGCAAATTTAGTTCAAAATATAAAACATTCCACGCACCATATTTTGTTAGTTCGAATAATTTCTTTACTTATGATAAAATACTCCAGGATTTGCCATTTATTAATTAACACAGAATTACTCTAAAAATAAAACATCAAGCAAAGAAATTATCTAGAAACTAAGAGTTAATTACAAACTAACGAACTCATAACATGAATAAAACCCCTTTTCAATAGATATATTATAGTTTGTTCGGCACCTGAGGTTGGCTCAGTGAAACAAACAAACAAACAAACAAACAATGGACGGACGCCGGCGTGGGTGACCTTCCCATTAACGGCATCCTTCTATCCCCTTTATTGGACAATATTTGTTTCGCAAATCATTGTATTTACAATTAGAGCAGTTTGCATCAGGCTTCTCTAATGACTTTTGAAGTTTCCGCATTCTGTGATGTCTGTATTCGGGAATTACCCGATCAATAGGTAAATAAAGACCTATAAACCTATACATATTATAAAGAGTTTTGTAGACTTTTGCTTCCAATGATCAATGGTTGATCACAACTGCATCTGTTGCTCTTTATTTTTATAACTACCCTCGAAAAAATTTACCTATCGCTAGTACGGCAGTTTTGAAACTCCATACCTTTACAGAACTTGTATTTTTATACATATTTTTTCTAGATGAAAGTCTATTAGATCTTTGCCTGAACTCCTGGTAAGGTAAGTGAGAGGACATATGGTCTTAACCCTCTCCTGAGAGGAGACCCGAGCATGATGATGATGACATATGACATGCCGCGAATTTAAACAAAGAAAAGTACTCACGTTTTTATATATTTTACCAGTTCTGCACATCTGTAATCAAAATATAATAAAACCACATACTAACACATTACTCACTGTATTACGATGTATTCTAAGTACCTCTGTGGAACCCGTACGGCTTATAAAACCATGTTCTTGCATGTGCTCTGTCATAAATAATCTATAATGTCTTTGTCTGTTCATGACTAGAAATCATTTTGTTATGAAGCAAGCCTTCATTTGTTACTCAATCGTGAAAAAGAATTACTTTTAGACGAATTAATGTTAAGTTTTTTTGTGTACGTTTCAAAAGCTTAAAGAATCCTACAGCAATTAAGCTCAAATTTTGATACGGTGTACAACATGCTGCAAAGATAGTTCATATCTATCTCATTTCTCATCAATGCAATATTATATATAGCGGATAATAATATTATATTATTATTATATAGCGGAGCGTTATAAGTTACAGTTCCTTTTAGATAAAAAAAAGACACGAGACGTAGCGACAATAGCATACTAATTTACTAAGTGTACCTCGTAGAAAACCAATACCCCTCATTATTTAGATTCGGGGTGGGCTCTCAATGAGCAGCAACGCATCTGTGCCTCTTGAGTTGCTGATATCATATTCACAAAAATCAGTATTATGGAAGTTCATATTATAATAGTTCTTTACCTATGAAATTGCGTTACTTCAGTACTGGTCATTTCAAATAAAAAAAAGTTTGTAATGGCTCTTTATTCTAAATTCAAATTAATTTTGTTTTAAAACCATGACATTCTATTTACAAACTCAGTCTTTTGTTTTTTGATTAGCGTTGTATTTTCATTACATTTGAACATTTTTCGTCATAATGGATACTTTAAAAATTCGTGTAATTATGGAATATGAGTTACGTCTTAGCACCAACGCGACACAAACGGCACGTAACATCAAAAACATTTACGGAGAGAACTGTACAAACGAACGCACAACCCTTTATTGGCTTTCCCGGTTCCGTTCTGGAAATTTTGACTTGAAAAATGAAGCTCGTGGTCGTCCGGAGCCTTTGGTTAACAATAATGAATTAAAGGCGATTGTGGAAGCTGACGAAACTCAATCTACAGCTGAGCTAGCAGCAGCTTTTAATGTAAGCATCAAAACAATATTGATCCATTTGCGACAAATTGGCAAGGTAAAAAAGCTTGATAGATGGGTGCCCCACGACCTTAACGATCGCCAGCGCAACGTACGCGTCGAGACCTGCCTTTCGCTGCTCAACAGGCAAAGAAATGAAGGAATTTTGAAACGAATAGTTACGTGCGACGAAAAATGGATTCTGTTCGACAATCGAAAGCGCTCAGCAAGTTGGTTAGACCCTGGTTCAGCACCAAAGCAATGCCCTAAACCAAAAATGACCCCTAAAAAGGTGATAGTCACTGTTTGGTGGTCTAGTGCGGGTGTGATTCACCACAGCTTTTTACAAAACGGCATGAGCATTAATGCAGATGTGTACTGTGAAGAACTGGAGAGAATGATGGAAAAGCTTGCACATCTGCAACCGGCTTTGGTCAATCGGTCGTCCCCACTGCTCCTTCACGACAACGCGCGACCCCATACTGCGCAACAGACAGTCTCCAAGCTGCAAGAGCTGGGGTTGGAAGCTCTCCCTCATCCGCTATACTCACCAGACCTTGCACCTACCGACTATTACTTTTTCCAAAATTTAGACAACTTTTTAGTGGGTAAAAAATTCAATTCCCGAGAGGCAGTACAAAATGCCTTTGAAGAGTTTGTTGCCTCCCGTCCAGCTGATTTTTACAAGAAGGGCATCAATAAACTGCCAATGCGTTGGCAAAGATGCGTCGATTGCATGGGTGATTACTTCGAATAACAGAAATAAAAAAGTTTGAAAAAATAAGTAATTTCACTTATTGCATACAAAACGGCAATTTCATAGGTAAAGACCTAATATTACTACTACTAAAAAATAACTGTTCAGATTTCGAACGAATCGATTTTCTTAATGCCGAGAATTTCGAGATTTCTGAATATATTTTCAATGATCTTCAAATGTCTAAAGGTTAGATCGTGACATGAGGTCGAAAGATAATGCACATAACATTCCAACAGTGTTGTAGAATTAATGATTTATTGTAATTATTCAATAACACCGGCAGACCGTGACACCAAAACATCAAAAATACATTCAATGAATAAAAGTCCATCCAGGTAGGTATTGCTACTAGACAATAAGTTATAGAATGCAATGACGTAAGTGGTTCTATTCGAGTCATCTAACTTCAAGTCACCCTAGGCCTCTCCAATTGTACGCCATTTGGGTCCATCTTTTGCTTAGAAGTATAAAGGACAATAGCAGGTTTGTACTTTTGTACCCCCTGGCGTATTTCGTGATAGGTATTAAAGTTGTATTTATTTGGCTGCTAATATTACCGACAATAACGTTTTAAATTACCAGATTTTTACAACATTGCGTTAATAATTAATTTATATTTTAGACTAGCTGACCCACGCAACCTCGTTTGCGTCTTAAATTGCCTGTGGTGTGAAAATTTTCTCCCGTTTTTGAAACATTCTTCATTGGTGCTCCGCTCCTATTAGTAGTAGCGTGATGATATATATATAGCCTATAGCCTTCCTCTAATGGACTATCCAACACCGAAAGAATTTTTCAAATCGGACGAGTGGTTCCTGAGATTAGCCGGAACAAACAGACAGACAAAAATTTTAAAAAAATATATATTTTGGTGTGTGTACCGTATATACATTCATATGCATGTAGTAGAAAGCGGTTATTTTAATACGAGTATTACAAACAGACACTCCAATGTTATTTATTTGTATAGATTACAATGAAATGAATGGATTACAAACGAGTTATTAATATTGTCAACCAGATGAAGTAAATAAAATGTTTTTGGAATCAAAATCATTCGCGTACGGGTTTCTTGACCCGTCAATAAAATGTTGCTCTTTTACCCAATTCGCCAGTAAGCTCATTCATAAATATTGATTCAAAGATTTAATCGTTTTTGTGTAATGTTGTGAAATATTTTTGACAATATGTCATCTAGTTTTCAGTCTAAGTAGACTTTAGGCATGGCGTGTTTAGAAAACATTTTATCAATTATAGTTATTTTAGCACAGTTCTAAAAATATAATAAATACATAAAAATAATTAGGATGATTCACTTAATAAATGATATACATCTCATAATCATTCATAACATATTGCCAGCGGCACAGGATCTGCCATTCTCCTTTCAGAATTAATTAAGTTTAATTGCAATTTTATCTTGATATTTTCCACGATTTTAGGTAATTAAAGTGGCGCTTATAGTGGGTGTAAGTGGAGAGTGGAAGAAAAAGCTCTTAGCACCGAGTCCAAATACGTTTTGGGAGATAATTAAGGCAGTTTGAATTGCTTTCTCTAAACTAAAAATTAGTATGTGAAAGCTATCTGTTAAAGTCTTAATTTTGGAGTATATTAGTATTGAATATCGGTATCGGAGTTAATGAAAAATCAGGACTCAAAACTCTCTGGTCCGAACTGAAGTCACTAATCTTAAGGAAACAATTTCATCCTGCAAAAAAAACAGTATTTAAGTATACTGTGGTATTTCTTTATATATATCGCCACTAACAACGTTAGGGTGACTCTGGTCAACTGATAAATATCTTCCAAAGACTAATGAGTAGTGTAGCAAAATATAATAAGACAGTCGCTATTTTGAATTCTTTTGCACTAATCTTATTGGTCGAGTTGAGTCCCTTCTCAGTCATATCACACTCCTAATTCAGACGAAATATCTCGGTGTCCTATCTTTGTTTAAGTTTTGGATTGTAACGGCATTCTATGCGCTTATCTAACAGCTATTCTCCCAACTAAAGCTTCGTAACTCTTCTTATCTTGATGAACATTTATTGAGCATTCAAACTCTTTGATATTTTCTACTTTGAATCGTACTAGTTGATTTACTGTTTTAACTGCTTTATCATATGCTATATAACTGCTATATCGAAGTATTTTTTTACACATTGTTTTCTCATGTACAACTAGATAAAGTCTATATAATGTTAATTAAACTTTGTCTTGTCAGATTGTTATGAGATTTTTACCGCCTTAAGAAAAGGATTGATGAAATGAACTCAGAAATCTGTCATCTAGAAAGTGTATTTTTTTTTGTAAATGATAATGTAGTATGAATCACGATGCAGGCTTTGCTGTTTTGAAGTTGATAATTTAAAAAATAATTAACACCTAACTCTAAAATATGGCCGTAATTGTGTATCATCCTGTACATTTCTGTAACCGAAATAAATTTTGGTAGCTTAATCAAGCACTGATCTCGATGACAGGTTATTTAGAAAGCGAACGTTTTGCAATATCTAGTTTTGAAACTATGTTAAACATCAAACTGGTTTTTAATCTCTCAACTGTATTACTACATACATATTTTATTAAAGTATATTATTAAATTATAGTTTAGTGATAAAACATAGAATTTGCCACACCGCTAATCCGTTTATTAAAAAATAATCTGTCTAACGCATCATCGTCTTCCTATCTTTTATTATACCCAATATTACTGGGGGTTGGGTAATAGTGCAATAAGTTTTACCTGAATATCAGTTTTTCCAAGGAACAATTGGCATCGCTCTTCCGCAACCCTGAGGGCCAACTGAATTTGAAGGCTAGACTAGTTGTCAGTTTATTTGAGGGCACCGATATCTCAATAACGATTGCCATAGGTGAGGATAACTCATGGCAACCGGAAACTGTTCTCCAAGGCACGGGTGTATAGCGCCTATAATTTCTTTTTATTTGTATAATGGAATATTAAAGTCCATGTAATAATCTCACCTCTTATCACAGAACTGAAATATGAAACTCTTGTTCACTGATTACCACTTAAGCATCAAAACTTGTTAAAATCTAGTGTTTTCGCTATTTTCTACTTTTAACATAATTTTTGCACTATCTTGTCGATCTCCTACTAGATGCATCTTACAGAAGTACTCAAAATTAGATTTACTAACATTAACCATTGTAACGATGAGTGTCGAAAATCACCGTAGGTATCTGATAACGGATCTGTGAGTCACGAAGCGACCCGTGATGCGTGAATGAGACTTTTTGTGATTATGCCAATTGACCTCCGGACCTCCGACAGTTTTATATTTCACTGACCTACTAATATACTTTGACGACTTTTTTCCTTATAATTAACGAACGCGCATCGTACAATATATATTTACTATTGTTATATCTATATTCTACACCTAAATAAAAAAGACAGATACAGAATTAGATGTTTCATACATCTAATACCTTTAAATTCTTGTATATTTCTCGTATCTGAATCTCGGGAACGCCTCCAACGATTTTCATGAAATTTAATATGGAGTTTCAGGGGCGATAAATCAATCTAGCTAGAATCCATTTTTAGAGAATTTACCGAGCAATTTACATGGATATCTTCAACAGGTTACCAAACATCTTAAAATGCAAAGGAAATGGAAGAAGATTAACTTGCTTCCAGCTGTTCCACAGAGCACCTCAAAATGTCTAGCTTGAAAGCGTCTGTCAAGCAATCTCTAAACGGTGATGTGTAATTTGCACGCCTCTCTAAATTCGGCAAGGTGACCTTCCACACTCTACAACGAGGTCGGTCTACAATTAGTGCATTCTATGTGAGCCACAAGTTTGGCACTTGGCAGAATTTAAAAAATGACAACTGCATTTCCAGAGACTAGTGAACTTTAGTTTATTGAAACCAAGAGTCATAACTAATCCGCAAATAACCTAAAGCATTTTTTGATTCTACACATACGTTATGGAGACGATTGGTACTAGATATATCACCATTACTCGGAAAACATCTACTCCTGGACATAAGCCTCCCTTGTTGAGACTCTTCACAAGAATCAGGCTTGAAACTTGTCCCGCCCACATTCCTACCACTGTTACTCTGTACGCCAGAATCAACAGCAGTGACCAACACACCTAGCTCGAGTCACTCGAGAAGTCCCAAAAAAATTAAACTGTTTTGAAAGGAAATTAATCAGAAGGAAACTGGAGGACTTGGTAACATAATAAGTGTACCTTCTTGCAAAGCCGGAGCCAAAATGAAATAAAAAAAAAGACACTCACTTTTTTAAAAAAAAACGAGAAGAACCACGGCTTTAAAATATTATGGGTCCTAACTATGCTATACTTGATAACTTGAGTATATGGATGGCAGAATCGTGTAAACGCACTGAAATTCACGACGAGATCCCCATAGTATACCGCCCCAAATGTCAACCAGTCTTGTGCTGTCTTCATTCAACGGCTTTCTGCGAATAGATAACATCTAATTCCCGGTACCATACTCATACCATCAGACCCAGACTAATATATATCTTAATTTTATTTGAGATATTTTACAAGAATACTAAAAATAAGTGATTTGCGTTACTTCAAGTCAAAAGAAGTGGTTTACTTCTTAGTCAGTCATTTACAAAAATATGGGCAATGATTTCGCAATATCCTTATAATCTAATCTTGATAGCCGAATAAGTTTAAAAAGCTATATATAGCCCGACTATTAAAACTTTTAATAAAATTAAATGTCATCCAAGCCATTACTACGTATCTATTGACACGTCAGTCATTAAAATCATATCAGTAGTTTAGATGCTGCGGAGGAATGCATTGGCTTCGACGGAATCGACATAATAAAGCCTCGAGTTTTCAATCAAAAGTTTAACCATTTCATACAGATACCGATAGCACTCGTCTAAATTGTTACAAAGTGGAGCATACAACTTCAAACATCACCGCTACATTATAATCATAAGAAACTCGTCTCATAAGAAACCATTTAGATAAGAAATACATTAATATGATACTCTGTGAAGAGCTCTCGTAAATGCATATCCCCACTATTGGCACTGACCGGATTTTTTATATAAAAGAGGGGTGTTATAAGTTTGATTTACAGATGTGTCTGTCTTTTGCATCGTATAGCTCCCAAACGAAAGAGTCGCAATTGATGCGGTTTTTTATTATTTGAAAAATGATGTGGTTAGGATGGTTTTTTTTTAGCTATTTAGGAACATTATCTCATAAAGGGATTTCAGTAATTTACACAAATCTGATTATTTGAAATTTGATGTACTGCTATTTTAATAGTATTTATACGATAATCTTGACATGAAGCTGGGGATGATTCTTAATTTTTCTTAAATCGAATAAAAACGTAAAATGACGCTCGTGTTAGACTATGTTCAGTAGCTTGTGACTATATCCAATCGATTTAATTATTGTACATTTTATGGAATTAGTTTTACATTTAGTTTTAATAGATTTCTAAATGAAAAGTGATATTTTATTTCAACTTGTAACAATCTATTAAACCGATCTTTATTTAACAGCGTACCATAACCGGTGGAAATGAAATGTTCGCTATAACGTGGCACGAGCCTGATTGTTATATGTTTGAACGCCAGTAAACCAATAAACAGGATCAATACAAACTTTCCCTTGGTTTCGCGTATACCAGTGAAGTTTTCTGCGAACCCGTTATTTCTCTTTCTTCGGTATATTTTATTGCGATCTATTTCTTTGTAGGCACTAAGTTTTGGCACAATATTATGTAATGCGAAACTTGAGTGACATGATGCTGTGTAATATAGAATAAGTTGCCTCAAGATTATAGTCGATATTTCTTTTTTGAGGAGGCCTATTGACAACTAGTTTTTGCCCCGTGTGTATGTCGGTTATCACGACAAAAAAAGCCCATGTCCCTTCCTCAAAAATCAAAGTATCTCCGTGCTAAATTTCATTGGATTCGGTGCAGCAATTAAGACGTAAAAGAGTAAACAGACACACAGACAGAGCTACTTTCGAATTTATAATATGAGTGTAGTTTGGTTTATAAAAATCAAACAATATCTAGTTAGAAATTAATATAAAGTTCGAAACACTTCACTCAGACTGAGTCGAGCCTCCCGGGGTGATAAAGAACTAGTAGAAATAATGTCAGCATAAGCCTTATTTATAAGATATTAACGAAATTTTCTACCAAAATTCTGTAAAATGAGGTTATAAAATAAAAGAGTGAGACTCTAGAAATTATAATGCCCTGTGCAATTCCAGAAAAGACGCCTATCAAAACTACAAATAGCGATTTAAACTAAGATCTTTGGTTAATTCCCTGTTTTTATACACTCAAAGGCCTTCATGATAATGTCTAGTCATTGCATGCAGTGTGCAATCACCCTAAGTTCTATAATTAAATTTAAAAGGCCTTCGATTTTATTATTTGTGGTGTATCCAAACAGTTTGTTGATTTTATCCCAACTTGTCGATTACACAGTCTACATTAAAGTTCATATTTATGGGCAGTTCATTGTACCTATTCCTAATTGTATTGTTTACGGTATTCTGAATAGATTACAGTAAATCTCACTCATTTGCTTTTCTATAAAAATCATATTAAAATCGCTTAGTAGTCATTCACTGTTGGTTTATAACAGGACTCCCTCGGTGGCATAGTGGTAGCATGTGATGGTAAGCGACTACCGCCACCCATGGACACCCGCACACCAAAGGCGTCAGAAATGCGTTGCTGGCCGTGGGATGTGGGTAGAGGTGGGGGTATAGGCCTCCGATGTCCTCACTCAGTCGGTAAAACACAGGCTCTTATTTCTAAGGCGATATCACTCCTGTCGAGCCGGCCTATTCATGCCGAAGCGTGGCTCTCCCACTGTAAAAACGGCTGCTATGCTGAGGTTTCGAGTTCGGTTCCCGGGTCATTATAAATATTTTGTTACGGGGCTTAGGTGTTTTCTATGTCTGATATAGTAAAAAAAGTATTTTAATAATCTATTAGTCACTCTAGCTGTCATATCACAAGCTCTGCTTAGTTTTTGAAGCTAGATGGCGTTGTATATTAAATATCAGTTTTTTAAAGGATACTACTCACCACCATACACCATCATCCTTTTCTTTTTATTTGTGGTCAATTTAATTATTCTTTTCTCATTCTTTCTATCACTCGTCTGTTCACTATATTCTGGCAGACCTTCCATATTTTCTTTGATCGTCATCTACTCTTTATCCGTCAAGGCGTCAACTTTCATACTCAGTCTTTCTTCACTACAGTTTTCTCGTCTCTACGCATCATATTGTCTAGTAAGCTGATTAGGTTACCTACTACCTTGAACTTCCACTACAAGTCATCATGACTATTAAACACTTAAATGACAACGATCCACTTCCAGACTATTCAAGTAGGCAAACATTAACTCAACAAGCTTTAGTCCGTCTTCACTTCAGAACTCCTTGGCCTTTAACGAATTACATTGCTCATTATACAATTCTGTGTCTCTGTCATCACTTCACATCACATCTCCATTCACTAGTTGAAATATTGGAGTATGTTAAGTGCCCATCAAAATCCCAACCAATCATTATAGGGAGTCCTAGAATGACGAACAGAATTTATCCTGATGGTACCACTGAAATCATCTTCGATGATACAATCTTACCTATTTAATACTTTGGTCAAAGATCTTGATTTTGGACATACGACTCTGAACTGGCAAACACAAATAACTAGTGTCTGTCAAAAGGTTATAAATGTTTTACATGAATTATACGGCATGAAAAATTTCCTCCCCGTAAAATTAAAATATTCTTGCACAGTTTATATAAATAAATTAATTAATATGAAAGTATATACGGTACTTACACAATATACATAACACACAATATAATACACATAAGACAATTTAAAAAAATAATCTTCCGTTTGTTTCGGCTAATTTCTGGAAAGGCTCTACCGATTTTAACAAAAATTTCACTAGTAGATAGATGAAGATACTTACTTAGGCTTAGGCTTTTTTAGACTAATTGCGAGTAACACTGCGGACCTCAGCTAGTTTTCTAATAATTCTCTTCCTTATAAACGACATCAGGATTCTATCGTTTAATTTATTACTCTCTATATACGGGCATAATTACTTCGATATGCCTCCACCTCTTGATTAAGAGACCCCGTCGGGAGCGAAACTAATAAACTTAGTTCGCTTTGCACCAATATATCCGTATACTTATTTCCTGACATGCGATCGCTTTCATTCTCTCGTAAAACTTAGTTATTTTCAGTTTTTAATGTCTTTTTCTACTTCTGTATCTCTGCCTAATCGTGTACAAAATTTTATGATTGTTGGAGAAGTTTTTTTAGTACAAAGGCACAAAATGAGCAGACTAGTTACGTGATGAAATCATCTTAATCAAGAGTCACAAGTATGTTGTCGCCTTTTGTTCCCTCCACTTATTCCCTATCTCCTTGTGAGGGGGAATTGGGCTCAAGTAACTTCTTTCACTCGACAAAAAAGTCTCTTATAGGGCCGTCCATAAGACCTATCTTATTTTAGACGTGACCAATGAAAATATTCTTTAAATAGAAGTGAGGATATTACTTAAATACTAGTTACGAGCCTCGTCACGCCGGCTTTAATAGAACCAGTACGTAAATCAATTTGTGATGTTTGTCTTCAATGTCTTGGTAATCTTGTTTTGTGCTAGGCATCATTAACCCGCTTAGCTAATTGTTTTAGCTCTTAACTGTCTTGTTTTGTTTATATAGTGTTACACTGACTCTTCTATAACAAGTAAATTACTTTGATCTCTGTTTAACAGCGTGCTAATAAAAACACTTGGAACGTGGCAATTAGTAAACCGAAATTCGAATATTGTGAAGGCTCGAAGGACCATCATGAAAATCACAACTGTATGTTAATAAAAAAATTCGATCACGGTATTCAAATTCAAACAAAGAATGGCTTTTATATTCTACAATATAAAAGCTTAAGTAGAGCCACGGTAATTTCAGCAGATGTCTTGCTTCATTGGTGAATGTGATGCTGGAGGCACAATAATACAGAAGCATCACAATAGACCGCCACTGTGCTGCATTGTTGCTGGTCTGTATTCGCAATGAGTATGGTGACCATTATTCTTGGATTCTGCTCATGATTTCCATCAGGCAGACTAGAGTCACTTTGGCAGGCAAATATATATAAAAATATTTAAAAAATCTTGCAGAAAAATTGAAAACAATATTTTTTTATCAACTTCTGACACTTATTGCTTAAAAACCCTAGGGTTTTTTTATGTAGTAGATGGCAAACGAGCAGACGTATCGCCTGATGGTAAGCCATTACCGTCGCCCATGGACACCCGCAACACCGGGGGCGTCACAGGTGCGTTGCCGACCTTTGGGGATGGGCAGAGGGATGAGGGGAGTAGTTAGGATATGGGCCTCCAGTATCCTCACTCACTCGGTGAAACACAGCGCAAGCGCTATTTCACACCGGTTTTCTGTGAGGCCTTGGTATCACTCCGGTCGAGTCGGCCCAAGCATGCCGAAGCGTGGTTCTCCCACGGTTAGAAGGGGTTTAAGGTAAATTCCCACTGTGTTTGTAAGAAACTGGGTCAAGCAATAAAGGTTCTATAATAGATAAAATGTTCTAGTTTTTATGACTTTGAAAAGTTATTACTGAATTAAATATTACATCAAAACACGCAACAAAGATATATGTATCAACATTTGTCACTGGATGTTATAGAGGTGACGTCTTTGTCAATCGATTCTTTTTTGTTACTGGCCATATAGATGAGCTTTAATGTTGCCAATAAAAAAAATAAAGTTACCTATTTAGTTAATTAAATGTTTCAACTATCTCATCGAGTTGCTGGGAAGACTTACCTATCTATCTTAATAATCAAATACGTTATCATACTTAGATTGCATTCTTAAAAGATATTGAACTACTGAACTAAAAAGATTAATTTCCCCCACACATCTCACATACGGTCGTCCGATCCTAAACAAAACAGAAACCTAGAACCTGTATAGTCCATTCGTTTAAATAGTGTCGCTGCAACCCGCATGCAATCGTGGTTATTGTTGTGAAATACGAATATATTAATTCACACTACGTACACGTAAACTGACCAATCATACTTCTTGCTTGTGGGTGGGTGTACGCCGCAGGTGGGCCCTTTGTTTTTGTGGCGGCGCGATCTAGGTGACCCTATCTAAGCGAATGGACTATACTTGGTCAATAGACTAGCGACCAGGCAAAAAACAGTTGATTCTGCTTATCACACCAAGTTGAACCCAGGACCACCGTCTTTGCAGTCAGGTTCGCTAACCACCAGCCCCATAACCCTGATAAAAACATCCTGCTATAATCTTACAGAACAGAAGCTACGGTTCCTAAAAGATACATGATTTTTTCGACAATCTGGTAGCTTTTGATAGGTTTCATTATATATAACAAAAGCTACTAGAAAATGCTAGACAAGAATATCATTATTGTTACATTTGCTACATTTCTCACAATCTCATCCGAAATAAGTTCTACGCAATGTCAACTTCGTTTGAGCACACACTGTTGTCCGCATTTATTGTACCCGTTGATAGATGGCGGCATTATCGACCGCTCCCGGGACCCATTCCTCCCATGTTTCCCTTCGCACGATAAATATATTTTTCTACTTTAGGGGTCATCCATAAATTATGCCACACGAATTTTATGGTTTATGACCCCAAAACTCGGCTTTTGTTTTGACAAAAGCCGCTTGTCGCATTTGAGAGCCTTTCTCCCCCTAGTGAGACAACAATTTTAACATTACATTATTATGGAGAATTTACGAAATTGTTTTTTTTTTATTATTTACTTTTTAATAAAATCGACATGAAATTATTTATTGAAATAACGAATCACAAAACGTTTTAATATTAATATATTTAAACGTTTTTTGTTTCGTCTGTTATTAATTAAAGTTTTGTGTTTTAATAGTATATTTATTATTTTTAAGATTTGATATGTGACATCAAAAAACTTGTGACGTGGTAGGAGAGCCTACCACTTAATCGTGTGACGTATATATTGGACCATCCCTTATCCGTTATCTATGTAAGCTCTACATTCTATATTTTGCTATTCTCATTTTGATGGGTTTATTTTTATTGAGATTTCCTTTTGTTGTCTCTTTACAGTTAGCAGAAACGGTACGTCTTGTCATGCGTGGGTGTTCTGCCTTTGTGATACGAAATGGATAAAATATTCATTGTTAGGTTTATAATAGACTTCCTTAATATATATTTAATACTAGTACGACGATAAAGGGGGGCAACGCCGCGAGGCGAAGCTAGTATCCTTATAAATTGTAGGCTATGTGTTATTCTGATATATAAGCTATGTTATTGTAAAGTTTCATCAAAATCCATTCAGTAGTTTTTGCGTGAAAGAGCAACAAACACACTGACTTACATACTCATAAACTTTTGCGTTTATAATATTAGTAGGATACAGCCAGGATATAATACTAATATTTCCAATGAAATCGGTAAAATTCGAACCCACCACTGCTGTAACGATACTAAATAAAAATAAATTTGCTAACTATGTGGAATCTGCCTATAACGCATTTTTAGACAAAAAGAAAAAAATGTAATCGACCCTGTAAATCGACCGTCACTAAAGCAATAAAATTTGACTTATCTTTCATCAATGTTAGTGAATATCCAGGGCTCGAGCCATTCTCTAGATCGGATGCTAAGATTCGCTTGGAACTTCCATTTGTCCTATACCCAATAACTTTGGAACACTTTACGTGGTATTTTCCGCTCCAGTACACAAAAGGCGTTCGTTTTCTTCGTTGGAATTTATATTTGGACAATCTTCACATTTATGTTCACGTAACTCGGGCTGAATTTAGATATCTTATTGCCGAAATAGTCAGGACTTATAAGTAATGTAAGTTATACCTTATGAAGTACGACAAATCTTCTTTTTTTTTCTTACATATATTTCGGACATCTAACACACAACGCCATCTACTCCCAAGCTAAGCAGAGCTTGTGTTATGGGTACTAGACAACTGATATAAATACTTATATACTTTTTTTTGTAAATACATACATATTATACATAGAAAACACCCAAACTCCGAAACAAATATTTGCAGATCATACAAATATTTGCAGATCATACAAATATTTGGTCCGACCCAGGAATCGAAACCGAGACCTCACAGCAGTCGCATACGCTACCAGTACGCCACCGAGATAGTATATCTCATTAAAAAAATAAACTCATTAAAATATAATTATTAATTATTAACCCAAGACCGAGGCAGTCAAGTCATGTCCTATGACTGCCAATGTCGTATATTTCTATTGTTTCATGATCGTCTTACAGCTATTTTCTAATACTAATTGTGTAGGACGCCCACTTGCGCAAACTGGCTGGCAAGAAAAGAATGCGAGACATTGACAAAATCAAGAGCGAACCTCGTTCCCAAACTTTTAATTTTTCGTTATTAACATTGAATTTTCCTAAATAGATGTTAAATTAACAGAATTGAGTTGAATTTTCTTTTTGTTTGACTTCACCCAAGAAGCTTCGAAGCTCCTTTAAAGTTTACTCCCTCAAGCCTTAACCGACCGCTTTTCCAAGAAATTGAATTAGTTGAATTTCAAGCGCTGTAGATTCACCGTCTCTCGCTATATATGCATAGAGCAACACAGGCGGGCGGGCCTTAGGGGAGCAGCCGTAACATCTTTTCCCTATACGAAATATTCTGTAATTTTTTGTGAGGACAATTTTAACACATACACATTTTAGACTTAATACAAAAACAATCACATGTAACTACGAACTCATACTTAACAGTTCACACTCATACAAATACAGTCTGTGTCATTGCAATGTAATGCGTAGGCCCATTTGAGCTCATACTTTGACAGAAGAGAACGCCTGCATATGATTATTCTCTAACGCGTTGCTCAATGTTTAATATGTATCAACATCCATAAATCTTGGATGCAATTTGTTTTTATAAAAGAATTTCACTCGTTTTACACACGTCGTTCAACACAGAAGTGCTGCCGAATATTTTCAAGATGGTACGTGATTGTATTTGAAACCTAAATTGCACTTACATCTATACTCATAATAAAACTCGTTTGTTTTTTTGAACGCGCTAATCTCAGGAAGCGCTGGTCCGATTTGGAAAATTCTTTCAGTGTTGGATAGTCCATTTATCGGAGAAGGCTATAGGCTATATATCATCACGCTAATACTTGAAGGAGCGGAGCACCAATGAAGAATGTTTCAAAAACGGGGGAAAATTTTCACGCTACGGGCAATATAAGACGCAAACGGGGTTGTGTGGGTCAGCTAGTATATTTATATTAGAGTTACTATTTATCTGTCTACAATGGCTGTGTCTGTAACGTAGTTATTATTGTAGTGAGTTAGAACTATTATATAATACTAGCTGACCCGACAAACGTTGCTTTGCTATAAAAAGGAAAATATATTTTAGGGGTGGGTCAGTAAAAATCGCGATGGAAAAATAGGGATTGATCGTAGAGGGTTGAAAATTCAGGGTTGTATGTATTTTCTAGTTGTATCATAAAAAATATATCTAAAAATAAAAAAAATATGGGGGCTGGACTACACTTAACATTTAAGGGGATGAAAAATAGGTGTTGTCCGATTCTCAGACCTACCCAATATGCACACAAAATTTCTTGAGAATCGATCAAGCCGTTTAGGAGGAGTTTAACCACAAACACCGCGACACGAGAATTTTATATATTATATTTATATGAATATAGAGATACCATAGTCATAGGTGTAAACTTAATTAGAAACTAGGGGAAATATATATCTTCATGAATAATAAACTGTTCTTCGTTTTTTCACTTTTCACCCACAGAGGTGGTTAGTAGATTTAGATCCGATGTTGACTGACACATAAATCTGAAACTTTTTTTGAAGTCGGTTAAAAACATTGTTAATCTGTGTTATTTGATAGTTTCATAGTTTATTAATTTTGGGTGTAATCCAGTAAGTTACCAACCAACAGTAATTACCCAACACCTATACGTAGCGTGTACTGCAGGGGAGTCATTACGACTAGGCGGTACGCACATGCATTATGAATGACGTCATCATACAGAACGTTTCGCACAATGCCATATAACCGCCACATGTTGCGGGTAAGTGCACATTAATGTGAGAATATGCCACATAATCCGATATTGCGTTCAGAAATCGTTGTGTGATAACATGTGTTGTTACCGAAATGTTGAGTCGGAGTAAATATGTGTGTAGGTATATATTTTCTTATTGGTAAATAATAACAACTAAACACGTATCAAACTAAGCGTTGCTTGTGCTAAAGTCACTAGACTGTTAGTAAACATACTTTAACGTTAGAAATATGTACATAAATATTGTAAACAATTACCTACACACAGACACAAAATAAATTATTGTTTTATCACACGATTCTTCTGCGTAAGAATCGACGCCACATAAATCGTCGTTATAAAGCCGACGAGTTTGTTTATTTGGTTGAACTCGCTAATCTCAAGATGTACTGGTTCGAATTGAAAAAGTCTTGCAGAATAAAATCTAATTATTAAAAACGGGGGAATTGCTTGCGATGCCTAAATGGTTAAAGATTTGCGAAAATAATGTATGCAAAAAGTTTATAAAAGTTAATACGTGCAATAGAAGATGCGTGCGTCAGTTCGTGTGATATACTGCCTCGGTGGCGCAGTGGTACCGTATGCGACTGCTGTGCTAGAGGTCTCGGGTTCGATTCCCGGGTCGGACCAAATATTTGTGTGATCTATAAATATTTGTTTCGGAGTTTGGGTGTTTTCTATGTATAATATGAATATATTCACACATTACATTACGTAATTTTAATTACCTTATTGATACACCTCTGTATACTCCTTCAGGGATAAAAACGTAAGTATATGTATTTATTCTCAGTACTTTCACGTGATACAAGAAACAAAGGAAGGCGGTCACTGCCTCTTGCTCAATACAGTTAGTTTTCCTTGTGTACGCGCTAATTCATAAACTAAAGTTAACCAATGAGTTAATCACTAATACCTGAATACTACTACCATAGCTAACGAAACATTTCAAGCAGGTAAATTGCATTTAAAAAGAAGTCTTGAACAATATATTTTGTGTGAAATGTGACCTGTTATTTTGCCACTTGATTCTGCACCTAAATAGTGGTGAAAAATATGAACTTCAATGTATAAAAACTTTTTAAAACGCTTCTTTGACGTTACCGGGGCATATAAGCATCCATCCAAATCGTAACCTTAACGGAAAAACCTTAGAATCAGGTTTTACCCCTGATTCTAAGGTAGAAAGATTTATAGGGCTACAATACACTGAGCCTCACCAGAGTCTAACCCGTGAAGCGCCCAAGTGCAGTCCTGACTCTAGCGCCCTTTAGCAGGCGTAGCCAGTTTTAGTAAGAACGCAGATTCATCAAAAGTGCCACGACCGGCATGGGGCGCATATCACTGCATACACACTACAGGTAAAAACTTCCCCTTTTTTTCCGTGTGGAAATCCCCTCTGATATCACCTCCTGGTGGCATGTCAGACCCGAGCCGACTAAAACCGCTCGCCGTCTCAGGTAATAAGAGCCGGAAAACTCCCCGAAGGTGACCCAAACGCTCATTTGCTCCCTTACACCATAAAAACTGCATTTATTTTGCAATTACACCAATATATAGGTATAATATAAAAATCCATCAGAACTCGGAAACTCTGAGCACGTAGTTTTGAACAAATAACAAGCAAGAATATTCAACCTCCCTAGTAAATATCGATCAAAAACTTTAACGGAAAGTTATATTGGAAAAATATTTTTCACCCGCTTTCATTAGCTCTGGTTGTAACAGTTTGGAACTATCTAAATGCGTAAACAAATATTAGATGTCAATTCTACCTGCTTCTAGCTATCTAATATAAATTATAATTGGTTTGTAAGTTATTGTTTGTTTTTCTTGTTTGGAATGAGTTTTCCCTTGAAATCGAAAAAATGATAGGAGAGCAACGCCTGCCACGTATGGGCTGGCTCGACTGGAGTGATACCACGGCCTCACAGAAAACCAGTATGAAACAGCGCCTGCGCTGTGTTTCACCGAGTGAGTGAGTAAACTAGAGGAATACCTCAACCCCCGCCCATCCTTCTCCCCATCCCCCGAAGGCCGGCAAAAAGCACTTGTGACGCATCTGCGCGGCGCTAATCTTGCTTGCCGCACCATCGGGCAATACGTCTGCTCGTTTGCCCTCAAGAAAGCAGGATCTTGTAAAACCACTGACAGAATCAACTTCCACATGATTGACATTTAATATTTTTATTGTTTCTATTTGCGTATGTAGATTCATATGTATTCAGTTCTTGAGTTGTACAATATGTTAAGGTAATAAATCATATGCTATATTATAGATCTATATATTTTTTAGTTTGTTCATTTTAATATAAGTATAACCAAAATGCACCTATGGTCTGTATACCAAGAATGTATCAACCAATGATTGACTGATAGAAAATGCCGTCGACATTAAGTCCGCCAATGAGATATTAAAAACGTTTTTGTTGTTTGTTCTTGTTTATTTATAAGCACACCTAATAAATATACAAATTCTTCACACATGTCTGATAAAAAATAACCTCAGATATGATCTACAACGGGTTTCATAATGAATTCGCTACGTAATGAATAATGCAACTTCTTCAAGATGATTTAAGGTATGGTAAAGTGCTTGCAAGCGCCCATATACACTACCGTGACAGCTCCCCATCAAGCTAGGTCTATTTACCATCTTAAACCGGTCTTTGTACCGTTGTGTTATCTTCTTCGATAAATCTCTAAGGTAAAAAATAAATGCAGCTTGTAGCAAGAAATAATAGTTACATATTCACATATGGCCGTCTGATGTGTGGTTCGTTTATTATTACTAGACCAGCAAGTCTGACATAGTACCCTTTGTCTCTCGTGAAGAAACCTTTTGTTCTGCCTCTTCTTTTCCTAGCCTTTTTTATTCCCAAGATTATTAGGGGTCGGCTAATAGTTCCACCTGTTTTACCTGAATATCAGTTTTTCCACGAAGCAACCGGCATTAGACCTCCGCAACCCTGAGGGTGAACTGTATTCGAAGGTTGATACTAGCGTCAGTATATTTGAGGGCACTGACTCGATTACCAAGTTTCATGGCAACCGGGACCGACGGCTTAACGTGCTCTCCGAGGCACGTGAAGAAACCTAAAATAATTAAATTATCTTACAGACTCAGAACCATTGCCCATCACATTAACATTCGTCTAATATAAGAATTGACCTTTCAACACAAAGTTATTATTCAGCTGCAATATTCTTTGAAGTTTCTTATATATTGATTTAAACAGAATACTCCTCATCAGGATCAAATTTGTATCAAACACCTTGCGGCGATATTCTGTAATTTATTCCCATTGTAACAAAATTATCAATTATTCCCTTCAAGGCCAACAACGACTGAAATAAAAGACGCAAAGAATAAAAGATGGAAATTGAAACAATTGTAATTCAAATATATTGTCTTTCTGTAAAAGAATTCCAAAGGTATTAGCATTCCGATACTCCTTGGAGCATGAAAATTCACGGCCGAGCAAATACTGTCCGTTGATAACAGGATCGTAGTCACCCACCAACACTAATAAAATATGGGACATTACGGGAACATTGTCCGGTAAAGTTTTGACGAGGAAACATCCCAACCAGTCATGGGCCCTAAGTTTATTTAATCGTATAAAGCATAGATTTTGCTGCCGACTTTCAGTTAGATGGATATTATTAAATAGTACCGCACTATTTTATTTTGTTTGTATCTTGATAACAGAGATATAAAAGTGATATTTTTTCTAGATAACTTGGAGTATACGCATGTGTTCCATTCAGAAACTGAATATGATTCACAATTTGTGTAATAAAATCCTTGAAGATACGAGTATTGTGGCAACTCAATAGTGTGTAAAATATTTTCTCTTTTGTTCTGCAACCTGTAAAAAATGTTTGTTACATATTTTTCAAATATGTCTAGTTTTTAATATGTAAAAGTTTTTTTTCTAGCCTACTCCAGAAGGGACGTTATGCTCTTTTGTACTCGTGTTTTGTGTTTAAAACGTAGTTTGACATTTATTTTTTAAATGACAACTATCGCATTAGCAATATAGGTACATTATGTGGCGCTGGATGTATATTCCTAATGCGGGAATCAACTTGTCCGTTCCCGGACACAAATTTTGAACCCACAACATTTGGCGTGGTAGAAAACGATGTGGCGACCGCTTAAAGCACTAGACCAACCATGCAGTCAAACTTTGTGTTTGTATAAGTCAAACAAAAATGCACCATTACTATCAAAGTAATATTTTTATAGTTGAATGTTATATTTAGCAAATATACTTTATACGTAAACCTTTCATTCATAAACATACACTCGACTTTACATAAAGATTATGTTAAACCTAGCTTTATTGAATAAATTGTCGTCTCATAAATAGATTACGTACTGGAATTACTTGTACATACATCAGCAGATATCGTTTCCGTTTTAGATGTCATGTTCCGATAAAAAACTTCAAATGTCATCACGTCATCTAAGAAATGTTTAGATGTGAGTTCGGGTTATATAATAAATGCTACTAATAATACTTTCACTTATCTGTATACTCGTACAGATAAGTATTTTTAAGTAAATAAGTGTTTGTCTCAATAATACCATATCATTTATACTTGAGAGAATTAAACCTAAATTCCAGTTATCGTGAAAAGTGATAGAAGTAACCAAAACTAGTATTGAACAATTCTTTAAATTCAATTTCGAATTACTGAGGTCACGGATTGCTCGATGCTTCACACTCCGCTGCTGATTCTGGGGTGGCTTTTAAAGGGAATTCACCTATATTTCTGTAATTGCAGGTATCCATGAGTGACAATGGTTTACATTGTGTTTATATTTTTTTTGTTATGGTACTAGCAGAAACCCTTACGCCATATGTACACACACATCGAATGCGTATATTGATAAGGTAGTTAGTTATTCACAATGTTACAATTCCATGGCTTGGGGCGAAACTATTCCGGAGTGGTTTGTTTTATTTTTGTATTCCAATCGAATTCTCTAGACAATAGTCAGATTTTTGTAGCAACGGTAAGTATGACATAATATTATATGTACGCGTTGCAAAGCAAAGAATTCGAGTCAGTCGATATATTTGCATCTCGAATTTAACTCATACCTTTTTTTTCGCGAAGAAAACTTTCCGCACCTTATCTACACACGAAGAGTGTGTGTGGGACTCCCGAAAACCGATCTACACACTAAACCACGGCCTACCTCGGTAGTCAAGAGGAGCTCCAGGAACGTGGTAATGACTTCTGGAGTCCTCCCTGCCATACCCCATGACTGAGGTATATCCCAGGATGACCAGATTCACTCTCGGGGTAGAACGCAATTGCGCCTTTCCCCGTTCCTGCGGCTCAAAACTCACAGATGTAATGCCCTACGTATAGATATAAAACTGTTAAATAGAAAAGTGCAAACTATAAGTTACGTTAACAGTCAACCGCAAATTGTTTGTCTTTTACAAATTCACCCTTCGCTTATTGGTGTCCTGAAAACCTGCACGTGAAAGTGTAGAAGTATTGTTTAAGTTGTTGTAGAGTTGGAAGTTTGTTTTGGGAGTTCGAGCATCTTTAGCCCAAAGTTGTTTAGATTAAAACGGAGCTTGTTAAAACATCTTCCAGAGATTATATAATAGCAATTTCTGAATTATAAATAAACTTGAAACTAATTAAGTATAATTTATAAAGTTGAAATTTTATGAGATGGATATAATTTAAATATTTGAGGTTCTTTGAAATTGTTCCTTTGGGAGGTTTTCTTCGGGCCGTCCGTTTATTTGTTACCTGTGCCATTAAAAAAAGACTAGGTACAGATTCATGTGTCCATCTGCCCGCAGTCATCTTACCTTCAGGCCGATTAAGACTCGTTCTTAACACCATTTCATTAACAATTCTAACACCGGCTATTTATTTAATTCTCTATTGTACTGTTGATACAGTTAGGAGTACTAAAATACCGAAAATAGTATATTTACAGAACTTCGATATCAGTCAATAGATACTTAGGAGATTCGATAGTAGCTCCAAAAAAAAAAGTAGTTTAACTGTGTTGTACTAGATGAAAAGTCGACATCAACCTAGTTTGAAAAAAGGGTAGGAGAACACACTTATATGCAGTTCTTGTACGTATGTGGCTTTAATACCCAATTTCTCCAGCCAATTTAATAGAGTGTGTAGGAATTACTGGGTGGTTTATTAGAAATTGAAATTCTATGGCCGTTCTATTTAATTGCTATGAAGCAAGACGCGAGCGGTGATATTGATTTGTAAACTAGCTGTACTCTGTCATGCTTCACTGTAGCACACTGTGATTTGAATGGATGGAAAATAAGGAACATAATTGATTTAAAAAAAACTAATTCAATCTGTACAAAAGTTTGTACATCTTTTGAGAAAAATTAGTGTACAAGTTTTTTAAGATTTAAAGCTTGCCCAAACCATGCTAACATTTTTATAAATGTAGATTATTTTGTCCCAGAATCCGGATAGCTACAGGTCCTATACGGTCTGTTACCACCCCTATTTATCCTGTATATATCGTAAGAGCCGACTGAAGCAAACTATGCAGGACAAAAACACTACAAAGAGAAGGAAAGAAGGCCAGGCCAGTGTGATAACGTAGGCCAAAACCTGCTTTCTAAGGAGAAGCCTATGTCCAGCAGTGGACTATAGAAACTTATACTATATATAAAGGCGTTCAACGGTGATTAATTAAAAGTTAAATAAATAATGAATGAAGTGAAGTGCTCGTCCTTTAGAGTCGACGCCCCTCTGAGCTCACAAGCGACCCAGCTTACGTTATGTGCTGAACAACATTTTAAATTGATTGACACTTGTAATTAGAAATAGTTACGTAAAAGCCTTTTGCAATAAACACGTTGTTGGGTTCGACGTCCATGTGGGGCAATTAAGTTATCGTGTATATTTAATATACCTAGGGTAACTTTATGTGGGTGAAGTGCTTTTTGGCTAGGGTAATTGGTTATTTGTGGTATTTGAGGCCAAAACGAGCAGCTCATTTTATGTCCACCACCGCCTATGAACTCCTCCAAATGATCGCCAGGCCACTTTATACTCAGCTCAGGTGTTGCCTTAAATTTCACATTGGAAAACACTGTGATCCACAAATTGTTGCTCGGAGTCTGGGTTCTCTTTGTCCTTCCGACGAGTCCCCTGCGACACAGGATATATTCGTAATGCGAGAGTTTTCTCATTAAAAAGAAAAAATAAAGAAGATAATTGCTAATTTTATACCTCCGAAGGAACAAGGTAAAGAAGAGAAGGCAAGGGGTCATCTTTAAAGGCTCTAGCAACAAAGGAGTGGGTCAACGTTGGCCTTGTATCAGTATTTGTTATTGTGTAGTATCCTCCGATCTAGTAAGACATTTCGCCATATCTATATAAATTCCTTGGACAACTAACAACAAAAAGAACAGAAGAATTGGGAATATCCTTCTTTTTAAGACGGTTAAAATAGTCCACTAACTCATTCCTGTGCTTCCATCTTTTATTACAAGTATTTCAGCTATCCTGATTAATGGTGGCTCTGTTTGAGTTCTTTGAAAATGGAAGCACAATTTAAATGATTGATGACATACTCTTATTTAAATCTAAACTTAATTTTTAAACTATTTGCTGTTAATGGAAAGCTGATACGGTCTGGAGTCTAGAAACATTAGTTTATTGTGAATTTAAAGGGATATATTAATATTAGTCTCTCAGAAAACCGATTTTGAGCAATTATTGATTTTCGCTGTTTGTGTGTGATCTTCGGGGGTCCCTCTCCTATTCGTGAGGAAATCAATTAAATGACAATGATAATGTCTCTAGAGTTAAAGTGTGGGTCACCATGCTGTACTGTACGCGTTCGCATTGAGGATTGTGACCATCACTCTTGGATTCTAGTCATGCTTTCTATTAGGCAGAGTATATTCATTTTGGGAGCAAAAGCATAAAAAGAGTTGCTGGTAGCCTAAGGCGGTAGTTAAAAGAAATCTTTGTGTGATGAACACGGTCATTTGTTTTGTGTCTAAGTGCAACTATGTATGTAGTTACAATCCAGGGTAAGTTATCAGTCTTTGTCTAGTTTGTGCGCAGACAGCCATGTGTGGAGTTCAGAGAGACTGTAGGCAGTTTGTTTCACACGAATTCACTCAATTGCGACCACATTCACGCGATTGATGAAAACTTCCGTGCGGGCCAATCACAACATCGAAAGCGATCTCTGTGATAATCAAGGTCATCCATACCTACATAAAAATAATAATAAATATTATGGACATCTAACACACAACGCTATCTAGTCCCAAGCTAAGTAGAGCTTGTGTTATGGGTACTAGACAACTGATAAATACATATATGCTTTTTTTGTAAATACGTACATATTATACATAGAAAAAATCCAAACTCCGATACAAATATTTGCAGATCATACAAATATTTGGTCCGACCCAGGAATCGAAACCGAGACCTCACAGCAGTCGCAAATGCTTCGCCACCGAGACAGTATATCTCATTAAAAAAATAAACTCATTAAAATATAATTAAAGTGTCAATTTGTTTTTGAAATTAACAGCTTTTCACATAATGCATAACATCAAAAATCAATTTCTAAAATTTTTATTGTTTGTTTGTTCAGACTGTTTGGGCCGATTTTGACGAGATTTTCACTGGTATGTAGCTGATGATATAAGAAATAACTTAGGCCTTCTTTAGACTAACTATTAGCTAGTTAGCTACCTGCGGTTGTTGTTATTAAGGTACAACAATACGGGTAGTACCTGGGGTTTCAGCTAGTATAAAATAAACTCACACTAGACCCTCAGAGCTTTTTAAAGATAATAATGATATAACATTTTAATCGATCTACGCAGTAAAAGTTTAATTTTCGCGTTTTGGAATCCAGGTGATTCTGCTCCGCCTAATGAAGTGCCGTAAATCTTTTCGGAGTGTATGTACGCTGTAATTACGAGGCGGTCTAAAATTATCACTCCCATTACTCCCTGAGGTACTCGCACCCCATTTCTGGCAAATTATTTATTTAAGAACGGCGAGTTTCTTCGTGGCCAAAATTATTTTCTTTTTTATGTTATATAAAGATAAATAAAATGACTTTAAATAATTTGGGTAACTAGAAATTGTATTTTTAACATACATTTTCAACTTGGAAATAAGTTAGAGAAATTCGTGTACGTATGTACAGTAGCAGTAAGGTGTGCGCGCATGTTTGATTTATGTGTGTGTGTGTCTGTGCGCGTGCGTGTGTCTGTTGTCGTATAAAGTGATAGCTGCAACACATTGGTATTATTTATTTTTCGTTATTTTGTTTTGAGCAGTGTGGTTACTATAATACTGGTTCCTTGTTAGGGATCAGACTGCCATATATGAGGTGTCTGAGGTGGGCTTGTATGATAACACTAATGACTGTAGACGTAACTTATGAGATAGTATAGAGCGCGAGAATCTTATGTTGTAATAATAAAGTCGAGGAGCCTCTGATACAAGATACACCCTAGAAGCTCGTAACCGCCACCAGGAGACTTCAGTTACGAAAAGAGCTAACCCTACCGCGTCCCCTTTTTTTTTTTGCGGAAATCCCCTCGAATACCACCCCCTGGTGGCATGTCGGACTCGAACCGACTTAAACCTCACGCCGTCTCAGGTACTAGATGCCGGGGAACCAGGTGCACCCTAGAAAGGAAAATCCTGGAACCCCGACGTACCTCAGCCACCTACGCTTTGTAGATGGCCCCTCGTGTGTGGGAACCCCAATGTTCCCGCTACTGTCCCTAAGGGCGCGCACGCTCCGCAGCGTCCGCGCCGTCACCCGGGCCTCCTTCTGCCTAAATACGATAACCGGATTCTACCATCTATCAAAAATGTTTTGAAAGATTTTATAGCTACATAGGTACACAGATCACCCGAAATTAAACTATAAAACAATAACACTACCGCAAATATAAGTGTTTTTAACCGGAGTACGTGAGAATCGGTTAAATAGTTTTGGACTTCATCGTGAGCAACAACGTGACACGAGAATTATATGTGAGTTATGGCCAATTAATTCCTTTATATATATCCACAGTAAATCAAATTGTATGTCACAAAGGAAAACATTCTCTCTAATAAAAACAAAACGGATATACGGCTATAACACATCGGATTAGGGTAAGACAATAACACTTATAAATGATGGATACGAGGGAATCTCATGGATGGATGGACACCCACGGCTTTATTGTACAGCATCCTGAGAAGATATTACACGATATCCCATTTAGGGATAAATGGTCTAATAGAGTGTTAGTAATAACCAATAACCATTGGTATAGGTAATTTTTTTTTTTTTATGTTATAAAGGGCAAACGAGCAGACGTATCGCCATCGTAAGCGGTTACCGCCGTCCATGGACACCTGCAACACCAGAGGCGTCACAAGTGCGTTGTCGGCTTTTGCGGGATAGGGGAGGGGTATGGGCCTCCGGTATCCTCACTCACTCTGTGATACACAGCACTGGCGCTGTTTCATACCGGTTTTCTGTTAGGTCTTGGTATCACTCTGGTCGAGCCGGCCATGCATGCCGAAGTGCGTGGCTCTCCCATGGTAAAACACAGTAAATTTTGAGATTAACTCTAAATTTACTGTGTTTTGACCCTTGAAATATAGCAAAATTAGCCAACCCACGCAATTCGTTCTTTTTTCAATCATTCTCGGGTCCTGTTAGTCTAAGCGTTGATGTTAACTATCCTATCTTAGGTGCGCCAGCTAAAGACATTTCATAATCACAAATTTTAACAACAAAAAAACTGACTTCAAGAACTGGACCAAATTGAAATATGACCACACGGGAAGCACTAGCTATCGGTTCACCCAGTCGAAAGTTCTAAGGTAACAAACATAAACAAAGATACAGTCGAATTGAGAACCTCCTCGTTTTTCGAAGTCGGTTAAAAAACATGAATAGGTTATGTTAGATAGTTACTTAGTTCATCGTGAGCGATAACGTACTTGTGCCAGTTCATTTATTCATTCATTCATTTCAACCATTTGTCGTCCACTGCTGAACGTAGGTCTCCCTCAAGGAGCGCCAACCATCCCGGTCTGCCCAACAGTCCGCATCCATCCGCTGCCAGCCACTCTTTTTAAGTCGTCAATCCATCTTGCCGCAGGGCGCGTACTTATGCCAATACGGATTTGATATTTTATGAACAGTAAAACATTTTGTGAGATGTGTCTTTTTGTATACCCATATCTATGTGTTGATAAATTGTTGACTTATGGATTAAAAAAACATACTAAGACTGTACAATATCTAACTGTGTCTCATAGAACCTATAGTAAAAGCATTCTTATCTCGAATCTAGATAACCTTGAGCAGAAAGAAAAATCAACTAGGCTCATTAGTCCACCTAGTTTTGTGAGCGGCCACAGGAAAACGACAAACAAAAAAAAACTCGGCAAATTTCCTATTACTTCTTTCTAGGACCATTCATTTTATAACATTATCGTTAGAAAAACATTAAACTTCAGGTCGAGATAGTTTATTTTCAAATGATAAAAAAATATCTTTTTAACAACATAATCTAGCCGCATTTCACCGCGAACTTAATTAGATTAAAAATAAGGTTATGAGAATGCGAGGGTCTTCGGGGAAGGTGAGGCGGGCGGCGAGGTAATTAAGTTGCTAACGTCGACAAAGAAATATATATTCTCGTTATGGGGCAGGTGGAATAGACACGGGATAGGTGGTATTCTAGGTTATTTTTTGCACTAATATCTGAAATAAAACAGTATGAATCCCATTATGAATGTTATAAATGAGAGCTTTGTAACTAACCACTTAAAAGGCGGTGATGAAAAAGCATAATCCGATTTAAAGAGCTTTTATGACAAAGATTAAATCTGTTTGTTTTTAGAATTCCGTACCTTATTCCCTCAAAGGGAAAAAACTAAACCCTCACTCTGTTGTCCGTCTTTCTGTCCCTTGTCAAGTTGAAATTCATATCAAATACATAGGTCTAATTACCTTTAAGCTGTGAATAAATATTTTATATACCTGTAGTTTGTACGGAATACTTGGTGAGCGAGTCCGACTCGCATTTGGTCGGTTTTCTTTATGGTATAGGGAGCTGGGGTCCGATAGTGACTTCCAAATGCAAATCAAGAGTTACAAGTACGTTGCTACCTTTATGACTCTAGAATCAAGAATTTCTCTATATTTCGTCAGTGCGAGAAATAGTATTTAAGAACAAAGTTCCGCTGTTATTATACTATTAGTAATCCGACGCAATTACCAGGAATGAGCCAACCTTCTGTACAAATAAATCTCGAAAACATCTGTAAAAAATAATTTCACGTAAAGTTTCTCTCTTTTCCAGAAATAGAATGTAATTGGTTTTTTTTACACATTTTTTAAAATTACCCCAATACTGACGAAGCAGGAGATACTATAAGTTATATTTGAGTAAAAATTCATTTAAACGAAGTACTATACAAAGTACTGACCGAGCTACTCGCTGTGACACGAAAAGAAAAACTATCGCCCTTCCTGTAAAGGCAAATATTGCTTTTGTTACCCTCTAAAACATAGTTCGCCAACATTTTCAAGATACATATTCGTGTATTATTTCTTTTTGCGAAAACTTTTAGTTTGTGTTTGTGTGATGCTGACAGCTCGTCCCTGGAACAAGATCGAATTTGTTCTTATACATATATGAAGTTTGTTTCCTCTTTGACTTTCCGTCGAACCTCTGAGGCGTGTAATGGAATGTTTTTATGTTCCTTTGATTTATCTTTGTTGTTTTGAGTGATATACGATGGTGATTGATACATATACAATTGTATTTATCGTCGATTTCTTTTTGTATTTCTAAAAGATTGATACCAACCCTACCGTGTTATCTATATTTATATTAATATACTAGCTGACCCTCGCAACCTCGTTTGCGTCTTATATTGCCCGTGGCGTGAAAATTTTCTCCCGTTTTTGAAACATTCTTCATTGATACTCCGCTCCTATTAGTAGTAGCGTGATGATATATAGCCTATAGCTCGATAAATGGACTATCCAACACCGAAAGAATTTTTCAAATCGGACCAGTGGTTCCTGATATTAGCCGGAACAAACATACAGACAGACAAAAATTTTAAAAATATATGTTTTGGTATGTGTACCGTATATACATTTATATGCATGTAGTAGAAAGCGGGTTTTTTAATATTACAAACAGACACTCCAGTTTTATTTATTTGTATAGATTATGTTATAAATGGCTCAAGAGATTTTTTATTTGTTTGCTTGTTTTGATTTAATAATCTAAAGAAGTATGAGTCACGATTGAATGGTTATTATTATGTTGAATGAGAGTATTGACAGAAATATCAGAGGCTATAAAACGTTACCGCGCAACCCTTAGGACCGAAGCCGAGCCAACAAACAAATTGCCGGGGACGTTTATTTATCTATACATATAAAAAATCCATATGGCTTTTCGATTTTTTTTTAATTCAATAGCAGGCTAACTAGCAGACGTAACGCCTGATGGTAAGCGATTACCGCCGCCCATGGACACCCGCAACTCCAGAGGCGTTACAAGAGCGTTGCCGGCCTTTGGAGGATAGGGAGGGGGATAGGGGAAGGGGTTGGGGTATGGGCCTCCGGTATCTTCACTCACTCGGTGAAACACAGCGAAGGTATCACTGTCGAGTCGACCCATTCATGCCGAAGTGTGGCTCTCCCACGAAATATGTTGTAAAGATTTTAATAATTTAAAATTTAAAATAAAAATAACACGCTGCCTATTCTTGATATGGGCGTTAAAATGTTAAATGAAAAATATATTTTAAAATAAGTATTTATAGATCCCATCATGTAATATATTAGTACTCACGTAGACTAAACAAATGACCTCAAAGTGTATGTATTTATCTTGTGCAGTTAAGAAGTAGCCATGGCCGGTTTCCTGCTTCATCATCAGAACAGCTGGTACCGTGTAGGTGTATCGACACTGAAGAAACATGCCATTTTCCTAAATAATTTAAATTATTTAACCATAATAGAAATACGATGAAACACAAAGTGCTAGGTAATGGAATAAAACCAAATACCTGCGTCATTAGTTAGTTAGTTAAACAATGGATTTAAACAAAAAAGCGGACAACAAAACCTAACAATAACCTACATTTCACAATTATGATCGACACAATGTGACAGGACAAAAACAATCACGTAATACATGTGACGTAATGGAAAATAATAAATAAATTTATAATAAATTGTAAATGATTACCTATCATCAGGATCATTATTACTTCCTACCCAACTGCGGCGAAGGAAGGGTAATAAGTTTTGGCAGTTAAGAATATGGTCCCCATAACACCTAAACTACTGAACCGATTATAATGAATGAGGTGTCAATAAATTCGTAATAATAACCCGTGTGACATAGATAAATTTTATCAACAGTTGTTATGTAATCGGGTTAACTTCAATCAGATAGTAGAGCAACGCCAAGTTTCTGAGTATGTTTGTTGCACATTCACGCAAAAACTACTGAATGGATTTTGATGAAACCTTACAATAATATAGCTTATACATCAGAATAACACATAGGCTACAATTTATAAAGATATAGCTCCGCCTCGCGGCGTTGCCCGCCGATATTGTCGTACCGCAGGTAACACTGCGGGGTTCAGCTAGTAACGATATAACTGTAATAACGGAATATTATAATATTTACTACTTAATTTTTTTTTGTATTACCTAATTTTTCCGCAAGACACTAACTCTACACTTTCTCCTAATCATGTTGTCCCTCCATCCAATGGTTGCATGTAACAGATTGCCTCTGTGCGATAAGGCCACCAAACTTTTCTAATTTGAAGTGAACAGTACAATAAAGAGATCTACTATTATTAATATAATATAATGTTTGTTCCAGATGTAGGTTACGACTACGTGGTAGATCAGCAGCCAATCGGCAAGCTGTTGTTCAGACAGTTCTGCGAAAGAAACCGCCCCCACTATCACAAGTACAATAACTTCCTCGATGCGGTTAGTATCTACTCAATATCATGTTATGTAGGTAATTGCATATTTTATATTATTTATTTTATTTATAAACTAGATTTGTGCATGTTGAATCTAATAAATTGGTTTTATTGCTTTGTAGGTAGGTAGAAAACAGATTAGCGGTATTAATATGTTAGCGTACGGGTTAGTGATCAGAGAACGTGTAGTCGACCCACCCAGGACACATAATCAACTAATTACTATCCCGACATTTTATTAATTTAAAAAAGCCGTTCGAAAAGATGTCATTTATTTTTAACTAGCGACCTTTGAAGTTCTCTTCTACTGTAGCATATATTATATATATATAATAAACCTTCCATTTAAATCGCTTAATCTATTGCTAAAACTGCAATAAAAAGGGTTTAGTAGTTTAAAAGATCCAAGCGGACAGGCGAAGCGACTTTATTTTTAACTACATCTGTGAAGATATTAATCGATGTTCTGCTTTACTGTGTGAACGTTTTTCGACGCAAAAATCTTGCACTTTCATCAAAGAAACTTTTTACAAATGTTGTTACAGATCTTTCGACTCCTCCCATCCCTTGTTACACTTCGCCGATCAGCTCCCCTATCGATTTCGACATCCCCAAATATCTCCATTAAAGTAGCTTGACAAGAAGTTCATTTTTATTGCAAGGTCTGTTGGCGTTCTCTGTAGTACTGCTTACCTTATCAAAACAAGTAGTTCAATCACAAAAAGGTCCGTTAAAATGCTTGAAATATATTTTATCTAGAATATCTATAGAAGTTATTTATTTAATATTTATTTCACATAAATAGAGTACGCCGCCGGCGGGATTATTTTCAGTACACCTACACATACTAATAACCAATATAAAATTATATTAAGTCTTTACCTATTAAATAGGTGGTTTTTTTTTTTTTTTTTATTGAATAGTGGGCAAACGAGCAGACGTATCACCTGATGGTAAGCGATTACCGCCGCCCATGGACACCCGCAACACCAAAGGCGTCACAAGTGCGTTGCCGACCTTTGGGGGATGGGAAAGGGAATGGGGGGAGGGGTTGGGGTATGGGCCTCCGGTATCCTCACTCACTCGGTGAAACACAGCGCAAACGCTATTTCACACCGGTTTTCTGTGAGGCCGTGGTATCACTCCGGTCGAGCCGACCCATTCATGCCGAAGCATAGCTCTCCCACGGTATTTATGTGAACTGTGCCAAGGGGCAGCAAGTGCACCCTCTTCCACCCCCTCCCGGCACTCATAGATTTATTATAATAGTAGACCTCAACACGGGTAAACTTAGCGAGGTCTGCTCGCATACCTATTTTCTTTTCGTTTTATGTCTAAATCCTGCATGACAATAAAAATAATGTTTCACTATTACTGACAAGAAATTCAGGCACATAGTAACAATTATGCGGAAGTTGGTTTCTAATAAATTACCCGCTTTTTGCATAATGAAACGTGTAAACCTCAAATAAAATGAGTTACAAATTATCATCTCTAAAAACATTTTCCATTCCTTAATTCGTACGCAAAGACGTTTGAAGTCACGCTCCGTCGGGGATGAGACAAACACGATTGGTAAACAGACTCGCCCACACTGGCACTGGTGACAAATAATACGGCCCGACGAAAATAGTCCACGGGTACATTATGTATGTGAATGATGGCAACAATTTTAAAGGGGAATTGAATCAGCTAAAAATATACTTTATTTAATAAACATTTTGTAATTAACAACTAATAAACTGTAGACTATATAATAACTGATGGCTCATTCAGCATAGTTTTAAAATAATAAATTTTCGGGTTAATATAGATAGACACTCATAATATAAATAATGTGGCTTTGAAAGGATTTTCAAAATCGGTTCAGTAGATTTTTTTTTATTGTATAGGGTGAAAACGAGCAGACGTATCGCCTGATAGTAAGCGATTACCGCCGCCCATGGACACCCGCAACACACAGAGGCGTTACAAGTGCGTTACCGGCCTTTTAAGAAGGAGTTCGCTCTTTACAAAAAAACACAAATACACCCTACAACATCACTAAGTACCTATTTATAACATTAGTACAGATGAAGATTCTTTGTCCTGGGAGTGACAGATGAGGCCATCTTTCACATCACATCGGGGACATCGGGGTTCCCATACAGTAGAGGGCCACCTACAAGCTGTAGGTGGCCCGAGGTACATCGGGGTTCCAGGGTTTTCCTTACTAGGGTTGCACCTGGTTCCCCGGCTTCTAGTACCAGAGACGGCGTGCGGTTTTAGTCGGTTCGAGTCCGACATGTCACCAAGGGGTGGTATCCGAGGGGATGTACGCACGATAACAGCACCGCAAACTTGACACAAAGCCTATAGATACCAATCCGTTTGACTAGCGTGGTATAGTAGAACAAAACTATATTTCTAACAAGAGTCCTATGTCCAGTGATGGACTATTTAAAGCTGTTGTTGATGTTACGCCGGTAATGATGGCTACGGTCTTAAAGGAGAGTTTAATAAATATCTGATAATAAAAAGGTTGAGACAGTTGAACTGACTGAACTACACACAAACTTCCAGATTCTTCTTCTTCCTAGCCTTTATTATACCCATTATTTAGGCACGTAAAGCTGTCGGTCCTGCTCCTGATCTCTTCCGTGACGAAGCTACTTGTTATAGATTAGCATCGCCTTCAGCGTTACCCGCGTTTGTTGAAATACCGCGTGTAACCAAGGGGCTCAGCTTAGCTAAAATCCCAAAGCCAATAAGACAACTTGTATTACAAAACTGAAATTAAAATAATTTTAACTTGAAATTGGTAACCGTTTGGGAAATAACATAAATATTATAAAACAACAGCAAAGATAAATAACCGCTGTTTCTTAGATGTATAAATTTAAATTAATTAATTTTTGTATTGATATTATTAAACATTTTGAACTGTTACATATTTAATAAGACCTTCATTTGTAACTGGGGTTGCCACCCGTAATAAACAACTGGTAATCTTCTTTTCTTTTTAAATTTAATTTAAAATGTAAAAATTATCTGACCCTATTTTTGTTTAATATCATTTGCCTTTATATTACTTAGTGGTCGCCTCGTGGTCGAAATTCGGCCAGGATTTTTTTTAACTCTCTGCGGTTCGCATAATTTTCGTAAAAAGGGGTAAACGACGTTTTTGCTTCACGTATTAATATATAGATATATTATTTTGGCTATTTACGCATGTCAAATTTTGTCATTTCCTATAGTTGTTATGTCTGTCGGTTGGTTTAATTCTCTGTGTGAATGTGTATAGTTTTGCCCGCAGACAGACCGGTATGAGGTTGAAGTGGACGAGGCGCGTGCGGCAATGGCGGCTGAAGTGTTCCGCAAATATTTGAGGACTGCTGACTCCGAGGCTGTGACTGACGTCGTTGGCAAGGCCGTCATCGACGCTGCTTATAACCTTATTCATGGTATGTGATTCGTTATTCCGATTCCGATTTTGGTATTTTAAATTAAAAAACTCCACGGTTGGATAAATCGTTCACCACATCACTTTGTTTGATTCACAAATTGTTGTTCTGAGTCTGGGTGTTTTTTGTATCCGTTTCATATATGTTTATGTATATTCCTAAATAGATATAGTACAGGGTGTATATACCTAAACCAGATAATTTTTAAAATAATTAAACTAAATTACTCCGGTTACTGTAGTGATTTAAGCGGTCAACACGCCGCTTCATACTGTGCGGCGTGTTGAGTTCATCACTTTGTTCTATTCACAATTTGTTGTTTTGAGTCTGGGTGTTCTTTGTGCCCGTTTCATGTATGTTTTTATGTAAGTCGCGCCACATGGATGTATTTTTTAAAATAGTTAAAATAAATGACTCGACGGTTACTGAAGTGGTTTAACTTTTTTTTTTTTTTAACGTGTGGAAACCCCCTCGGGCCCTTACCCCACCGGGGTCTTTTTTTTTTTTTTTTTTTATTTGTAAACCCACTTTATGTGGATTTATTCTCACACCTCCAACATAATCGGAGTCTTTTATGAATCTAAGTCCTTTCATTCTTGTTAAATTCTCCCGTTGTTTCGCCGTTCTATTCTTCCGTTCATCCTTTCATACGCTGATTATTGTATTTGTGCTATTTTATGCTATTCTACTATTTTTGTTTTTCCATTCGTCCTTTCATACTTTGTCCAGTTCAGTCCTTGTCTTTGTTCCAATATTTATATGCGTGTTTACTTTAACTAAATTTAATTATTGCAAATCCTAAATTTTAAAGAACTAAATATTTGTATCAAAATTATTATTTACTATGTTACTTTTTAATTTTTTACTCTGGCTCTACGCTATGATCTACTAAAAATACTCATTATTTTTGGAGTCATAGTGTTTTAATTGCCTTTTGTTGTTGTCTTCTTTAATTTTGTGTGCACGATGTTCCTTTTTATTTCTGTTGCTGGTTGTTCTGCGTAAATTTAAATTTGCATTTTTAGTTGCAGTATTTTCCTCTAATATGCGCGTCTGTTTAGTTCCAGGACTTTCCTTGGTCGGTTGGGGGGAAGTTCTTGCGACCCTAGGGTTTTGAATGGCAGACGGGTAGTGTATCACGGTCACCGAGGAGCCCTCAGCCAGTGCTGGCAGAGGTCCACAATCCAGTATCAGTATACTGGATTGTGGACCTCGCGATGTTATCCCACTTAGCCCTTACTGGGCACAAGTCGCTAAATGCGTTGTGCCCTGTGCTGCTCAGCTTCTCCCCTTGGCAGTTACAGCAGTTTGGCTCTGTAGCGTAGTCCGGGCACTCGGTCCTCAGGTGGGGCCCGCCGCAGTGACTACACCTAGGCTCCGTGCTGGTACAGAACCTCCTGACATGGCCGTATCCTAGACACAGGGAGCACTGCACCAACGGGGACTGGTCAGCCACCCTGATCGGCTGCAGGTCGAGATGCAGTCTCCCCATGTCCAGGGCGCGGGACCAAACCGCCGGGGAGACCCTGAGCACCACATGGCACGTGTGGGGGTTTCTTGCTGTCCTTCTGTACAGCACCGACAGTCGATCCTGGTCCGGTGTGAGGTCGCGGAATATTTCATTATTCCGCGACCTCACAGCGTTAATTATATCCTCGTCCTTTTTATGTTTTAGGACGCTGTACAGTACTAGAAGAGGATCCTTGTTTTTTATTTCCTACACCACGAGGTCCCTTCCCTTTTCTGTTATTCTTTTTTGGGCCTTTTTCTTATCCTCTTCCGTTTTGTACCCTATTATAATTTTCCTGTCTTTTCCTTTCCTTATCTTTTCCACTTTAATCCAACCCTCATCTTCGTTCGCTGTCTTTCTTAACTTCTCTATAACCTGTTCCCCTGTGTCCATCTCGTCTTTGGACGTAACGGCTATCGAGTGCAAGGTCGTGCGCACCGGGGTTTGCGGCGGGGTGGTGTGTCGGAATCGAACCGACTAAAACCACACGGTGTGCCAACTCTGCGCCTGAGAAGGAAGGGGTCCGGGAACTGCAGTTATTAACACAACCGGACCCCTCCCAGCGCCTGCCCGAACTGAAGCGGGCACCTTCTGTGGCGTTATAGTACCTACAGCAACGTGTGTCGCAGCTAGTTGTACATATAAACCTTCCTCTTGAATCCCTCTATATAATCCTGAAAACTGCATTCAAATCCGTTGAGTACTTTAAAAGATCTAAACGAACAGACAGTGGCCACAATTTCATTTTATACTATGCAAAGAAATAGGAAACACGAATCTTTAGTAGCAGTTATTCATATCTCAGTCAACTTACCAAGTAATTCATTCTGTTTTGGCCACTTCAAAAACACTCATTACATAGTTTATAGACCATAATTCAGTTAATATTGTTCATTTTCCAGCCGGTCACAAGGACATATTCTTAGAATGCGTCCGATGCGTCAAGAACTTCCTCGCGGGCTCACCGTTCGCGGAATTCGAGCGTTCCATGTACTTCCATCGGTATCTCCAGTGGAAATGGTTGGAGGCACAGCCGGTTACGCAGAACACCTTCAGGATGTATCGGGTACTTGGTAAAGGTGGTTTCGGCGAAGTCTGCGCTTGTCAAGTTAGTAGATTGAGTTTAATTATTCGTTCATGTGTTTATACTTTGTTGTTTTGTAAAAAAACAATAAGTATTCTGCGAGAACCTAAAACAGAAAAGGACTATGAATTATCCTTTTAATACTGAATCTGGATTGCACGGTTTTCATAGTGATTTCCACTTTCTGTTGCCCTAGTGTTCAAACTAGGGATGTTAGATATTCATCGATGTTAACTTCGATAACATCGACATATCGATGTTTTGATTTCGATAACATCAACATATCGATGTTTTGATTTCGATAACGTCGACACATCGTTATGAAACATATTCTCAATCATTGTGCAGCGTGCAGGTATTAAAAAAACTGTCAACTTAAAGGAAAACATCGAACCAAATTATTTTTTCACAGAGTAAGCCCCAAAATACCGATTAGTTGTCATTAATATAAACTCATAGACTCATATCAAAATTTTGTTTGCAACCCAATACATCGATGTTTATCGTACATCGATACTTTTGACGATGTTAATATCGACGTCAACATCGCTGTTTTTTTATTCCACAAATCGTAGTCCCACATGGGACTACGATTTGTTTGATTCCCAATTAATTGTTCTGAGTCTGAATATCTTCGTGTCCGTTTTAGGTATGCTTATAAAGTCCCCCGTTACACAGGATATATTTTAAGTGCCAGAGTTGATTTATATAACTAAAATGAAGAAAGTAGATGCCAAATATGATTTATTTACTAAAAATAAAATAAAAATCAAAAATACAGGTTCGCGCTACTGGAAAAATGTATGCATGCAAAAAGCTAGAGAAGAAACGCATAAAAAAACGCAAAGGGGAAGCCATGGTGCTCACAGAGAAGCAGATACTGCAGCGGATCAACTCGCGGTTCGTCGTCAACCTCGCGTACGCGTACGAGACAAAGGATGCACTCTGTTTAGTACTCACTATTATGAACGGTAAGGAAAACACGTATTAACATAAAGATATTTAGAAATAGTTTCGTAACAAGTGTTTTGTATCTAAAAACTACATATCACCTTCATCATCTTCATAGCCTTTATTATTCCCAAGATTATAACAGGTCGGCTACTAGTTCAACCGTTTTATCTGAATATCAGTTTTCCACGGAGCGACTAACATCGGACCGTTGATCCAGCAGTCTAACGTGGGCCTCTTAATGTGTTCATCGAGGCTATCGAAGCAATGATCACTGAATCCACATTCCACATACCGATCAAATACTTGTGGCTAAGCTCCGTACATAAAGGTTAAAAAAAAACAACAAATATTATAATTAATTGCGCAGGTGGTGATTTGAAGTTCCACATCTATAACATGTGCAATCCAGACACGGGTTTGGGCCTGGAGCGGGCTCGGTTCTACGCGGCGCAGGTGGCGTGCGGGCTTGAGCATTTACACAAAATGGGAATTGTTTACAGGTAATACTCCTTAGATTCTTTTATCCTCAGAAGTACCTCTTTTATATTCTCTTATTCATAATATACACACGTAATCATACACTATATAACCTACAACTGCTGAATGAATGCATTTTTTCTTTTTACGGGTGGAAACACCCTCGGGCCGTCACCCCGCCGGGGTTTGCGGCAAGGCGGTGTGTCCGAATCGAACCGACTAAAACCACACGGTGTGCCACTCTGCGCCTGAGAAGGGAGGGGTCCGGGAACTGCTGTTATTAACTCGACCGGACCCCTAAAGCTGAATGAATGCCTCCCCCAAGGAGCGTCAACTATACCAATCTCGGAAAGTCCTACTTGTTTCTTCGTACATTCATAAATAACTTCTTTCAGAGACTGCAAACCAGAGAACATTCTACTAGATGATGCGGGTCACGTTCGTATCTCGGACCTGGGGCTGGCGGTGGATGTTCCTGAAGGAGGCACTGTCCGGGGCAGGGTCGGTACTGTAGGATACATGGCACCTGAGGTAAGACTACCTCAGTCCAAAAAAAAATTGAGTGCAGATGATATCATGATATATGTATTGTTCTTTGTGTCCATTTCATGTATATTTGACAAGTATCCCGCGACACAGATTTAGGTTCTCCATTGCGGGAGCTGTCTTTTAAAAACAAGAAAGAGTACCAAAACAATTAAAGCGTTCTGAGTATAAAAACAAACTCTTGGTTTTGTAGTACTTCTAGCATTATGTAACATCAACGCAAATATCAATAGTGGCAGTAGTAATGATAGTAGATAGTTAGTATTACAACCCCGATACACCCCGATATAAGTATTTCGAATAACTTACCTGGGCTTCGCCTCAATTTATGTAGTATATGAGAAATAATGAAATGATTTTTTTAAATATCGTCTTTCTAATGTAGTGTACCTGATTCTAATAACTCCTCAAAGCGTAATATGAAGTTATCTGGAAAAGTATCGTAAAAGGTTGGAGTGATACCACGGCCTCTATAAAAACTGATGTTAAGTAAGTCTTTTTTAGGTGTTTCTACAATTTTTTTAAATTATTGTTATAGGTGATAGATAATGAACGGTACGGGTTCAGTCCGGACTGGTTCTCTTTCGGATGTCTGGTGTACGAGATGATCGAGGGACGAGCCCCGTTCAGAGCACGGAAAGAGAAAGTGAAGCGGGAAGAAGTCGATCGGAGAGTCAAGGTCAGTGCGCTAAGGTCAAGGTCGTCAATAATATAGTTGTTGTAAATTATTTCAGTCACAAATGGCGGTGTGAACGTTTTTGTTAATTTTGCTTTGATCGTTAATCGATATTGGATATACCGCGTCTGGCAATAAATAAAAAAATATAATTATATATAAATATATATAAATATTTTGTATATCAAGTTTTCTCATTAAGTTTTTAAAGTGTTTATTTCTATTACGAAATAAGAAATCAATCAATAGAAATTAATTACCAGATACGTATCTATATCCTGAGTATCGATTTTAATTAAAACTATGAACAAGTATCTAAGGTTACCTTTTATTTTTCTTTTCGCACCATACCTTTCGTTCGTGGGGAACGAAGGGCGCGTGTAGGACTCCCAGAAGACCGGTCTATCCATTAAATCCCGCGGTGGCCTACCTCGGCAGTCGGGAGGAGCTCCAGGAACGCAACGGTGGCTTTTGAATTCCTTCCTGCCGGACTGAGGTACGGCAGGAAGGAATTCACGGGTAACCAAGGTCACCCCCGGTGCGGGACTCTGTCATGGCTCACACCGTTCTACACAGTATGAGGTACTACACCGATCCGCCTCAGACGACACCCCCTCGGCCGCACTGGGGTATTACTTTTCTCGGGCCGTTCGCGGCGGCCACATCTCTCATAGACGTGGCAGCGACCCTTAGGCGACGATCGGGGAGCTAGCGGCCTCCACCGCGTCCCCTTCGTCCCCTCGTTCGAGCGGGATCGGTTTTTTCCCGATTTCGCTCTGCGGACTTCTCCCGGAGCATAACGCCCTCACTTCCCATCCCTCATCGTTCGGTGGCGGTGAATCCAAGGTTAGCTAGATCTATGAAGGGAAAGGTCAAGGTCAAGGAAGGTCGTGTAACGTTCCAGCACGAGCAAGAGAAGTACTCGAGCAAGTTCAGCGAGTGCGGGCGGGCGCTGTGCGGCGCGCTGCTGGCCAAGAGCCCGGCGGCGCGGCTCGGCTGCGGCGCGGCGCGGCGCGGCGCGCGCCTCGTCAAGGAGCACCGCTTCTTCGCGCACCTCGCCTGGGCGCGCCTCGAGGCGGGCATGGTCGACGCGCCCTTCGTGCCAGACGTACGGCCCATGCCCTATGCCCCGCTATACAGGGTGTAAAAAGACGACTACCGAAAACGAAAGGTGGTGATCCAGCACCCCAAAACTTATCAAAAAAAACAAACAGTTGTCTTTAAAAAAAAGTGTAGCTTGAAAAAACAATGTGTCAAGATTTTTATTAATTTCAGAAGCCAGCAATGTACAACTTAACGCGCCCGCGCGCTCTGTCGCGGTCATTGCACTCACCCGGTCAGCTGTTTTTATATTAAAATACATTACTGTTTTATTGATTTTCTTTGTTTTTTGGTCTTCTAAATAAGATAATTAGGTAGTTTGGGTCCTGTTATGTTTTACTATGTGTATGTAAACAGAAAAAAAATATAAAACGACTTAGATAAATTAACATTTTTTTTGAGTTTTTTTTTCGCTAAACCTATTCAATATCATGGTCTGATTACAACCCCCAAGTTTTCGGTAGTAGTCTTTTTACACCCTGTATATACCTCACTCTAATACCTATCAAAAAAATTCATAAAAAAACGACCACACTGAACCACGACCATCAAAATAAAAGAAAAGAATCGTCAAAATCGATTCACCCAGTCGAAAGATCTGAGATGATTAAAAAAAACAGTTAATTTAAAAACCTCCTCCTTTTTTTTCTTCTTTTGAATTCCGTTAAAAACCGGTAATGTGACGTCATTTCTCAACAGCTACGTTCGTTCGAACGAACCGTATGAAATTATCCATGTGATGACGTACTAAGAATACGCAATATGATCACCCCTACTCATTAAAGGTGTCGTAAGAGTAGACTAAGAGAGCGACTCGAAACGAACCTTATACCGACTCGTATGGTCTGCTGGTCATGCTTGTTACAGTTAGCTAAAACCTTCATTCGCAAGAAACACTTATGTCTAGCATAATACTGTGTCTACAAATTGTTTTATTTAGTCTTTGTGTCCGTGATAATATTATTAAATTGTATATTTAAAATTTCCAAAAAAATATTTAAATTGTTGAACAAATTATTTGAAATCTTAATAAATTTCTATAAACTAAACTTTTTTTTATTAGACTTCAATACTTTAGTCTCTATAGAAAATTTTGGCCTAGGTATACGAATCAAGTTGGTATAAGGTTTCTATCTTAGAGATCCGGTCGTGTCATTAACAGCAGTTCCCGGACCCCTCCCTTCTCAGGCGCAGAGTTGGCACACCGTGTGGTTTTAGTCGGTTCGATTCCGACACACCGTCCCTCCGCAAACCCCGGTGGGGTGACGGCCAGAGGAGGTTACGTGTGGTAAAAAAAGTTTTCTTTCTTGCCTTCTCTTTGTGCAATTGTACTATTGCCTTATGCAGTTTGCTCCCTAAGTCAGCTTTATTACACTCGCGATATGAATAGCGGCAATTACACATAGACAAGTAGTATTTACATTTTTAATCTATATTACAGCCTCACGCTGTGTACGCAAAAGATGTGTTGGACATAGAACAGTTCAGTACAGTGAAGGGGGTGAACTTAGATGCTGGGGATGACACCTTCTACGGCAAGTTCAACACAGGCTCCGTCAGCATCCCCTGGCAGACTGAGATGATTGAGACGGGGTGCTTTAATGAGCTCAATGTTTTTGCCAGAGGTAAGAAAATACCTATACTCTATGCGCTGTAGCATGGTGCGGGTGACAGTTTCAGTAACACTTCGTTTCACTCTTGAAAGTTGCCGCGATTTATAAATTATGACTGAGTATTTCAGCTGTACCACATTCGCAATATATTAAATCATTAATAATTGTAGTAAATTAAATTAAACCAAACCAGAATGTTCTAATCTACAAATAAAATCAAATTTCATGAAAAATTAAGCAGTGTTATGCGTATGGCGTAACGCCATAGAAGTATTTAGTGATGGGATGTACTGCTACGATGGATAGTCGATATTTTTCATAATAAAAAACGGTAATTTTTAATTGTTAAAATTGGTCTATAATTATAGTAGTATATATTATAGTAAGGTTGCTAAAAGGTTGTTAAGTAAAAATACATTTTATTCGTCCAAATTCATTTCAAAATCGTCATATCAGATTCAGGTACATCTGAATTGTCACTCCATTCATCATCTGAGTCTGTGACGGATATTATTAACGAACAACAACCTCCCTGGCCTGACTACCCAAAACAGTTTATTTTTGTATGCTTAGACATGGTAATAACAACGAACTCAACAAACAAATAACAGTTACACTGCACAACTGAATAACACACTCATTTTCATAACAATATTAAAGAGAACTAGATTTATGCTGCGAGTATCGTATGCGATAAAAATGAATTGCATAACGTCACATCCCTTAGTTATGTGATACTGATAGATGTCAACGTCGTACAGGCAAATGTCACCTGCACCATGCTACAGCGCAACGAGTATAGTCTTTGAAATATAGCTCAATATCTCTGACCATATAGCTACGAAACCGATGGAAAAGCTTTGAACAAATAACTTGTATTTGTTCTTTATTATACATGTAGCGAGTAACATTCATTTAAATATACAAATATTCAAATGAATGTTACTCGCTGTGCCGACCTCCACATACAACATAACATACTACAGCGCCATTTACCGAAGTTACACTGAACTACGGAGTAACCTACAAAACGAAGAAACTACCAATCCTGAATCGCGCAATTAAAGTTCTCGCGCCGATTATCATATATACAACATCCCAACATCAACTGTTGGGCAGTAGCCCGCCAGGCATGATCACCTCGCCTGGTCGGAGGATCCTTCCTTTGTGTTGGAGGGACATGATACCCGTTCCCCCACATACATATTAAACACATAAATATTTAAGTTACAAGGAAATGAAAAACTAAGTTTTCTTCAAGTAAACTTGAATTGAAAAGAGAATAGCAGAGAAACGTAAGGCCACAGTCATTAGTAACTTGGGAATTGTTAGAGAAACGTATATAACCAAAATATAATAAGGGTTTGAATCATTTAGCAAAATACATTGTATACTAATACACACATATAATAAGACTGCACGGTTGGCCTAGTGGTTTAAACGTTCACTACTGCGCCAAGTGCCGTGGGTTCAAATCCCACGTGGGACATCACTTTGTGTGATCCACAAAATGTTGTCCTGAGTCTGGGTGTTATTTGTGTCCGTTACATGTATGTTTGTAAAGTCCCCCGCGACACAGGATGTATATTCCTAATGCGGGAGTTGTCTTTTTAAAAAAAAAAAATAATAATAATAATATTTATACATAATATGTACTAGACATAAATACTTACAATATTCATACTTCAAATGTACCTGTCAATTCTAAAATGATAGTAGGGACAAATATCACAGAGTTCAAGTTATGTTTTAAAGACTGTAAGTTTATAATTAAATTTCAATCAACGCCATCTAGCGACGATTGGTCGACTTACTTGGTAAATGCTGATGCTGTATCACAATATGAATATTATCACACAAACACAATCTGCGTTTATCTAATGTATAAAATATCTCGTGTGACAATATTTGTGGGCGAACTCCTCCAAAACGGTGTGACGGATTTTTGAATGTTTCTTTTTTAAATTTAGTGGGTGTTTTCAATCATTTTTAATATCGTTTTCTTTGATAGTTTATATGGCAATACGAATTTTGCCGGGTTAGTTATTTTTGAATAATATTTTTAACATTGCTTTCACTTGAATTCATGTGTGAAATAATTGTTATAGGTGATGACAGCAAGGAGGCTCCCACAGTAGACCTACAGCTAGTTCCCGTGGCCAACACGCAGGAGGAAGAGAAAGGCTGCTTCATGTTCGCTAGACGAGTGAGTAATGACCGTATAAAAAAGCTAAAAAGTAACTTCAGTTTATGATTAGTGAAAATTAGATAAATATTAACAACAATCAGGCTACATTGGCAACCAGTTGTCGTAGGAGAAAAAAAATACCTTTATACTCAACCAGTGGTTAAAAACGATTTTATTTTTTAACAACTAGTTGCCAACCATGACATCTATACTAGTAAATAAAATTGAAGTGTTTGTTTGTATTGTCAAATTGTTTCGGCTAATCTCTGAATCGGCTGAATCGATTTCGATGGTTTTCACATGCAGATAGCTGATGTTATAACGAGTAACTAAGGCTACTTTTATTTTAGAAAAAGATATACGATTACGGGAAAACAAAACCTTTGAATAAAACTAGTCGGTAAAGATAGTCAGCGCAGTTTTTAGACAATAACATAAGTATGGTTGCTACAAACGAAAAATCAATCTACTTATGTTTAAGAAGTCGACTGAGCAGTAACTAAAAACAAGTGAAACGTATTTTTCTGCAACACGTACAAAGGTTTTCAATTAGATAAGATCAAATTGGAAGCACTTAACAAAAATACTTTTCAATTTCAATAAATTTTATCGATATAATTTATTACTATCTACACATGGGCATCCCTATTTGATCTCTTTACATATCATCCATAAAAATACTATTTAAATATAATAATAATACTATCGGTAAAAAAATCATAACTTGGATGATAAAATAATCAAATGCTTATATAAATGATGTATTTATATTTGTTCGTGTGCTACTCCATTACTGTACAGAGCTAAATGCGTGTAATTATGAAATTCGTTTCGATTAAAAAAACAGATTGATAGATAGATAAATCTTTATTTGAACACCGTATTACAGATTTAAAAGAGTACAGAAAATGATATGTATAATGTACAAAGGGCGGCCTTATTGCATGCAGCAATGTTTATCGGCAATGTATTCCACAAGCGCACATATTTGCCGATTCATTGTTTAAATATATAACCAAAAAAAATTGTAAAACTTTTATTTATTAAAACACTTTTTTTTATGATTTCTGCAGGTGCTGTGTCCTCAAAAGAAAATATCAGCGAGACTCCGCGCCGTGCCGGTCCCGGAGCACCTTCTGGCCCCCTCCTCCCCTCCACCCAACCCTCAGCCGCCCCCCAGCTGACCACCATTATGCGACGCTCACAATCTCTAACTGAATCAATCCTAATATGTTCACCTTACTTCTTCACGTTTCAATGGTAAGGAATGGCGGTAACATGAGTAAACATTCAACAAAAACCTTACACAAAACATTTGCTTTTGAAACCTTATGACGTGCACTTGTATTTACTTTTCAGGTTAGTTAATAAATTAACCGATTTCTTGGTTGTGGTCTGAATGTGTAGTCGAGTAAAAGTGACTTACACAATGCCAAGACGCGTAATAATATTTTTAGTCTTCCAAGATTCATGTACTAAACGTTAATTTAAACCATAAGTTGTATGGACTACGACTTATTTTCAATTGTTTATAGCGGAAAATGGTAGCGAATGCAAGCTTTTTTTTAATACTTAAAAAATGTTTTGTGTAAATGTTTTCCAAAAATGTTAATGAAATATGCACTGAAGATTTGATTTCATTAGTCTCTTAATGCGAGTCAGCTTTTTTTTTCATATTGTTTGATCATGTTGTTCATTGAACGTGTATAACGGTCTTACTTCGTACACCTCAAAATGTAAAGACTTAATTGTAATGTGACGTTCATTTGAATTTGAAACTTAAATACATAAGGATATGATGCATTTTAATTTGTACCTGTCGATTAGTATTTCTGTTTTTCTAATTCGTATATATTTATATATATAACTAATTAGTTTCGCTTATATCTGTGATTCATTTTGAAATGATCACAAAAGCTTCACATTCTGCATGAGAACTTGTTTTATGTAGAACACGGTTCAAAATGGTTTGTTTATCCGTCGAAATACAAACCAAAGTGAGATTTAAAAATATTATGAAATGAAAAACAGATTTAAGCCAAGTATATACACATAATATACATACATAATTATGATGACCTGTTGATAAACATGAACAATTTAGTGTAAGTACGATATTTTTTGACAATGGCAATTGTAAGTGTGTTGTCAATTATAAAACGCACTTAGTTCCAAAGTCTCAGGTGTTATAGAACATTTTTTTGATTTAAAATATTTCTTCTTTCTGTTGTCTCGTGTTCTTAGCTATTAGGCATCTAAATATGTATCTAAACTTTTCGGGAGTATTTTTTTCCAAAACTGTCATAGCCGTTGATTCTGACGGGACGGATGGAGAATACAATAATACAGCTGTAATAACAGGGATGCGGGAACTGATTTTATTATAGAAGATATCTATCATCCGCCTAGCGAAGCTCAGCATTACTGCCGAGTAATTCCTCAAATAATAGGACTTAATTTGGAAGGAAATACTTATCCCTTCTGCCTATTCAACTTATGGTGCTTGAGAACCACTCATCCACCACTCGCGGCGTTACTTCCAGTAATTTTAAAAATCAGTCTAGTCCCACACATTTTTCCAATTGATTTTTAGTACAAATAATGTATTAATAGCAGTTGTGTAAGTGTAGTTAAACCAGTAAATGAATGTTATGATGAATTGTAAACCTCACTTCAGTATCTCGTGCGTAGGTGATGTTGAACACAATTGAAATTTTATAATTAAGATATTTCTGAGTGATATTCATATTTATCAATTATAAACGGTTTTACTTTTGGCTGTCTAGTTTCAAACTTGAACGATCGTTCGCATCAGTGTGATAATTACTGATACCGATGCGAAGCGACTAGCTAGACGGGGATTCCCGAAATATATACTTGAGTTAAACCATTAATATCGTCAGCCTATCTCAATCCACCGCTGGCCTTAAGCTAAATTAAATAAAAAACTATGTATACACTTACAATTGCCATTGTTCCAATATTTGTTAGTTCGACTGATATTATCCTGTAACCGCAATGCATTTAGCTCTGTACAGTAATGGAGTAGCACACGAACAAATAAAAATACATAATTTATATAAGCATTTTATTATTTTATCATCCAAGCTTATAATTTTTTTATCGATAGTATTATTATATTTCGATAGTATTTTTATTGATGATATGTAAAGAGATCGAATAGTGATGCCCATGTGTAGATAGTAATAAATTTTATCGATAAAATTTATTGACATTCAACTGCATTTTTGTTAAGTGTTTCAAATTTGATCTTTTTTATGTGTCATTAATGAGGTTAAACAATGGATGCCAATCTAATGTTTTATATAGAAAGACTTGTTTATTATAATCAGATTTTTTACCATTTATATATAACCTTTTTATAATCTACAATTTCTTACATGTTACCTTTACATGTTATAAATAAAATAAATTTTTGTATGTTTTTTTTTTTGTGAAAACGTTTTCACTAAATATTAGAAATGTGGTTGATGAAGCTCAAAAAACACAGCTGATATTTGTCTGTTATGGTTAGAATATATTTCAAGAATATTACATCATTGTAACCAGTAAAAAAAAAGATTTTTGTTCAGTTACACTTTATGTTTAAATGGACAAATATCATGCACAAAATTCTAGACGTGAGTTAAAGAGGGTAAATAAATGTCAGTGACTTTTGCAAACTTTTTAATCACAATTAGAACTTTGTTTTGCAAAGAAATCCATTAGCTGGTCATACTACATCATTAATAATACCAATTTATGGGCTAAAACGATATTGTTTAATATTAAGAAAAAACTTAATCATGCGGCAGTGTTCAAATATGAACTCTAATTGTTGTGATAGAATAATGTTTTTTAAATAATCGTTTCAAATATAAAGTATCAGTTTGTCATGTCATTTTTCGTCCAGCTGGTGATTAAAATTATTTCTGCACAATTATGTTTATTTAATAAGCGCACTGTCTCATAAAATATAAAGAATTAAAGGCATAAGTTTATTTCATCTATTTGTTTACAAAACATCATGTAATTCAAGTAAAAAAAAAACAAATTTATTAAAAAAATATTTTATTTATTATTTGTAGTAAAATACATTTAAATTGGCAACCCCACGTAAAAGTGCTTGAAGAAAACAAAACACCAAACGCTATTTAACAATTCCAATAATAGAAAAAAAAACATTTTATACTATTAATATTATCGATTATTTAGTCGATAATATTACTCGACTAGTAAAAGTTGTTAAATCGTTTGTTAGCCAGTTTGCAATTATACATGCCGGGTTTAAAGTATAATGTTATCCGCCTCACATGAAAAGTCAGTAAAGAGAGTAGATTAGAATCGAGCAATAATAACGTGAAACGAATAGAAAAAAATGTAATTATATCTAATTATTTTCTGTTGTGCTAGGACAAAAAAGATGTAAGTAATTGTGAAAAAAAAGTAAGTGTTCTATAATAAATATTTAAATGTCCTCTCCCAACTCCTGTAAAACATTGTGAATAAAAAAAATCGCACAAAATCGTCGATATTTTTATGTATGTCTGTACATTGCCAATTCAATGTTTTTAGAAATAAGTAATTATGCATTTTGATGTGTAACTTTTATTGTTATTGTATATTCCGATGCCTGTTGCCAGTTGGATGGGAGTTGAATGCGTGTGACGGTAGAGGCCGTTGCGAACGTTGCGCAGTGACATAGGAGCTTTTTAAGAGGTGCTACCTCTTATATATACGGACTTTAAACTAATATGATACTCTAATCGATTGAAAATAAGGTACAATTTTGTTTGGCATTTAAGATAGTTTGTTTAATGGCATTTTTAGTTCTTTAAAATAGTTCGAGAGTCTCTTGGTAGAAAACGAGTTAATTATAATAGGTTTAAATATCATCAGCTAAAGATTTTTCTCTGACAAGAAGAAAATCTTTAGCTAAAATCAAAATATATCATAATACTCGTATCTATGGACTGCTCGCTTTTTTCTTGTAAGATGTTTAATCAAGTATATTCCAGAGCCAGGGTTATCTGGGTTTTCAATGGTTGTTGTGAAATCTTAGTATTTTAGCTTCTTAGTAGAAGCGTTGATAATGTAATATTGGAGGTCGGATAATTACTGTATTGCGTATTGGAAAATGTATCGATATTAAAAGTACGTTGTAGTCACATCACTACGATTGTGATAGTTGATTGCTGGTTGAAGAAGTGGTAGTTGAAATAAAAATTGTGCTCATGTGTTTCGAGCGACATGTATTATCTGGCTATTTTACAAGAAGAATATCAGCCAATAATATTTTTGCAAATACACTGCCTACGTAAAAAAGTTGCTCCCGTGTTTGTACTCGGTGAGCTTCAAAATTTACCATTTTCGGGTTAGGGGAATTTTTCTATAGATGCATTCGGTACAGTAATTATTTGACCATTACTATTAAATTGTTCAAGAATACGTAACTGACTTTAAACTAAATTTGTATGTGGATGTTGAAATTATTACGGGTTCGATATGTTCCAAACGCGGCTTGACAGCCCTAACAATTTAGTATTAAGGAATTACTACTAACATAGTGTTTATCAATTTTCGATAAAAAAATGCTTGAGATACTAAAACGTAAGTTAACTTAAATCATTTTTATAAATATTTGACGTGTTTTAGTCCACATTATTGAATATTACAAGTACGGGCACTTTTGGGCTGAGATACGTATATGTAAGTTAAATCTAAAAAAACCGAGTCTTATCTAGACTAAGAAAAGATAGATCAAGCCAATGTAATCTCAGATCTTGACTATATAGATCCAAAATCTTATCTAAAATTAAAACATAGCTGAACCACAATTCTACACAAACCATAATCAATGTAGAATAAACGCAAATTCCATATATTACCGTAGCAGTAATCAAATGTTAGCATAGAAAAAAGTATTGGCCTAGAAAGTGCGCGAAACTATTACATTTAAATGTTTTAAATAAAACTATATGCGAGTTCCTATTAAGGAATTTTATAAAGTATATATAAAAGTATTAATATTGCCTACGTCACACGCTTTCACACCTTCCCGTATTACAACTTCACTCAGCGCTTACACTCGACTAGAACTTTCCGGTCCATCCTGAATCAACCCAAAATGTTCCATATAAAGTTTGAAGTGTAACGCTGTAGGCATTCAAGGGTAATCGTGTAAGACAATCATTGCTACCTTATATTTCATTCGCACAAAACAATTCATTCAATCACTCAGTCTGTCATTCGTTCATTTTGAAAACTAAACGTTAATAAATAATAAGTGAATGAATGAATAGTTAATTATCATTCTGCATATTTATATACTCGATTTATGGCTATTCGGATATTGACTTTATTAACTTGTAAAAAAAACTCGTATCATAAATATTATATTATTTATAAACCAAATAGATTATATAGTGCTACTCTTATAAACAAGTTAGTCGTTCAGTTCCTTTAGTTTTAAAAGTGATAACTCATTCCAGTTAAAAAGTATGAAAATTCTACTATTGGTAGTTTTCCATCCATCAGTTCGAAATTTAAAAACCCGAAATAGTCGTTACATTTCGAGTGGGACACGTATTTGTTGTCGTCTCATTGGTCATGACAGCTTGGATTGTAAACACACAACAGATTGGTTCCCTTGATTGGTAATCACTGCGCAAATATTGGTTTATGTTAGATGGAGAGAGAAAGTAGCTTGGTGCTCAGGTTTGCTCTTTACCTCCACACCAAAAGGTCAAATTGGCTTCGCTTTTTCATTTTATTTATATTTCATCACTTATGTTTAGTTAGTTTTAGTTTTGTCTACTTGATTTTGAGAAACCTGACTTCGTTGACTGGTTTATCTATATAAGTTACAGCTTATGTTGACCTTAATATTTTTTTTAATTATCTTATTAGAGCTGGTCTGTGACCTGAAGTCTCTCTATGAGTCTAGTGTTATAATTCATAATGCATTTTTTTTATTTATATAAAGTTGTAGAGTCAATATCAGAATGTGAGTGAATGCTCAAGGCGCAGGAGTTCATATATTATGTACAGTTGTTTGTTTAGTTTGAGGTGTTAGTTTAAGCCAAGTCATTGCGCTGATGTTGTATGTGAACATTCAATAGAAATTAGTATAAAAATATGTTTAGGTGCTGGCAACACTTTCATTACTATTATATATTTATGAAGAATGCCAAGGAACTGTATCGTTTATCACTTGTGTATTAAACAATTATTAAATAGGTATGGAAATCTTTTATTTACTTTGTGTAGTGACAACGACAGAAATGTTACACAAAGTTGGTGACAGTGTTCACATACAACAACATTAATTTAAGCAAATGTATTTGTCACCGAATTTTTGTAAGAATTTATATTATATATATTATAATATTAATTAGATTGAAACCTGTATCATACTCATTTGATGCATTTCGACAAGTTTGAGGTTTTGCAGTGATACGACATGAAATACTATTGAGCTTCGTATTATTTCGGAAAACAAATACCACATTTTTTATTGAAACTACTGGTGTTAATAATAGAAAATGATTGTACTATCCGTGAATAGTGAAGATGTTTTCTCATGTTGCATCAAGTCTATTTTAAAAGTGCCATCTTGATCTCATTTGGCGAACACCAAGCCGGAGCAAGCTGTTATGATGTCGTGCTACTGCAACGCGTTGCGCTATCGGTTGCAATGCAACCGTTGCGTTGCTGTATCTAGCTTAATAGTGTTATGGTTAGCTTCCCTTCATACCGTTAGTCGTTATTGCAGTATTTTGATGCAAATATTATTATTTGATAAGCATATTCGTAAATAAATTGACTCCGATATAGAATGCGAGTTTTTATTGAATCTTCCTATACTTAATGTTAATTTTACCGATACTTTTCAGAAAAATCGTCTCATAGCACTTGCAACTATGCTGCTATACAGATTATAAGGCTTTCCAAGATAAATTAGGAAATTTTATTACACACACATCAATGTCATTCATTTATAAAATTTAAATATACCGCTATAATCGCTTAATTGAACCAACACACATGAGACTGCGGAAATTTTAAGATGTACAGACAGTACTTTCAAAAGTGAATAGCCTCTATCGATATTTTATTTGGCTCGAAACATTAAAACATAATAATGGGTGTATTAGTAAAATAAAACAAGATGTAAATTCAACATTTTATTATATAAATAGCAAAGAACAGAACACCTACTAGTTAAAACTTTACAAACGATCTATTTAGTATAACTTCAACGAATTCAATGCTGTAAATATACAAGAATTTAAAACTTGCGTGATAAAATACCGATAAACGTCATCCGAAAACCACTGCCCTAGAGGTTTTTGAATGACAATCGTAAACAGACGAAAAGTTAAGCTTAAAATAGGTGATTAAAAAACATGTATTAAATTTAGTTGAAGCGCTCAACAAACCTCATAGACTTAACAATATATCAAATCTCATAAAATATTAGAGGTAACCCAACCAGTAAAAATACAGTCTTTTATATAATATGTACAGTTTATTTTTTTGGTTTTTTTATTGGAAGTTTTATGAGATATCGTATCTAGCAGGGAAACTGAGCTCCGCGGCATTCGCTGTTTGGAAAGTTCGCCAGTTAACTAATATTGAAACTGCGCGAATAGTTTATTTTAGTTATTTTCACAGTGTCATGTCATATAGTATTTTACTATGGGGCAAGGCAGCTGATATTCAAATCATTTTTGTAATTCAAAAACGGGCAATTCGTGCGATTTACAAACTTAAAGTTCGAGATTCTCTGAAAGAACGATTTAAGGAAATAGGTATTTTAACAGTTGCATCTCAATATATATTTGCTAATATTATGTTTGTACGAAAAAACATAGATAAATATAGTTGCAAAAGTGATCATCATTCACTAAACACAAGGAATAAGCACAAATTAGTAGGCCAACATTATCGCCTTAACAAAGTCCACAATTCATTTGAAGGACTCGGTGTGCGTTTTTATAACAAAATTCCTGTCGAAATCTTGAACTTACCCCTACAAAAGTTCAAGAGTGCCGTTAAGAGTCGTCTTGTGGAGAGGGGCTATTATACGATAAACGATTTCTTGACTGATGCAGTGCCTTGGATGTGAGTGAAAGTGAAATAATTTATTGGATTGTAATTAATTCTTGACATCTTATTCTGCATTTATTACCTGACATTTGAACTTTGTTAAGTTGAGGCGATCTGTGTTTACATTGTTGGAGCTTAAATAATTTGTATTTATTATTTTATTACATTTTAAACGTTTTTTTTCTTTTTCTCTGGGACCAGTATGTATGCACACATTGCTTTTACTCCTTGATGTGTAAGTGATTGCAACCTTATATGCTATGGACTAATTTTTATTATTTTATTAGACAAAAATTTTTTTTTCCTAGCTTTAATATCTTATTAGACCGCTTTCTAGCCTTTGTGTTTTGGTTGCCTTAACTTGCACATAGAAATACTGTTGTCAAAAACAAACAAGCTTTGTATGAATTATCTGAAAAGATGGTGCACATGAGTTTCTCACCAGCTCTTCTCATGAATGCAATACCCATCGGAGCTGGTACTTGGATTGATTTCAATTTAAACCTTTGAGTTGAATCGAAATCAATCTAAGCTCCGGTAATTCAAATCATCTCAGTGCATTTAGTATTAGGAGTTTTGTTTTATGTTTTTATGTTTGTATTTTTGACGTGTTCAAGTGCCTTTTGGGGCCTATGGAAATAAATGATTTGAGTTTGAGTTTGAGAGTTAATTTTCTTCTTTACCAATATCGATAATATTTGGGAACATCTCTACATGACATCTGTCATTCATGGCATGTTCAATGATGGAAGACTTGTATATTTTGGGACAGCTAGTCGACAGAAGTGAAAACTATAAACAAGCAGGGCGAGATCGCGAGAAAGACGGTCGCCATTTCATCTCATCCATATTTTTAATTTCTATCATTAATTTCATTACGACGAAGTCTTGAAGCCTTTAAACGCTTGACATTGGCAGCTATTGCTGATACTAGTGTTCCGGCTGGTTGCCATCTCATCAAAAGAAGAAGAACAAAAAGTTGTTATGTTTGGATATTGAAATAAATTGTTTGATTAAATTAGAACAGAAACAGCTGACTCAAGGGTTAAAATGTCACGTGACATATCGCTGACAACCTACACGAATTTACTCCCCATCCAAACCTGCCTATAGAAGTTTTCACTTCAAAAATACATTTAGTGGTATATTAACTAGTGCATTTTGAATTTGTTTAAAAGGGTTACCTTAGTAACGGGCCAACTAGCACTTTCCCAGGTGCTTGTTATACACCAACGCTTAAAAGGGTTACCAATTAAAAAAAAAAGCGTAATTATAACAACTTTCCATAAACAAACAAATTGCGATACTTAACAAGCAAATACAATTCATTTCAAGTAAAAGATTAAAAACAAAAAAACGGTAGAAATTATTTTATCGAGTTCACTTACAACTATGTATTATTAAATGCATTTAACGTAAACAGCTACATCTCAAGTTTATATAAAACGAACTTTAAACTGCACGGATTTCGTAGTTTAGGCGGTCATCTCTCCGTGTAGTGTTGTGCTTTCGATCCCACAAGGGACAACACTTTGTGTGATGCACAAATTGTGGTTCGACTCAAGGTGACGCCTCTGGTGTTGCGGGTGTAGAAAAAAATGTGTTCTTATATTTTTAATTTGTACAACACAACACGATCTAGTCCCAAAATAAACAGAGCCATAGACAACTGATATAAATTAAATACAAATTTCATTTTTCTTTTGTAAATTTACATATAGAAAACACTCAAAGCTCGAAAGAAATATTTGCAGATCATACAAACATTTGATCCGACCCCCAGGTCGAATCTAACCAGAGACCTCAAGCACACCACGCCACCTAGGCAGTCATTTTAAGTGACTTTGACTACATACTACTGTATGTCGATACAAAGTATTTCTTGACAAATATCATTATAATCTGTGCAGCAGTGAAAACGTAACAAACAGACAAGAATCACTTACGAATTTATAATATTAGCATGAATGTGGATTATGAAATTAATTAAATCTTACAATGGTAATGTTATTTTAAATAAATAACAATTAAATAAATTTCTGCCGTTTCTTGTATTATTAGGTTATATAAACTAACGAACACACACAACATCTTCAATTAACACATAAATAAATATTTGTACAGTGAACATTAATATAAATAAAAACTATTATCTCAGGGGTTGTTTCAAAATCTAATATAACTTGGTTTGGAGATCAAAATAACTAAACAAAATTCTACTAAAATACATTGAATAAAATAGAAAACTAACACAACAAAAGATATATTGTTTAAATCTACAAAAGCAGTTTAACTAAGGCCACATTTAGCCATTAGGCATTACACAAAATAAATACAGAAAATTATAAACTTTCTTGTACACATTAAACGTAATTTGAATCTCAAAAAATAACTTACACATTGACCTTTTTCTTCTCAACATTTTTCTTTTCATAAATTCGTTGAAACAAAACAAATTTCCCACTTTGAATATTCTTCGTTTCATAAATGGCGCCTTTTATTCTCCAAGATGGCGTCTCGCAGTGTTGCCAACTTCTACAATCTTTACTAATATGTAGTTTATCTAACAATTTACAAGTCATAGCGGGTATTATTGGCTGCAATATAATACCGCATATCCTAAGGGTTTCCAAGGTTATGTGTAATATGACATCTAGTTCTTTTTGCAGTTCAGGCTTTTTGCGAAGTTCCCAAGGTTTGTGCGTTTCGAAGAACAAATTAGCGAGATGGAGTACTTTGATGACGGCATCGACTGCCTTATAGAAGTGGTAGTTTCTGTAGTGAAGACGAGCTAATTCTGTAAGAAGATGGGATTGTTTTTATTATTCAAACATAATTTTAGCTTAAAGCGAGTTGCAGATTTAAATTATTATTGTTTTTGGTGTAGTTTATTACCGAACAACAAAAAAATACAAATCGCTTGGCACCAAAATAAATGTAGTGACTTATTTTGTGTATTATTTCTATTTAATATAATAAAATAAGTGCACAGGTTTTCATAATTGCAGTGAAGTTTAAATTCTGTAGTATTTAGAGCCTTGGGACTAATCAGAGAGCAAAATTTTGTTACTTATTTTTTTGTTTTCAAAAAAGGGAAATAATAATTATTATTATTATTTTACTTATTTTTTATACCGTGGGAGAGCCGCGCTTCGGCATGAATGGGCCGGCTCGACCGGAGTGATACCACGGCCTCACAGAAAATCGGTGTGAAATAGCGCTTGCGCTGTGTTTCACCGAGTGAGTGAGGATACCGGAGGCCCATACCCCAACCCCTCCCTCATTCCCCCTCCCCATCCCCCAAAGGTCGGCAACGCACTTGTGACACCTCTGGTGCTGCGGGTGTCCATGGGCGGCGGTAATTGCTTACCATCAGGTGATACGCCTGCTCGTTTGCCACCTATTACATAAAAAAAAAAAAAGGTTTTTTTTTTAAGTTTTAATTGTGTCGAGAAAGAATCTACAGGGTAGTTGTATACCTGGCAGTTCCTCAACGTGCTGCATGAGTAGAGTGGCGTGCTGGTCAGTGGCGAGTGCAGCCAGCTCCGCTGCGTGGAGGGGGGGGTGCTCGCTGCGAGGGTTGAGGGCTGCGCCACAGCAACGAGACGCGAGGTTACCTAGCGTGTCTGCTAACTCCGCATTCGCTACGTTTATTAGTTTTGTTTCACTGTAATCTGGAATTAGAGAGTTTCGATGAACAGGTTAGAATGAATTTGATTTTTAATTAATCCCAAGGAATCATAAGCGTCTCGATAGGCCGCCGCAGTGGCTCAAATGTACATAATAGGGTAGTTGACACTTTAATTAAATTAGTTATTTTTTATCATCTGTCTAAACCAGGGTTTCCCAAACTTATTTTGCCTACCGCCCACTTTGAGAATAAATTATTTTTTAGCGCCCCCATTTTTTCACCTACTTAAAAACCACTATAACTTCAAATTTAATTAATCAATTATTGTTAGCTATATTAGCCGAGATTAAACATTAGTTCTAAACGAGACTTTTACTATAACTCGCAAGAGTTAACTTGAAACCTGAGCGCAGTAGGTAATACACAACGGCTCTCAGGTCTCAAGTTAACTCTTACCTACACCTGCAAATGAGAATGATTATTGAAACGCAACTTTATAGTATTCAAACATAGTATCATTTATTCAAAATAAAACAAACATAATCGATTCTTATATAAAAACTAATGTGAAGGATGAACCTGATGCTGTTTAATAAGTTTGTTGATATCAGGTTCCAATTTACTCAAGAACAGTCGCAAGTCGCCACGTTCGGGAACATGCAAACGATTTCTCTTAAGCAGTGTTGCCACAGCACTAAATCCACGTTCACACAAATATGACGATGGGAATGCTATCAAGAATCGTTGAACGATTGACCACAATCCAGGGTACACTTGCGGGATCGGTTTTTGTAGCCAAAATTCTTGGTAACCATTTTTGAACTTGATTTTTATTTCCTCGTTTGTTGTCAATTCTATAAGTTCTTCTTCCAGCTGAGGTGACATTGCTGTGTTGACATTTGAAAACGGATCCAACACCCAGTCTGGTATTTCCAAGTTCAAAATGTCCTGGTATCGTTCGGTGAAGTCAATGTGGAGGTTTTCCAAATGTTGGCAGTAGGCAAACAAATCGTCGTTACTGCAGGATACTGATAAATTCGGAAAATTGTGAAACTCACGTCTGCCCATATTCTTTTTGTGTAGAAGCAGTTTGGCTGCGAAAGCAGCAACGACGTTTTTTGTTTTAATTAAATTTAGTTCTTCGCCTTGCAGTTGGAGATTCATGACGTTGAACAATTTATACAGGTCTGTCATGTAAGCTATATCATTCTTAGATGTAATGAACTTGTTATGTAATTCTCTATCTTTAGTTTCCAAGAACTCTATCACAGAGTTAAACAGGTTGTAAAATCGAGTCAGACAATTGTCTCTTGATAGCCAACGAACTTCAGTATGAAACAACAAACGGTTAAAATCCTCGTCATTAGTAACACAAAGCTGATGAAATAATTTATCATTCAAAGAGCGGTTGTGGATTTTATTGACTGCTTTGATTACATATTGCAGTGATTGAAATAGTCGTTCACTTAAGTTTCTAGCAACCAAATGTTGTCTATGAATAACGCAATGTACAGCAAGGACACCTGGAATTTTATTTTTTAAGTACCCTACGAAGCCTTTATGGCACCTTGTCATAGCCGGAGCGCCATCCGTAGCAACTGATATAATATTTTTCAAGGGAATCTCTTTCTCATCACAAAACTTTTCCAATATATTGAATATGCTTTCGCCTTTTGTATCGGTCTCTAAATTTCTAGCAAACAATAGTTCTTCACATATTTTCTCATCTTTAATAAACCTCACGTAAGACAGCAACAATGCTTCATTAGTTGGTAAAGTGGACTCATCGAGCTGAATTGAGAATTGGCTTGTCCTCAGGTGATCGCACAATGATCCTTCAATATCTTTAGCCATTTCATCAATTCGTCTTTGGACAGAATTATTACTCAAAGGAATTTTTCGGATAATATCTGCGGCCGGCGTATGAAGCACAGTAGTTATTACTTCCTTTATTGCTGGCAAAATTAACTCTTCTCCGATGTTATGTGGTTTGCCTTTTTGAGCAATTAACAAAGAGATATTGTACCAAGCTCGAAGTCCGTCGTCATCTTGCTTAGCAGCCGCCGAAAGTAGTTTTGCTAAACTTGGCTGAGTATTATGCTTCTTCTCTAGGTCTTGAAAATATGCTACATTCTTGTCTTTCTTACCTGGATGCATTTTATTCAAATGATCTTGCAGTCTTGAAGGCTTCATTGCTTCATTTGAAAATGTTTTTAGACATAGAAGGCACAAAGGCAACGATGTGTTTGTGGGATTTTCAATGAATCCGAATTTAATATATTCCGCACAGTATTGCCGTCTCTTTTTTACTTCCGACATTGTTTTGTTTTAAGAAATACGTAAGTTAGTGTTTAACTGAAGTGGGTACTGCTTATCTATTATGCGCAAAACCGCAAATGGGAATAAAATAAATATTACGTTGTTTATATAGGTTTGCATAAGCAGCACGCACCGACAGGAATAAAACAAACATGCATAAACTCGTTTATCTCATTCGACGCTCAGTCGTACTCAACAAGTAAGAACAAGTATTATATGAACCAGCCGATTGATACAGAAATGCACAATTCGGGCTATTTAACAAAAACTTGTTAAAACATGATTGCTCGCGGTTTACTATCTACGAAAATTACCTATCTAGGAGTACTAATAACTATTAAAATGCGAAAATATGTCTTTTGCCTTTTTATTTGTTTGTTTGTGTCTACTTTCATTTCGAAACGGAGCGACCGCTTGACATGATTTTTATTTTGTATATTCAATAAAACAGGACAGATATATGAACTACGCGGAGAGCAATATCGAACCGAGTTTGAGCAATCTCTTAACTAATATTAATTGATGTTCACAAGTTGTAGTTGAGATTCGAGAGCGCATGCAGTCGGTGTCTAAGAGGCCTCCTAGCTAAATGAAATAACAAATCACCCCCCAAGCCTCTACACAACGCCCCCATTTTTTCTGGGTCTCTTAACCGCCCCCCTTTAGGCTTGCAGCGCCCACAAGGGGGCGTTATCGCCCACTTTGGGAAAGGCTGGTCTAAACGATAACTTTGTATGACAAATGTACTAAATACAAACTTATGACGTCACTGTTTTAGACTTCTCAATTGAGCAATATATTTCAATGCTTATTTGATTAAAGAGACAAACTTCTTAGCACTCCATGGATTCACCGGCCGGGTCCATCGTGTGGCAGAGGGAGAATCTCAGAGCAGTTCCCAGGACTTGCGACCTAGGTGTAGGGTTAAAGAGGCCCCCTTTAAGAGCGCGGTGTAATAGAAATGAAAAGCTGTAATAAGTATATTTTCCGAGATGTTTTGTAATATTCGTTTTAAGGAAGGAGGTTTAAGTATTTATTTACGATACATTGAAATACCCTATTAGATATTAAAACACTCATGTGATACTATTATCCCACTAGGCAAAATTTGTGTTTTAATTATTATTATTTTATTAATTAATTTAATTATTATACAATAGTTGCATAAATAACTATCTTTAACGTGGATAAAAGTTCTGTAGTAATATGTTTAACAACAACTCAGAAATAGAGCGCAAAAGACATACCACACAATACTTATACCAAAAAAGTAGATACAAAACAAAATAAATTTTGAAAAGAAAGATACAAACTAGCGTCGGTAGCCATGGTGGCTTCCCTGAGCAGCAAGTACCGGAGCGCGTCGTTGCCCACGGGCGTGGACCGCGGACAGACCACGTTGCCCACGGACTTGGACATCTTGCTGCCCTCCACCGTCCAGTGCGAGTGACACACCAGCTTACGGGGGGGGTGCCACTTTATAGCCATTAGGAACGCAGGCCAGTAGATGCCGTGGAACCTATGGAATAGACAATTCCTTAGACAACTCCCGCACTAAGTATAATTCCTGTGTCACGAGGGACTTTACAAACATACATGAAACGATCACAAGGAACACCCCGACTTAGAACAACAATTTGTGGATCACACAAGTGCTATTCCATGTGGGATTTGAGCCCACAACACTTGACGAAGTAGGGAACGGCGTGGCGACCGCTTAACCACTAGGCCGAACGTGCAGTTATGTTGAATTATTTTGTTGATATAACAGCTAAGAATTTGGCTATTAAACCAGTTGTTCAGACAACATGTATAGATACAGCCATCATAATCATCATCATCAGCCTATCGCAGTCCACTGCTGGACATAGGCCTCTCCAATAGCACGCCACTCAGTTCGATCCTCGGCTTCTCGCATCCAGCTCCTGCCAGCCGTCTTGCGCAAATCATCACTCCACCTGGCCTGTGGACGTCCTACACTAAATTTGCCGAGACAGCCAAGCACTTCGCTAGTAATAGCGATTCTAGAAATCTACTATTTTAAACTAGATTTAGAGAGGCATACTCTGGCATTTCTGCACGGTTGGCCTAGTGGTTTAAGCGGTCACTACGCCGCTTGCTACTGCGCCAAGTGCCGTGGGTTCAACTCCCACGTGGGACATCACTTTGTGTGATCCACAAAATGTTGTCCTGAGTCTGGGTGTTCTTTGTGTGTCCGTTACATGTATGTTTGTAAAGTCCCCCGCGACACAGGATGTATGTTCCTAATGCGGGAGTTGTCTTTTAAAGATGAGATAAGATTTCTTCCAGAGTGAGTCTTAGGAAATGTCTTCTAGCTGTAAAATATTTGTAAAGATTTACTTACACAATGCTAAGACCTTGTGTGATAGCTCATCTACCAGTGTTAGGAAAGTGCAGTCATTAGGGGCATCAATTGATGTAACATGTTGTGCATCAGGTGGTGCACAAAGTACTATTATGTTTAGTGATACTATTGGAAAACATATGGGCTCAAAATTGAATTCTCTTGTTAAGGGACAGTCAGTTGTTAACTATTGCTTACCATTTGCAACTTATGATATTATTATGAAAAGAATCCAAAATTATAACTTTAGTTATTGTAAGAATCTCATTATTTTAGTGGAAAATAGGGGTGATGTTAGCAAAAAAGTTTTAATAGATTACTTTGATTATTTATTATCCTTAAACTTGAGTAGTATAATTTTGTTTACATTCCCCTACTCTAGGAGATCCTCTGACGCGGAAAATAATCTTAGATATAAGCTGAACAATGTACTACACACTATTAGTACATATCATGATTGTGTGCATGTAATAGACACTAACAATTTTGTTAGCAGGCACTTATATTCGACAAAAGGTAGCTTTTACCTTTCTGATAGTTTTAAGAGACAGATAGCATTATCGCTATCCTATTTTATTGATATCATTGCCAGGAACTTGGCAACTAACAGATCTGCTTCTATTGAGCAGAACAATGACAACCCATGCACTGATATGGTATCAGACCATAGTCTAGGTCATGAGGTGATTAGATGTAGTGTTGATACATCAAACAATTTAAACTAGGACTTAGGACAAAGGATAGGCAGGCCAGTAGTATTAGGTTATTTCTTCAAAATTTCCAGGGCTTATCCGGCAAAGAACTTGAGTTAGATTTGTTTTTAATAGAACATAAGGTACAGATTATGTGTATCACTGAACATTGGTTAAGGAATCATGAGTCATTGTATATTAATGACAATTATTTAGTTATGAGTGTATTTAATAGGAAGAAAGCCATACATGGTGGATCGATGATAATAGTTAATAAGACACTAAAATGTAAGGAACGAAGAGACATTGTGAAGTTATCTATTGAACGCACTGCTGAACTCTCTTGCATTGAATTAAAGCATTATATTATAGTATGTGTATATAGACCTCCACACAGTGATATTACTATATTTGAGACAGTTATGGAAGATGTTTTAAGGCGTTTGAGTACTGGTAATAGGAATTTAGTTGTATGTGGCGATTTTAATGTGGACCTACTTCAGCAGTCAGTGGGCTGCACTAGGTTAATAAGCTTATTCAAATCATTTAATCTGGAGCACGTATTCTTTGAGCCAACCAGAATTACATCACATTCTGCAACATGTCTAGATAATGTATTTAGCAACTGTGAATATCTTAGTAAAGCAATATTTAGTCACTTGAGATCTGACCACTGTGGGCAAATGGTCATTTATCCCACAGATGAAGTAGTTAAAGCAACGAAAATCACATGCAGGCCGATGACTTCTAACCGCCTGAAATGCTTTAATGAAAATATTGCAGATAAGGTTACCAACATAGATTTCAGTGAGGATAATCCGGATGTCTTATACGGGAATTTATTTCATTTAATTAAACTAGAATATGATTTAATTTTTAAAGAGAAAACTTTCACTAAAAATGTGAATACTAGATTCTGTGACTGGGCAACTCCTGGAATTTACAAAAGTAGAGATAATATGTATGAACTATATGGCATGAAACAGTATAATTTTGATCCTGTTTTTGTACAATATGTTAGAAATTATTCCAAAATATTTAAAAAGGTTTGTTTGGTAGCTAAATCAATTTTTCTAAGTAACAAAATTAAACAGTCTGATAATAAAATAAAAACTACTTGGACTGTAATAAATACTGAATCAGGGTGGTCTAAACCGCAGGATGATAGGTTAGAATTAGTTGTTAACAACAATATTATTAAAGATAATCGGGGTTTGGCTGAAACTTTTAACAATTATTTTGCAAAGATACCAGTTGATACTACCAGTTCTTTGGATTCCTGCTCAGTCACAGCTGAATCCTTGGCCAGGGGCAGCGTGAAAGAGTGTGATGTCATGTTCAAGTTTCAGTTTATAAGCCCTAATGATGTGGTGAAAACTTTCAAGTCGCTCAATTCAAAGAAATCAACCGACTTGTGGGGTATTTCTGTCAAATTATTGCAAAATATAATTATTGATATAGCACTACATTTAGCTGTAATATTTAATAAGTGTGTAGAAAATGGTGTATTTCCGGATTTAATGAAACATAGTAAGTTGATACCATTATTCAAGAGTGGGTCTAAGAGCGATCCAGGTAATTTTAGACCCATCTCAATCTTGCCAGCAGTCAGTAAAGTCTTTGAAAAACTTATTCTTCAGCAGTTAGAAACTCATTTTAATATTAATAATTTATTTCATAAAGAGCAGTATGGTTTCAGAAAGGATCGCTCAACCATTGATGCTGGTTCAACACTTATAAAACATATATTTAGTGCCTGGGAAAACGCGCAAGATGCTATTGGCGTTTTCTGTGACTTATCCAAAGCTTTTGACTGCGTTGAACATCAAACGCTTTTGCGAAAACTCAGGCACTATGGCATTAGGGATACTGCACTTGATCTGGTTGCCTCGTACCTTGGAGACAGAGTTCAACAAGTGGATATAAATGGAATTAGGTCCTCCGGATTACCTGTCTCAATGGGCGTGCCACAGGGCTCAATTCTCGGTCCTTTTCTCTTTTTAGTGTATATTAATGATTTATCTTTCTTTGTGCAAAATTTCTGTGATGTAGTACTTTTTGCAGATGACACTTCGCTTGTTTTTAAAGTTGATCGTAATCAGAATAGTTTTGATGATATTAACAGATCACTTACACTAGTCCAAGATTGGTTTACAAGCAACAACTTACTATTGAACTCGAATAAAACTAAATGTATAAAGTTCACTTTGCCTAATGTTAAGAAACTCAACACGAACATTATAATAAATAATGAAATGATTGATCTCGTAGAGTCAACTATGTTTCTAGGAATAACCTTGGATCATAAGCTTCAGTGGGGCGCCCATATATCGTATCTAGCAGGGAAACTGAGCTCCGCGGCATTCGCTGTTTGGAAAGTTCGCCAGTTAACTAATATTGAAACTGCGCGAATAGTTTATTTTAGTTATTTTCACAGTGTCATGTCATATGGTATTCTACTATGGGGCAAGGCAGCTGATATTCAAACCATTTTTGTAATTCAAAAACGGGCAATTCGTGCGATTTACAAACTTAAAGTTCGAGATTCTCTGAAAGAACGATTTAAGGAAATAGGTATTTTAACAGTTGCATCTCAATATATATTTGCTAATATTATGTTTGTACGAAAAAACATAGATAAATATAGTTGCAAGAGTGATCATCATTCACTAAACACAAGGAATAAGCACAAATTAGTAGGCCAACATTATCGCCTTAACAAAGTCCACAATTCATTTGAAGGACTCGGTGTGCGTTTTTATAACAAAATTCCTGTCGAAATCTTGAACTTACCCCTACAAAAGTTCAAAAGTGCCGTTAAGAGTCGTCTTGTGGAGAGGGGCTATTATACGATAAACGATTTCTTGACTGATGCAGTGCCTTGGATGTGAGTGAAAGTGAAATAATTTATTGGATTGTAATTAATTCTTGACATCTTATTCTGCATTTATTACCTGACATTTGAACTTTGTTAAGTTGAGGCGATCTGTGTTTACATTGTTGGAGCTTAAATAATTTGTATTTATTATTTTATTACATTTTAAACGTTTTTTTTTCTTTTTCTCTGGGACCAGTATGTATGCACACATTGCTTTTACTCCTTGATGTGTAAGTGATTGCAACCTTATATGCTATGGACTAATTTTTATTATTTTATTAGACAAATATTTTTTTTTCCTAGCTTTAATATCTTATTAGACCGCTTTCTAGCCTTTGTGTTTTGGTTGCCTTAACTTGCACATAGAAATACTGTTGTCAAAAACAAACAAGCTTTGTATGAATTATCTGAAAAGATGGTGCACATGAGTTTCTCACCAGCTCTTCTCATGAATGCAATACCCATCGGAGCTGGTACTTGGATTGATTTCAATTTAAACCTTTGAGTTGAATCGAAATCAATCTAAGCTCCGGTAATTCAAATCATCTCAGTGCATTTAGTATTAGGAGTTTTGTTTTATGTTTTTATGTTTGTATTTTTGACGTGTTCAAGTGCCTTTTGGGGCCTATGGAAATAAATGATTTGAGTTTGAGTTTACAAAATTAATATAATTTATCATTTCATTTAACAATAACTTTTTCGGAAAATGTAATATTCATGGTTGCCTGGAAGAGATTGCCTTTGGGCGATAAGGCCGCCAATTGTACCTCCTAGTTTTGTGTTACCTTTTTAAGTAATCTGGTGTACAATAAAGAGATTATTATTATTATTCAAATAATAAATTATAACTTAAACGTTTTTGCAATAATTGTTCATAGTATGAGTGACTGTGAAACCTGAGATTATGAATTGCGAACAGAGCTAGCCATTAACTATCTAGAAACTTGTACGAAACTTAATATATTGTTACTAGTTTTTGACCGCGACTCCGCCCGCATGTATATCGGTTATCGTAGAAAATTGAATCAATTTTTGTAAATAACAAATCACATTTATGATTTAGTTAATTCAGCATGTATATAATGCCTGCCTCGGTGGCGTAGTGGTACGCGTATGCGACTGCTAAGCTTGAGGTCTCGGATTCAAATCCTGGGTCGGACCAAATGTTTGTGGAATCTACAAATATTTGTTTCGGAGTTTGGGTGTTTTCTATGTATAGTATGTATGTATTTACAAAAAAAAAAGTATATATATAAGTATTTATATCAGTTGTCTAGTACCCATAACACAAGCACTGCTTAGCTTGGGACTAGATGGCGTTGTGTGTTAAATAGATGTCCGAAATCTCCGAAAAAAAAATATAATAACCGTGGGAGAGCTATGCTTCGGCATGAATGGGTCGGCTCGACCGGAGTGATACCACGGCCTCACAGAAAACCGGTGTGAAATAGTGCTTGCGCTGTGTTTCACCGAGTGAGTGAGGATACCGGAGGCCCATACCCCAACCCCTACCCCCATCCCCCTCCCCATCCCCCAAAGGTCGGCAACGCACTTGTGACGCCTCTGGTGTTGCGGGTGTCCATGGGCGGCGGTAATCGCTTACCATCAGGTGATACGTCTGCTCGTTTGCACACTATTAAATAAAAAAATAATAATAATAATACAAGCATATGGTGTTTTCTTAATATTAGAAAATGTTGCTGTTAAATAAATATATTTTTTTCTTCCCTTACTTGAGTATGTCCTTGCCGACTACCTGTACATCAGCAGGCCAGGGTCGGCCTCTCTGCTTCATAGCCTCCTCGTCAGGATACCCAATCACTGAGAGGTAGTTTATAAGAGCGTCCAACCACACGTATATACTCTGTTCCTCATCGCCAGGCACCTGGACATTAGAACATATATCTTTCTACATTAAAATAGTCATGATGTTTGTTCACAATGAACTCAGAAACTACTCAATCCATTTTAATAAAATTTTACTTTTATTTAGTCCAACTTAGGATAAGGAATAGGTTTATTGCTTTGGAAACTTTAGTTTTACAGTAAAGTTAATCCTACTAATATTATAAATGCGAAAGTTTGTGAGTATGTTAATGAGTATGTTTGTTGCTCTTTCACGCAAAAACTACTGAATGAATTTTGATAAAACTTTACAATAATATAGCTTATATATCAGAATAACACATAGGCTACAATTTATAAAGATACTAGCTTCACATCGCGGCTTTGCCCGCCATTATTGTCGTACCGCGGGTATCACCGCCGCTTTCAAGTAATATTAATATACAGCAGCTAAAAGGTACATATCAAGTGATGATAAAATAACGCCCAATAATTTTGCTCTATAGACGACAAGCTCTTGTATTTCTAACATCAATTTTATCACAAATATTAAGGAGTGGTATAGTTGGTTTAATAAGGTATTTAAAAAAACCGAAACCGTTTGCAAATCGAATTCGGTAATTTATTATTATATTTATATTTATTTGACTGCCTCAGTGGTGCAGTGGTAGCGCTTGCGACTGTTAAACTGAGGTCTCAGATTGGATTTCCGAGTCAAATAAATAAATATTCCGGACATCTAACACTCAACGCCATCTAGTCCCGAACTAAGCAGAGCTTGTGTTATGGGTCCTTGACAACTGATATAAATACATATATACCTTATTTTTTTGTTAAAAAAATGTTTGTATTATTTGCAAATTTATGATTCGGAGTTTGGTATGGTGTTAAACTTATAAAATGAATATTTAAGACTTACTGGTATGGCCCAGTGGACCCTGTTAGTAGGTCTGCTCACTGATATGTCAGGGAAGTACATGTCGTTGTGTAACATGTCTTGTAGCTGGCGCTGGAACTTTGAAGGTGTTATTACTCCGTCTGTAGATAAATATGCACAACAAAGTTAAAAAAGATTTTTTAATGGAATTGTGGGCAAACGACGTAACGCCTTAGGTAAGCGATTACCGCCACCCATAGACACTCGCAACACCAGATGCGTCACAAGTGCGTTGCCGGCCTTTGGGGGGTGAGGAGGATGGGGAAGGGGTTGGTGTATGGGCCTCCAAGGTATTTATATTTGTAAATTACAATCGAATTGAGACCCTTCTCCTTCTTTGAAGTTGGTTAATAAGATAATAAATATCAAATTTTAACAAATAAATACCGACTTCAAGACACAATCATATGAAATGGGACAGGGAATGGGAAAGTACCAGCTTTCAAATAAAAAAAGAATCATCAAAATCGGTTCACCCTGTTGAAAGTTCTGAGGTTCGAATGTTTGTTAACATAAAAAAATACAGTTGAATTGAGAACCTCCTCCTTTTTTGAAGTCGGTTAAAAAAGGGCTCAGTATAACGAAGAATTAAATACCGCCATTTTGTTAGCTACAATTTAAATTTCACTTACATAATAAGCATTCTTCATATGACAATCAAACTTACCATTTTTCAGCCATTCCTGAAGATGAGGTTTAAACGCGCTGAGTCTAAACATATAGTTGGTCTCCTCCGTCCTTTCAACTTTGTGACCCGATTCGATCGATACTTTAACCTGTAACGGTAACAACATAAATGAGCTAATTAATTAGTACCTAATAAAGATAGTGTAGTGTACATTAACACAATGAAGTTTATGCCCGAGATATCACGAATATGTCGTTGTGTGTATGTTGTTTTTAGGGCCCGCCAGGCATGATCACCTCGCCTGGTCGGAGGATCCTCCCTTTGTGTTGGAGAAACATGACACTCGTTCCCCCTCAGTGGTGACCCCGACGAGATTAAAAGCAGCCTTCAAGGAAGCGGATCATCAGCACCATCTTGTTCACTCCCACAGCGATGATCGACTACCCAGTCTTAGCCAGGCAGCAACCTCGGCCTCAACAGGAATACACCACACGCAGGAAGTGACCGCTCTAGCCTGGTTACCAATACGGCCTCATTAGCGTCTAAACACAGCACACTGCACCTATGGTCCATGTAAGAAGAGCACGCAGCAGCCAGCCACTACATCACGAATATGTCATGCCATCGGTCCCAGTTGTCATGAACGTATATGACAATCATTATTGGGAAGTCAGTGCCCTAGAATATAGAACTTGTTCAATCTTCGGAATTCGTTTCACCCTCAAAGTTGTGGAGGTCCGATGCCATTGGCTCCTTAGAAAAACTTGAATTCAGGTAAAACCGGTTGAACCGTCGACCCCAAATAATTTTGAGAATTATAAAGGGGTTGTGACACTAAGAATTCTTTATTTGAACTAGCCAATTGACCCAGCATCGCACGGAAGTCTTTGAATTCCTCGGATTTCATGTACATATTCCTGGTTATGTATTACGTGTATAATCCTTCCTCTTGAGTCACTTTATCTATTGCTCTAAACTGCATTAAAATCCATTGAGTAGTTTAAAAGATCTAAGCGGACAGACAGCAGAAGAAACTTTTTTTTATACTATGTAAAGTTATATAGTATTGTAGATTACCTGATCACCATTCCTGATTTCGTCCTTGACATGTGTTTCAGGTACAAATGCTTCATCGTTCACGCTATACCAACCACTGTATTTAGCCTTGTATATATAATCTTGTTTCTTTAACTTGTTCTGGAAATAATAACATTTAAAATTTTTATATTAATGCTTAAAAAATATTGTTTTGTACTTCTGCAACAATAGCAGGTAATGATGCCAAGTGAAGTTAGTTTAAAAAAAAAGTAGCTCAGTTAATTCAGCCATTCCAGAAATTAGCTGGAAGAAACACAAGATGGTCAGATTTATCATTGTAAGTATCATACATAATCGACAAAGCTAGGGGGGCAAACGAGCAAATGTATCGCATGATGGTAAGCGATTAACGCCACCCATGGACAAGCAACACCAAAGGTGTTACAGGTGCGTTGCTGGCCTTTGGGGAATGAGGAAGGGGAAGTTGATTTTAAATTACAAACAGACATTTCAATTTTATTTATTTGTATTTATAGATATATTTTACTAAGACCTCACCCAAAAATGCTTGACAGCAGTCTTGTGCCTCTCCTCGGTGGTGCGTATGAAGTCAGTGTATTCAACATCAAACTCTTTGAACAGACTCTTGTATTCGTTAGATATATTATTGCAATATTCTAAAGGGGACATCTTGGCTTTTGCAGCAGCCTGCTGTATCTTTGTGCCATGTTCATCTGTGCCTGCAGTTAAAAAAAACTTATTGTAAATACCCAAGAAAAGATAACAAAATTTTTGTGTATATTTTTTAATAATATTGATAACACCTTAAAAGGCTCACATTAGATAGCTGGATCAAGGGTCTGATGCAGAATGCAGTCCTCCTTGATACGGCACATATAGTGACGAGGTGCCTGTCTTTGGAGCCCTAACCACCGGTTTTTTCGTCACTGTACCCATCGGTAGTTCATTTATTTTATTTTATTTATGTAGTGCAGCTCAGGGTATAGTTTAATGATCGGTAACCAAACCACATATACTGTGGTTAGGTAGCCAAACAGCACAAACTATACTCAGACTTATCCCATTCAAGACTCACCTTCAGTCAGTCAGTTAGTTTAACTTATAGACAAAAATGAATAAACATACCTGTACTAAATATGATCTGGCTGGTAGGGTTGACAAGTTTCTCAAATCTCTGGATGGCATCTGCTACTAGCGCTGAATATAAGTGGCCCAGATGTGGTGCTTAAATATACCAATGAATTATTATTAGTCGGATATTCGGTAAGAACTAAGAGAGAACCTTACAGTAATAGTTAACAATATTCTTACCAGCATTCACGTAAAATATAGGTGTGGTGACATAAAAAGGTGGTTTTTGAACAGTAGAAGACAACAAACGTAATGTTAACCTCATTGTATAGGAAAATTCCGATTAACTTGTGTATCCAGCTGATTGCCGCTAAGGTTACAATGTCATTAATCAATGAGAAAGTAATCAGGTGAACTTGTGTTTGTTTATGCGTTTATGTGGCGCTTTCGCATAGTTCTAGTCATAAAAGGTATTTGCATAGTAAACACATAAATAATGATACTATTTACTTTACAAGGATTCAAGGACAAAACGAAAACAAGCAAACATCAAATTGAAAGTAGCGGATAGTCTTATTAGGTTACTCTACCAAATATTTTTTACATAACATTGACTTACAGATAAAACCAACACACATACATTTGTCATTTAGTCGAATTATATCCGTTCCGTGGTCCATAAAAGCCAATCTTTAGAAGACTCTATTTATTAGAACTATTTAATCTAATATTTCATTACAAATAAAAAAAATACAAAAATAATGGTCTTTATAATATTAACAGAAAGAGAGAAAATTAAGATCTTAAAAATTTAAGTTTGTATGAGAACAAATCAAGACCTCGGGAAAAGTTGGTTTGGATAAAATCTGCGTGAAAGGGAACTATATGTCATACTATAATGCTACTACAAGAAATGTATCAAAACTGCATGTATTTTCACTTCAATAATGTATTTTACAATTTAGTTTCATAATAAAGTTAAATCAATGAAGTAATCGGTGGTGTGCATTTGTTGTGATGTGTTTTAAAAATACAAAATAAGTTTATCAGCGTTAAATTATTTCGTGGGGGGGTTGAAAAGGGTCAACATGGTTCAGGGCAAGATTGTTTTGATGGCCTGTGGCAGTTTTAGCCCACCAACTTACATGCATCTTCGTATGTTTGGTATGTAAATACGATCGATGAAAAAATGTGTAATAATTTTCTAAATTAATGTTTTTTTCTATTAAAATTGCATTTAGAGCTTCAGAGTTTAAAAAATAATTTAATTCAAAAATCACTATTGTCCGACAAATGAAGCAACTCACAAGAATATAAGATAAAAATATTTATTGATATTTTTTTAGAAATTGCAAGAGATTACATAAATTCCTTGGGTCAAGGGACCGTGGTTGGAGGCCTGGCTTCTCCTGTACATGACGCATATGGGAAGAAAGACTTAGTAGCAGCGCATCATAGGTAAGATCGTTACTGAAAATATTTTTATTTACAAAATTTTAATTAAACTCATCATCCTGAGTATAAACTTTTATCTGTCTATGTCAGTTCATTGCTTATAAGTTTGCCTGGTGCAAGACAGGGTTGCAGTAATAAAAAATAATATAATAATAAAAAGATTTATGTGCAGAAAAGGTGGTTATCGCAATAAGTATATTATACTAGCCGAACCCCGTGGGGCTACCCGCAGTACGACAATAACCGCGGGCAACGCCACGAGTCGAAGCAAGTATCTTTATAAATTGTAGCCTATGTGTTATTCTGATGTATAAGCTATATTATTGTAAAGTTTCATCAAAATCCATTTTATCCAGTAGTTTTTGCGTCAAAGAGCAACAAACATACTCACTTATATACCCACAAACTTTTGCGTTTTGAAATTTTAGTAGGACGGACAGTAGAATTTACCTTATTGGTGGTTTACAATTTTGAAAACCCAAGACTTATTTTGTTTTGCTATATTTAGATAGCATGCAAATGTATAATAAAAGTTATTATTTCCTGTTCAAGTCATAATATTTCAAGTCATAATATTTTAAAAACAATTATACTAAGCAAGCGGTCTTGAAGATAATTGCAGAATTTTTTTAAGGATTCGAAAAGTAGCATACCACTATTTTTTAGTGTTTAGAAGAAAACTAGAAGAAGCTTATGATGTTGATCTATAATATGAAGTACTTGGATGACCGAGCTTCTCATAGTATTTAGTTGGATAGTCCATTTATCGAGGAAGGCTATAGGCTATATATCATCACGCTAATAATAATAGGAGCGGAGCACCAATGAAGAATGTTTAAAAAACGGGGGAAAATTTTCACGCTACGGGCAATAGAAGACACAAACGAGGTTGCGTGGGTCAGCTAGTTGCTTATATTTTACAACATCGGTACAACAGTTTTAAAATGAGTACATATTTTTCATAATATATGGTAATATTGTGATGTTCTTGCCAAGACCCAAGAAATGCCAAACATACCACTCTCTGTACCTCATGATGTAGTCATTCGACTGCACGGTTGGCCGAGTGGTTTCAGCGGTCGCCATGCCGCTTGCTACTGCGCCAAGTGTCTTGGGTTCAAATCCCACGCGGTACAACACTTTGTGTGATCCACGAATTGTTGTCCCGAGTCTGGATGTTCTTTGTGTCCGATTCATGTATGTTTGTAAAGTCCCCCACGACACAGTATGTTTATTCCTAATTTGGGAGTTGTCTTTTTTAGAAAAAAAAATAAAATAAAAAACTTGAGAGGTGTCAAGGGACACCTTGATGGAACGAAGTTCGAAATAGAAAGACGAAACGAAAATATCTGTGTGTGTCGTCGTCGTGTCGTGACAACAAATTGTGTCGTGACAACAAATTGTGTCGTGTCAACAAATTGTGTCGTGACAATTTTTCCGTCTAGCCCCCTTACACAACGCGCCATAAGGAACTTCGTTCCAAAATTCAACTACTTGTCCAAATCGTCTACTGATACACTGACACTGAGGTTGTATAATCATTGTGTCAATCTTGTCTGAGGAGAATTTCAATTTGTATTTAAATAGGAAACTATCTGAACCCCCTGGTGTTACCCGCGGGGTTCAGCTAGTTTCCTATATTATATCGCGCCTCGGGGCAAAGCTAGTCTAAAAAATATAAGCCTAAGTTACTCCTTGTACCATCAGCTACCTACCAGTGAAAGTTTCGTCCAAATCGGTACAGTTTCTGAGATTAGCCGGAACAAACAGACAGACAGATAGACAAAATTAAAAAAATATATATTTTGGTATGTGTACCATATATACATTCATATGCATGTAGTAGAAAGAAAGGTTATTTTAATATTATAAACAGACACTCCAATTTTATTTATTTGTACCGATGAACGAGTCCTAGGTCCATGACAGTCTTCTCTTTCTTAGGTAGTCCTGCCAGGAGGCTAATAATAATTTTTATTTGGTTGTTTTGTAAGTGTATACATTTGAGTAATTCTTGCACATTATTTTTTGATACACATTGTAAGTCAAACTTCTCTCTAATAGCAATACCTACTATATTGACAACTCCTGCATTTGAAATATACATCAAATATACATCGTGTGTCTCTGGGGACTATGCATGCCTGGCGGGTTACTGCCCAAACAGTTGATTTTGGGAAGTTGTATACATGCTAATCGGCGCGAGAACTATTTATTGCGCGATTCACGATTTGTAGTTACTCCGTGTAGTGCGTTACTTCGTAGTTCAGTGTATCTTCGGTAGATGGCGTTGTAGTAGGTTATTGTTGTGTTATATGTGGAAGTCGCCACATACATAATTTGTTCAAGTTTTGGGTGAATTGCAGATGTCTACTAAAAAAAGTATGAGTAAATTTTTTTACTCAATCTGCTAGAATTTTTTTATCTGAGTGCTTATTTGCTCTATACTATAAAATAAAGGGTGAAAAGTACTACAATCATGATGACTTTACATTTTATTATCATCATGGTACGTATTGACTATGCTATTAGCACACAGATAACGAGTTGTGACGGGTCAAGGTTTTGTTAAGAATAATAATTAACTATTGATACATAATTAACGAGTCTAAAAAATAACCTTGCTTCAAATCTAAAAAACTAAATAAAATTTAAGTGTCTGCTTATAGTTCTAAACTAACAGATTTTCAATGCATATGAAAGTATATTACACTACTTAAGTACATCAAAGAAGTATTTTTGAACATTTTTCTCTGTGTGTCTGTATGTTCCGGCTTATTTATTTTTTATTTTTTCCGTGGGGAATGCATTTACGCACTTCGCTAGACCACCGCGGTGGGTTCGCTTCGTGTGAGACTCCTGGCCTTCAAGAGAGGAGGCCAGACTACCCACTAAACCCCACGTTGTTCCTCATCACCTAAGACCGAGCCACGGGATAGAATGCTCACCGCGACTCGGCTAGGGCCGTACCATTTCGGGCTTGCCTCAGGGGCCAAATCGTTGGGGCCCCCCTCTCCTTAGTTGGTATTCGCCCCTGAAACAACTATCGCCGGCGACCCCTCACTGGGGGCCTGCGGGGCGGGAGAGTGAGCCCAGCTCGCTCCCGTTCCCGCAGGGCCTCTCTCTTGGCCGTCATCACCTCGCTAGCGAACGAGGCGATGGAGGCCCAGCACCACTCGCCGTCGGCAATGGCTTCGATGACGGCCGGCAGCGAGAGATCTGCGCCGATGACGGTCGTAAGGGCCGCTCTTTGGCCGTCCCACGCTTCGCACACGGCCAGGGTGTGTTGGGCCGTGTCAGGGTCGCCGCTGGTGCAGTTACTACACCGGGGCTCCGATTCCACTCCCACCACCTCCCACAGGTACTTGGCGAAGCAGCCGTGACCCGTGAGATGTTGGGTGAGGTGGTACGTGGGAGCCCCATGACCCCCCTCCACAAATTGTCGCAGGACGGGCCGAGCGGCCCTAACAAGCGCCGTCGGACTCCCCTCCATTCTTGCCCGGAATTCACGTCCGGAAGAGATCGTCTCCTGTCAGCCTCCTGTCTCCAGCGCTCGATCTGCTCCGGAGGCGGGCATCCACCAACTCGCCGAATCAGGGCGCCCTCCTCGAACACTCGCTTGAGGACGCCGGCCTCGAGATCCCAAGGGAGACTGCCCGCTAGGACACACGCCGCCTCGTAAGAGACGGTGTGGTACGCCCGTGCAGCCCTCTGCGCGATGGCCCGCTGCGGAGATGGGCGCTTCGTAAAGCGCCTTGGAGCGTACCACACCGTCGTAGAGACGGCGGCAGGCAGTTCCCGGTCCTTCAACATTGGGGAGCAACAGCGAGAGCATTCCCGCAAACGCCAGCACCTTCGGCGCCAGCTGCCGGAAATGCTCCGCAAATCCCCACCAACCATCGAGAACCAGCCCCAGATATTTGAGGCAGCGCCCGACGGCGATGGAGGTGCCCCCCACCACGATTGTCGTGTCTCGAGGCGGCGCCCGCCGAGGCCCATGGAAGAAGAGGGCCTCGGACTTCTCGAGCGCGACTTGATGGCCCACCGCCTTGATTCGGCGCACCACATGGGCGACGCCTGCCGTGGCGAGGACGGCGGCGTCGCGAAACGTGGGGCCCCGCGCGATAACTGAGGGCAACTGGCTTATTTAAATAACAAATCTATAAATATAAGCCACTTTAAATACTAAATATAAACATGAATATTACCAAAATGATAAGAAAAAGTCGTCATGATGAATTTGAATAAAATATTCAGTAATGGGAATGTGAGTTTGTTTGTTATGATTTCACGTCTAAACCACTTAATCAGTTTCGAAAATTCTTTTACTAATGGGAAAATACATTCTCCTTAAGGAATGTAGGCTTCTGTTTGCCAGGTTAACCGACGTACAAGCAGACGGAGATGCGAGCAAAAGCAAGTAGTAATATTGTAAAGTTATAAAGTTTACTTGTTTGGTTGAACACTAATCTCGCAAACAACTGGATCGAATTGAAAAAAAAATTGTATTGGATAGTCCATTTATCGAGGAAGCCTGGTTAATTAACATTACCTATGTTACGCCAAATAGGAGCATTGATGAAAATTTTTACAAAAACGGTTAATATTTATTATTTTTAAAAGACACACACGAAGTTAGATTGTTAGTCAGATAGTATTGAAGAAATACGAATGTTAACAGGATAATATTTGTGGATAGGGAAAACGCGTCATAATAAGTTTCATAAAGGAGAACTTAATTCATTATTCTGCCGCGCACAACAAAACTGTGGAATGAGCGGTCGCCTGCGGTGTTCCAGGACCAATACGACCTTCAAACCTTCAAGAAAAGAGCGTATTCCTTCCTAAAAGGCCGTAAACGCACTTGTAACGCCTCTGGTGTTGCGGGTGTCCATGGGCGGCGGTAATCGCTTACCATCAGGCGATACGTCTGCTCGTTTGCCCCATATATAATAAAAAAAATATATAAAATAATATTTTTTTGTTTGTTTTTGTATATGAGTTATACTGTTATGAGACAGAATGTATTTATGTTTGCGTGAAATTCTGAATGCTTTGTTTTGATTGTTATGTGTGAGTTTGTGCTGACAGGCAATTGTTCTTCTTCTTTTGATGTAATGGCAACCAGCCGGATCTCTCGGATCAGCTATTTCTGCCAATGTCAAGTATTTATAGTCTACAATTATAAGTCTTCAAGTCTTCGTCGTGATGAAATAATTGATAAAAATATGTAAAATGTGGATGACATGAAATGGGGACCGTCTTTCGGAAAAACAAAAAACGATCTCCCAGGCAATTGTTATTTTATGTGTGTCTAAAGTGTGTAAGTGTGAAGATTCCCCCCCCCCCCCCAAAGGGAAAGAATGTTTTGTATTTGCGAAAGACCCTATTGCCGCCGGCCGCCTTACTGTATGAGTGACGCTCACAGTAAAATATATCTTTGGGTGTTTATAAGAATTGGTTTAAAGCAATTTTGAACCTTACGAAACAGGTCTTAGGGTTAGAAGGCTACTTAAATGTTATACTGATATTCTTCAGGATAGCCATGTTAAAGCTGGCGCTACGATCTTCCTCGTGGATTAAGATATCGGAGTGGGAGACACAGCAGTCAGGGTGGACGAGGACTAAACTCTCTCTGCAGTACCATCAGGTGAGATCTTTATTTTATTTAGATTTTGAAATGATAATATGTAAATGGTGTTTTTTTTTTATTTAATCAAAGATTCGATTCGCTGCATTCCCTTCACATCTGCAATGTAGATGACCAGGAGTAGTGGTTGTCGTTTTCTCTTCATCCTGCAGGTGTCGTAAGAGCTAACTAAAGGAGAAAGTACAAAAGACAACAAACTGCAAAAAGAAGGATTACTTGAAACAAATCGCAAGTCTCCAAGTGAGCCACCTCCTTTTTAGGAGGAAAACGGGACCCTCTTACTAAGACTTCGCTGTCCGTCTGTTCCTCCGTCAGTCACCAGACTATATCTCATGACCCGTGATAAACAGTTGAAATTTTCAGAGATGATGTATTTCTGTTGCCGCTAAAAATATTAAAAAACAAAATGAAATAAATATTTAAGGGGGCTCCCATACAACAAACGTGATTTTTGATTGCTTGTTTTTGCTCGATATTGATAACGGCAACAGGTAGACGTATTTAGATGTATATTAACTATAAAAATAAATAATCATAATTAAAATAAAACAAATATTTAGGGGGGGGGGGGCTCCCGTACAAAATACGTGACTTTTGCTCGTTTTTACTACGTAGATAATTGTGGGGAACCCTTCGTGCGCGAGTCCGACTCGCACTTAACCGGGTTTTTTTATGGAGAGGCCTATGTCTATCTCTAATTCGGTATCCATAATGGCTAGCTCTGCATCACCCTAAGGTCGACTGGCAGAAAATGCCTTTGGCATTAAGTCCGCCTTTGCCACTTTTGTGCATAAAGATTTAAATAAAATAAAATAATATTTACAGGACACAATAAATAACTTCGCAAACGATCCCAACGCGCCATCATGGCTGCCAGATGACGTCATCAACTTGAACAACATTGACGAACCAGATAACCTGATGGAGAAGCTCAACGGAAACCAGGTTGATGATAAGGTGACAGTCAAACTGTTGTGCGGAGCTGATCTCTTGGAGTCGTTCGCGACACCAGGACTGTGGTCTGAAGAGGATGTAAGTTTCACTTAGACATATCGTATTTATATTGAAGTTAATTGAAGTTAATATGTACGTATTTTTTTTTTTGAAGACAACTCCCACATTAGGAATAAACATCCTGTGTCGTGGGGGACTTTACAAACATACATGAAACGGACACAAAGAACATCCAGACTCGGGACAACAATTCGTGGATCACACAAAGTGTTGTAGGTACCGCGTGGGATTTGAACCCACGACACTTGGCGCAGTAGCAAGCGGCATGGCGACCGCTGACACCACTCGGCTAATATTTTGTCCATCAGCTGTCAATAATGGTGGAGATAGTTTTTTGTTCTTTCGAAAGACGGTCCCCATTTCATTTCAGCCACATGTTTTTGTAATTAATTTCATCACGACGAAAACTTGAAGGCTCGAAGATTTAACATGACATTGGCAGAAATGGCTGATCACCATCGGCTGGTAGCCATCTCATCATAAAAATAATAATCAGTCAATACTTGCGCTTTTAACTAGTGCTGGTCTAGTGGTCGACATTTGACCACATTTAAAAAAAATTTTTTTTAGCTTTCTGCTTTGCCTCCATGGGCGGCGGTGATCGCATCAGGCGATACGTCTGCTCGTTTGCCACTATTCAATAAAAAAAAACCAGTGTCACTTTCACGACTAACACCACTCACAAAAAATACGTTCATACCTACACTCAAAAAACATAACCCTCCTTCTTTCGCAGTCGGGTGAAAAGGAATAGTTGTCTTAATTCCCTCGGTGGCCCAAACGTTATCACGTAAAATTATCACCATTTTTTTAATTTTTTTACCCTTGTGTAGTAGATGATTGGATCTCGATTACTGTTTTTCAGATGGAAACGATAGTAGGTCGCCACGGTCTGGTGGTGGTATCCAGGGCCGGCAGCGATCCTGGCAAGTTTATTTACGACTCTGATATGCTCTACAAACATAGGGTGAGTATAACATTATTATCTTAATTGAACTCTAAGTACCATTGAATAAAGTCCAATTTAGAATCAACATCGTTACGACACAACTAGATAAATATATTGTACTAGCTGACCCACGTAACCTCGTTTACGTCTTCTAATGCTTGTAGCGTAATCACTTTTGTCCGATTTTGTAACATTTTTCATTGGTGCTGCGCTCCTTTTGGTCTTAGCGTGATGATATAGTCTTCCTTGATAAATGGGCTATCTAACACTGAAAGAATTTTTCATATAGCGGTTCCTGAGAATAGCGCGTTCAAGCAAACAAACTCTTTAGCTTTATAATATTAGTATAAATTACACCTAGACACAGAAATATATTTGCATTAATTACATGTTTTTTGTACAAATTCATATTTTTTGTAAGTAGGTATAAAGTTTAAACTTAACAGATACTACATACATTGTAATTGAACTGTTTTATTACTTAACTAGCTGACCCCCGCAACCTCGTTTGCGTCTTATATAGCCCGTAGCATGAAAATTTTCGCAAAATAAGTAACTTTTCTAGTTGATTTTTACACCTTGTGTCCGAAAACCCCAAGTATCTTACGGAACCCTATTTTTTTCCAAAATAAAATATAGCCTATGTTACTCGTGGATAATGTAGCTTTCGAATAGTGAAAGAATTTTTAAAATCGGTCCAGTAGTTTTTGAGTTTATTCCTTACATACAAAAATACAAATCTTTCCTCTTTATAATATTACTAGCTGACCGACGCAACCTCGTTTGCGTCTTTTATTGCCCGTAGCGAAAAAATTTCCCCCGTATAGTGTGTCGTGGACTTTTTTGTAGATATTTATAAGATCTACGATTAATTAGAACATTTTATGGTTCTATCTTTTATAGTTTACGCAGCGTACGTAAAATAAGTAACTTTTCTGGTTGATTTTTTACACCTTGTGTCCGAATAACCCCAATATCTTACGGAACCCTATTTTTTTCCAAAATAAAATATGACTGTTTTGCACAAAAACAAAACAGGTATTATGTGTAGAAGAAAACACACAGCATTGTAAGGTGAAGACGCAGTTCTGTGATTCGTCGAAATACATAAATATTCGTTCAAAACATACCTTTTTCCTGTTTTTAGTTTACCAAATTCGTCACCAGAGGCGCTAGCGGTGTCTAGCTTGCCGCGGTTTCAGCTGTCAAGTGTCATAGTGTCTTCATCGCCAGCAAGCCCCTTGAACCAATGCTGTGTGTTTTCTTCTACACATAATACCTGTTTTGTTTTTGTGCAAAACAGTCATATTATGTGTCTCCAAAAACACACAGCATTGTAAGGTGAAGACCTGTTTGATATCTGCTGGTGACTAGAATTATATGCACAAAACGCTATGTGATGTACAATTAAGTTTCAATATCTGATTATTATTACCGAAGGTGTAAATGTAAAATGATTTACTTATTTAACTATTTATATTTGAGTATCCCAGTAGTCAGGACACAAAGCAGTCTAATCAGTAGTCTTAGAACCATATTTAAATGAAAACAAAACTTTCATCTAAAGATGAAAATTAAATTCAAATAAATATTAAAATTCAATTTAAAATAAGTTTTATCTTTCTTATTTTAAACACTGTTTACTTATCTTATATTAAAAGGTCTTAAAGTTATTATTTAACAAATCATTCCTAGATCTGTCCACATCTAGACAGTAATATGTTTTAACACATTTCCCATTTCCTTTCTTCAAGATCTCATTTACAGGCCTGTTATGAAGCCAACTTCAAAATGCCATGGCTGATCAAATACTCCCTAGGGATGTATCTAACTTAGCCTCCTTAAATATTGAGCGTAGCCTTCCAACAATGACAGCTCTGGATGCTGGTTTTGCCTCACCAGTGACATTTATGAATAAACATTTTATATTTTATGTGCTATTACAGGCCTCCGAGACCATAATTAACTTTCGCATATGAGCCTCAGGGTAGATACGTTGATCTTTGTGTTTGGTTAGCAACCACCCTGATTATCTGCGATTTCCTGTATCAGCCTTAGAACCAAAACAAACTGTGGCCAGACTTGTACACTGTTTTCGGTGCTTGTAAATTTAAGAGCTCCAGCAGGTCTAACCCTTCATGCAATTTATGAACAAATGCCAATAACAATATTAAGACTGTTCTTCTACCTATGTTAAATAATGACCCAGAGCATGAGGTCGGATGTAATCCCATCAAAGAGAATCTTAACATCCTATATGGGTAGTTTAACAGGTTGTGGTTTGGAATATTAAAAAAAGACTTCTTGTATGAAAATTATGTTATAAGAAAACTTGTTGTATAAAAAAGTTTTTAGAATGATTCTCTACTGTGTAACTCACAGTCACAGTAAGTAGAAATGGTTGATTTATGCAATGAAATGGCTCTATAAGAAAATCTATTTTTTAAATATAAATTAGCTAAAAATCTTATTACATCTTTTCCTTCTGGATTTCTACAATTAATATTCTTATCATGGCCCCAATTCGACCATCTTTGTATAGTAGCCCTGTATGTCTCTAAAGTGGAGGGATGCCAACTATCTATTAGCACCTGTTGCTCATCCTTCTCCTAAGTTGCTATCAGGTCAGCCCCCCCCAATTTTCTCAGCCTGAAGTATTAGCTTGTCTACTCGAAGGGGGCTCATACCTGTTGAGCAGTCCACTAGAACCTTCCGCAGATTCTTTATTGGTAGGGGATTTGCCAATGCCCTCACCAGAAGGACTGGGTACCAAAAACATTGCGTCCACTGGGGAGCTATTAGTATGTATGTTCCCATCGCCTTATTGAGGTGGGCTAATACGCCGGGGATTAAATTGGGCGGTGGAAACACCCAAGTGGTCTGAAATGCCCCTTTTCGACTGAATGCATCGTAAAAAAAAAAGAGCAGATTAAATCTTAAATCTAGTGTTAAATAACGTGACCTGACGGCGGTTTCGTTGGCCGCGAATAGGTCTACCTCTGGTATGCCCTATTCTTCAAATATAGTTCGCGTGGTTTGAGGTAGCAGGTGCCACTCAGGCACCTGTTGTGCTCTTGACCAACGTACCGCGATACCGTTTAGTCTTCCCGGTAAATAAAATGCCGTCATTGTTATGTTGAGTGAACTGGCCACTTCTAATAGCCGGGTGGTAAGACCCAGAAGATACAGAGACTGAGTGCCGTCCTGATTCCGGACATAGGCCACTAGTGTCAGATTGTCTGACTGAATAAGAGTGTGCGCATTCCTCAATAGAGCACTTTTGGTCTTGATGACAGCAAACAGTGCATACATTTCTTTCAGGCTTGAGTGCCAAGACCTGATTTGGAGCCCATTTAACTGACCTGTGGTCGTACTTCAAATGAGCTCCCCAGTCCGCATCCGCTGCGACTGTTGTTACGAAGTGGCTCACTTCTTTCTATTGAAGTGGAGCTGGACTGCAATCTACTGCATCCAACCACCACCTTAGCTCCTGTCGCACACCGCGGCACAATCGCCTTCTCGGACCCTTTTTGGGTGAACCTTTTGGTAACGATTTGTGACCTGCGACAGTGTAGCCGGCCCTGAGGAATGGCATGAATTGGCAAAATTTAGCATGCCTAATACACTCTGAATAATAATAAATATTAAATATTCCAGACTGAAGTTCCTTTGGAGAGCATTTGTCTTTGTCCAGCAACTGGCACAAAGATCTCTTTATTCTGAGGGTTCTGAGTTGACAGGGCTAATGTTAGGTTCTGGGTATTCCAGACTAGGCGCAAATATACCACCCTGTGTGTGGATTCTATCTCAGATTTTGTGTAATTCATCTGCCAACTCAGTGACTCCAGTGTCGCTAGTGTTTCCGCAACCGCAACGCAATCAAACTGGATTTGTCCTGATATGCCAAAGGTATTCGTCCAACTAAACTATGAAACGAATACCTAGTTTCGAAGGGTTTCCGCAACCCAATTCGATACTGCCGCAAAGGTACCGGGGGCTGAGATAGGCCCAAGGGTAAGGCAGTCAATTGGAGGATTTCTCCATTGTAAATTACTCGAAGGAATCGTCTGTGCGATTTCGCTATGCTTAAATAAAAATAGGCTTGGTGAATATCTGTTTTGAGTCACCAACCCCTGCTTGGAGAAAGTGCATTACATCTATTTGAGATGTGAGTTAAAATGTTTGTTGAAATGTAAGTGTTTAAATCCCTGAGATGTAATATTGGCCTTAGTCCTTTTCTCTTTTCTTTACTAGAAAAATCTTTGAAGAGAGACCTGAACCATGAACTGATGGTCCTTACTTGAATCATGTTCGGAGAAACTTGATTAGATAGTCTTTAAAAAATTACTTAAGTTGGGAATTTTAGATGGGGTTTTATTCTGAAAGGTAAACTGCAATTGGCTATTGATTTTAAAATAAACTGATTGGCTCTCGCGATGCCTCATTCTTTCTGTAGCCAATTTCAGGCAATCCCCTCTGAAACTCCGCTGAGCCTCCTATTAATTTACTATTATTCAAATTTTTTTTTTTTTTTTGGAATTAGGATCGCCCTTATTGGCTGTTGCCTTTACTTATTGTCCTTAATTTTCTATCAAATTTATTCATTATATATGACTTATGTTTAAATTTCTTATTACAATTTGTAACTTGCCGTTCTGATTGATTAAACTCTTTCTTATCTTTCAAATAATATGAAGTGTTTAGCCATACTTGGGTGCCACCAAGAGATTAAATAATGGGCTGGAGCATTTCCCTAATAAACAGATATTCTGAACTCAGTGGGACATTTTGTAATGTTGCCCTAAGGTTTTGGTTTTAACTCCAGATTTTGATAGGATTCTGTCCTGTCTAACTTCTATAAACTATGAATGTTTCCTACAAATAATGTGCATAATGGTCTCAGAATTATTATGACTTGCAGACCCTGGGCCAAACATCTCAGAAACTTTATTATTCTCTTTATTCCATTTGTATATACATATAGATTACCTTTTTAAATATACATATAAACAGGCATTATTATTATTAATATTTTTTTTATTTTTTTATATATATAAGGTATTTGAATCTAACTTGGATTGGCTGAAGCCCAATCAAGTAGATTGTAAATTTATCTTTGATAATTATCTTATTAGAAAGACCCACTAATAAAAGTTCTGTAGAAGTGACATAACTCATCATCCACTTTCAATGCAGTGAACCCCGGAGAAGGTAAACTGTCTTGTGTTAAGTGTTACCAAAGTTTGTACCCAGACTTTCAAAGTTTAAAGTAATAGTTCGTGTACTAGATTCTATTGCCGACCTACTCAAGGTCTAGTGAGAAACTGTTCGGAACCACTACTGGTATTAGGTCTAACATAATTATTATTAGTGCACCTATTGATATGAGTAAGTAAATGAGTCAAATATTTGGTAATATAAGACATATGCGATATTAAGATATCGACGCTCGGGTTCGAACAAGTCGTAACCTGTTTATAATTACGATTGCAGGCCATTTTTTGGACGCTTATTAGGCAACGGTGAGGGAAAGCCCTCCTTATCCTCCTCCGAGGAGGAACTACTTCTCAATGAACTCGAGGTCTGTTCTCCATACGGAGCAAAGTCCTCTCGACTTGCCTTTTCAGCGTCTGTCTCCTATATTGGCCTCGTTATAAGAAAAAATATTGCTTACCCTGACGAAAAAACAATGCTGTGTGGGGTAAACCATTTACACATAATAATTTCACTATAAAAAATTAACTTTTAAATAACAAAAAAGGATAATTAACATTTTTGAATTTACTCGTGAGAATCACAAAAACGCTATGACACTTGACAGCTGAAACCGCGGCAAGCTAGACACCGCTAGCGCCTCTGGTGACGAATTTGGTAAACTAAAAACAGGAAAAAGGTATGTTTTGAACGAATATTTATGTATTTCGACGAATCACAGAACTGCGTCTTCACCTTACAATGCTGTGTGTTTTTGGAGACACATAATATAGCCTATGTTACTCGTGAATAATGTAGCTTTCGAATGGTGAAAGAATTTTTAAAATCGGTCCAGTAGTTTTTGAGCCTATTCATTACAAACAAACAAACATACAAACAAAGTTTTCCTCTTTATAATATTAGTATAGATTATTATTAGTGTAGATTAATATATATCTAATCTTAGAGATGATTTTGTTGTGCAAGCTGTAGTTGACGTAAACGAGGTTGCGAGGGTCAGCTAAGCTAATATATCAAGCTTATGTGCATTATGATTCTGGTTATCGTAGAAATAATGCAAGTCAGTGAGATTGAGACTTTTTTTGAAAAGAAATGCTATCTTATTTTCCAGAAAAACATCGTCCTGGTAACGAACTATATAGTGAACGACGTGAGTTCGACAGTGATCCGTCGGTTGGTCCGTCGCGGCGAAAGCGCCAAGTACCTGACGGACGATGCAATACTCGCATACATCCGACAACATCGCTTGTATGGAGCAGGACATCCCCTCACGTGAGTATACGTAGTTGTTAAATCTTGTCCACAGATGGCGTTGATACAGACCACACTTGTTATCACGTATCAACAGATGGCGTTACTTTATGATAGATTTTTTTCGAGAATTTCTTCCTAGAATTCATTTTTGTGATTATAATTTCAACACAAATAGACACCTATATATTGATATGTATTTATTATTTTTTTAAAGGATTCATTACAATATTTTTTATGGCTTATTGTTAAATATGATTAAATTTTAAAATATACCAATAGATAATATCATGTTATGTTTGTTTCTTATAGTTTTTATTTCTATAATAATTAAAGATATATTTTATTTATTATTTTTATTAAATATGATACATATTATTTATGAAATTAAAACTATTGCCATTATTACATAATAGTCTTATGATCGAACCCCAAAAATATCAATATTGGTCTTTAAAATGATTGCTGGATGATGATATTAGACAATGATAAAACTCTCCTAAAAACCATTCATTTGTTATGCAATTATATGATAATATTTTTAATATCGTATCTAGTAGAAAAACTAATTAGTTAATTATAATTAAATATTATCAATATATTTTAAGGTAAATTTTGTAAATTTAGACATTCTTATCAATTAACCATGTTTCACGCTGCCTGGATACAGTGAGTATAACTATGTTAATGATTTGATCGCTACATACGGCAAAAGATCCCCCCAAGATGTCATTATGACCTCCCCCGAGGAGTCCAGCTTCAAAAACATCCTCATATCAATAAGGGACAAACCTTCATTAGCTGATGACACTATAACAGTCAAGAGGCCGAGGAAATCCAATTTCCTTATGCCCAATTCGCACACAGATTCGGTTAGCCCTATCATGAATTCCATGAAGCCGAAAGTAGCCTTCAGCGATAAAGTCCCATCTACGTATGTCCCGGGGAAAGCTGTCAAAATAGTCAGCGATGCGATTGAGCACAAAGTAGACAAGGTAAAGTATGATAATTCGTATTCCTCTTTAGATAGCTACCTTTCAAAGGAATCAGACTATGATTTGTATAAGAGGAGAGTGAGTGAAGGGAATGTGGAGAAAATTGAAGCGGAAACTTCGACGAAAAAGAGATGCTCGTCGACTATAAGGAAGTTGAGACCAGAAGAGATGAAGAAGAGTAAATCGGAAGTGCAGAAGCTCTGCGAGAAGGTAAAAAGTATCAAAATCAAAGATGGCGGTAAAAATTATAAGACGCGTAGCTGTAATGATATTGTTAGACTTATTTTGACGAAACATGGTATTCATGTGATTAGCGACACTGAAGCTATAGTTTAGACTCGTTTAGTTTTTAAATATATATTTTACTGGACTCAAAATACAGTAACCGACTGTCACTTCAAAATAGTGCACAACTGTTTTTTTTTTTTAAATTGAAAATGTTACAATAAACACATTATTACCGTGGGAGAGCCACGCTTCGGCCATGAATGGGCCGGCTCGATCGGAGTAATACCACGACCTAACAGAAAACCGGTGTGAGTGTATAATATAAATATATGACAGGTGACAGCTGTCATTACCGTTTTTTTTTCGTGTTTGCGCGGCAAAATCCAGTAAAATGTAAATCTTCAAAGCTAGTTACCAATTAAATACATTTAAAATATTTATAACCGCTGAGTATACGGTTCCATAATATGTATTATATTAATAACAATAAGTTAAATTAATAATTGTTACAAAATACGTAGTATACATAGTCAATTTCTGTGGAATTGTGTGCTTGTATTGTGCCTATTGAGTATTTATAATATGACTGTTTTGCACAAAAACAAAACAGGTATTATGTGTAGAAGAAAACACACAGCATTGTAAGGTGAAGACGCAGTTCTGTGATTCGTCGAAATACATAAATATTCGTTCAAAACATACCTTTTTCCTGTTTTTAGTTTACCAAATTCGTCACCAGAGGCGCTAGCGGTGTCTAGCTTGCCGCGGTTTCAGCTGTCAAGTGTCATAGTGTCTTCATCGCCAGCAAGCCCCTTGAACCAATGCTGTGTGTTTTCTTCTACACATAATACCTGTTTTGTTTTTGTGCAAAACAGTCATATTATGTGTCTCCAAAAACACACAGCATTGTAAGGTGAAGACCTGTTTGATATCTGCTGGTGACTAGAATTATATGCACAAAACGCTATGTGATGTACAATTAAGTTTCAATATCTGATTTATTATTCCCGAAGGTGTAAATGTAAAATGATTTACTTATTTAACTATTTATATTTGAGTATCCCAGTAGTCAGGACACAAAGCAGTCTAATCAGTAGTCTTAGAACCATATTTAAATGAAAACAAAACTTTCATCTAAAGATGAAAATTAAATTCAAATAAATATTAAAATTCAATTTAAAATAAGTTTTATCTTTCTTATTTTAAACACTGTTTACTTATCTTATATTAAAAGGTCTTAAAGTTATTATTTAACAAATCATTCCTAGATCTGTCCACATCTAGACAGTAATATGTTTTAACGCATTTCCCATTTCCTTTCTTCAAGATCTCATTTACAGGCCTGTTATGAAGCTAACTTCAAAATGCCATGGTTGATCAAATACTCCCTAGGGATGTATCTAACTTAGCCTCCTTAAATATTGAGCGTAGCCTTCCAGCAATGACAGCTCTGGATGCTGGTTTTGCCTCACCAGTGACATTTATGAATAAACATTTTATATTTTATGTGCTATTACAGGCCTCCGAGACCATAATTAACTTTCGCATATGAGCCTCAGGGTAGATACGTTGATCTTTGTGTTTGGTTAGCAACCACCCTGATTATCTGCGATTTCCTGTATCAGCCTTAGAACCAAAACAAACTGTGGCCAGACTGTTACACTGTTTTCGGTGCTTGTAAATTTAAGAGCTCCAGCAGGTCTAACCCTTCATGCAATTTATGAACAAATGCCAATAACAATATTAAGACTGTTCTTCTACCTATGTTAAATAATGACCCAGAGCATGAGGTCGGATGTAATCCCATCAAAGAGAATCTTAACATCCTATATGGGTAGTTTAACAGGTTGTGGTTTGGAATATTAAAAAAAGACTTCTTGTATGAAAATTATGTTATAAGAAAACTTGTTGTATAAAAAAGTTTTTAGAATGATTCTCTACTGTGTAACTCACAGTCACAGTAAGTAGAAATGGTTGATTTATGCAATGAAATGGCTCTATAAGAAAATCTATTTTTTAAATATAAATTAGCTAAAAATCTTATTACATCTTTTCCTTCTGGATTTCTACAATTAATATTCTTATCATGGCCCCAATTCGACCATCTTTGTATAGTAGCCCTGTATGTCTCTAAAGTGGAGGGATGCCAACTATCTATTAGCACCTGTTGCTCATCCTTCTCCTAAGTTGCTATCAGGTCAGCCCCCCCCAATTTTCTCAGCCTGAAGTATTAGCTTGTCTACTCGAAGGGGGCTCATACCTGTTGAGCAGTCCACTAGAACCTTCCGCAGATTCTTTATTGGTAGGGGATTTGCCAATGCCCTCACCAGAAGGACTGGGTACCAAAAACATTGCGTCCACTGGGGAGCTATTAGTATGTATGTTCCCATCGCCTTATTGAGGTGGGCTAATACGCCGGGGATTAAATTGGGCGGTGGAAACACCCAAGTGGTCTGAAATGCCCCTTTTCGACTGAATGCATCGTAAAAAAAAAAGAGCAGATTAAATCTTAAATCTAGTGTTAAATAACGTGACCTGACGGCGGTTTCGTTGGCCGCGAATAGGTCTACCTCTGGTATGCCCTATTCTTCAAATATAGTTCGCGTGGTTTGAGGTAGCAGGTGCCACTCAGGCACCTGTTGTGCTCTTGACCAACGTACCGCGATACCGTTTAGTCTTCCCGGTAAATAAAATGCCGTCATTGTTATGTTGAGTGAACTGGCCACTTCTAATAGCCGGGTGGTAAGACCCAGAAGATACAGAGACTGAGTGCCGTCCTGATTCCGGACATAGGCCACTAGTGTCAGATTGTCTGACTGAATAAGAGTGTGCGCATTCCTCAATAGAGCACTTTTGGTCTTGATGACAGCAAACAGTGCATACATTTCTTTCAGGCTTGAGTGCCAAGACCTGATTTGGAGCCCATTTAACTGACCTGTGGTCGTACTTCAAATGAGCTCCCCAGTCCGCATCCGCTGCGACTGTTGTTACGAAGTGGCTCACTTCTTTCTATTGAAGTGGAGCTGGACTGCAATCTACTGCATCCAACCACCACCTTAGCTCCTGTCGCACACCGCGGCACAATCGCCTTCTCGGACCCTTTTTGGGTGAACCTTTTGGTAACGATTTGTGACCTGCGACAGTGTAGCCGGCCCTGAGGAATGGCATGAATTGGCAAAATTTAGCATGCCTAATACACTCTGAATAATAATAAATATTAAATATTCCAGACTGAAGTTCCTTTGGAGAGCATTTGTCTTTGTCCAGCAACTGGCACAAAGATCTCTTTATTCTGAGGGTTCTGAGTTGACAGGGCTAATGTTAGGTTCTGGGTATTCCAGACTAGGCGCAAATATACCACCCTGTGTGTGGATTCTATCTCAGATTTTGTGTAATTCATCTGCCAACTCAGTGACTCCAGTGTCGCTAGTGTTTCCGCAACCGCAACGCAATCAAACTGGATTTGTCCTGATATGCCAAAGGTATTCGTCCAACTAAACTATGAAACGAATACCTAGTTTCGAAGGGTTTCCGCAACCCAATTCGATACTGCCGCAAAGGTACCGGGGGCTGAGATAGGCCCAAGGGTAAGGCAGTCAATTGGAGGATTTCTCCATTGTAAATTACTCGAAGGAATCGTCTGTGCGATTTCGCTATGCTTAAATAAAAATAGGCTTGGTGAATATCTGTTTTGAGTCACCAACCCCTGCTTGGAGAAAGTGCATTACATCTATTTGAGATGTGAGTTAAAATGTTTGTTGAAATGTAAGTGTTTAAATCCCTGAGATGTAATATTGGCCTTAGTCCTTTTCTCTTTTCTTTACTAGAAAAATCTTTGAAGAGAGACCTGGACCATGAACTGATGGTCCTTACTTGAATCATGTTCGGAGAAACTTGATTAGATAGTCTTTAAAAAATTACTTAAGTTGGGAATTTTAGATGGGGTTTTATTCTGAAAGGTAAACTGCAATTGGCTATTGATTTTAAAATAAACTGATTGGCTCTCGCGATGCCTCATTCTTTCTGTAGCCAATTTCAGACAATCCCCTCTGAAACTCCGCTGAGCCTCCTATTAATTTACTATTATTCAAAATTTTTTTTTTTTTTTTTGGAATTAGGATCGCCCTTATTGGCTGTTGCCTTTACTTATTGTCCTTAATTTTCTATCAGATTTATTCATTATATATGACTTATGTTTAAATTTCTTATTACAATTTGTAACTTGCCGTTCTGATTGATTAAACTTTTTCTTATCTTTCAAATAATATGAAGTGTTTAGCCATACTTGGGTGCCACCAAGAGATTAAATAATGGGCTGGAGCATTTCCCTAATAAACAGATATTCTGAACTCAGTGGGACATTTTGTAATGTTGCCCTAAGGTTTTGGTTTTAACTCCAGATTTTGATAGGATTCTGTCCTGTCTAACTTCTATAAACTATGAATGTTTCCTACAAATAATGTGCATAATGGTCTCAGAATTATTATGTCTTGCAGACCCTGGGCCAAACATCTCAGAAACTTTATTATTCTCTTTATTCCATTTGTATATACATATAGATTACCTTTTTAAATATACATATAAACAGGCATTATTATTATTAATATTTTTTTTATTTTTTTATATATATAAGGTATTTGAATCTAACTTGGATTGGCTGAAGCCCAATCAAGTAGATTGTAAATTTATCTTTGATAATTATCTTATTAGAAAGACCCACTAATAAAAGTTCTGTAGAAGTGACATAACTCATCATCCACTTTCAATGCAGTGAACCCCGGAGAAGGTAAACTGTCTTGTGTTAAGTGTTACCAAAGTTTGTACCCAGACTTTCAAAGTTTAAAGTAATAGTTCGTGTACTAGATTCTATTGCCGACCTACTCAAGGTCTAGTGAGAAACTGTTCGGAACCACTACTGGTATTAGGTCTAACATAATTATTGTTAGTGCACCTATTGATATGAGTAAGTAAATGAGTCAAATATTTGGTAATATAAGACATATGCGATATTAAGATATCGACGCTCGGGTTCGAACAAGTCGTAACCTGTTTATAATTACGATTGCAGGCCATTTTTTGGACGCTTATTAGGCAACGGTGAGGGAAAGCCCTCCTTATCCTCCTCCGAGGAGGAACTACTTCTCAATGAACTCGAGGTCTGTTCTCCATACGGAGCAACGTCCTCTCGACTTGCCTTTTCAGCGTCTGTCTCCTATATTGGCCTCGTTATAAGAAAAAATATTGCTTACCCTGACGAAAAAACAATGCTGTGTGGGGTAAACCATTTACACATAATAATTTCACTATAAAAAATTAACTTTTAAATAACAAAAAAGGATAATTAACATTTTTGAATTTACTCGTGAGAATCACAAAAACGCTATGACACTTGACAGCTGAAACCGCGGCAAGCTAGACACCGCTAGCGCCTCTGGTGACGAATTTGGTAAACTAAAAACAGGAAAAAGGTATGTTTTGAACGAATATTTATGTATTTCGACGAATCACAGAACTGCGTCTTCACCTTACAATGCTGTGTGTTTTTGGAGACACATAATAAGACTAAAGTTGTACCAAAACATTTAAAAAATATCACTAAAAATTCTTATTAATCTTTTGGTAATATAAAAATGATGTCTATGTAAATAAATATAAAGTAGTATATTAAATGTATCTTCTATTTATCCTTAGAAATAAATGTAACTAAACTAAAATTGATAATTAAACTTGATAATTCCTAGCTAACAATATAAAAATCCTAAATAGAATAGTATTATTAAAAGATAGTATTATTATTTTAAATGTTGAAGTAGATAATAGAAATATAATCATTTGTAAATAATTAATATATTTAGACCCATGTACTTTTTATAACTTATATACTTATTATACAGTTAAATTGGTAGTAATTTTATGATGCTGGTAACACATCACTGTAGTAATTATATTTACAGTATTTTTAATATAGGTTGATCTCTGTGGCAGTTGTTTGTCACGTGTGTCGTTTTAGATCTTACGAGGTACATTTTAGGTGTGAATTTTTAAATATGTGGAGGAACGGGTGCTATGTTCCTCCTACACAAAGGGAGGATCCTCCGACCAGGCGTAGTGATCATGCCTGGCGGGCCACTGCCCAACAGTTGATATTGGGTTTTTGTATATATGATAATCGGCGCGAGAACTTCTATTGCGTGATGCAGGATTGGTAGTTTCTTTATGTAGTACGTTACTCCGTAGTTCAGAGTGTCTGCGATAGATGGCGCTGTATATGGAAGTCGTCACATATATATATGAAGTATTGCAGTTCATTGGTGATAAAACTGATATGTAAAGAATGAAAATATATGTGATCATAAACACGACGTTCGTTCACAGTCACATATGTCACAGAGTACGAACTATATTTTAAGAACTGTACATGTTATAGTCCAAGATCCCAGGGCCGCCAGACGTCACGTATTTTCTGACGAACGAAATGTGGCTGATTGCGTAGTGGTAGTATGTACTAAGAACGCATGCCTACCTGCTAACTTGATTAGACGGCCAATTTTCAGGTATCAGGTAATCAAGGTACTTAAAAACATAACGAACCTCACGTAAATTCTGAAAGCTGATTTTCACGTATATTTTAGGCAATATCCTTAAAAATAAGTCGCCAATACTCCCAGACACTTTCCGTGGGCCGATTTGCTTAACAGACGCTTTCAAGCTACCAAAATAATGACGTAACTTCACGTAAATTCTGATGCTCCATTTTTATATATGTCTACCAGACAACTATTTTAAAACCTTCTAACAAAAAGACAGACCGATCCAAGGGGCCAATCATCCCCTAAATTCAATTTTAATATCTCTGTGGGTAAGAGCGCGAGGGCATTATCCACACGCATGAGACTAAGTCAGACATGTATTAGGATATATTGACTTTTCTGCCTCTCTGTCTCTCTATCTCTCTCTTACAGTTGACTCAGTATCCGGCAGCACTGCTCACAAGAAAAGTATTCAGTGTTCTACTGTGTCCGTTGAGTAATGGTTTTTTGCGATTTCGTAAAATTATCCAATCTATCGTGCTAACTATACTTGTTACACTTCTGTTTGTTTCTCTTTGCTTTCTTCTGTAAGGATGGAGGACCTGGCTGACCTAGTTGACCGGATAAACGACGTCATCGGCTTGCAAGCACCAGCAGCCTCAACATTAGCAATCGCTTCTACGTCGCGCAGTAGTGAATGTTCTGAAATGGCCGCGTTAACCAAGCAAGTCACGATGTCAACAGAAAAAATCGACAGAATGTCACGGGAACGCGGTAGATCGAAAAATAGTATTCGTAGCCGCCACCGCTCAAACTTGACACGATCATATTTGGCGTATAGACTACACCCGCAGTGCTGGTACCATCAAAACTTCGGCGAACGATCGAGAACTTCTATTGCGCGATTCAGGATTGGTAGTTTCTTTGTGTTGTACGTTGCTCCGTAGTGCAGTGTATCTGAGGTAGATGACGCTGTATGTGGAAGTTACCACATATGTCACGATTTTTCGCGATTTCGTATAATTATTCATAATTATATATAATTATACAAAATCGAAGAAATTCATTACATATATAATTATATAGGGCCAATTTCCATACGTAATTATATATAATTTTTTTACCCGGGACGATAAAATTCAAGAATTATGGTAGTCAAATGAGCATTTTTTTCAAGTTAATTTTTAATTATTTACATGATTATTTAATTTTTAACTGATTTTCTTTTAAAATTAATAATCAATTGATATGAGTGAACTGTAAGAGAGAGACAGAGAAGTCAATATATCCTAATACATGTCTGACTCAGTCTCATGCGTGTGGATAATGTCCTCGCGCTCTTACCCACAGAGATATTAAAATTGAATTTAGGGGATGATTGGCCCCTTGGATCGGTCTGTCTTTTTGTAAGAGGTTTTAAAATAGTTGTCTGGTAGACATATATAAAAATGGAGCATCAGAATTTACGTGAAGTTACGTCATTATTTTGGTAGCTTGAAAGCGTCTGTTAAGCAAATCGGCCCACGGAAAGTGTCTGGGAGTATTGGCGACTTATTTTTAAGGATATTGCCTAAAATATACGTGAAAATCAGCTTTCAGAATTAACGTGAGGTTCGTTATGTTTTTAAGTACCTTGATTACCTGATACCTGAAAATTGGCCGTCTAATCAAGTTAGCAGGTAGGCATGCGTTCTTAGTACATACTACCACTACGCAATCAGCCACATTTCGTTCGTCAGAAAATACGTGACGTCTGGCGGCCCTGGGATCTTACTATATTAGCCAAAATAATGTTAAAAATGTCTACTATTTTTTTCTTAATTATAATAGGCTATAATGAATTCGAAACGAGAGAATTTTACTATATTATTATCTCAATTAATAGGTTATTAAAAAAACCTTGTTAAACCCCCGGTTAAGCTAAGACTACGGAATAAGAATACAATGAAGTAGAAAGTTATACTTCAAAATGTATTTGGATATGAAATTTTATGTATATTGGGTTTTTGTTTGTTTGTCGTATCAGGTTGAGACTTGTCTTATATAAAACCGCATGTTCTACAAGCTTAAGATCTGTTCCAATAACAGTACTGCTACGAAGAATATTCGAGAAGAGACTCTACATTCCGTTTGACCGTGCAAGTTCTAGATGAGTTCTAATAATAAATGTATTAAGTCACAGAGCAATGAACCTTACGTGAATATACATAACGTCGAATATAGATTGAGTGTCGCGCGGTTGATTTGTTTACGTTCAACACAACAATACCTAATTTCGCTAAAAGTCCAGCTTTATATCTCTTTAAAACTTTCAAATTTTAATACTTACTTGTCTCTTTTAGAACTTTAATTCCTACGTTTTGGCGTTGGCTTTTCATCAAAATAATAGCTCACCCTATGGGAATAGATTTTTTTCTGAATGATGTACCCTAGGACCTATGTACTCTGTATTTCTGGCCTCAGGTATTCATAATCATTGCTGAGCAAAGTGTAATAATTTAAAAAGTAAAAAAAAATTTCAAAAGTTTGCAAAACTTCTTGATTTTTGTAATGTGTAGGTACTCAAAGTTATTACCAGATCTTATTTTTAACAAATTTCCAAAAGGACATTCCCTTTTTTGAAATTGATTCTCATTTAACTGTATTTTTTTTAAATATATCCTTAATTTAGTACAAAGGGAAATTCAGTAAATTTCCGGTTTGCAAAACCCGCATCGTAAGATTAAAATTATTGTGTTTGTGAAGAAACAACTAAATTCGATTGTGCACGAACTATCAGATGTTTTTGAAGAACATATTGTTTTATATTTTGCTGTATGAGAGATCTAGCAACACCTTTATTTATGTTATATATGTACATAACTTAAACTTTATGCTTTTACAATGTTATAAAACTTAATTTTTTGTAAAAATATTTTTACTTCTACTGCTGCTAAACTACGAGTATTATCGAATTTATGAAAACAATTATTTTGAATAAGTATTATAATTCTATTATAAATCTGGCGGCTTAGCGCTAAAATACTAATATAGTAAATTAAATATTAGCACTTAAATATCCAAAAAATGGAGAATGTATGACTTTTTAAAATTTTAATCGGCTTTGAAAGCTTTGTGCTTAGATTTTTTGATTTGTTTTTGTCTATCGGCCTGATTATTTGTCAAAGTTTTTTTTTAAATGGTAACCTATCTAGATGTAGGCTATGGTAAAAAATTATGTTGTGTGTTTGAGTATTTGACCTTGCCTTAAATGTTGTCACTCTCAAATTCTTAAAGTATGAAGCATCTTGGTAACTGAAGTTTGTTTGTTGTATTTGTGTGTAGCATTGATTGTTTTTATTTGTTTTTTCTTATATAGTTATTGATTTTTTTTTATTCTTAATTATTAGAACCTATATTGTTTACTGATTTCCCCAAATAATTTTACCCCGAAAAATGAACTCAAAAAATATTAATTTTATATTATATTGTTGCAGTAAATCAAATAATAAAAATAATTTTTGGGTTCATATAATTTCCTATTTGTTTTCCTTAACTTGGGTGTTGTCTTGCGTAGGGAGGCGGTTGCCCGCTGTAGCTGAGGTGTTGCGCGCGCGACCAGACATCGAGTAAGGGGGCCGGAACAGAACTGTAGGGACAAGAAACAATCAAACACGGATTGGGAAATATGGGAAAACATCTTCGAAGTTGGGAAAAAGTGATAGTGGGGTGTGAAAATATGCGGAAGCGCGCGTCACATTGACTTAAAATACCTTGTTTATGTAGTGCCTCCTATGTGTCCACTAGTTAGGACATAGTAACGTTAACAAATAGTTCAACGTATTAACTAATATTCAATAACAGCACGGGCTTACAGAGCACTAGCAAGTTTTTGAAACTGCTTCTAACTTCTTTACCCAAAATATGAGTTTTTAACTTGAATTGTGACCACAAAAGTCGTGTAAATGTTTAGTAAAAAAAAATATTTAATAAAATATATGCATATTATATTCATTCACAAGTACGTAAATGACTGCATACTTATTTTTTATTTTTATATATATTAAAATTCGTTAACATTTCAAAAAATATTTATTTATATATATTTATATAGAGCTATTGGAAACCGTGGTCATTTTAGCAAGTTAATAACTCAAATAGACGGTATATTTAAAGTCGATAATTTTATGTTTTATGTAATTGTTATTAAGTTCAGTTTACAAGTCAATGTTTTCTAACCGCAATTATTGGTTTATCATAGGTACATAACGTTTCGAACAGATAACACTGGACTGATTTAATTGATCGCATACATTATTTAATAAATGATTATACAAATAAATGAAATTGCAATGAAACAGCTTAACACTTAACTATTTAAGGCTAGTGCTGTGGGTTAGAGAGAGAGAGGAGGAGCCTGCCTGCCGTTGCCGTATGCGTTACATAACGAAGAGCTTTACCCTCCCAAAAGAAGTTATCACTTTAAAAAAATATATCTTGTCTAGTTTGTTCGTTGGAACAGTTAGACTGATTTTGACAAAACTTTCACTGGCAGGTAGTTAGTTTGTTATAAAGTGTAACTTAGGCTAATTTTTTTTAGAAAAAATAAATAAAACCAATGATATATCTAATTCAAATGCCACGAAAACCACGGGGCGCATATAGTATATCATAGAATGAGATATTTTATAATCAACATGGTTGTTAAAGCAAACCAAAAAATACCCCGCCCTCTATAGAATATGTTCAAAATTTATTGACTAACTGAACTTAAATCAACAAAATCATTATATAAAACATAAAATGACTATTTCTATTGATATAATCTTAAGATACTAAAGAAAAGTAAGTGCAGTGTGACTTAACCCTTTGTAATGCACATTTTGAATGTGTATTCCATAAATGATACCTATTTCTGAACTAGGATGTGATATAAGAAAGTTGTGGAATGAGAATTATTTTTGGATATATATATATATAATATAATATACCTAGTTGTTTTATAGTGCTCAATTTTCATAAATATACATAAATAATATTAAAACGTTGTCGCTTACGTGATGTACTTAAGTAATTATTTCTAAAAACTTTAAACTAGTGGACACAGACTTAGGTTTAAAGCTTGTGTTGTGAATTAGATCCAGCTTTTTATGTATTAAGCTTCCTGTTTAGCCAATGCTGACAAAAGTTTAGCTTTTGTGTGAACGTTAAGCTAAAAAGCTATACAGTCAGGCAAAGTTTAGCTTTTATGATTAATCTTTAGTCAATGTTAGAATTTGCGGGACGCTATCTTAACTTGCTTTTTTAACGTTTAGATGATTACTATAACCTAATACAATGGTTTTATGAAGCTTACAAATTATTATTTAAATATTTAAAGTTTATTATAATCGCAAATTTTCTTAAAAAGAAAATTAAAAAAAAATGTCTGTAGTTTGTTAAAAAAATATATTATTAATATAATACAGTACTGTAATAGTAGTATATTTTGCATGATTGTAATCCAGTCAGCATAAAATCGAACCCAGGACCTCACGAATAACACTTGCCGTCGCCTTACTACATATTTTAATTTATTTCTAAGTTTTGATGACGTCTCCAAATCCTCGTATCTTTTTAGCTTTTTTTTATTATGAATGTATAAATCTTCATTCTTTTTATTTTCGTGCTCGTAACACAAAAATTTAAAAAAAATCGACGGGATTACAAATAAATAATCGTCAATTTCTTGACCAAAAAAAATATCTTAAGAAATAAAAAGATGGATTATTCTCTTAATGAATGCGTTCTGTGTTACGAATTACTTATTAAAAATGTTTTCTACATTTAGTTATTTTTATACTATTGTTTTATAACGTTTACTTCTAAGATTAGAATCGACAGATTTATATGATTGTTTACCGTTTAAGTACAGCATGTCGTTTAATCTTCTAATCGGATAAATCATAACTTGTATTATAACTCGACTACAAGCGTACAATATTGTTTACGAAAAAACGGTAATAAAAGAAATCCTAATACAAATCCTTCATGGCCTGCCACTAGACCTCGTCTCCGTGGCAACCTCTTCCGAACCATCCCCAAGACACGTTCTACTGCTAACTGACGACCATATCCCTAGGAGCTCGATATCGCTAAGCACAGTAATAATAACAGTTTTTATTATAATAATCTTCAATATTTTTCTAGCTTTGTATTAATTTTTATTTACGGAGGACGGCAATTTAAAACATTACAAAGGGTTTTATCTAGTTTTCATAGTATGGTTGGACGCTTGCCCAATGCCGCTCCAACACTCTTGATTTGCAGATGTCATTGTCGTAAAGTTACCGCCAGCTGATTTTACTCCTGGTTTGCTCTGGAATGTTCAACCAGTTGTACAACGAGTAGGGGCAGTTGTCCAATCAGTATTTTAAGTTGGACATTGGAACTATTACTAGATTGGTTGACCAACTGGTAAGACATTCACATTGGACCACGATCTTGAAAACATTACAGTTTTCACTATGCGTTACTGTGCTTTGTACCTACTTCTTTAGAACTTCAAGAGCTTGGTAAAAGTGTTTCTTCTTTGTTCTCATAAGGATATAGTAATTGAAATCTATCTACCTATCACAGTCATTTCTAATTTCCATAACTACCCCCATTATATCTTAGTTGAATATTGCCAATGGTTTACCGACTTTAATTCATACTCGTATATGCTTAGTGGTGTTATTTTGCGCTTCGTAGTTGAGTTACTAATATATGCCTAAATTGCATGTTATTGTGTTAATTGATGGTATGTTTTTTTTTTGTAAGTAGAAAAGTGGCAATGGGTGTATTTACATACGTACGTATTACTTTTTCAAATTTTTAAAATGTTATTTTCAGAAAAACATTTCAATAATAGAATTCTTATTTTAAACTGCAGTTTTTTCATTTAAGATAAGGTACGTTATTTTACACTTGAAGTTTATATTAAAACTATATGTATAGGTAGGTACACCTTTCGCCATTTATATATATTATTATAGATATTAATTTGCTCGCCATCCAAATATTATTTTATGCGAAATGAATGCCGTAACACGGTAATACTGAGATATTTTACGTGATATTTAATTTCGTTATAGTAAAGTTTCCTTTAGAAAATTACCTTTTAATAAATTATTACTTTCATATTGTGTTTGTTTGCAATATATATTTTAAATAAAGAACGTTCTGAGGAGTAACATATTTTCTTCGTTCGTTTCGTCCGTTTCATCACTTTTGGGACGGAATTGTGTTATAAAAAGCAGAGAAAACGCGCTATTTCTGATTTAGAGAATGAGCGCGTAGAATCTACTAGAATTGTATGTCAGATGTAACGTTGATGTGTGTCATGTTACACACCAAATGCGACTATCGTTAAAGCTTGTTTATATTCATACAATAAATATAAAATTTTGTCAAAATATAAATTAAAGAGATTTAAGAAATCAATGACGCAATTAATCACCCAAGCCAAATCTTAATAAATATACTTTTTTAAATAATAAAAGTGGTGTTGCGAGTGTCCATGGGCGGCGGTAATCGCTTACCATCAGGTGATACGTCTGCTCGTTTGCCAACTATTCAATAAAAAAAAAAAAAAAAATATTTATTAAGGTTTGCGTTAAATTTAATATCATATTTTGTTATTATTATGATTTAAACTTAAAATTAGCTTTGGTTGTATACATGAAGAGTTTATTTATAATACCTGCTAAGTGCATTCAACTGTTTTATGTTATGACGTTTTAAAACTGTAAACCATCGAAATATTCTTTGTATGATACATTCGCTTTAAAAAAATAGTGACTTTTCGACAAGCATTGGCATAATATTTTGTTTTGTAGCTTTAGTAGCTTTCATTGATAGACGTAATTTCCATACATTTGGAAGTTTTCTGTGTGTCCACTTGGCTAGGGAACCTGATTGGTCGGGGGGCGGGGCTTGATCCATGAACGTCACTATTTTTTAAACGCGAATTAACTATAGTTGAATTTATCGCTTGTTAATATATGTCATAATCATTTTAGTTCTAAGTTATACATATAAAATGTGTACTTAATTTTAAGGATCTGATGTCTTTTCTATTGCTGCCAAGTAAATGTCTAATAGTATTTATGAGTACTTATTCGAAACGAGTGATTTGAAAACAGTGTTCTGTCTTTTTCTCTCTAATTACTTTAACAATATGGTAGAAAGAGAGATAATTAATTCACAATATCGATATTAAATTATTCGTTATCATCTTTTCTATGGTGAGTAGAAACGTATCATTTTTTTACGTATTATTAATGTTTGTTGTAAAAAGAAAGTTTTTTTTTTTTACAAAAACCATATTTTTACGTCTCGTGTCCTTTAAGATATCTTATCTTTCGGGGTATGAAAATTTTAGTTGCTCAGAGAATTTCATTCTAAAAGATGAATCTTACTTTCTGAAAAAAACTAATTATAAGAAGTCATTTCACAGCCCTGACGGTATCTTTATATTGTAGCCTACGTTCAAAGCTCTCCAAAAGGATTGTAATGTATGCCAGTCCTTATGTTAATAGATAAATATTTTTTAATAATATATGAGGTGTTGTTATTCATGAGGCTCTTGATGCAGAAGCTTCAGTAGGCCGCCATGCTGCAGTGTCTACATTCGCAATGACTATGGTGACCACCACTCTTGGATTCTGCTTATGCTTACCATAAGGCGGAGTAGAGTCATTTTGGCAGGGGCAAAAAAAAAGTAGTTTTGCATCCACTAAGGGCACGTAAGTAAAATCAAATTAACATAACTTATTTGTCACTCAAAATTATGTCAGGCTTCAAATACAGATGGATATTTGTCGCAACAAAAAGCAAGCTTTTTTTCTATAAAGCTTGCTTTTCAAAGTTTTATTACTTTCAATAAAGCCTTTCCAAATTTCTGCCATGTGATGCTTTTCCATCTGTTTTTATCCTGAATCTCATGTAGAATAGGTACCAGAATCGACATCATCATCCTTAAGCAGTCCTCTGTTGTACAAAGACGCTCAACTTAGAACAGAGGTTATCACAATATGTAACATATTGTGATAAATATAGTTCTTGTTTATTTAATTTTTACTTTTCTTAAGATTCGGGAGTTGTGTAATTACAATTATGCATAGATTAATTAAGAAAATGTCATCAGAATTCTTTACTGTATAGTTAACAAACATTTGACTGCTTCGGTGGCGTAGTGGTAGCGTATGCGACTGCTAAGCTTGAGGTCTCGGGTTGGATTCCCGGGTCGGACCAAATGTTTGTATGATCTGCAAATATTTGTTTCGGAGTTTGGGTGTTTTCTATGTATAATATGTATATTATATATATTTATATCAGTTGTCTAGTACCCATAACACAAGCTCTGCTTAGCTTGGAGATAGATGGCGTGTTAGATGTCCGGAATATTTATATTTATTTATTTTATTTTATTTAGCGTGTCAATAACGGTTTACGTTTTTCGTTTAAATAACGTAACGTTTCGTATCGTTATTACATACCATCAGTCAAGTAACAAAACGTATTTGAGCATTTAAAAAGTTATCAATTTATTCTCACTTTATGATTGTACCAAACGTAAAACGAATTTTATTTTTATTTAAAAACAGTCTTACAATATATATAACTAGATAGAGCCACGCTGATTTCAGCACGGTTGGTCCGGCTCGACCGGGGCGCTACTCTACCCTCGCACAGAAGATCAACGTAAACTGACAGCGTTCGTGCTTCGTTGGTTTCATTGGTGAGTGCGAGACCGGAGGCTCAATGATGCAGAAGCACCACTAGGCCACCATGGTGTGGGTCACTATGCTGCATTGTCTGCATTCGCAGTTGAATATAGTGAACACCACTCTTGGATTCTGCTTATGCTTTAATTTATATATTTCGTCTACACCTATTTTATATCGGTTACTGGCAGTGCCGTAACTAGAAGGGTGCCTTCGCAAAGGACGCAGAACAGGATCTGCGACTTGCGTCCGTGACCAATAAAGCAACCCCGACTCGTTTTATTGATAACGGGTTTGTGTGGGGAACGGGTATCATGTCCCACCCAACACAAAGGTAGGATCCTCCGACCAGGCGATCATGCCTAGCGGGCCACTGCCCAACAATTGATGTTGGGATGTTGAACATATGATAATCGGCGCGAGAATTATTTATTGCGCGATTCAGGATTTGTAGTTACTCCGTGTAGTGAGTTACTTCGTAGTTCAGTGTATCTTCGGTAGATGGCGCTGTAGTAGGTCACTGTTGTGTTATATGTGGAAGCCGCCACAGGTTGTAAACGCAATCTACTATTTTCAATGAAGCATTGCAAGTTCATTTTAGAAGCTTGTACTGGGCTCATAAAAGGCTAGTTACGACACGAAGTAATTAGCTAATATAAGTTGGTATATGTGCTTTGATATATTGCAGATATTAAATGTGCCAATTTAGTGTTGCTAATCACGCACATTATTGTCAGTTGCAATGAAACAGCTCTACACATATATTGTTTTTTTTTTAATTCATAGTTTTATAATTAAAGGTGGTATGGTTCCAGTCGTTTCACAACAGCAAACGACTGGAATTATTGACCCATGAGAGAGTCCGAAGGCCTATATAAACAAAACCCTTGCCTTGTGGATTTCACACGTTAGGTACTAGGTTCTTTCTCAATTGGATTTAAAAAAAATGCATTCGTGGAATTAAAAATCTATAGTCGTTCCAATACTTTATTTAACTTTTGACAGATCACGCACATAAAGTTTTGTAATAATTTTTGATACAATGTACTACAGATAATACTGTACTTTATGGGCGGGCTCCGCCTACTTAGGGATGTGTCATTCGTAATTAATGACCACAGACTATAAAAACGGTTTTGAAATAAATCGATTATCGATTATATTAATAAAACATACAATAAAATTATTGTGATTATATTTTATATCAAATCACGTAAAAAGCTTTATTATTTTGCATTAAAATGCCCTAAATGTCTCTGTTTCAATGCATAAATAATTTGCGTAATGAAAACAGTTCCATCGTACTCGTACCTAGTAATGGGATCGAATGTATTCGCCGCAAATTAATGAATCTAAAATAATTGTTTAGACTTACTATAGTTGGTTCAAATAAAAACTACCTGCGGTACCTACTTGTAATGAACAGGTACAAAATGTTGAAATTCGTAGTAATTTACGGATTAAAAATAAAACAACCAAAAGAGGTACTGTAATACTAATTTTAATTATAAAGAATCGTCTTCTTCGTATGACCAGGAATCATCATCACTTGAGTTCTCAGTAATATTGATTATCATTTCTTGGATAGATAAATTGTCGAATGCAACATCCCCAATCCGACATTATCACCTTATTTGTTTTTTCTACAACATTCGCCCAGTTTTCTGGAGTTACTTTTTCACACGCATTTTTCAGTAAATTCAGCATTTTTCTTGCGGTGAAAGGAGGAGTTGTATTGTTCCTCGCAGCATATCCTTTAACTTGTGCCCAGATCATTTCAATTGCATTATATTGGCAGTGATATGGGGGAATTCTGAGGACGGTATGCCCATGCTCTGCTGCCATTTCATCTATGACGTATCGTTTTGGCAGCTTCTTTGTTTTTAATATCTTTACTAACTCTACTTTTAGTAGGGACTCATTCACCTCTTCGCCATTGTCACGGAGCCAGTTTATAATTTCATGTTTTTTGTTGGCCTGTGTTGGTATTTTATTAATTTGACGAGAGTGATAAGGTGCATTATCAATAAATATTATTGATGGCTCTTCGAGTGATGTAAGCATTTCTCTGAACCACTTTTCATACACGTTCGAATTCATCTCCTCATGATAATCTCCTATTTTCTGGGATTTAAAAGCTAATAGAGCGCCTGGCACAAATCCTTTTACTGTTCCTGCATGACAAATAATCAGTCGTTCGCCTTTTCCCATTGGTACTGTAGAAGTGGAGCCAACGGTGTTGTCAGTCCAAGTTTTTGACAGCGTATGATTCGCATTGAGCCAAGTTTCATCTGTGAAAACAACATTCGACCAATCTTCTATTTTTTTTGCTTGTCTTAAAAAATCGCATCTATACAAAGCAATATCATTGCGTTCCATTAAAATTTTTCGTTTGTCACATTTTTGGAATAACATTCCAATGTCTTTCAATACCTTTGTCAGAGAAGATTTTTGACCACGGAACAAACCACTATTTCGAAGAGATTGTGTTAGTTTTTTTAATGTTGGAATCTCTTTTCTTTGGTAATAGTCGTATATATGACGACGAATAGCATCAGCGTCAAAATTGTCAACGGCTGTAACTTTACTAGGCGGACGTTTTTTCTTAGGTGTATATAGCTTATTCTGTTCCATGCCACTGCTGCCGTAGCCTTCTTTTGTTATTTTTGCCACTGTTGGAGCACTAATACCTAATGCTGCTGCAACACGGTCTCTAACTTGAGTCACTGGTATAAGAGGCCCACCATTACGGCTTTCCTTTTCAAAGTATTCACGAAGTCGCAAGACAAACTCTCTTGTTTGTCCTTTGAGTACTTTCTTTTTTGGCATTTTGACAGTAACGAAGGCAGGAACGATACGCTCAACTCAACCAAACGTGAGAATTCACAAATAAATCAATACGGAGGAATATAAATACTCAACTATATTGAAGGTTACTCATTGAAATACTGTAGATTATTTTAAAATAGACATAGAGAGATTTAATAAAGATCATCAATAGTTTAACAAATGCAATATTAACCACTGAATTACAACACAATACAATAATACATTTTGAAAATTCAGTTCCTTTTATATATTTTTTCATGACATAGAACCGTCATATTTGAACAACATTCTTTTAATCCATTTCTTCTTTATTTTGACAAAGGAGGTCGCACATTGAAACACATAGAAATATGAAGTACGAAATTATCTATAAAATAATGAGTTTGTTAAATCGATTAAAACTTCTTAATGCATAAAATCGATCGATGAAAGAAATCGAATAGGTAACGGGTCAGGGTATCACTATTTGATTAAGTATTAGAGCTGTCAAAAGTTAAATAAACTATTGGAACGACTATAATTTCTCTATCAATTTAATGTACATTTCATATCCTAGCCGTATTACGTTACCAACGGAAAAGTTTTTGGCTATATTGGCCAAATATAATTGCAAATTGCATTCAGGTATATCATATCTAAAGAAATAATTACAAAAATACATATATTTATTGTGACATTCATTTTTACATTCGTTTACTTACATATTAAAACAACCTGGGAATACATATGTAGATACAGACAAACCGCTAAACTAAGTTCCGCACCTCTGCACTGGCAGGCGAAGACTCAGCGGTTTTTCTATAATAGTTATTCGAAAATAAGAAATAAATCAGTTTTCTTATCAATATACATTAATTTCTTCTTCTCTTATACAATATTGAGAAAAATAACGGAGTAGATAACATTTCAAAAACGATTTTTTATTATTTTTATAACTTATCAAAATGCATAAAACAATGATATACAATATTGAGAAAAATAACGGAGTAGATAACACGTTTATTAACCGTGGGAGAGCTGTGCTTCGGCATGAATGGGTCGGCTCGACCGGAGTGATACCACGGCCTCACAGAAAACCGGTGTGAAATAGCGTTTGCGCTGTGTTTCACCGAGTGAGTGAGGATACCGGTGGCCCATACCCCAACCCCTCTCCCCATCCGCTTTCCCATCCCCCAAAGGTCGGCAACGCACTTGTGACACCTTTGGTGTTGCGAGTGTCCATGGGCGGTGGTAATCGCTTACCATCAGGTGATACGTCTGCTCGTTTGCCCACTATTCAATAAAAAAAAAAAAAAACATTTTTATTCTTTTTAAAACTTATCAAATGCATAAAACAATGATATACAATATTGAGAAAAATACGTAATAGATAACATTTCAAAAACGATTTTTTATTATTTTTAAAACTTATCAAAATGCATAAAACAAAAATCTTATTAGGCCGCCATATTGTGGGTCACCATGCTGCATTGTTTACAATGAGTATGGTGACCACCACTCTTGGATTCTGCTTATGCTTTCTAAGAATCACTTTGGCAGGTAATAAGAAACGAACTGGTTGAATATTAACACACGTAAACACATTTGCTATAAGCCTACAGCAAAATGTACCTACTACAAATCCTTAGCTCATTTATGAATCAATAGAAGTGATGTATCTTATGTAATATTTGTATTTTAGCTTATTAAATAAATTATTTATTTATTTACAATGCTGTTTTATTTTTATTTTTTTTAACTTAAAAGCTACAAAACACAAAATCATCCAGACTCAGGACAATAATAGACATGATGACAGTAACCAAGAACCACTAAAATTATTTATTTATCTGAAGAAATGGGGTTCATAGTGTATAAAAATCGTATTTATTTACATCTTTAGAGCGAGATTAATAGTTAATGAACAAAAATAGAACTACAAAACACAGCAATGCCGCCATGTTAAGTTGAACACCAATCAGAGCCAGTTACGTCACGTATGTATAAAGTTCACTTGTTTGGATTTAATCGACGATCACTTTACTGTTTTTAAGAGCTATAATTGACACTGGTTGACAAATGGTGACGTCACAAACAGACCCCATGACACCAACGAGCGTTTCGGCGTGAATTTTAAACTTGAAATTTAAATCGCAATTTTTTCCTACTAAAACTTATTTTTTTGTAGAAATGTGACTGTTTTTGACAATTGGAGATACTTCCGAACATCATAAAACAGTTTTTCAAAATTATTCATCATGCCTATTGGGTCCGATCCCCTCAAACAACAATCCTTTGTGTGATCAACAAATTGTTGTTCTGAATCTGGGTGTTCTTTGTGTTCGTTTCATATGTGTTTAAAGCCCCCGCGACACATGATTTATTCCTAGTAAGTGACTTGTCTTTATGAATGAGAACTTGTAGATTGTACGATGTCACGAGTGGGGACCGAACCCACAACACTCAACGCAGTAGGAAGCGTGGAGAAATTCGCTTAAACCACTACGCTGACTACAGTGTACAGTGCAGTATATGTAAGTATTTTTTCTCAGTAACTTAAAGCTAGTGAACTATAATATACAATTTCGATAAAAATTTTTTACAAAACAAGACTAGTTACCATAGAGTATATCATTAACTACCCATAACATCCCACTGCTGAGCTCGGGTCTCTTCTCAGGAGAGATTTAAGTTCATACGTCGCAACGCTGGCGAAGTGCGGGTTGAGGACTGGCAACACAACGTTGTGGCTACGTAATCTTGCCGTTGGATGTTTTTAAGGCCTCCAACCAAGCTTCACGACTGTTATCCTATGATGACAACCGGGACCAACTGTTTAACGTGATCTCTGAATCACAGAGACGCTCATGGTATCAAGCCACCAGCAGTCACCCATCCAGGTATTGACCGCGCCGTCGTTGCTTACTCTCGGTGATTGAGCGCCTCCTCATATAATATATATAATGGGTTAAAGTTAACCTAATGCAGTCTTAAAACAAGAAATTTGGCGATGAGGGCTAAGTGCGAGTTGATTCTGAGGGTTCCGTACAGTAAATATGAGCTTAAAAACAAACTTAACATTGTAATTGAAAAGGAATCTAATACATTTAATTTGAAGAGTAAAATTTGAATATTTGTTGCGAGTTTCCGCTTATGTCCACAGTTCTTAAGACACCTGTGTTTTTTTGATAATAAATTATATTTAGTGATTTACAACAATTCTACACATAGACCACTTCTCACATTCTTACACCTTCAACTTTGGCAGATACGGACTCCTGAATATGATGTACACCGTTCAAGGCTTTAACTTAACCGCTGAAGGTTTAACTGGTTCGGGGCACTGGCACCAAGGCGTCCTGTCCTTATCACATATTAGCTTCACATTTAGCACGGTGAAGTCTAACCCGTCCACTGCCACATTGTGAGTGCTAAGGAGTTCATACTGAACATCCTGTAGACCGGTCTTCCTGTCCCGTCTGCGCGTCACGTCGCGTTGGTTGAAGCATTTTCTCATGTCACGCTTTCTGTATGTTTTATCGTGAATATGCCTGCAATTATATATGTAAAAGAATAACAATAATTGAATAATACTTGATTGATGATATATTCTTCTACGGTGGGAGAGCCACGCTTCGGCATGAATGGGCCGGTTCAAGTGATACCACGGCCTCACAGAAAACCGGTGTGAAACAGCGCCTGCGCTGTGTTTCACCGTGTGAGTAAGGATACCGGAGACCCATACCCCAATCCCTACCTCTTCCCATCCCCCAAAGGCCGGCAACGCACTTGTGACGCCTCTGGCGTTGCGTCAAGGAGGACGATAAACTCTTAGTCGCAGAACGTAAAATATTGCGAAAGATTCTAATACCGACGGTATGAGAGATTGGAGAGTGGAGATAGAGATACAGTCGAGAGTTAGAGAGCCTAGTGTCAGTGGCAAACATAATCGGGGAAATAAAAACTGCCGGACTTCGCTGGCTTGACCACATCGAAAGAATAGGTGAAGATTGAGCCGTCATAAAGCATAACTTGGGCCGCTTGATGCCGCTGGAAAGATGAGGTTGCCAAAGATATGGAAGAGATGAAAGTGAATGCCGCATTCTACTGTCGGAGGCAAAGACACACTTTGGGTCGCTGAGCCAGCGAAAGTAAGTATGGTAGGAATACGTAACTAGACTTTATTTTTTTATTTTTTATTTATGAGCCTCCTAAAGTGACTACGCTGTCGGATGGAAAATATGAGCAGAATCGAAGAGTGCAAAAAATTGCATTAAATTCAGTAGTTGAAAGGAGAACAGACAGTGGTAGCGACTTAATTTTACACTATAGGAAGCTGAATTATTACACATTTGTAAAATGTTGTATAGCCCATGAGTAAAGGAAAAAATCCATTCTAAATAATTAAGTTGAAATTCCTGTGGGAAATGGCGCCGTTAGATGAAATACAGGTTTGTACCTTGTTTGGCAACGGAGGCTATCTCATATTCGATTTAAACTTAAACTAGTTTTAAGTTGAACAAATTGTATTTCTTTTTTTTTTTTATGTGCAGTAAATGTTATTATTATAAGCCTTTTAGAATCAAGTAACTGCTACTACAAAAATACCTTATCTCTTTTTTATTTATATATTTACTAACCAGTAGATCAGTTAGTTAAACAAACGGACATTTTTTATGTATGTAGATAAATACCGAGTTAGCTATTTAAAACAACAAGCAATACATATGTTACAGGCTGATAAGACTGATATAGATAATATATCTAAATCTCTGTATTGTGTGACTACAGAATGTTTGTTAAATGTGTCTACTATCATTATTATTATTATCTAATCTGTAATTTTTTTTTTATGGAGTAGGGGGGCAAACGAGCAGACGAATCGCCTGACGGTAAACGATTACCGCCGCCCACATAAACCCGCAAAATCAGAGACATCTCAAGTGCGTTGCCGGCCTTTGGGGGATGGGGAGAGGGACGAATAATATTTGATGTTTGCATTTTTGATGTGTTCAAGTGCCTTTTGGGGTCTATGGAAATAAATGATTTGACTTTGACTTTGACTTGAATTGTATGTAGCGATGAGTAGCACTAGATACTTACCATCTGGTAATAATAATAACTTCAAACATCTGATATATGGCAGTTACAGCTGTTTGTAACATCCCCTAAATTTAAGAGATCACTTAGAGAGAGTTAGATAACCCTTAGCAATATTTTAGTTGTGACCAACCATTAAGGGCTGCCTAAGTGCTTAAATTGGGCAGAGCATAATATTGATTTACATTTTAAGACTACTCCTAGAACACCTACTCAGAATAACAATTTATGGACCACACAAAGTATTGCTCATGAGGGGTTTGATCCCATAACACTCAAAACAAACATCAAATAATAAAAAAACTTACCTACATATAAGGAAAAAAATATTAATTGTATAAAACAATAGAAATAAGTATTACTTACTTAAAAGTGTCATCAATTCCAGTAGTAATATTGTTTGGCCGACCGACAGTTAAGTTGGCATCCTTTAATCTCACATAGAACTCATCATCTTCGAGCCCCCATCCCCAATAATTATTCGATATACCATTCACCAATTTATAATGTTCCTTCTTCACTAATAAAATGCCCCCAATAAAAGTATCATAGTGATATTTCGGATGAGTTTGGGGTGATGAGATATGTATGGGTCCAGCAATTGGATAATCATACTTCAAGTTGTCATTTAAAGGCAACAAGTCCACATCATGCATAGCTATATAGTCATACTCCTTTTCCGTGTAAATAAACCCAACATTTATTAAAGAAGCTCGGTTAAAACGATTATTGTCTTTCTGTTGTACAATGAAGATGTGAAATGGTATTTTCTGCTTGTTCAAGAAGTTGTACATGTGAGGAATGAACTCTAAGAGCTCTTCAAAGCGGTCTCTGAACGGTACAAGCACTGCTAATTTCTTTTTTACCGGTGTTTTTAGAGCTATTCGTCGGCGCACTGGGTTAGGTAATGCCTCTCTTTCTGTTAAATTAAACATGTAAATCTATTTAGCGTTTCGTAATTTCGTAAAATATTATAAAATACACGTCTTTGTATATTTACTTACCGTATTGAATAGGTAAAGCTGCTAAAAAACAACCCATAACGAAAGTTAGGACCAAACAAAAACCAAGACATTTTGAACCGCTTATACGATAGCCCATTAAGTTTATACTACGATACATTAATTTACTGTCGAATTTATTTCAAAAAATAATTTAAATCATTATTTCCAAACGAATTAAATAATTTAATTATTAAACTGGAAACTTTGAACTTCGTGTTCATTGACAAGCAGTTTCTTAGATTGACTTCTAAGAAAAATGACAACTTGACGTTCCAGGCGTTCCGATTTACAAGAATGTACATAGTTGTTATCTCTACCCTCCATAATAGTTGTAATTATTTTTTATCAAATCCACACTGTTTAACCTAACAATATTGAAATATAAAGACATAGAAATGTATATTTATTTCAATATAATATAGAAAAAAAATAACTAGGGCTGCCATAAAATACAAAAAATATGCTACAGTGGAATTAGACCCGTACGGCATACATTTTTACAAATTATAATACTTAAGTAAAATTTAGTTAAAAAAAAGCGACGCTTTGACAAGCATGGGCCAGCTCGACCATCGGCATGGAGTGATACAACGGCCTCACAGAAAACCGGTTTGAAATAGTGCTTGCGCTGTGTTTTACCGAGTGAGTGAGCATCCCAGAGGCCCGTACCCCAACCCCTTCCCCCTTCCCCTCCCCATCCTCCAAAAGCCGGCAACGCATTTGTGACGCCTCTGGTGTTGCGGGTGTCATTTATATGTTGTGTTATTTATATTTATTTATTTTATTGTAAACTAGCGACCCGCCCTGGCTTCACCCGTGTGGATTTCAGATATACTCACCGACGCACGACACGATTCGTGCATTTTAAATGGTTAGGGTTCTTAGGTCGACAAGCCGCTGTTTTATAGAAACAGATGAAGTTTGTCTTGCCAGCATTTAGAGTCAGCAGGTTCCTCTCCAGCCAATCTTGTAATTAGATCATTCCGCTTTCAACGTGCGTTATGGGACTTTCCCAGTTTTGTACGTGAAATATAACGACAGTGTCGTCGGCGTAACAGAGGAGTTCTGCTGATGAAATGTGTTCGTGATGTATGTCGTTCATGTATATAAGGAAGAGTGTGGAATCTAGTGTATTCCCCTGCGGCCCTCTAAAGGTTACTAGAAGCATATCACTTGAAATACCCTGAATTTGAACTATTTGTTACCGTTTAGAAAGATAGATTTTTAACCAGTCTAATGTCACACCGCGTATCCCTGTTTTCAAGATTTTACAAAAGCATCGGTATGGAAAATGTATCAAAGCTTTTGCAAGATCCAGGAAGATCCTGCTACACAGCTGTGTCAGTTATCAAGATGGGAAGACATAGTATCAATAAGAAATTTAATAGCATCATTCGCACATTTTTGTCTCCTGAAACCGAATTACTTATTTTATTCATCGGAGTTTACCTGTAAGTAATTGTTACACTATTGCTATTTTCTTCTTTATGCGTTTTTTTACTTTGTGTGTAAACAATTGTTGATAAACCAATAAAAATAAAAGAAATTGACTCTAACGCAACAAATCTGCTTGGCATCGAAATTAAATAATAATAATAATCATCTTTATTTATTACAAGCGACATGTGGGTAGTTAGTCAAAACATTAGCATAGTCAGGCACATAATAAAAATAAATAAATTGGCTCTGAGCGTGCTGTTTGAAATGTTTTTGGAACGAAGTTCCTTATCGCGCGATATGAACGAAAACGAAGGGGGCTAGACGGAAATTGTCGCGACATAATTTGTTGTCACGACACTTTTTGTTGTCACGACACTTTTTGCTATTTTAAATTTTATTTGTTATTAGTTTATTTTTCATTGCTTGAAGCAAGCCAGATACTATATATATAATGATGATAATGATGATATGTATATATAAAAGTTCGAAATCTTATCTATCTATTATATATATATATATATATATATATATCGAACTTTTATATATACATATCATCATTATCATCATTATCATCACTATTATCATAATCATCATTTCATCATTTTCATCAATTCATCATCTTCATCACTTTCATCATTTTCATCATTTTCATCATCTTCATCATTTTCACCATTATCATCATTATCATTATTATTATTATTAATATTATTGTGTACACATATATCATAAAACTAGAAATTACGTAAAATATTGAAGTAAATATAATATTTGTATCGTCTTTCTATTTCGAACTTCGTTCCATCCGGGTGTCCCTTGACACCTCTCAAGTTTTTTTTTTATGATATAGGAATATAGAATATGATATCTATATCATTTACATTCATATCCGGTTTATGAACCGGATGACCACCGGAAGTGTCTGATGATGGACACGAAATCAAAAACATGTCGTCACGTATTTCAATACAAAATAAGTTATTAACAGACACTATGCCTGATTTTTTAGACAAATAGTGTTAATAGAATTGAAATTAAAACACGTTTTAGTAGTCACAACATAGTATAAAACAAAGTCGCTTCCGTTGTCTGTCTGTCCTTCTAAATGATTAGAAACTACGCAACCGATTTTGATACGGTTTTTGGAACGAAGTTCCTTATGGCGCGTTGCGTAAGGGGGCTAGACGGAAAAATTGTCACGACACAATTTGTTGTCACGACACAATTTGTTGTCACGACACGACGACGACACACACAGATATTTTCGTTTCGTCTTTCTATTTCGAACTTCGTTCCATCCGGGTGTCCCTTGACACCTCTCAAGTTTTTTTTATAGATAGAGTGATTCAAGAGGAAGGTTTATATGTATAATGCATGTGTAATATAGTAGAGAAAAACTGATAATATTAGAGGTTTCTAATGTGAAGTCTTAAATAAACATAAGGTATTGTATGTATACTATACTATTGTACACCTTAAAAAGGTCTACAAAGAATGTATATGTCTCTCTTATGGATAAGCCACACTAACCATTTTTATTCCTTTCTATTTACGAGAAATAATGGTTTATTTACGAAGCAATTTTAAGCAATATAGTATTAGTCTGTGGAGGCCCCTACTTGCCCTACATTGCCCACTTGCAACATTTCGAGAAATTGCTCACCAAGTTGTATTAATATATCTGCAAGTTTTCCTACAATTATAAAAAACATTACATAAAATAAAATACTTATTTGATTTCATAAAAAAAAAATTGGTAGCAAATTCGGCGACTTTACATAATCGATTTTTAACAGTGGTTTTAGGTGTAAACTCTGGTGAAGAGTTAAATAATAACTTAAGTTGGCCACTCGCAACGTAACTAACTCATGGTTTAACAATAAACTTCTTCTTCTTTTGATGAAATGGCAACCAGCCGGATCTCTCGGATCATTTATTTCTGCCAATGTCAAGTATTTATAGTCTTCGAGTCTTTAAGTCTTCGTCGTGATGAAATATAGATAAAAAATATATAAAATGTCGATGACATTAAACAGGGGGCCCTCAGATCAAATACAAAAGGTAGATAACGCACGGCCTCTGTTTTTACTGAAGCCAAAAAGCTCAGCTACTTCCAAGTAAACACACGTGTTAACTCACACAATGTAACAAACAACGCTATGTTTCGTTAGTATTGTGCAAGTTGTCTTGCAGTAAGTTTACTTACAAAATGCCATCTTGTGCAACTAAATGGTGTAAAAACTACACAAAAGTGAACAAAAGGTTTAAAAGAATTTAAAGAATAATATGTCATACGTAAGTACATACAAAAACACTCTTCAGTGTTGCCAGAAGTTCATATTACAAATTTTTTGATTACATTGGTAAATTCATAGTCAAAAAATGATATTTATTTCTTAATCACGTACTGTTATAGTATTCAATATGTACAATTTAATTGAAATTTATTAGAAACAAACAGATTTATTTTCGCATACTACCTATTTTAATGCAATTTCCATTTTACATTTTAAGAAAAATGGAAACACTTTGTATTGCACGGTCTTTTATACTTCGGCTCTTACAGTTCCGAATAGAACAATCAACCGTTTTGATAACTACTATAAATACAAATCAGTATTTCAGAATAGCTGTATAAACTTGCACTGAGCGAGACGGATTTATGCGTGTAACGACAACATATGCCACAACAAGTTTTTTTTTTTTTGGATTAGGCAATTTGTGCTGGTGTCTACAATTCTGCCAATGACAAATGTATGAGGGAGAGAATGCGTGTGTTAATAAAGAACATGTGGCGACAGCGCTCCCGCGCCGTCACGTCGCGCCAGCCGCCCCGCCAGTCACAAAGCATGCGCCGTAAATGAACGGATTCTCGGCGCGCGCTCATATTTACGTAAAGTTCCTTCGCTCCTATTGGCTGAGGTTTTTGTGTAGTTTTGTAAGCTCGCTTTCACTGTCCTATGTTGTCGGCCAAAATGTAATTATAAGAAAATGCATTTGTGTAAATAGATCAGATAAGTCGTAACCTCCTCGAGTTTCACTACTATTCTAACTACGGTACGAAGGCTAACAGCTGGGCCGGTTAAAATAGTTACCATCACCTTTCCCTGGTATTAAGGCTACGGATCGAAGGCTAATCAGCTGGGCCGGCCAATATACCTATTCCAGTTTCTGCTGTATTTAAGCCAGCTGGCATAGTGTAGGGCCGGGTCAGTACACAAACCAACGGGTCAGCAAGCCTCTCAGCTGTTCCGAAACTGGTGACCCCGAACGAACGCTCCTAAGTATTCACGGCGTCGACTCAACATACCCACGACAGTCCGCGTGAATACCTACAGCCATGACGAACGAAGCAAACACAGAATTTAGCGATGCCCAGGGAATGGAAGTTAAAAGCGACGTAGCCACAATCTCGCTGCCTGCGCGTCTACCACCATTTTGGCGCCAAAACCCACGACTATGGTTCGCACAATTTGAAGCCGCCGTCGCTGCAAGCAAGATCGGAGAAGAACATAAATACAACTTAGTTATCCCACTACTCGGCTGCGATGACCTTGAACAAATCTCCGACATTATATTAAATCCGCCTGCTACAGGGAAATACATAACATTGAAGAACAGACTTATATCCACTTATCAAGAGTCAGATCATTGTCGGTTACAGAAACTACTTAGTGGTCTAGAACTCGGAGATTCAAAACCTAGCCAATTACTTCGTAAAATGCGTGACCTCAGCGGAAAGTTACTAACAGACGAGGCGTTACAAGTATTATGGCTCAATCAATTACCTACACAGATCCGCGGCATCCTAGCCATCAACAAAGAGACACTAGAAAGCCTAGCTGCAATGGCCGACAAAATGTTAGAACACTTCGAGCCCCCAACGGCTGCCGCCATTACAACCACTATGTCGTCGTGCCAAAAGAACAAGAATAATACGGAAATAGGAAACCTCCAAATTAACCTACTAACTAAAGAAATAGAAAAATTGTCACTAGAAGTAGCCGAACTACGATCAAACCAGCAACGCTCGACATACTTCCCGCCTCACCATCGCTCGCGCTTTGAAGGTCACTCAAGAGCGCCGAGCGAACATCGCCCGCGGTCGCATTCCCGCCGGCGAGGGCCCGACGACGCTGATTGGCTATGCTATTATCACTACCGATTCGGTGACGACGCTCGTAAATGCGAATCACCGTGCTCAAAAAGTAAGCGTAATAATATCAATGTCACGAGTAAGAACCAGGAAAACTAACAAAAGCACCGACCGTGGCGGGCGTCGGTGTGATCCATGGAACCCACCGCCTATGCATTACAGATAGCAAAAACACAGAAAAGTTTCTTGTCGACACAGGAGCCGATATATCCGTACTGGCCGCAAAGAAAACGAGATTTTTAAGACCTAAAGAAAATAGTTGTAAATTATACGCTGCGAACGGAACAGAGATACGTACCTATGGCGAGCGTACATTAGAGCTCAACTTAGGCTTACGTAGAAGTTTCAAATGGACATTTATAATCGCCGACGTAAAAACTTCAATATTAGGTGCAGACTTCCTCGCAAAATATAAGTTATTAGTCGACTTACACAACAGAAAATTAATAGATAGTGTCACCGAACTCAGCATTAACGCCCTTGCAATATGTAACAATGAAGAATCCGTCTACCTAATTAACCGTAATCACCCTTATCATGAGATACTGAAGCAATATCCTGACCTGTTACGACCAATGTCACTAAAAACTACAGTTAAGCATGACGTCACACATCGCATCGAAACCACGGGACCGCCTATATTCTCAAGGCCGCGTCCGCTCCCACCCGATAAATATAAAGCCGCGAAGATTGAGTTCGAGACGATGATGGAAATGGGTATATGTAAGCCATCAAACAGCCCTTGGGCCAGCCCACTACACGTCGTAAAGAAAAAAGACGGTTCACTACGAGTGTGTGGTGACTATAGAAGACTCAACGCCGTTACAATACCAGATAGATATCCTATACCTAGGATCCACGACTTTACTTACCAGTTACACGGAAAGACAATATTCTCGAAGCTTGATATGAAAAATGCTTTTTACGCTCTTCCTTTGGAAAAAACAGACGCCGCGAAAACTGCAATCATCACACCATTTGGGCTATATGAATTCAACCGCATGCCCTTTGGATTACGTAATGCTGGTCAAACCTTCCAACGTTTTATGCATGAAGTGTTAAGGGGACTCGATGACATCTGTTTTTCGTATTTGGATGATTTAATCATATTCTCGAACCCTAGTGACCATGAAAAATACTTACATAAAGTACTTGAACGCCTTAACTAGTATGGAGTCACGCTTAACATCAATAAATGCGAATTTGGCAAAAATAAGATACAATTCCTAGGCTACGAAGTATCATCAGACGGAATCAAACCCACGGAAGAACGCACGCAAGTAATAAAAAGTTACCCGAAACCCACTACGATACAAGAACTAAGAAGATTTTTAGGCATGATTAACTTTTACCGCAACTGTTTACCTCATCAATCAGAACATCAATGCCTACTCAATAAATACTTACATAACTCTAAGAAGAATGACAAGTCACCAATTCAATGGACGCCTGAAGCTGAAAAATCCTTCGAGCAATGCCGCCAAAGCATACTCGAAGCGACTACACTCACTCACCCAATACCTAACGCGCCACTGTGCTTATTAACCGATGCTTCCGACACGAGCCTCGGCGCCGTACTACAACAAAAAGTTAACGACGTATGGAAACCTCTTGCCTTCTACTCAAAAACAATGAATGACACACAGCGAAGATACAGCGTGTACGATCGCGAATTATTAGCAATGTACACCGCTGTTAAGAATCTACGCCGCGCCGGCTGATCGAGGGTAACGACCTCACTATATGCACAGACCACAAACCCCTTACCTACGCACTTACGAGAACGCCGAATAGCAGTGATACACCGAGACGAGAACGTCAACTACACTACATAAGCCAATTTTGTTCAACAATAAAATACATTCACGGAGATAGAAACGAAGCGGCCGACGCGTTATCACGCATATCAGAAATAGAAATACTTAATCACACAATCTACTACAATAAATTAGCAATAGAACAAGAGAACGACACAGAACTACAAGCTTGCATGAAACAAAGTAATCTCAAGTTTTCACACATTACACTACCCGGGGGTCAACGACCGATATGGTGCGAAATATCTACAACAAACATTCGGCCATACCTACCACTGAGTTATCGTTTTGTAGCATTCAAAGCGCAACACGAACTTAGTCACCCTGGCATACGAACAACAAGAAAAATAATGACTACAAAATTCTTCTGGCCCATAGACGGCCAGAAGAATTTTGTAGTCATTATTTTCCGTCTATGAACAAAGATGTAACTACGTGGTCAAGGTCATGCATCGGTTGTCAACGCGCGAAAATACAAAGACACGTAATTAGTCCACTCGGCGAGTTTCAACAATCATCGCGTTTTGAACACCTACACGTCGACATAGTTGGACCGCTACCACCATCAAACGACTTTAGGTATTTAGTTACTATGATCGACCGCTGTACTAAATGGCCCGAAGCAATACCTACTCGTGACATCACCGCCGAGACAGTAGCGAAAGCTGTTTACGAAGGATGGATAACACGATTCGGTTGTCCTTTACGAATCACTACCGACCAAGGCAGACAATTTGAGTCATCACTATTCCACTCACTAATGAAGACACTCGGCGTTTCTCGCATACGTACCACTGCATTCCACCCACAGGCAAACGGACAGATAGAACGATGGCATCGTACTTTAAAAGCAGCACTAATGGCAAGAGCCGCAAGTATCAGATGGATCGAGGAATTACCTACTGTGCTACTAGGACTGCGTACAGCACTTTGTCAAGACTCTTCCGTTAGCCCTGCCTTAATGACCTACGGTTCTACACTACGCATCCCGTCGGACTTTTTCGTGCCTACAAAGCCGAACATAAACGACGCAGAGTTCGTTCGTCAGCTGACCGAAACAATGTCGTCATTAACACCTACAAAAAGATCGCATACATCGAACCTACACACATTCGTACATAAGGACCTACAAACATGTACACATGTGTTTGTGCGGAACGACACCGTTCGCCGTCCACTTACACCGCCATACGAAGGTCCTTACAAAGTATTACAACGCAGCGCAAGTGGCAAACAATTCACTATTCAACTACCATTACGTACGACAGTAATATCAATAGATCGATTGAAACCAGCCTATACATATAGCGACGAGCAACACACATCACAATCATATTCCAATACAACAATGCAGACAACACCGCCAACTTCGAGTACCAACACTACGAGTGCAGCCGCCGCGACATCGAGCAACAGAGATGAGCCAGCCACGAAATGCAACACCTACGTCACTCGAACCGGCAGGATAGTTAAACCTAACGTACGCTTCGCTTGAGGGGGAGTACTGTGGCGACAGCGCTCCCGCGCCGTCACGTCGCGCCAGCCGCCCCGCCAGTCACAAAGCATGCGCCGTAAATGAACGGATTCTCGGCGCGCGCTCATATTTACGTAAAGTTCCTTCGCTCCTATTGGCTGAGGTTTTTGTGTAGTTTTGTAAGCTCGCTTTCACTGTCCTATGTTGTCGGCCAAAATGTAATTATAAGAAAATGCATTTGTGTAAATAGATCAGATAAGTCGTAACCTCCTCGAGTTTCACTACTATTCTAACTACGGTACGAAGGCTAACAGCTGGGCCGGTTAAAATAGTTACCATCACCTTTCCCTGGTATTAAGGCTACGGATCGAAGGCTAATCAGCTGGGCCGGCCAATATACCTATTCCAGTTTCTGCTGTATTTAAGCCAGCTGGCATAGTGTAGGGCCGGGTCAGTACACAAACCAACGGGTCAGCAAGCCTCTCAGCTGTCCCGAAAAACACAAAAAAAATCCCTGAAGGTTATCACTGCAATGAATGAAATCTTTTATTAACTTTTAGAGAAAATAGCAAGAAGGAAATAGGTTCAAGCTTAATGGAATTACAGCTTATAAAGATCATTAACGTCTGAATAAGTTCTGGAGATGAATAGATTAAAAGAGAAGAGAAATTAATAAGGGTGGGGATCTTCAAGTTTCTTAAAAATCCATATAAGTCTAGAGACGGATTTTTTTTTGCAATTAAATAATATGTGGTCCAAACTGCCTCTGTCTAGTCCACATTCGCATATTGACGAGTCTCTGACCCGAATTTTATGCAGAAAAACGGGGGAACAACAGTGGCCTACACGAAGCCTACAAATAATTGTTATTATAGGTTTAGACACCTTTTTGTATTTTAAGAACCAGGGTTTTGATGTAACAGATGGCTGAATGGTATAAAAATGGTTGCCTTTCTTTTTAGAGGAGATGTTCCACTGTAACTTTGCCTTGGGGAGTCTCAGAAGGTCGTGGTTATGGTGGATGAAATGCTTGAGGTCTGCAGTTTCGGAAAAGGTGGCATTTTTCGTCAATGAGTCTGCGCATTCATTGCCTCTAATGCCACTATGACTAGGGATCCATACTAATTGAATTATATTGTTGTTTCTTGCGTTAAATAAGACTTTTTTAATTTCTTGAATTAGAGAAGATTGAGAGGATTTTTTCAAAGGATTTTGCAATAATGTTTTGAGGCAGTTAGGAGAGTCGGTAAAAATCACGGCCTTGTTAATATTGTGAGATTTTATAAAGAGGCATGCTTCCAGTATAGCCACACACTCGCCCGTAAATATGGATGACTCTTTAGGACATATAAATTATAAGGTTCTGGCTGTTTACTCTCTGGTTTGTTATTAATTAGTATCATTATTTCTGAATTCGATTAATCGGAGAATTGATTTTATTGCGATTTTTTTTTTTCTAAATCAAAATGTAACACTAAATTAACTCAAATAATTGTTTTTTTAGAAAAGAACACTTTTTACACAAAAGGTATTTTTTTAAATATTTGAGGTAACTTCTGAGAAGACACGGTTGGTAACACTGCCATGGACAATTCACTAGGCATCTCTTCAACGAACGGAAGTACAAATGTATGGTGGCCGCGGACGGCAGCAAACAAAACTCACGTGCTCGTGAGAAAATGAAAATAATATAGTATTTGTGGTTATATACTTAAAATGGTGTGTAGTGTCAGCGATTACTGTATTGTTATGTTCAGTGTTAATGGTTTTTGTAAAACGTGTTTTAATATTGCAGAGTAAGTTTTACGTGTTGTACGAACACAGCGCGGGCTTCGCGTTGTTTCGTGTGGCTGAGTTCGAGGAACTTGCTACGTTCCTGCCGCAGGTGGAGGAGTCCGTGACTGATCTTCAACGTTTTAATTCTGTTGTGACGCTCATCGCTTTCCAACCATTTAAGTCGGCTGTTGTGGCTTTAGAAAACATAAATGCCGTATCGGAAGGTTAGTACCACATGTTGTTATAAATTTCACCGGCAATGACCGTTAACCTTATTGAACTATTCTTTATAATACGTTCTTTATTTTATTCATAAAAGACGCGTTCAGCAAACATCTTAATAAACAATAAAATCTCGTTTAATAGTTCTATCTGTAACATAACCTCAAAAATTATGAAATGATAATGTTTAGTTTCATATATGGAGGCCTCCATAGTTTCATAGCGTAATTGTAAAATGTTTAGTTAATCCCACATATCATTTTTGACATTAAAACATCTCAACGCATGGTGTATTTTTAACTTATCACATTAATTTTATTAATTAAAGAGACTATTGGCGTGGTATATTTTGAGTGTAATAACCGGCAATTTCATTATTTCTTACCACAGTAAAAATACCAAAAGAACTCATTTGAGATAAACTACATATTTTTACTGTGTTATAGGTATATTACCTGAGGACCTAAACTTATTCTTGGAAGGTGCATTACCCAAGAGAAAGAAACGCGGGAAGTGCACTCTAGGAGTCTTAGATCCAAAATTAGGGGCTGCTATCAGTGAGGCTCTTGAGATACAATGCTCGCACACGGGAGCTGTGCCAGAAATATTACGAGGTGAGTGATAAAGTATTTCACAATTGATGTAACTTTTTTTCTAATTTAAATTTAAAGTTGAAAGAAAAGGTATTCTGTTATGGTAACTGTAATCAGATTCAGCAAAGAATATTGATAAGATGCAACATTCTGAACTTAGGTATTTATCAATATACTGGCTTTTATCCTACACATATGTGGGATGGCGTAAGTCACAATACTCTTAAGTTTTAAGTCACTTCTTTTTATTATTGTTTGTGTAATACTTCTTTTTCCATAATTTTAGGTATAACCAGTAATCTATTACAACCTTTAAATAAAATATTGTTCTCGACCCAGTAATCCTTATACTTATTACAATTATTTAAAAAAAAAATCCTTTTATAACACTGAGCCCTTCATCTTGGTTTTGTGCTCGCTTCACTTGATCATGTAGTGTTATAACTCCCACATAAGGATGGCGACTTAATGTATCAACGTGATTCACTGCCACTGGAGCCACTTCGATGTTCAACTTCAAAATCGTAATCATTGAGAAACAATACCCATCTGGCTACTTTAGCGGACAGTAAAATAAAGCTGTAAATAAAAAAATATATCTGAAATATGTTTGCTATAACTGCAAATGACTTTGATAGTACATTTGTATGGACAATTCAGTCACCACCCCTTTAACAATAATATTTATTTGATTATACTGTTTATACCTATATGTAAATTATTTACTCTCTAACAGGTGTTCGCCATCATTTCCATGCCCTCATCAAAGGGTTGACTCTCAAAGCGTGCAGCGTGGCCCAACTCGGTCTCGGTCACTCATACTCACGTGCGAGAGTCAAGTTCAATGTACACCGGGTTGATAATATGATCATTCAGTCCATAGCACTGTTGGATCAACTGGACAAAGATGTAAACACATTTTCTATGAGGATAAGGTATGTGGTTTTAATTATTTATAAATAGATTTTATTCTTTCCGTTGCCTATCTCGGGAGCAATAGTAGCATATTTGACTACTATGATGTTTATATGATCTGAAAATATTTGTTCAAATATTTTTAAAGTTATATTTCTTTTGGCGCGATGGAGAAAAATGATGAGAGTGAATTTTTACTTAGCGCGCGCACACCGACACCTGAATCATGTACATCGTGAAGTTAGTTCTAGGTGGCATGAAAATCGATAACTATGTTCAACTTGTATATTCTAGTATTTTTATATTTAGAACACGCATTTCGTAACAGTACAATTAAACAGTGTGAATAAATAAATATTATTTATTTAAAATAAAGTCTTTTTCATTAATTTTAATATTTATCGTTAATCACTACTGCATTTTAGTTATTTTTTTTCCATATGCCAAAGAAGTATAACTTCTAACGCGTGTACATAAATACACACACTCATCTTTTTTTTATGTAAAATATGCATAAATTTACAAAAAAAAACAGTTGTCTCTTGCTTGTCGTAATCTTGCTACCATTTAAATTAACCAATTTTTTTTTATACCTACAGAGAATGGTATTCCTACCACTTCCCAGAGCTGATCAACATTGTTCCTGAGAACCATGCTTACACTAAGTGTGCAGAGTTTATTAAAGACAGGAAGAGCCTTAGCGAAGAGTCTGTGGAGCCTCTCACAGAAATTCTAGGGGACTCTGAAAAGGCTCAAGCAATCATTGATGCATCCAAGATGTCCATGGGCATGGATATATCTCCTGTTGACCTGATTAATATACAGATGTTTGCTGGACGAGTTGTGGGGCTTAGTAATTACAGGTAAACAAGTTTTTTTACATAAATTTATAAAAAACTAGCTGACCGACGCAACCTTGTTTGCGTCTTTTATTGTCCTTAGTAGTATGTCGTGGACTTTTTTGTAGATATATATATAAGATCTACGATTAATCAGAACATTTTATGGTTCTATCTTTTATAGTTTACGCAGCGTACGCAAAATAAGTAACTTTTCTGGTTGATTTTTTACACCTTGTGTCCGAAAAACCCAAATATAGCCTATGTTACTCGTGGACAATGTAGCTTTCAAATTGTGAAAGAATTTTTAAAATCGGTCTAGTAGTTTTTGAGCCTATTCATTACAAACAAACAAACATACAAACAAAGTTTTCCTCTTTATAATATTAGTATAGATAAATAAGGGTTAGACGGCTGACAGGAGCTGGATGCGAGAAGCCGAGGATCGGACTATCGGATCGTGCTATTGGAGAGGCCTATGTCCAGCAGTGGACTGCAATAGGCTGATGATTGAAATACGGGTTGAAAATATTTAATGATGTCTCGGAATATCAAATGTGCATGAATGCTAAACTGGACTAATTTCGACGAGACTGTCACTGGCAGATAGCTGATGACTTAAAGAGTAACTTGGGCTACTTTTAAGACTGGCTTTGCCACGCGGCGTAACGTGTTGTTATTGTGACACCGCGGGTCTCGGCATGTATAGAATAAATTACTTAAATACTTATCTTGCCTGACAGGAAACAAATATCAGAATACCTTCACACGAAGATGCAATCTGTTGCGCCTAATTTAACGACGTTAGTTGGCGACCAGGTAGGAGCCAGGCTCATCTCTAAGGCTGGCTCGCTCACCAGCTTGGCCAAGTACCCTGCATCAACTCTGCAGATTTTAGGTATGTACCATACTTTTTTACTACTCTCGCATTAGGAACACGCATCCAGTATTGCGGGGTACTTTACAAACATATATGAAACGGACACAAAGAACTCCCAGACTCGGAACAACAAGAACTGGGAATGCATAATACTTGGCGCAGTAGAAAGCGGCATGGCGATCTAGGCCACTACACCACTAGGCCAGCCCTACCGTGCAGTTATACCAATATATTTATTTGTTTGTATTTGGAGCCATAGGCCTTTTAAATTAAAAATAATACCAACGCCTTGCAAAATACCCCGCGAAAGTTGTTACCGAATTAACTACTATTAAATTTTCAATGGCTTTCATATTGTATGGGTTACATTGGTTTTTACTGTCTTTTTATAATAAATTAGTTTGAAGTGGTTGGTGACTCAACCATATTTCTTTCTTTTACCAGTAAAAAGACAAAGAACCACTCTGTATTCATTACTACTATTTAACCGACTTCAAAACAGGAGGAGGTTTCAATTTAACTGTATGTTTTATGTTAATTTGGATAATTATTTTTTTATTTATAACCTGGTGCTTCCCCTGCGGTCGGTCCCATTTCAATTTAGTCCAGTTTTTAGTCAGATTTTTTTTGTGAAATTTTTATTTTATTTTTGTACTAAATAAACTAATGGTGTTTTTTTTATAGGTGCTGAGAAAGCGCTGTTCCGAGCTTTGAAGACTCGCTCGAATACGCCCAAGTACGGTCTCCTGTACCACTCGACGTTCATCGGCCGAGCTGGACTCAAGAACAAGGGTCGCATCAGCCGGTACCTCGCTAACAAGTGCTCAATAGCGTCTAGGATCGACTGTTTCTCTGGTAAGAATGCTTCAACTACTCTTAAGGCAAAACTGTCATGATGAAAACCATCAGTTCGGCGGCCAGTCTGTTATTAAGTATTTCCACAATCAGAAAAACTCAATAACACTTACAATAAAGCCCAACCCGGTATTCGTACCCGAGACCTCTTAATCGGCAGTCGTATACGTCAACCGCAAGACCAACGAAGTTTCGATACTGTACGTGTGGTGAGAGACTTAGAATACGTAGTGTCAGCCCTGTTCATTCTGTGGGTGTCGTAAGGGGATGAATAAACTGCTCACGATAACATCACTGCAAAGAGAAGCATAACTTGAAACATACCCTTTACCAACGCATCTGGCCAGCGTGGTATAGGAGTACAAAACCTCCTTTTTAATCAGAGACCGAGAATAATAGGCCAGTAATCAATCATTAATTGAATGTTGCATGTACACATACAACTTGTCTTTCTGTGATCTAATTCTGACTGCTAGAACCATTTGCCTCTTTATGTATGTAAATACTAACTTTTGCCCATGGCTTGTCTCGTGTATATGATGGTCATAGTGGTAGAGAGTGGCCTATGTCCTTCATCATAAATCAAAGTATCCCCATGGTAAATTTCAATAAAATCTGTGCAACAGTTTGGATAGAGTTACTTTCGAATTTATAATATTAGTATGGATTTAGTACAGTTCATAGTGTTGGCAACATTGTGCTTGCAACATTTTTAAATAAACAAAAAACGATCAAGTGTTGGTCCCCTAGTCAAATGCAAACTTTGATCTATCATTAGTGTTCTAATCCAGTAGTGGTAATAAAAGTGTTGCTAGATCAAAGCAGTAATATCCACACACATACATTAAATATGTACTGTGTACTAAAAAACTGCTACATTTATTATCTCTGTACACAATTATAGGAATTTACTGAACATTAGGTTTTTAATGCCATTTTCTTTACGACATTTTTTAAAAAATAAATAAACTGAGTGTCGTGTGAGAGCTAGATTTACTCGAGTGTCTATGGCAGACCAGGAGTTTTGTGTGTCTGACCTAAATCTCTGATTGCGGGTGATTGCTCTGAGTGAATGGATCCAATACATAGGGCTCATGACAGGGTTTAGTTCTGCGATGTTTGACTTATCTGGTTTACTGGGTGTTGTGACTGGTCAGCTCTTAACACTAAACAGCCCTTTATTTAAATGGTGTCTCTGGTCGCCTACATTGCTCTGTCATATATTATTTGATAATAATGGACTTTAAAAAGATTTAGATTGCAGTTTGTTCCGGATTTCTTGTCAAGGTTTATTCTTATTTACAGAAATAAATGATTTTGATGTATATATTTTTAAATTTTCAGAGAATCAATCCACAATATTTGGCGAAAAACTTCGACAGCAAGTGGAAGATCGTTTGAAGTTCTATGAGACCGGTGACATTCCCAAGAAGAATATCGAAGTCATGAAGGAAGCAATTGACGAACTCCAACAGACTGTTGAGGCTGAGGCTAGTGCTAAGAAGAAGAAAAAGAAGAAGAAGAAGAAGGAGGAACAAGAGCCAATGGATGAAGATTAAATGTCGAATTATAGCCAGATAGGTGGAGAAAAAATGTCTTTCCTTTGCCACCTTCGGGCAAAACTTTTTCGGACCACCTACTTATTTTTTCATCTATAGAAGGAAATCATAGATTTTATAGTTTTCGTGTACAAAAAATGTTGTCGATATAATGGTAGTATTTATGTAAGTGCTGTGTGCAATATGTTAGCATTCAAGTTAACGACAAATAATATTGTGTCCTATTGGTCTAGTAATTAGCTATCCTGACTTTTGGTCAAGGGTCGCCGGTTCGATTCACATACACGAAAGTGATCAGTCTGATCATTTGTTATGATTTGGTATAATTTATCAGTAAATAAGTGTCACAATGCACCTAACCTACTTAATTACCTTCTTTAAATGTGCAACATTTTATTAGAATAAAATTATAAATGAACTTATTTTATAGCCTCACTCAAAAACTCGGACCTAGTATGGTGAGGCTATAAGCTCAGGTGAAATACCATCTTTGCCTACTTTGGATGGTGCAAAGCGTGATATTTACATGTAAAATTGACAATTTATCTTGTACACGTAAATTTTTCTATATTTTTTGTAATTGTAGACATTTTAATATTAAAATTAGTGGTATTAGCTGTAAGTGATTTAACTTTAATTAATAAATTAAAATTTATATTCGAATTCCGACGTTTTATTTGTCCGAAACAATTGGTTTCCTGCCAAATCAAAAGTTACACAACCTAAATTGGTTTAGGGATGCGCCACTAGTGGTAGTTTAAAAAAATCTGGTTTATGCAATATTTTTTACATAATTAGGGTACATAATTTTGGTATTATGTATCCCAGTTATGCAAAATTTGTGACTGTGAGTCTATCTGATGACAACTGAATAGCATTCGTAGATAAAACCACATTTTTAGGGCTTGAAACCCAGCCTTTGGCTCGTGTCCCTTTGGTCCTTGATTCGCATCTATAAAACACCAACCATTAGCAGCCTTACACTCAAACGTATGTGGAGTTGCTTCTCGCAAAGTACCTTTTTCATCTTATGTAAGTTCCGTACGGACGAGGCACGAGCCACTCACAATTAGTAAGAATTTTTTTAAATCGTCATCGACATATTCAAAGTAAAAGTTGGCACCTTATCAAAATGCCGCTACTCATGAAAAATTAGCTTAATGTCATAATTGGTGAAAAGAGACCCGGGATCCTAGACTGTTACAACATTGAAACAAGTTTAAAAAATCAGAAGAGAATATTCTAAAAAACTGTCAGGAAACAATCCTGTAAGTAGGTGAGAGCAGTGACTTTAGAACTTGTGAGTTGTATGAGGAGTATTGAGGAGTTACTAATCTCAAATTTAACCAACTCTATAAAAACGGGAAACATCAGCCCTAATATTTAAAAGAAATTTATCCAAATATTTATCATATACGCTGAAAGCTTTTCAAAATTAAATCTAATTAAAACTTTTTAAAAAATCTTATGGGTTAAGAAAGATATTCAGTTTTGGTAGTTTTATCTATTGAAGCAGATAAAGCATCTAAGATAAATTATAAACCAATCGTTAAGGAGTTCAAAAAACCAAAAATAGAAAATTTATGTTTCTTAAAATTTTGATTTTGTTTTTTTTTTCAATTTTATTTAATGTTTCATATTTAATAATTGTTTTACTTATTATTTTTTTATATTCCCTTTCTTCTTGCAACACCAGAGAGCCTCGCGAAATGTACCTTGCCCACATAAAGTGTAGTTTTTACATCATTTAAAGTGCCTCTGATTACTCCAGACAGGAAAGGCGAGGGACATTATATTAATGACTGATGAATGGCGGGTTCCCTCTATGACCCATTGCCAAGTATGTAGATGAGTCTCGTGAAGGTACATACCTAAGTGTGTATCGCAGCCCATAAATATTTGCAAAATCATAAAAATGCGCTTTCGGGACAAGAGTAGGTCCGATCCAACTAATATCATAAACGCGAAAGTTTGTAAGTATGTATGGATTGGATGGATGTTTGTTACTCTTTCACGCAAAAACTACTGAATGGATTTTGATGAAACCTTACAATAATATAGCTTATACATCAGAATAACACATAGGCTACAATTTATTGCCGTACCGCGGATAGCACTGCGGGGTTCAGCTATTATTATTACATAAGGGTTTGAAGGTCGTATTTATCGGTAGGCAGATTCCACAGGCGAAAGTAAAGAAAACGCTTTTGTGTAACATATACTTTCATTTAGATATTATTGAAAAGTTGTTCGTAAAAGCTCATCGAAAGCGAAAATATCACCTTTTGATACGCTATCAGCCTTTCCCAAAGTGGGCGATAACGCCCCCTTGTGGGCGCTGCAAGCCTAAAGGGGGGCGGTTAAGAGACCCAGAAAAAAATGCGGGCGTTGTGTAGAGGCTTGGGGGGTGATTTGTAATTTCATTTAGCTAGGAGGCCTCTTAGACACCGACTGCATGAGCTCTCGACTCTCAACTACAACTTGTGAACATTAATTAATATTAGTTAAGAGATTGCTCAAACTCGGTTCGATATTTCTCTCTCGCTCCGTTTCGAAATGAAAGTAGACACAAACAAACAAATAAAAAGGCAACAGACGTATTTTCGCATTTTAATAGTTATTAGTACTCCTAGATAGGTAATTTTCGTAGATAGTAGACCGCGGGCAATCATGTTTTAACAAGTTTTTGTTAAATAGCCCGAATTGTGCATTCCTTTATCAATCAGCTGGTTCATATAATACTTGTTCTTACTTGTTGAGTACGACTGAGCGTCGAATGAGATAAACGAGTTTATGCATGTTTTTTTTTTTATTGAATAGGTGGCAAACGAGCAGACGTATCACCTGATGGTAAGCGATTACCGCCGCCCATAGACACCCGCAACACCAGAAGCGTCACAAGTGCGTTGCCGGCCTTTAGGGGAAGGGGAAGGGGATAAGGTAGGGATTAGGGTGTGGGCCTCCGGTATCCTCACTCACTCGGTGAAACATAGCGCAAGCGCTATTTCACACCGGTTTTCTGTGAGGCCGTGGTATTACTCCGGTCGAGCCGGCCCATTCACGCCGAAGCATGGCTCTCCCACGGTAACGGTTTGTTTTATTCCTGTCGGTGCGGGCTGCTTATGCAAACCTATATAAACAACGTAATATTTATTTCATTCCCATTTGCGGTTTCGCGCATAATAGATAAGCAGTACCTACTTAAGTTAAACACTAACTTACGTATTTCTTAAAACAAAACAATGTCGGAAGTAAAAAAGAAGAGACGGCAATACTGTGCGGAATATATTAAATTCGGATTCATTGAAAATCCCACAAACCCATCGTTGCCTTTGTGCCTTCTATGTTTAAAAACATTTTCGAATGAAGCAATGAAGCCTTCAAAACTGCAAGATCATTTGAATAAAATGCATCCAGGTAAGAAAGACAAGAATGTAGCATATTTTCAAGACCTAGAGAAGAAGCATAATACTCAGCCAAGTGTAGCAAAACTACTTTCGGCGGCTTCTAAGCAAGATGACGACAGACTTCGAGCTTCGTACAATATCTCTTTGTTAACTGCTCAAAAAGGCAAACCACATAACATCGGAGAAGAGTTAATTTTGCCAGCAATAAAGGAAGTATTAACTAGGTACTGTGCTTCATACGCCGGCCCCAGATATTATCCGAAAAATTCCTTTGAGTAATAATTCTGTGCAAAGACGAATTGATGAAATGGCTAAAGATATTGAAGGATCATTGTGCGATCACCTGAGGACAAGCCAATTCGCAATTCAGCTCGATGTCAACTTTACCAACTAATGAAGCATTGTTGCTGTCTTACGTGAGGTTTATTAAAGATGAGAAAATATGTGAAATACTATTGTTTGCTAGAAATTTAGAGACCGATACAAAAGGCGAAAGCATATTCAATATATTGGAAAAGTTTTGTGATGAGAAAGAGATTCCCTTGAAAAATATTATATCAGTTGCTACGGATGGCGCTCCGGCTATGACAGGGTGCCATAAAGGCTTCGTAGCTTAAAAAATAAAATTTCAGGTGTCCTTGCTGTACATTGCGTTATTCATAGACAACATTTGGTTGCTAGAAACTTAAGTGAACGACTATTTCAATCACTGCAATATGTCATCAAAGCAGTCGATAAAATCCGCAACAGCTCTTTGAATGATAGATTATTTCATCAGCTTAGTCTGACTGATGACGAGGATTTTAACCGTTTGTTGTTTCATACTGAAGTTTGTTGGCTATCAAGAGGCAATTGTCTGACTCGATTTTACAACCTGTTTAACTCTGTGAGAGAGTTCTTGCAAACTAAAGATACAGAATTGCACAACAAACTCATTACATCTAGGAATGATATAGCTTATATGACAGACCTGTATAAATTGTTCAACGTCATGAATCTCCAACTGCAAGGCGATGAACTAAATTTAATTAAAACAAAAAACGTCGTTGCTGCTGTCGCAGCCAAACTGCTTCTACACAAAAAAAATATGGGCAGACGTGAGTTTCACAATTTTCCGAATTTATGGATTTAGTGCTGTGGCAACACTGCTTAAGAGAAATCGTTTGCATGTTACCGAACGTGGCGACTTGCGACTGTTCTTCAGTAAATTGGAACCTGATATCAACAAACTTATTAAACAGCATCAGGTTCATCCTTCACATTAGTTTTTTTATATAAGAATCGATTATGTTTGTTTTATTTTGAATAAAAGATACTATGTTTGAATACTATAAAGTTGTGTTTCAATAATCATTCTCATTTGCAGGTGTAAGAGTTAACTTGAGACCTGAGAGCCGTTGTGTATTACCTACTGCGCTCAGGTTTCAAGTTAACTCTTGCTAGTTATAGTAAAAGTCTCGTTTAGAATTAATGTTTAATCTCTGCTAATATAGTTCACAAGAATTGATTAATTCAATTTGAAGTTATAGTTAGTGGTTTTTAAGTAGGTGAAAAAAAGGGGGCGCTAACAAATAATTTATTCTCAAAGTGGGCAGTAGGCAAAATAAGTTTGGGAAACCCTGCGCTATATCTACATAATATGTATTTGTAACCCATATTTTGTAATTTGTTAAAAAATAAAAGACTTGATTTTTTTATGGAATAGAGGGCAAACGAACGGACGTATCGCCTGATGGCAAGCGACTACCGCCGCCCATGGACACTCGCAACACTAGAGGCGTCACAATTGCGTTGCCGGCCTTTGGGGGATGGGGAGGGGGAGGGGGGAAGGGGTTGGGGTATGCGCCTCCGGTATCCTCACTCACTCAGTGAAACAGCGCAAGCGCTATTTCACACAAGTTTTCTGTGAGGCCGTGGTATCACTCCGGTCGAGCCGGCCCATTCATGCCGAAGCGGGGCTCTCCCACGGTAAGAGCTTAGAACGGGGGTTGCTGACACAATGGAATCTTCCCCGACCTTGTTTCGAGAAGTCCCAGCTTCCGCCGCTAAGCTTCGGAGATTCTTAAAAGGTTACCCAGATAATTGCTCTAGAGTGTAACTTAATGTTAATTTAGTAATTATTTCTTTAACGTTCCCAATTATACCTCGGACTAATAAATAATAATTGTTCTCTGTACCTACCTAGCTATTAAAGTTAATAGGTGTGTAGCTTTTCTCGTGTTTACTTTTGTTTAACGCAACCTTTTTTATTTTCATTAAAATATAATATTCAATACACGTGCATGTAGATTATTTTTTAATTACCTACCAAAAGTACTTCTATCTATACAAATAAATAAAATTGGGGCGTCGGTTTGTAATATTAAAATAACCTCTTTTTACTAAATTAATATGTATGTATACACGGTACATATACCAAAATAATACTTTTTTCGATTTTTGGCTGTCTGTTTGTTCCGGCTAATCTCTGGAACGGCTGGACCGATTTGGACGGGACTTTCACTGATACTACCTATCAGTGAAAGTCCCGTCCAAATCGGTGATGATGTAAGGAGTAACTTAGATTACTTTTTTAGACAAGTTTCGCCGTGCGGCGTTATCTACGATACGACAAAAACCGCAGGTAACACCGCTGGATTTAGCTAGGAGGTAATAAAATTTAAAATTCCTTTAAGTTGATTCAATATAAACTATTATTATCTTACCAATTTCCGTAATAATATTTAAAATACAGATATTTACATGATAAACAATGAACCTCTTTGTGGGAAACAAGACATAAATAGCTATGTAATTGAGGTCTATGGCTCCACTTCTGATGTAGATAGTAGGTAAATTATAACAGCGCGGGAAAAACAGCCCGCAATTTTTAAACGCGACCGTTCTTACCTAAACGTAAAATAATGGTTAGGAAAACATTAATTACTCGTAAATGTGATCGGGACTCAGTTTAGAAGTTGTTATTAAGCTAAATTTGTTTGAATTGCTAATTAATCGACGTGAAACGACCTCCACGCACGCCATTTGCGCGGTTAAATTAATGGCGGGCACAATATGGCGTCGATTAGCTATTGTTTTCGTATTTATTTAGAGAGGGGATATAAAAATGTTGCGTTGATAGTTATTACTAGATATTTATTGTAATTATGAGGTAGTATTATGGTTGGACAAGGATAAAGCATTGTTAATCTTTATAGGTGTCAATATAATTAGCTAAGGGTTTGATTTCATTGTTAGAGGTGTGGTTATGTGTCCATTAAAGATATCGATTGATCATGAAATCGTTTAATGTAGCAATAAAGGGTTGGCTAACATTGTTGTGGCTATGACAAAGTTGGTTTTGTTCACATAAGAATGATTCGAGATAGCGATAATGTAGTCCATTATGTACTTACTGGTCTAACTGCAGGGAAGTTACCAGGATTTAGGGTTGTCAGATTTCAAAACTGCGCGTATAAAAGTTAGTTTGTTTCAGGTGGTAGGCTTTTTTATTAAATAGTTAGCTATTCTGATTGCAAAGCAAGAAATCGTGGGGTTGACTCTCACCAAGGACAAACATTGATTATAAGCACAATCTTGTTTAATGTTGTATTTTGAAATTGATGTTATTGTGTGTTATTTTAACTAATAATAATAATAAATATTTCTGACATCTAACACACAACGCCATCTAGTCCTCAAGCTAAGCAGAGCTTGTGTACTAGACAACTGATATAAATACATATATACTTTTTTTATAAATACATATATATATTATACATAGAAAACACCCAAACTCCGAAAAAAAATATTTGTAAATTACACAAACACTTGGTCCGACCCAGGATTTGAGCTCGAGACCTCAAGCATAGCAGTCGCATTCACTACCACTGCGCCACCGAGGCAGTTAACTAATACTTATTTGATTTTTATACGGATTCGCTAAAATCTAAATAATGGGCCCTCAGTCCAGATGAACACAGTCAATGTTTGGCATCACTACTTAAAAGATAACACCTATTTATTTATGTGATACTGTCCTCCTAGCCGATTTGAACCACGGCATGGCGGCCAGTCTCAACGGAGACTAGCTAACTACGCAGAAGATGATGACTGTTGGTAGATCAGTAGTATCATACGCGACTGTTTGGCATGAGGTCTCGGGTTCGATTTCCGGGTCGGACCAAATGTTAATACGATCTGCAAATATTTGTTTTGGAGTTTGGATGTTTTCTATGTATCTATACTACTCGTAATAATAAAGCTGAAGAAAGAGTTTGTTTGAACGCGCTAATCTCAGGCACCGGTGGTCTGATTTGAAAAATTATTTCGGTGTTGGATAGTCCATTTATCGAGAAAGGCTATAGGGTATATATCATCACGCTACTACTAATAGGAGCGGAGCACCAATGAAGAATGTTTCAAAAACGGGGGAAAATTTTCACGCTACGGGCAATATAAGACGCAAACGAGGTCAGCTAGTAGTAGCTATATATACTTATTTACTGAAAAAAGTATATAAGTATTCTATGAGACAATCTAGCTTTTATGGTACAAACTCGACTTAGTTTGAATTGATTGTGTGTCAGATGTCAGAAATATTCATTATTATTATTTTTGATAATAGTGCATAAGTGTGCGCAAACATAGGTGCGCTATCTCGTTCCCTCATTCTCACAACCCAATGAGACGGGGAGAGATGACCGATGACTTTACGTGCTCTCCTAGGCACGGAGTGCATGGGCACTTTCAAACTACGGGTTGTTATTAAACATTTCTAGAAACAGGTAAACTCAATAACACACTTTGGGTATCGAATCCGAAACCTCTAGATCTGCAGTCGCATATGCTAAGCGCTAGACGAATGAGGCAGTTATTTAAAATATTATACAAAAAGTATTACCCGTAGTCTTCTCAAAGGTGAAGAAACTTCCCACCTAGCCTTTTCTTTTAGTAATAATATGTATCTACTATTATTTGCTCATTAAAACAAAAATAATTGCATCAAATTATAAATATATACTCTGATAGAAATTCCGTACTGTTTCTAATAATTTTAATTGCTTAAACATACCGAAACGGCGTCCATTTTCACTCGTGTGTACGAATTAAGAACAATTAAATATGAGCGCCGCTCACGGCACGAAATGTCATCAATAAATATCAATTTAACGCACACTAACATCACAAACCAACAATTAATTACGTAAAGTTTTTATAAGCGTCTAATAACACGGTTGGAGCGAAGTTATGTTTGGGTTGCTAGCTACAAAAATTTAAATTCCCTACCAAAACTAAAATTATAAGACCATCTCAGTATTAATTTAATTTAAATCTTTTGATTCAAGATTTTGCGTTGTTTTAAATTTGAGTTTTTTTTCATTTTTCATCAAAACAATAGGGACACATCATAAGGCAATGGTTCAGCTGTCAAGAACGAAAGAAGAAGCGGGAATGTTAATTCCAAAATGTAGGTACTTGACATGGGCGTACCCAGGGTAGGGCAGGGGAGGGCAGCTGCCCCCCCCTAGATGTTGACGGTCCTACTATCTTATTCTCTCGATTATATATAAAGCACACTCAGACGCCTAAAAACGTGACTAAGATCGACTATGGACAAAGACAGATTTATTTTTTGTGTTGTTGTAAGATCGGCAATCGGCATGAGAATCAGTCCTAGGGCTATTCGATGTTCGAGCGCATAGACGATCAGAGCGTGCTCTCTAGCGAGGAGAACTACTCATCATAGTCCTAAGATAGTAAATCTTCTGAGTTGTTTTATGTAGTAGTTTATGGTTAGCTGACATGCCCATTCATTTGGAATGTATTTTAATCACTACAAATAATTCTCGGAAGCATGTCGTATTTTCTTACTCACTTTTTTCACTGAGAGAGTTGATGCAGTTCCGCATTGGTAACAAATCACGATACATTTACTTTCGACCTTAGGATTGTTTGATTGTTCTGAGCTCTCTGTATGACATTTATATTGGAGTCTTTTGTGGAGTCCCACAAGTGTATGCCGTACATCCAGGTTTAATTATCGTCTAAGACAACAGAAGTTTCAAGACATCACGGACACTCTCATACCCGCTGATACAGGTGATCACTGGGAAAGGATGCTACGAAGTGCCGCCACAGCTATGACCAGACCATAGACACGGCATTCTACACGCTGGCAGAATGTCCGGAGTAGGGCGAGTCGAGGCGACCATCGTAGTGGGGGTTCTCTCGCTTGGTAACATTATTGCAGCCATGTTGCGTAGCGAGAGCGCGTAACTAAAACTCTACCGTCTTTTTGTGCGAGGCAGTTATGCTTGCGAAGGAGATGGCGGAGTGGGACCATGCGAGGTTTAGAACACTTCCTGGCCGCCAGGCCCGGTAACGGGCCAGGTACCGCAGATGACTCGGGCGCCGGAGATCGCCAAACGATCTCCGTCCTCCATAAACGCAAGGTTGGGGGTGACAGATGAGGATCTCCCTAGCAGAAGCAAGCCAGGGTAGCGGCGCGAGCTCCATAAAGTGCTCGCGCCCCTTTTTAAAATAGTAAAGGAGCAACAGGATTCCTACACAGGAGGGAGCCATCTACAAACCATAGGTGGCCCGAGGTACGTCGGGGTTCCAGGGATTTCCTTCCGAGGGTGCACCTAATTCCCCGGCTTCTAATGTCCATAACGGTGTGCGGTATTCAGTCGGTTCGAGTCCGACATAACCACCAGACGGTGATATCCGAGGGAATTTCCGCACAAAAAAAAACAAAAAGGTTCACACACTCACGTTGCGGTAACTTTATTTGAGAATTACCCTTTTTTCTGTACGGAAATCCCCCCGGATACCTGGACCACGCGCTGTCTCGGTTACTAGAAGTCGGAGAACCAGATGCACCCTAAAAAGGAAAACCCTCCAACCTACGGTTTGTAGATGGCTCCCTCCTGTGCAGAAATCCCGGTGTTACTTTTCTGCCCAAAAATAATCGCTTATGCTGCCACCTCGGTTTGATTGCGGACAGTTACCCTGACGAAGAGTGAATGTTATTTGGGCTGATTTAGCACTTGCTTTTAGCCTCCAGTCCTGTAGGCAATTGTGGACTTCAAGAAGCAAGTCTGAGACTCGCTTTGGATTTTTGTACCTAGCTCACAAGTACCGCTATGAATGTTGCTATACTGACTCCAGACCAGGCAAAGATAGAATAAATGGACTTTTTTGCTCAGTGTACATAGAACAATTTGTTAACGATAACGTTTATGTATCATCTTAAACTGTTTTACCGAAGACTTTTGAAAATTTATTTGAAAATATGATCGAAACAAGTGCCGTGCAATTAATTGGAGAAGCCTATTTCTGGTAGTGGACTGCGAAAGGGTTTTTAAAATAGCTATTCTATAATGAAATAATTTATTTAAAAAATGCCTTCTTCATATCCATTTATTTGACGAGGTGCTTTTGAAAAAAACCCGATTTGCCCCCCCCTGGCTCAGAACCTGGGTACGCCCATGGGTACTTCAATAGTTTTAAGAAAATCTGTTATTGTTTTTACTAGATTAAAAAATACAAAACTTACTTGAAATTGTAACTATTTCTGTCCAAAACCAATTAGTTTTCATAATAATTAATAAACTATTTAAAAAACATGTCTAAAGTCGCCAATATATAGCCATAATTTAGCCAATCATTGAAAGATTTCGAAAATTTGTTGCAAGAACAATAGATAAAAGTATGATATCAACATAAAATTAAACTGCCCATTTTGTGGGTAATATAGGGTGTTTTTTTAAGCTAGATAGAACTTTAAATTGTAAAAAGTAACACAAAAAATTAAATTTTGATGAAACTTTTTTTTTTATTTGTTTCAGTATACTCTGACAAATCATCATGAATAGACTCACGCTTGAACAACGCTACGAAATTATCCAAATTTACTTTGAAAATCAGCTCATTTTTGAAGAAATAAGGTCCGATGATGCCACCAGCGTGAAAACCGCACCATACGGTGCATTTTTCTGGATGTAATGGAGTCTGTAGGGTCTGTTGTGGATTGGTCTCACTCCATATGCGGCAATTTTGCTTATTAACAAACCCGTTAAGCCAAAAATGCGCCTCATCGCTGAACACAATTTTGCGATAAAACAGTCGTCTATAAGTTGCGCGAATCGACGACTGATTTTCAAAGTAAATTTGGATAATTTCGTAGCGTTGTTCAAGCGTGAGTCTATTCATGATGATTTGTCAGAGTATACTGAAACAAATAAAAAAAAAAGTTTTATCAAAATTTAATTTTTTGTGTTACTTTTTACAATTTAAAGTTCTATCTAGCTTAAAAAAACACCCGTTACTACCATAAAGAATAGGCAGTGTCTAGTGCTTGCGGGCGAACGATTAAAAAACAAATACACTCCGTTTCACCCCGCCATACATCAACGTCCCCAGTTAAAGATAAGTTCCACTAAATATCTACTTTCAGCAAGTGAGTTACGTCTTAGTTAAAAGTAATTAAGAATAAGTAGAAAGAACTCTTACAATGGCGGTTCTATGTTTATATTTCAAATAATAATTGACCGTTTCGAGTTCGCCGTCAGTAATTAACAAACAGAGAACTAGGGATGTTCTTTGTGTTATTTATAAATCGCCTAGAGGTACGCCGATGTTTTAATGAGTGTTCGTGTGGATGTTTGGTTTGCGCATCAGAACGTAATAAAAAAGTTTATATTGACGCTTTTTAGTGTGTGTTAATTTATGATAATAGTCAGTATATTATTATTGTTATTTATATTTGTTATTGACAGATACACTTAAGCCAAACCTACTTTTGTTTTTAATGACATCAGAATGTTCTACGTATTATTTCCGTTCATAGATTTTTATAGTACAGGCCTGTTAAATTGAAATAGCGATAAAGTACGACCAATTTATTTACTACCAGTTGACCCACGCAACCTCGTTTGCGTCTTATATTGCCCGTGGCGTGAAAATTTTCCTCCGTTTTTGAAACATTCTTCATTGGTGCTCCGCTCCTATTAGTAGAAGCGTGATGATATATAGCCTTCCTCGATAAATGGACTATCCAACACCGAAAGAATTTTTCAAATCGGACCACTGGTGTCTGAGATTAGCCGGAACAAACAGGCAGACAGACAGACAGACAAAAATTTTAAAAATATATATTTTGGTATGTGTACCGTATATACATTCATATGCATGTAGTAGAAAGCAGTTATTTTAATACTACAAACAGACACTCTAATTTTATTTATTTGTACCTATAGATAAGAGTTGATAACAAAACATTACATTGATGTTAATAGTTTGACTTGTAGAAGAGTAGTTTAGTTAAAGCTTAAATATTGCTCATAAGTAAGTTATGTGATATGCCGCGACGAAAACTGTATGAATCAAAAATCATGAGTTTGAATTTGAGGCCCTATTATACAGTATTCATTTTAAAAAGCATTTAGTTGAGTAAGAAAACAGTACCGAATGCTCTAATTAAATATAAAAGTTCTTTATTTAAATCTATTAGGAGTTAATCTAGTAAATAAAATTAATAGCGTATTTACAACACGCAAGACCACAGGGGTCGCGACATAAAACATTATTAACCCAAACATACACTTCGTTAAACACCGATAAAATAAAATCAAAACAAAATCTCATTAAAATCCGAACGGAAATAAAAACTGCAATTACAAAATATTAAATTAATTTCGGTACGCATTTGGCGCAACGTATGCTCGTAAATGTGTTGGTTTACAAAATGAATGCTGTACGATCGACGGCAATATCGATAATCGATGTAGGTCGCCTCTATTTATTTCAATACTTTCTCATTATTACTTAGAATATTGTTTTTGAAAAAGGAATGTATTTGTCAAGGTCAATTAGTTTGGCAGTATCTGAAATTCAAGTCACTGCCACTATTTATATTAAAATGTAGGTACTTTATTTAATAAAAAATATGAAAAAGCGAAATCAAAGGCTTTTTGGGCGCCAAATTTTTATTTTACTTGTGCATAAATCTAAAGTGTAGACATCGATTTTCCTAAATCTACACTAATATTATAAAGAGGAAAACTTTGTTTGTATGTTTGTTTTTGTAATGAATAGGCTCAAAAACTACTGGACCGATTTTAAAAATTCTTTCACCATTCGAAAGCTACATTATCCACGAGTAACATAGGCTATATTTTACTTTGAAAAAAAATAGGGTTCCGTAAGATATTTGGGTTTTTCGAACACAAGGTGTAAAAATTAACCAGAAAAGTTACTTATTTTGCGAAAATTTTCATGCTACGGGCTATATAAGACGCAACTCGTTTGCGTCTTATATAGCCCGTAGCGTGAAATCGTGTTGCGTGGATCAGCTAGTAATTAATAAAGCCGTTATTGGTAATACGTACATTTATTTCAACGATTATTTTTATTGTTCGGTTTTCATTTTTATTATTTCGTATCATTTGAATGCTTTACAATGCAATCGTAATTGTATACTACCTCATGGTATCGTTTAGTTAGAATACAAGGGTTCTATTTTCACTGTCTGTTAACAACTACACTTTGAAGTGTTATCTATATCTACTAATATTATAAAGAGGAAAACTTTGTTTGTATGTTTGTTTGTAATGAATAGGCTCTCAAACTACTGAACCGATTTTAAAAATTCTTTCACCATTCGAAGGCTACATTATCCACGAGTAACATAGGCTATATTTTATTTTGGAAAAAAATAGGGTTCCGTAAGATATTGGGGTTTTTCGGACACAAGGTGTAAAAAATCAACCCTATACGTGGGAAAATTTTTCGCTACGGGCAATAAAAGACGCAAACGAGGTTGCATCGGTCAGCTAGTTGACTATAAAAAAGAAGTTGCACTTATTTCAAATTGGTCAAAAGACAATAGAGTAATGATGATGAAATTCGATGATAAATTTGTGATGAATTGATATTGATAACTTGTATCACTACCAGTCACAATGTACGTGACGCTAAATACAAAATAGTGACACAAAACTTTAAGATAATCATCTAATTACGACAATCCACAACCAGCCCTTATAAAGCTTTATTTTGTCTATGCCTATCTACCAACGACTAAATAGATAAGCAATATTTATGTTGTCTTGTTTACAACTCCGTTTAAAAAGGAAACTATTAAGTCTTGATGTCTGGAAGAAACCTTTTATAAGGTTTGTTGGTTTGGGTTTGTGTTGTTCGTTAAAGATAAGAGCTTTTAGAGAGAAAAGTAGTTTTTCGTAAATGTTTAATATGGTTTAAAATGTAAGATTCTCATTTGTAGGTTCATAAAATGCAGCTTTTAAATAAAGTTATCTGTTACGCACGTCGTAACTGTTGAATTAAGGAGTTTTTCTTGATGGTATGTTCTAGTACAGAATTCTCAAAAGTAGTAGATTTACTAAATAATTCAAAATCTAATAAAAAAACTTCTATTTTAAAATACGAACTTGTACATTAGATAAAGATATGTAATTTGACAATTATTGTAAGTCTAATTGCCATAATAAAAAATGTACTAAATGCAAATGTAATAAAGAGCGTACTTCTTCCTAAAAGGCCGGCAACGCACTTGTGACGCCTCTGGTGTTGCGGGTGTCCATGAGCGGCGGTAATCGCTTATCATCAGGTGATACGTCTGCTCGTTTGGCCCCTATATAATAAAAAAAAAAAGTACATGATTAGAGGTTTACTTGCCTAAGGAACAGTTTCTCCACTCTCTTGTGGCGGCCTCCACATACAACATAACATACTGCAGCGCCATCTACCGAAGTTACACTGAACTACGAAGTAACGCACTACAGGGAGTCTACTACCAATCCTGAATCGCGCAATAGAAATTCTCGATAAAACGCTGATAGGCTATTAAAACTTATCTTTTAAAAAAACTACAAATCAATCTAGAATCAAAATCACTTGTACTTATTCACGTTTTTTTAATTATGTGTACACCTGACCGTTTCGCCTTATAGCATTATCAAAGGTTAACCTTTGATATTGTCATTTATTGGTAATACCATTTATTTAACCTTCTATAATGCCTTTGGTATTGCAACAAGTTCCATCAAGTGCCGACAATCGAAAGTATAAATTATATAAAAAGAACTAAAGATTTCGGTTTTACATGTTTTGGTCACGTATGTCAGAGACACACATTGGTATATTTTACAACTTTTATTTGTTAAGTAGTGTTATATAATATAATAGTATTTAAGATAATAATATTCTAAACGACTGACACACAACGCCATCTAATCAAAAACTAAGCTGAGCTTGTACTATCAGTACTAGACCACTGATATAATTACATATATAGGTACATTTTTTGTAACTACATACATATTTTACACTAGCTGATCCACGCAACCTCGTTTGCGTCTTATATTGCCCGTAGCGTGAAAATTTTACCCCGTTTTTGAAACATTCTTCATTGGTACTCCGCTCCTATTAGTAGTAGCGTGATGATATATAGCCTATAGCCTTCCTCGATAAATAAACTATCCAATACTGAAATAATTTTTCAAATCGGACCAGCGGTTTCTGAGATTAGCGCGTTCAAACAAACAAACTCTTCAGCTTTATTATTAGTATAGATTAAAGCTCCCAAACTCATCAAAAAAATATTTCCTGATTACCCTTCACTTCTCAATATGACGTAGCTAAACTGGTGTATTTATAAGTTAGAAAATAAATTCGAACTTTTGTTCAAAACTAAGAAAACAAAGATAAATGAAATGAATTTATGAAAAAAAACACTAAATAAGAATGCTTTGTTCCCAAAACTTTTCTAATAAAATATTCTAGTGTTGTACTTAAATCGATAAATTGGTGTAACGCAGTCAGAAATCGAACTGTTACTGTTGCTAATGTGTCGCGGACCGCCCGCGTCGCCCCCACACCGCTATTGTTTCGTAACGACATTTTTATGATTGATGCTATTAGTGATTTGACATTACAGTGTCGATAAAAATTTTATTTCGTGTCCTTAATATAATTGCTTTAAATTCAGACGCTTATGATTACTGGTTTAAAATAGGTACATTTCGTGTGAAATATTATTTAATTTTAAGATCACCTTTAGAGACAATTATAGGAGGTTAAATCGTCTTATAAATTAAGGTAAAGTAAGTGCGCATTCCTAAAATATATTTCGATATTTTGATAGTAGTAGTAGCTTGTAACTATTTGGTTTAGTTAAGTATACAGAACTTCCCCTCTCTTCTTAATTATATAACTTTAATTGTACCAAAGAAAGGTGAATATTTCTTGGAGTTAAGTGCAAAGTCCCTTCCATGTGATCACTTTGTTCGGATAAAAGCTGACAATATTAAACAAATCATCGATATATTGTTTGCACAACACTATTCATATTTACGCACGTACAGTTTTAACCGAGGTACACGTTTAACCATATTACACCGCTGTAGGTCACTTTATCACAATTATAAATCTGATTTGTATAGCTATGGCGCCTTTATGTTTTATGGGAATTAATACAGGAAAAGAAAACTAACTTAATCGAATACTCATATAAATGGCATGGACTGCAGAACACACAGGTCATGGGTTCGATTCCAGGACAAATTAATTATGAGTAGAACATATGCATACGTACGTTTGTTGTCTTCGGATTTAAACTTGACTGCACGGTTGGCCTAGTGGTTGGTCGCTACGTCGCTTTCTACTGCACTAAGTGTTGTGGGTCAAATCCCATATGGACAATACACTGTGTGATACACAGATTGTTGTTCTGAGTCTGGGTGTTCTTTCATGTCTGTTTCATGTATATATGTTAAGTCCCCCGTGACACAGGATGTATATGTCTAATGCGAGAGAAGTCTTTAAGTAGACAGAAGTATAAGTACTTTTTTATTTTTTTCTTAATGCAATAGGTATTTTCTACCAGTCGATCATACGGTGATGCTGAGCTAAGCATGGTACATGTACAATAATTAGAAATCTTTTTTGAAATAATATTTCTTATAATAAAATATCATATTGCCACAGAGCTTACATCTACACTAATATTATAAAGAGGAAAGATTTGTATTTTTGTATTTGTGTATGTAACGAATAAACTCAAAAACTACTGGACCGATTTTAAAAATTCTTTCACCATTCGAAAGCTACATTATTCACGACTAACATAGGCTATATTTTATTTTGGAAAAAAATAGGGTTCCGTAAGATATTTGCGTTTTTCAAGAAACAAGGCGTAAAAATACAACCAGAAAAGTTACTTATTTTACGATTTACAATAATATAGCTTATACATCAGAATAACACGTAGGCTATAATTTATAAAGATACTAGCATCGCCTTGCGACGTTGCCTGTGATTATTGTCGTACCGCGGGTAGCACCGCGGGGTTCAGCTATATTATATAAATTACTAGCTGACCGACGCAACCTCGTTTGCGTCTTTTATTGCCCGTAGCGAAAAAAAATCCCCCGTATAGTGTGTTGCGGACTTTTTTGTAGATATTTATAAGATCTACGATTAATTAGAAAATTTTATGGTTCTATCTTTTATAGTTTACGCAGCGTACGCAAAATAAGTAACTTTTCTGGTTGATTTTTTACACCTTGTGTCCGAAAAACCCCAATATCTTACGGAACCCTATTTTTTTCCAAAATAAAATATAGCCTATGTTACTCGTGGATAATGTAGCTTTCGAATGGTGAAAGAATTTTTAAAATCGGTCCAGTAGTTTTTGAGCCTATTCATTACAAACAAACAAACAAACAAACATACAAACAAAGTTTTCCTCTTTATAATATTAGTATAGATATAATAATTTTACATTATTACATAAGCCGTACTAGCATTAGTGCACATAATATTTAAAAAGTTATATATTCACAGAACACATATACATACATACCTACATAAATACACATTTTATATTTTATGTTGTGGAGAGGATAAAATTAGGATTGTTTGTGGCCCGTGTGGTGACAGATTAAGAATTCATTTTGACACTAGTTCACTACCCCACCCCAAGAGTCGACTGAAGTAGTGCGCAGGACAACAGCACTGCAAAGAGGAGAAAAACTTAACACATATTTTATACCAATCCGTCTAACCACCGTGTTATCATAGAGGTTAACTGCCTCTGTGGCGCAGTGGTAGCGTATGCGACTGCTGTATCGGACCAAATGTTGGTATGATCTGCAAATATATGTTTCGGAGTTTGGCTGTTTTCTATGTATAATATGTATGTATTTACAAAAAAGTATAGGTATATGTATTTATATCAGTTGTTTAGTACCCATAACACAAGCTCTGTTTAGCTTGGGACTAGATGGCGTTGTGTGTAAGAGGTTCCAAATATTTATTTATTGTTATTATACTCGTAGTAAGCCAGAACTTCCTATCTAAGGAGAGGCTTAAGTCCAGCAGTGGGCTCTTAGAGACTGTTAATGATAATCGTTTATCAGTAGTCAGACGTTCATTCGATTATAAAGTAATTCACAAAATAAGTTGTAAAATGCTCAGTAAATTTCTAAAACCTGCTTGTTTGTTTCAATTTCATTATTTATTTGTTTTAATTTTTTTTTTATTGTATAATATATAATAGTGGGCAAATGAGCAGACGTATCACCTGATGGTAAGCGATTACCGCCGCCCATGGACACCCGCAACACCAAAGGCGTCACAAGTGCGTTGCTGACCTTTGGGGGATGGTAAAGGGGATGGGGGAGGGGTTGGGGTATGGGCCTCCGGTATCCTCACTCACTCGGTGAAACACAGCGCAAACGCTATTCCACACCGGTTTTCTGTGAGGCCGTGGTATCACTCCGGTCGAGCCGACGCATTCATGCCGAAGCATAGCTCTCCCACGATTGAAATGTTCAAAGAAGCTCAAATTTTTACGCATTTTGGTCTCATTAGAGTAAGCCGCTATCTCGGTCTCATGAATGATCCTATCAAATATTTAAACGACTTTAAAAAAGGAGGAGGTTTGTCAATTCGACTTCTAAGATATATTTTTTATTAAATCTATGGTTTAATTAATCTAATTTTGTCTATGGTGAATATTGAAAGGCGGGAAAAAGTCATTAAAAAGTTAAAAATGTACCTAAACAGTTTCAGTGACTTACAATAAAAATGTAGTTTGAACGCTATTAATTAGGTATGTGTTGTGTACTGCAAATTCCCACGTAAAATCACGATTTTATAAATTCACAAAACAACAAAGACATAATTGGCGCTTGTTATTGGCTATTACAGCGCCATATTGAATCCGGTAACGGCTTATAAATACACTATGGTAAGATAAAATCAAATGTTTTGCAACTACCTACTTGTAAGGTTCAACTCACACCTCTTATTTGAATAGGTTCTTAGAGTTTACAAAGTAGATAGTTAAAATAATAATATTTATTCACGGAAATGCGAGGTAGGTACAGCTGATAAATCTAATATTTGGCAAACAAGAATTGATATTCCACAAATAGGATGAAGTTAAATGACGATGTCTGAGCCAGTAAAAACCAAGTTGCAATGAAACTATACTTATGTATTACTGTACATAAAATGTTTTCACCTAAAGCATAGTGGTTAAAGCAATCGCCTCGCCGCTTGCCCTACTGCATGTGGGTTCGTCCCCGTTAAAGTATATATTCCCAATGCGGAAGTTTAATAACAAAGTCTTTAAAAACCTTCTAACAAGACACAACGAACTACAAAGCCACTAAAAATCCTGCATCGCACTATGATAGTTTTCGTGCCGAATAGAATTTATAGAACTTTTTAATATCAACTTTTAAGTAGTTTACCGCCAAGCATGATTACTTCAGTTAATTGTAGAAGCTAAAGGTAATTGTTCTATATCATGTTCTTGATTAATCTCTTGATTAGAACACTTAATTTTAACATCATTTTCACCTTAAACTAAGTGGATACTTATAAGTACTTGTGCAACTTATACGATATTCCTATCTAAATTTTACTAGTACCACAGATGGTGTTAAAATTACAAAGCTCCAGTTAAGGTACCTAACACTTATTATGTGTTATTTATTCCTTAAATGGAGCCCCATAGCATAGACCTCACACACATTTAGACTATATGTCAAATAAGACAGTAGGTATATTTTGCGTCTATGAAAACTGAATTGATGCTAGTTATGACTGTTAAACCTGAACAGAATACACATTTTAAGAATCTTATATATTATTTACAAAGTATTCGATACAATTCCTGTTTTAACTGCTATTAATGAAATCGTTATTAACTATAGACTTTTATTTATTTTATAAGACACTGCGTAGTTCCATCCCTTGTCGAGAGATGGCGCCGCAAGGAGCGACGTTCACAAAGTATGAATATTTTCACGTTTATAAAATCTTACTATAGTTAGATATTCGATCTATTTTGAATTTTAAAAGAAATATTTTCAATTATAATTAATATTATTAGATGTATACATAATAATAAAAATGTTCCTGGCTGGTTTGATTAATAGGGGGATGATGGATAGCCATTTATTAACCTTTTTGATCTCTTGCTCATATTTCCCAATTCATCTGTTTCTTCTTGACTCAACAGCAATAAGCTTGTCTCCTTAATTTAAAGTACACTCTTTAAACATTGTTTTGCTAATAAAACCTTTTTATCATATTACGCCCTATTAAAAACAAAAGCATTTTTCAAATGGTCCATGTGTGCGAAGCTTTAGCCGTTACCTGACTGTTCAAAGGCGGTATTCAGCTATTCAAATTTGGTCACGTTCCGTAGCCAGCCGAGGCGTGATAATGCACCTAATAGTATAATCTTCTTAGCTCAATACTCAACGATCTTGTATTTACATAGGTAGGTTATGTTCAGAGGTCGCACTTTCGATCGACTTTGAAATTATACGGTCAATGGTAAAACAGTTTCTTTATATCATCATCAACAGGTTTTAATAGTCCACTGCTGGACATAAGATCCTCCTTGGAAATGAGTATTTGACATCTATATTAATATTATAAAGCTGAAGAGTTTGTTTGTTTGAACGCGCTAATCTCAGGAACCGCTTGTCCGATTTGAAAAATTCTTTCAGTGTTGGACAGTCCATTTATCGAGGAAGGCTATAGGCTATATATCATCACGCTAATACTAATAAGAGCAGAGCACCAATGAAGAATGTTTCAAAAACGGGGGAAAATTTTCACGCTATGGGCAGTGGGAGACGTAAACGAGGTTGCGTGGGTCAGCTAGTATTAGATATAAGTTGGGTTGATAAGCGATGATGCGGAGGAATTTTTTGACGCTTGTTTGTGAAATAATGTTATTGTTTTTGAAACGAAAACTTATTTCGCCGCGTTGAGCACTTTTTGGTCGGAGAAAATTTAAGAAAAGCTCGCGTCATGCGTCACCGACATGCTAATATTTGATGTTGATAATTTTAATTTAAACGTAATGAAATTTTTAATTTTACACATTAATTTAACAAATAACATTATAAGTTATAAGTTTTCACTTCTATCGGCAGTCTTTATGACCGCCAATTATTTCTTTTTATTATTGCCTAGGATCTTAGTAGCACTATAAACTGCTTGCGCCCCTTTTCTAAATAGGAAAGAAGCAACAGTGTTTCCACACAGGAGGTCAGGTTTCCAGGGATTTCCTTTCGAGGGAGCACCTTCTCACCTACGTCTCACCTTCACCCGCTTCTAGTACCCGAGACGGTGTGCGGTTTTTGGTCGGTTCTTGTCCGACATAACCACCAGTTGGTGGTATCTTAGGGGATTTCCGCACAAAACAAAAAAAAGGGGGGACATAATAGGTGTCATAAATAGAGGAGTGTCATGTCCGTGGTGCCTAGCCTTAGGACCTATAATCTATAATTAAACCAGCATAGAACAGATATAACATCATTTTATGAACCTAGGTATGGGTAGCTTGTTCTGGCCACATTAAACGCTAGTTTTAACGTAGAATAGAATAGAAAACTCTTTATTTGTACACCGTTTTATAAATTTATAAGAGAGTACAGATATGAATAATATCTATTGTAATGTACAAAGGGTGGCCTTATTACCAAAAGCAATCTCTTCCAGGCAACCTTAGGTTGGATCAAAAGTATCGGAGAGACAGTAGCAGTTGACGGTGCAATTAATTAAAAAAAGAAAACAAGTTAAGTTATTATGAATATTATCGGGTGTATATACCTACACATATATCTCCACTTACACACACATACCTACATGTTATGTTATATACATACTACATTCATCAAAGTATTTAATGAATGCTTAAACAAACAACCATCCATCGCACACATTATTTTCGATTCTTTAGCTGTTAGTCCCTGATTTCAACTTTCGTCCCAGTTTTGGGTTTAACCCTCATAAAAGACGGACTTTGGTAAATTTAATTACTCTAAGAAATTTGAATCTGAAATAATTTTCAGTGAATTTAGAATAGTTTACCTATTTATATGAAAAATAGTATAATAATTTGGCATATTACTTAAGTATGTACTATATTTCTTTATCATTAATGTATTCATTTGTTGTGTAATAGGCCTTTTTTATAAGGATTTGTTTAATTCCATGTATTATATATATAGTTATGTAGTATATATAAAATTAAGTTGTTCTGTGTCTCGATATTCTTGGCGTTCATTACTTATAAGTATGTTTGTGATGTCCCCTGTGACATAGGAATATTCCTAGAGAGAATTGTCTTTAAAATTAAATTAGGTACTGGCCGACTAACTAACTAACGCAGTGTAGGTCTACCACAGGTCCAGTGAAGAAATGATCTGCGTAAGATAGCTGGCAGGAGATGAATACGAGAAGTGGAGGGTCAGAACTAAGTTTTGTGCACTTGGAGAGGCCTGTTGATGATGACAATGACTAAGAGATGCATCAACGCAATGCAACAAGCCTGGACTGCTGAGTTTGAGAACATGACACAAGATTTTTTGGAACTTTCACCCCAAGTGGCCTAAAATAAGGGATGAACGATTTTATAGAAATATGTCATATTCAAAACTACAAACACGAAATAAGAATTTGAAGTTAAAATCGATAAACACCTGATTCTTACTTTTTAATAACTGCACCTAAGCTTGTAACTTTAATGGGTACATACTTATGAGGTAGGTACATTAAGTAGACTCTTAACTACTTTAAATATATACAAAAGGAAAGACCTAGAAAAAATGTAGGCACCACTTTGAGGAAATGATTACCTAGACTTATTAGGAGAATAAAGGCCAGTTTCATCATCCATGCCTATTATAAATTCGAAAGTAACTCTGTCTGTCTGTCTGTCACACTTTTACGTCTAAACAGCTGCGCCGATTTCAATGAAATTTGCTATTTAGATACTTTAATTGTTGAGGAAAGATATAGGCTACTCTTTACACATAGGCGGGTCTGCGGGTAAGAGCTAGTATCCTAATAAAGTTTTATCACAATTTGAACAATGCTTTCCGAATACATAAAAGACACACATCTGAACATTGACTTTTATTTCAGTATCTCTCTCTGTTACTTTTTTCTTTTTTTTGGTTTAGCGGGCAAATGAGCAGACGTATCGCCTGGTGGTAAGCGATTACCGCCGCCCATGGACACTCGCAACACTAGAGGAGTCACAAGTGCGTTGCCGGTTTTTGGGGAATGGGGAAGGGGAGGAGGAAGGGGTTGGGGTATGGGCCTCCGGTATCCTCACTTACTCGGTGAAACACAGCGCTAGCGCTATTTCACACCGGTTTTCTGTGAGGCCGTGGTATCACTCCGGTCGAGCCGGCCCATTCATGCCGAAGCGTTCCCCACGGGCAGAAGTCCCTAATGTCTGAGGATCATTTTCAGTATCAGGGTTACATCTGAAACGGATAATATCTACAGTCAGGGACCAGCGCGTCTCTCAAAATCATATTAAAATTAAAGGATGATGGGTATATCAGCCTAACTATCCTTATTCCAATTATATTAAGGGTCGTCGCAATCTTAATATATATAAATCTCGTGTCACAATGTTTGTCCTCAATGGACTCCTAAACCACTTAACCGATTATAATAAAATTCGCACACCATGTGCAGTTCGATCCAACTTGAGAGATAGGATAGTTTATATCACAATTTACTAATTGGGAAAAAAATATTTCTTTTGAAGAGAAGCAGACGAAGTTGCATAAGTCAGCTAGTATGTTATAGATTTCCATTCTACTGTAGGTAATACACCTATAGATACCTTATTTAATTGAATGATAATAATATTAATGGTTCCACACAAGGGTACAATAGGTAATTGTAAAAAATCTTTATTAAACAAAATCAAAGTTACTAATTTTCTATCTTTATATAATTTAATTTATACATGACAAACGGCAAACGACAACATAACGGCAAAGATTACGTAGCCACAACGTTATCTTGCCAGTCCCCAACCTGCACTCGACCAGCGTGGGGACGTATGGCCTTAACCCTCTCCTGAGAGGAGACCCGAGCCCAGCAGTGGGACGTTATGGGTTGTTGATATAGGTAGTACTTTGTTTATGTAAGTTCAATGAAGGATGATAACATGATGACAAAAAGGTGTGTAGTATAAAACTGTATGCGTCTTCTACTAGAAATTTTGTTGACTATTGCTGTCTCTGTGGCGCAGTGGTAGCGTATGCGACTGCTGTTCTTGAGGTCTCGAGTTCGATTCCCGGGTCGGACCAAATGGTTGTATGATCTACAAATATTTGTTTCGGACTTTGGGTGTTTTCTATGTATAATATGTACCTATGGGTTTAGAAATAAAAGTACCTATACCTATATGTATTTATATCAGTTGTCTAGTACCCATAACACAAGCTCTGCTTAGCTTGGGACTAGATGGCGTTGTGTGTTGGATGTCCGAAACATTTATTTATTTTATTTAACTAGACTATGTCGGTAATGAAAAATGTTCAAAAAACGGTGGAAAATTATTTCTTTAGAGGGCTTTCATTGCATGTGCTGAGTATGAATAGTTAAAAATGTTTTAAATATTGTATGAAAGAATTGATTCTCTTAAAAAGTTTTAAAAACAAATCCACGACAGCATATGTTTATCTTATAAAGTTGGCTCATTATACCCAACCTTTTTATGGTAAAAAAAAATATTTAACCGCGATATAACATCACGCTATGTGCAATAGAAGAGGTAGACAAGGCTGCGTGGGTCATCTAGTTTTAAATATAGACATTACAATCAAGTATAAATACCTATCTCATTACGTTATTTGTAAAAGTTTTATATTTCTCTGGCGACGGTAAAATATAATGGTGTATATTATAAATATATACTTAGCTATTTATAATATTATAAACGCGAAAGTTTGTAAGTATGGATGGATGGATGTTTGTTACTCTTTCACGCAAAAACTACTGAATGGATTTTGATGAAACCTTACAATAATATAGCTTACACGCTCTTTATTAACTTCATCTGTACTGTAGGTATAGGTAACAAACATATACCTAATGTACTATGTTTGTTTGTAACCGACTCCTTTGGCCTTGATTTTGACCCACTTTAAATGGTCATATTTAATTTAAACTTACTAGTCTTATCGAGGACCAATGACAATTCAATAATTTGAAAATAGAATTCCTTTTTTAAAGAAAATTAAAGTAAAAAAAAAAAACTAAAAAACACGCTTTTATAAATAAATCAAACATAAAAAGTAGAAAATAAATTTAAATGTAGATAACAAAAGTATGGGTTGCTTTCTGACAATATTACGATAATGTCTCCCCACGTTTTTTTACATTCAAATTATTTTCCAAGTACTTTTAAGTTTGATTTTTTTCAACAAAAACTTTTATTGGTTATTATCCTCATGAACAGAGTTAAATATCTGCTTAAACTCTAATAAGAGGTATATATAGGTAGTTATATGTAATAGGCTGATGTCGATAGCTTTATACCTAACTAGCTGACCGACACAACTTCTACGTTTTCTATTGTCCGTAGCGTGATGTTAAAACAGCGTGAGCAAATTTGTTTACCATAAAAAAAGGTTATAGCCAGCAAACCTTAAAAGATCGACATAGTATAATTTTTTGAAAACTTTTGTAGGGAAACAATTATTACCTACATAGGTAGGTAGGTACATTGTTTTCGTGAAACATTAACGTTTACACAGCGCAAACAATGGAAGCTCTCGAAAGTAATAATTGTCCCCCATTTTTGCAACATATTTCATTGTTATTCCGCTCCTTTTGATCGTAGCGTGATGATACATAGTTCTAGTTATCTAACAGTGAAATATTTTTTTAAATCGGACCAGTAATTTTTGAGATTCAACCAACTAAACAAATTCATCAGTTTTATAATAGATACCTATGATATAAATTGGAAGTCTGCATTTAGTCATTTATTTTGTCCATATCTACCTGTTCTAGTGGTTTGGTGGTATTGAAACATGCCCAAAGACATGCTTAAATACCAACAAAGTAGGATGTTCAGGTCACAAACTGAAAATGTCAATAAAATTACGTCTGAATCACCTACTATTAAATATCCAAGCAAGAAGACGGATTGTAGTACAAGGAGAAGTCAAAAATCTACTTGGTCATGGTTAATTTGGTGGCGGGTATAACACAGTGCCTAATATAAATAAAGCTTAAAAAAAATAATTCTCAACTCACGCAAAGAAAATTTACCAATTATTTTTTTTATTATTAAAGGGGATCAACTACTTCCCTAATAATATTTGAAAAATGCCTATGAAACTACCTTACACCATATATATACCGTTTTTTAAATAAAAATGGTAGGTTTTGTCACAAATAAGTGTCATCGGCTGTTTTTTTTATTAATGTGACCAAGGCAGCAATGTCACAAATCCATTTTGTGGAAACTTTTTTTCCATAGGGAGGCACACGTTTTATTTTACCATTTTACTGGTAAAATAAATTTTAATAAAACTGTTTAAAAAGTACTGAGGGATAGTTTGCATAACCACGACTATCCATTTGAAACACCTAGAGATGTTAATAGGTACCTTCTTGAATGTACATTATGACTTGAATAATAAACAAAAATCAATCACAACACACCACGGACTACTAAGCATAACAATTTTAATTAAAAATCAAACTATTTACCAAACACTGTTTAGTTTGTAATGGTGGAAAATATCCGTGAAATTCAAACTTTATCGTGTTTCATTAAAAATTTATTCAGCTACATAAGAAGCAATCGCACATTCAGTGCAAATAATTATTTTATTATCGATAAAAATAATTAAACCGCACGCGATTATATATCCCGCCATTTTGCTCAAATCAATCATTGAGGGGAATCATTGAAAACTCTACGTTTATGTCACGACATTAAGCTAATATAGCATCGGAGTTAATTAAAAAGTATAACCGCTGTGTGTAAAGCGGCGGAGGCGACGGACGAGAGCCGCACACGCTGGTGGACACAAAACGAGAAATGCGATGCGAACCACCCAATCGACGCCTTAATTGACTCATAACCTGCTAAATTCAAAAGCACTGTTCCGAGCATAGCGCCGCACAATTCTGATGTAATACGGCATACGGCCGGCTAAATCACAAGCTCTTAACACAAACCGCCCACTGGGAAAGCGTTCCAAATTCGAATAACACCTCTTCAAGCTCGTTGTCCAATCAGGCATCAGATTTTCAAACAAAGACTGCTGCTCACAGAACTGTCACCACCCCTCAGCTGGCTTCGTCCAATAGTCGCAGCGGAGTCCATGTTCGTTATTTTTTTTTGGTGTCGACGGGCGTTCAGTGAATGCGGAGGGATCATTCGGCCGCGCGCCGCCTTGGCGTACGTATCGCGCGTTCGCGTCACGATGGATTGTGTTCTGTGTGACATGTGCTTCTAAATCAGTGATTTATTTATTTTGTGTCGGACCTACCGTGTGTAAAAGCATGATGCCTCTCGCACCGACCCCTGTGGTGGCGGTGCCATCGAAGCCGAAAATTGGATTCAGTATAGACAGTATAGTGGGTGGTTCAGAGAGACCGAAACATGCTTCACCGCCGCTGGCGAGTCCGGGCTCACCATCTCCAATTGCATCCCCTCGAAGTCCTTCACCGAGACCATTGTTGAGGCCGAGTGCTTTGGCGCCGGTTTTTCCTTCTCCCGAGTTAAAGAGGCTGTCTTACCTTGACGCTCAGAGTCATCATCATCAGTTTTTGGCACATTTTCAAGGAGCGGCATTAGCTGCAGCGTTAGCACATCAACAACAAGGGTTTGGAGCCCCTTTACCGCCTCATCCGCCACCGCATCCTGCCCCACCAGTGCCGAGAGAATCTTACCCCCTATATCCCTGGCTGATCAACAGGCACGGAAGGATATTCCCTAGTAGATTTCCTGGAGGTAAGTGTATATTTTTAAGTAGTTTTCTTTTGGGATTCTCTGAATAAATGTGAAAATAAAGTCAGGCTCTAGGTAGATATAAATAGTTCAGTGTCAGATTAATCGTTATAATGCATGCGTTACCAAATAAATCATCTGTAATTAACCGACTTTAAGAATAATTACCTACTCAATATAATTACAGAGTTTGCTGTACCAGACACAGTTCTTAATATTCCCACAATTCATTAAATTGTGTTATAGTTACCAAGTGTACCTACCTACCTACCTACAAACACTAGCTGAGAAAAACTTTTGGCATTGCTTTTATCATAACAAAACGATGTTTTTTTGGCAAGATAGACTATCGACTTATTTTTGTTGAAATTGAAAATAAAAACATTTTATTGTTTCGAGACAAAAAACTTTTCAAATACTATCTATGGTCAAAAGATAGTACCTAATTAATTTATTCTTTCATTAGATTTGTGCACCAATATAATAGCCAAAATTTTAATATAAAATAAAAAAGAAAGAATGCAATGAATTCGATTATTAAAAAATGCGAATTCTGAGTTTAGTGACAGCAGGTCCTTCGTTTTATTATTTTTGTAACCTTAAATAGCTTTAGGCTTTATTATTTTGTTTTTTTATTTATTAAACTAAATGTTACATTAAAAAAAATATTAGAGGTACTAGATTATATTATTATTAAGTTTATTTGATAAATAATAATTTAAAGAGGTCTACGTCAGTTTTCGATTTTTTTTATAGGTAGGTACTTGTTTATGTTTTCATCCGCGCTAGTGAATTTATGACACTTTTTTTATTTGTTTTTTTTTTCATCCGCTGAGTTTCGTTTGACAGTTAAGTTTTTGTTGACAGTTAATTAGACAAAATAATAGCTAATTAAATAGAAGGATTGTAAAAGTGATTTTACCGTACATAGCCGTGGAGTTGCTTCTCTTTTGCGGTTTTTTTGCAAATAATTCATTGTTCTTTGTAACTGTTGCGGCTTTTTTATACAAAATCTTACATAAATATTATGTACAATTTTTTTTAAATGTAGAATGTATTTCAAAACGTTAAAAGAGAATGTTAAGAAAACATTCACTTAGTAATAGACAGCCAACCGAATTTGAGGACGCCTTTTTAATTTAATTGTTATTTGGCAAATAATAAGTTAGTAAATTATCAACGATACATATTGCTGTCTAATTAGTAATGTGTGAATTAAATTAATTAGTAATTTTACACTATCATCTTAAAACTTTGCTACTGTTTTGTGGAGTTTGTGAACAGAACGTTAAGCCGTCGGTCCCGGGTCTCATGAACATCATTTTAAAGTCAGTGTCTTTAAATATGCTGACAACTAGTTCAACCTTCGAATTCAGTACGTCCTCAGGGTTACGTAGGTCCGATGAAAGTCGCTAGGTATGTGCACAAACTGGTATTCAGGTAAAACCGGTTGAACTAATAACAGACCCCAAATAATCTTGGGAATAATAAAGGCTAGGAAAACGATAGATATGTCGTGGACTGTGGTCCCAAAATACTATTCAAAAATTATTAATATACCAATTTGGAAGTAAAATCTGGGTACTTCATCTTGGTCTTAATTCTATTGTGGAAATCGAACCCATGACTTTTGGTTCAATAGAACCTATTTATATTTATAAGAACACTAACCATTGATTTTACAGACAGTTCGTCATGGCCGCACAAAGGTCCGTATGATTAAAACATTCTTAGCTGCGATAAGAATGGGGAAGTAGGAAGTTAATGGCATAAATAGAAATCTAATCTACTGTAATTATATTTAAAACAAAATTAATAATGTATGTAGGTGACTGCATCTATGTTCGTAAGGTGCCTCGCGTCACAGGTAGGAGTGGTACTAAAAATATAAGAAATAGCTCTGTAAAATATGTAAAATTACGTAATCGAATTCATCCCTCGTTGTCCAGTCCGTTCTCGCTAAGACAATCAAAGTATTGCCCTGGATTATTTAAAGTATCATAAAGTAAATACTATTGCTATCAATTGAATGTTTTTTATTGTTTATATATCTTCAAATCAATACTAAATACACCTAAAATGATTTAAAATAGGTAGCCACAACGTCACGACCTATTTTTTATAAGTTTTTATAAAAGAAACACTGATTTGACTTTTCCATTCATCTACCTATTCCATTAGTTAAATGTAGCAAATAGGTACCATAACGTCTTGTACTTTTTTTTAAATCTGTCATCGTACCAACGGAACCGATAGACAATTTAGTATAAAAACTTTTTAAACAAGTTTTTTTTTCCGTTTAATGTTGAGCAATGATAACATTACATACATCCTCATCATTAGTTAATTGGTTTTCTAAACGAATTAATTTTACGATTCAAATTATTCAGTAATACGATTTTTATTGTGCTTTTGGAGTTGATTTGAATATCCGGCGATAAATTGATTGTTAAGGTTCAGATTCATAGGCTAATGTAATATTTATAGTTTGACGGATGTGAAATGCGCGGTTTGTGCTCTAACTGTAGACAAATCGTTTTGTTTTTTTTTTGGTTTTGGTATAAGTACCTACGAGGCTTTTTTGCTTCGTTCAATATTATGAATTTATTTAACTGTCTTTATTTTTAAATATGTATAATAACACTTAGATTGATATGTATAGAACAATCAATCGGTATGAACTTTACAACGTTTACAGAGCCATAACATTTATCGATTATTATTAGATATAGTTCCTTTGATCGCCTCGGTGGCGCTGAGTAGCGTATGCAACTGCTGTGCTGAGGACTCCCATTATCACTTGGGGGCCATCCATAAAGTACGTCACACGTAAAGGGGGGGGAGGAGGGGGTTGACAAAGTGTGACATGGTGTGACAAGGGGTGGGAGGGGTCTTAAGTTTCGTGACATCACATTTCAAAATCTAATATACCTACTCGTATCTAGAGGTACTAATCGCGTAATTTGAAATATTAATTTAACTAAAAAATATTACCAACCCTATCTTTAGGAGAATACGGTTTCAATTGTTTTGTTGATAATCAGTATTTAATCTTTTTCATACAAGGTCTGATGTAGTTCTGATTTTTTGCGTACCTATTCAGTATTCGATCCGAATTTATAAGTGTTGATTTCATAAAAAAACACTTAATTTAAATGGAAATAAAACTAATTTCGGAACTGCTGTTTTAATTTAATAATTTTTCGATGTGAAATTGCAAAACATGTGACGTCACACTAGGGAGGGGGGGGTCTCAGAAATGTGACCACCTGTGACAAGGACGGGGGGGGGGGGGGGCTCAAAAAATCATGAAATTCGTGTGACGTACTTTATGGATGGCCCCTTGTAGGTATTTGTAAACAATTCACACCACATTTGTATTTAGTAACCCAGTTACTAAAATCAGTATTCTATAACACTATTAAGTACAACACTATTTAGAAATTGAGACGAATTACTCTATGATCGCGTGCAGCTAACTTAACATTACCTGTTGACTCTCATGGGCAATAAATCAAAAAGGATCACGTCGTTGACAGTCTGTTTTCTAGTATTATCTTGATACTTTCTGAAAGCAGTCTTTAAAAAAGCACGTAATAAAGAAACGCCTTCAACGAAAACATGATTGCACGGATGGCTTAGTGGATTAAGCGGTCAACTCGCCACTTTCTACTGCGCTGAGTGTTGTGCGTTTAAATATCACAGTCTGGATATTTTATGTGTCCGTTTTTTTGTATGTTTGTAAAATTCACCGCGATATAGGAACATTCTTAAATTGTGTTTTTAAAGAATAGAAAGAAAGAAACATAATAGTTATTATTTCACATACTTCACACACGACTGTCTTATTTTAAACTAGGTAGAACCTGTAACCAGGCTGCTGATAAATATATTTATATATTTCTAAATATATACACTTTAGGTATATATAACTTACATCCACACACAGACCAAATTACGATTTGTCTTGGAAGGACATACACGACCTCAAGCTAACATTTAGGATTCACTAACAACTTGAATAACAGGCTAGTCAAACACTCAGAGGCGTCTCTAATGATGACGTCTCCATGAAGCGCTCGTGTGCAATCATTACTTCAGCGCCCTTTAGTAAGCCCACAGATCACCCCCAATAGATACCGCATAATTGAATATTTGTTTCGATTCGACTTCACTAAGTTTGGAGGAATGCAAGGGATGCGGGGGACTAGTCAAATACGCTGTGATTGGATAGTTCAAGGTTAAATGTATAATGTATAATGCACAGAACCAAGGTGTGCACGTTTCTGGCCCTGTATGCAGAATCTATAGGGAGTGATCTGTGAGTAAGCCACACCACCCACACGGGCGTTCACGGTGCAAACACTAATACTATTTTTATTAGTTATTATTATTCAACAAAATAAAAATTTAAAACTTATTAAAATTGGTTCCGTACTTTACAGTGTAACATACCTACATAGGTACTGCACGGTTGGCCTAGTGGTTTAAGCGGTCACTACGACGCTTGCTATGCGCCAAGTGCCGTGGGTTCAAATCCCACGTGGGACATCACTTTGTATGATCCACAAAATGTTGTCCTGAGTCTGGGTGTTCTTTGTGTTCGTTACATGTATGTTTGTAAAGTCCCCCGCGACACAGGATGTATAATCTTAATGCGGGAGTAGTTTTTTTAAAAAGTAAGGCTGCCAAAACTATATTTTGATTTCGTAGTCGGGTAAAAAACTCTTGCATTTCGAGTTTCATTCTCACACCCCTCTATTAAATGTGAAATATTATTGAAAGCCTGCCTTGTGAACTTATCATTCAACGAAACATAGTTAATAATACAAAATTAATGAAGCTAATATACATAAATAATAAACAATGTGAGACTATGTATAAAATAACATGATTAATCAAATCTGTTTCATATCATTTGATGTTTAACCTGGCCTAGTGACATGTTACCTAAGCATACTATCATAAAATACAATAAATTAAACATACAATGATAATTTAATATCATAACATCCAAACATCATCATTATCCTTTTAAATTAACTTTTAAACAATAATAAATATAGTTTTGTTATATTTACCTACTATCAATTTTGCACAAGGTGAAATTAATTTTAGTATTGCCATTGATAAAACAATAACTAGGTCCTGTAGTGTGTGTGTTGTCCTTTTATTAAATAAAAAGTACTTTTCGAAATTCAAATGTAGTCCATTGTGCAAAGTCAAAAGACTTTGTAAGGGTTCAAGTGGCCAATAAATGGTAAGTATACGTAAATATCTATTCCTTAGCCTCGCGTGTATACGCTGTTGACAGAAAATAAAAATGTAAAAAAAACAGTAGCTTATCTTCAACACGGAGCTATTATGATAAAGCTGTCTACTATCTATGCACGCTTAGATTGTTGTCTCTGGTTGTAAAAAGAAAGTAACATAATTCATTTGGCGCGAAATAACCGTTTTTGTTTGACAGTTATCTCGTTTTGTAACAGATATATATGTTTAGGTTTTAAGTTAAAGAGTGAAGACAAAATTATTGCTGTTTCTTTATTTACTGTTTCATTCAGTTATCGATTAATTTAAAATGTAATTAAACATGTTTGTTTAATATTTAGAGAGACGACCATTTGCAATAAAGTGTGTAGAAGCCGGCTGAATCGAAGTGATACAGTGGCTTCACAGAAAATTGTTGGTAGTATATGCTTTTATTGTTTTTATCCAACTATGGCGAAGGCAAACGGCTAATAAATTTGGCAGTTTATATGAGTTGGTATGTTTCAACGTGGTGTCTAAACTATTAAACCGAATTCAATTAATACCATGTCAATAATAATTATGGTCCGGTGACATTACGCTATATAAATTTTATTACAAGTTTTTAAGGTTGTAGTTTTTGTAACTGTTTATTCTTCCCTCAGTGAATGAGGTTACCGTTGACTCCGAAGCGTTATCATTCAAGAGTGTTCCCCTCACCATATAATTGGAAGAGAACTTTGACCTAAGGGTACCTTACTATTAGAAAAAAAACAAGGAAAGAATGGCTTGGCCACTATTGTTTAGGGCCTAGCAACCTTATGGCCACTACACACCATACTAAAAGACCGGTCCGGTGATACAAAACACAATAGCATGAAATCGGCAAGTTTGTGCTGAAAAAAGTGTGACTAATATCTATTAAAGTTGCTACTACTCATTAAAATGGTGTAAAGTTAATCATTGTTGTACTGAAGGGTAGTTTATTGCACCTGTTTAAATATTTCAAAAGAGGAACCTGACCACAATTAATATTTCTAAAGACGACAAAGGTAACAATAATTTGAAACAACATTTTTTGGAAACTTGGTTCATTTTTATGGAGTCTATAACTTTATGACCTGTCTAATATAACGACAGAGTTCGCTTTATGCCAATTACAAAGAAATAACGGTATTTTAAATTAAATTTGATATCGTAACATTCAAATAATGAAGGAACTTTGTCCTGTATCCTGGTGAATGTTTATTTTAATTGATTGCACGAATGATTTAATGGTTTAAGTACTCTTTGCCGTTTTTTTTCTGCACTGACCGTTATGGATTTAAACCCCACATGGAACAATACATTTTTTTTGATACACAAATTCAGTTCTCAACAGACATACTTATTACTTTCTTGTTTAGTCAGCTACTGGTACCCGAGACGGCTCGTCGTCCCTAGTGCCAGAAACCATAGAATCAGGTGAACATTACTAAGAAAATCCTCAATACCTGTTACCCGGACCTTCTACGGTTTGTAGATGATGAATGTTATAATAAAGATGATGAGGGTGAAAGCACCGAGACGCAAAACAAATAAATAATAAATACTCCTTGAGTAGTGTTCATACGTATCTTCATTCAATACCCTCAATACTATGGTCCTTTCTTCAACAGGCGCCAGATTCTATACCGACCGTGCTCGCATAGATTTTTATTATTTTGTTATAAATCAATGTTTATGGACTTAGGAAAAAAAATACACCTCCGTGGTTTGTTCCGGCATTTCTTCCCAGAATGAGTCTTTGAAAACGCCGGCTTCTTCTAGCTGTAAAATTCGACGTTTTGGGTAAAAATATCTGTAAAGATTTACTTACAAAATAAATATCATTGACTGCCTCGTCAGTTTGAGGTCTCGGGTTCGATTCCTGGATCGGACCAAATGTTTGTATGATCTGCAAATATTTGTTTCGTTTGGGTGTTTTCTATGTATAAAATGTATGTATTTACAAAAAAAAGTATATAAGTATTTATATCAGTTGTCTAGTACCTATAACACAAGCTCTGCTTAGCTTGGGATTAGTTGGCGTTGTGTGTTAGATGTCCGGAATATTTATTTATTTATCATTTATTTTACTATTACAGGAATACATTACATAACGTTTATTTCATTTCTCCGCTTAAGAAGGAGGTTCTGGTTTATTTGTATTATGCTAACCAAGATTCGCTGGAATAACCTTTGTTTCGAGGTTACCTTCTTTTTTCAAGTTTGGGTTACGTGACCATTTTTTTTGGATCCAGCTCATGCCTTTTAACAGGCAGAGTAGAATCGCTTTGTTGCCAAGTCATCTATACAAATAAATAAAATTGGAGTGTCTGTTTGTAATATTAAAATAACCGCTTTCTACTACATGCATATGAATGTAGGTATATACGGTAGGTACACATACCAAAATATATATTTTTAAAATTTTAGTCTGTCTGTCTGTTTGTTCCGGCTAACCTCAGGAACCACTGGTCAGATTTGAAAGAATCTTTCAGTGTTGGATAGTCTATTTATCGAGGAAGGCTTTATATCATCACGTTACTACTAATAGGAGCGGAACACCAATGAAGAATATTTCAAAAACGGGGGAAAATTTTCCCGCCACGGGCAATATAAGACGCAAACGAGGTTGCGTGGGTCAGCTAGTATAAGTACTCGTATAAAAAAGAAAAGTAATTTTATAATTAAGTAGGTAGTGTTAAATTAGTGACCAATTTCACACTCAATTCGTAATGTGAGTATTTCTAACAGAAAACTCAACTAATTTAATGTTCGATGTATGTCTTTCTTACTTCTCACTTCCGGGTCATTGTTCGCGTCTTAAAAATTCTGAAATTTATTAATTTAAATAAACTAAAAATATTTAAATCCTTTTCATTAAGCCTTTCATTAATTTGAATATTATACCTACCCAGTATTAAATATAATTACCTGAGAAGATTGACTCAGAGAAATTAAGAAATAAAAAGAACGCATATTGTGGCATATAAGCAGTAACTAAGTAGATTAACGAATAGTAAAAGTTAAGGAACCCTAGGTCAGTTTATAGATGGGTGACCATTCCCCTGCTTACCAAGGAGAGAACGTTAAGCAGTTAGTCCTGGTTGCCATATGAACATCTGAGGCAAGGTGAGTTAAAAAAAAAATCATTACTGGTAGTTGGAGCCCTAAATTTCCGACAAGTTTTTCTACAAAACTCCTAGTGTTTGGGTGGTATAGGACTGATGGCAAGTGCTTCACCCGGTACGACAATAACCGCGGGCAACGCCGTGAGGCTAATCTAGTATCTTTATAAATTATAGCCTTTGTGTTATTCTGTTTTATAAGCTATATTATTGTAAAGTTTCATCAAAATCCATTCAGTAGTTTTGCGTGAAAGAGCAATAAACATACTCGCTCACATACTCACAAACTTTCGCGTTTATAATATTAGTAGGATAAATGTTAGTTTATGTACTTCCTAAAGAATCAAAGTATCTATATGCCAAAGTTCATTGTAATGGGTGCAACGGTTTAGCCATTAACAGACAGAGAGAGTTAGGTACTTTCGAATCAATACAAATATATAAAATTGAATATCTGTATGTAATTTCTATTGAACAACTTAATACGCAAATGAAAGCATATACAGTATACGTACATCAAAAAATCAATTATGTTTTTTTTGTCTGTCTCTCTGTTTGTTCCGGCTAATCTCTGGAGTGATTGGAGTTTTACTGGTAGATAGCTGATGATCTAAAGAGTAACGTAGGGTACTTTAATTGTAGACTACCTACCTACTTACTAGATCTAAAGAGAACTCCGCGGGATGCAGCTAGTTTATAATATTAGTATGGATGGTTAGTTTTCCTTGTCTATGGTTACTAAAGGCGTAAAGATGGCAACACCGAGATATTAATATTTTTCGACATTGTTCAAGATGTATGATATAAGATTATAAAATTTTAGTAATTATGTTTTATGATTAAATTAATGAAGTCAATTAAAGTTTAATGACTTAATGCCATGGTTTTGTTTATAATAAGATCTCTGTTTTGCATCTTTGATTTAGAGTTCCTTAGTTAAAAATGAAAAATGTTAAAATTGTTATTATCTTAATAATTTCGTAGCAGCTTCCCCCCGGGGAGCTTCGTAGTGAGGCCGCGGGATGAAGCTTAAGTTACTCCTTATATAGTCAGTTATATGCCACTGAAAGTCCGTTAAAATCGGTCCTGCCGTTCGCAAGATTAGCCGTAGCCAACAGACAGACAAACATTTCAAAATTTGTTTTTTTTTTAATGAAAAATATATACGGATATATTTTATATTATGCATTTAGTTGAGATAGATGAAAATTTTATTGCGGGCCAATCACAATACCGAATGCGGTAACTGTGATGATCGCGTTGGTCCGAAATAAACCACACTAGACCTTCAGGATTGTACTAGTACGAAGAGCACCAATTGACAGATGGGCAAAAATTGACAACAGTTATTTTATAATCACAAATTTTAACAACAAAAGAAACGACATCAAGTCCACGGCAACTGGATCACGCGGTAAGCACCAGCTTTCAAATAAAAAAAGAATCATCAAAATCGGTTCACCCAGTCGTAAGTTATGAGGTAAAAAAAAAAAAAAAGAACAGTCGAATTGAGAACCTCCTCCTTTTTTGAAGTCGGTTAGTAAAAGTCAATATCATTACTGTATTGTTGTTTGTTTATTGAAACTTTTATTTATATACGTAAAGCAAATAATTTGTGCCCATTTTTACGAAAATTATGCGAACGGTGAAGTATGAGACATAGTTAAAGTTTATTTTGAGGATAAGTGCATAAAGCTTAAAAAAACAGGTCAATTGCGAGTCGAACTCGTGCGCTGAGGGTTCCGTACAAACCTGTAGGCATATTATATGACGTAACTATGAAATGTATACTTTTCACAATTTTTCCTTTACCACCTTTTTGCTATAAGACTATGCTTCGTACCAAATTTCAAGATTTTAAGTTCACGGGAAGTACCCTTTTGATTCCCTTGCGAGTGTCGAAAATTTGCAGCATAAACGGATGTATCTTTTGATTGTGTTGGCTTAGAAGTTTGATTTTTTTTCACAGCTTCAAGGGAAAGTAAACCCGAGTATTTGATATAAATTTCAGCTTGATACCTCCACGCGCTCCTGAGAAAAGGTGTCTTGATAGACAGACAACAAAGTGATCCTATAACGGTTAGTTTTTTTTCCTTTCGAAGTACGGAACCCTAAAAAAGCAATTGATTTTTAGTTCACCATTTATTTTATTTGGTATTTTTTACCTACACATCCCGCGCTATGAATGTGTTCTGTGTCGCGGGGAAACTAACACGACTCGAAACAACGTATTGCGGATAGCAAAAAGTGTTATCCCAAATGGAGATCGTATTCACAACAAAGTGTATTAAAAACCAGCGAAGAGATCGTTTGAACCACTGCGCCATTCGTGCAGTCAATGTATTTGAAACATAAATCAATAACAAATTGTTAATATGCCTTCTATAATTTCTCTAAGTTATAATTCTCTCTTTATCTTAAAGTTTATGAGTTCTTATCTGTCATAGATAATGTACAGTTTATGTTTCACTCATTCACAGATAATTACAAAGTTTGTAATGACATCGATACTGCAAATCGATGTTTAAAAAATACATATTTGGATATATAACTAGGTTTAAAATTGAACAGAAGATCAGGTATCAGAAGCTTCTCTTCTGGTCAATGTTTAAAATTTAGACGCGGGAGAGCCACGCTTCGTCATGAATGGGCCGGCTCGACAGGAGTAATACTACGGCCTCACAGAAAACCGGTGTGAAATAGCGCTTGCGCTGTGTATCACCGAGTGAGTGAAGGTACCTACCGGAGGCCCATACCTCAACCTCTTCCCAAAGGCCGCACTTGGGACGCCTCTGGTGTTGCGGGCGTCCATGGGCTACGGTAATCACTTACCATCAGCCGATAGGTCTGCTCGTTTGCCCCCTATACAAAAAAAAAACTAAAATCTATGCCGGTTCTTCTAGTAATATAACATTTCGAAAGTGCCTGAAAAAGCCTACTTGAAGTAAAAGTTTTTTCATCCTCCCATCTCGGAAAGAGTAGATATAAGCCTTTCGATATCTGAGTGCAAAACACGTTTTTATTCGCTAGACTAGCGAATCTTCTTCTCGAACTTTATCCTCTAGCGGCTAGAGGATAAATTAAATTGAATTTAGAACATCGTGTGCACTAAGTTTGTGAATTCAAAACATCATTAAACCTATTTACTTCTTCATGGTGCTGAATTTATCATACAACCTTTTTTAATTTGTTAAAAACTCAGACTCGGAACCTTCTTGGTGTACTTTTTTTTAATTTGTTTCGCCCGCGCCAATTTCTTTTCATGCTTTTTTGCATTTAGTAATTTCTGCGCTGAAGTGGGATGAAAAGTTACGTGTTGCACTTGAGTGCAAAGATTTTTCACCTCGTGTTCTTTTGCTTCCCTCGCTAACAAAACAATTTCTGCAAGGCAATCTTTGGATATACTGGAATTATTATAAACTGATGGTATATACGATCTTATGCATTATTTCTTCCTTAAATACACTTACCTAATGCTTAACACAAATCACATTTAAACGATCACATAAACAACATAATTTAATTAATACAATTTATTAATCAAAATGGTTACAAGAATATCAGAGCAAGAAACTGTAATTTCATGTTTTTATCATTGTAATTATATTATCAATTTAATAATTGCAGCTAATAGGTTGATAAAGACAAAGTAAGGGGTCATGGGGTTATCAGCTTAACGTAATGAAACTTTACGGCCATAGGTCTTCGATAATGTTCTGATGTACCTACTTTATTAGTATGACTTGACTTATAGTCCTATGTCCCCTAGTTAGGGGAAGAGGGCGTCCACAGCATTCCGCCATCGCGTTCGGTCGTGAGCTTCGCATTTTAGCGGGCTCCACGTCTTCCCGGCCTTCTTCGTCTCGTCTGCAACTGTACGCTGCCAGGTCTGTTGGGGTCGGCCACGTTTTCGTTTTGACCAATCCAGCTCCACTTGCGACGTTTGATCTGCTTTTATTAGTATGAAGTACCTACCTACTTAATGTCTATATTTTTACACGAATGCGAAAGACGGGGGGTCATGTTTTTCGAGTGTATCAACAAAAGAAACGGCTTGTCGTGTTTTTATGTGAGTGGTGTCAATAGATGCGTATATGAAAATATTTTGGATGATAGAGTACCACCAGGTAATCCGTGGCCATCATCGATTATCATCATCAAACTATCATAGTCCACTGCTGGACATAGGTATCTTCTAATGTCAACCATGGAGATTCTTGAGTGGAGATCGTGTGTTGTGTGATCGTTTAATCGTGGGAGAGCCGCGCTTCGGCATGAATGGGCCGGCTCGACCGGAGTGATACCACGGCCTTACAGAAAACCGGTGTGAAATAGCGCTTGCGCTGTGTTTCACCGAGTGAGTGAGGATACCGGAGGCCCATACCCCAACCCCTCCCTCATTCCCCCTCCCCATCCCCCAAAGGTCGGCAACGCACTTGTGACGCCTCTAGTGTTGCGGGTGTCAGGCGATACGCCTGCTCGTTTGCCAACTATTATATAAAAAAAAAAAAAAGATCGCTTCTCGGCAGAACTAGTGTAGAATGTCTACAAGCCCTGTCAGTCAAAAGTGAGTCCCTGAGTCTCACTGTCCAGAATCGAGGAGAAGAAAAATGTTTGGAGTTCGGTAACCTCGTTTATTCCTAGGTAAAAAGCAATGAGAGAACTGAGTAAAACCGGAGATACCGTGGCAACACTCATTTGCCACTTATTCTTTAAAGAATACCATAGACATCTCAGGTTACTCAATAACTTGAAACCACCTTTGTCCATATGAAACCATCTGGTGGTTTGCATAGAAGAAGTATAGAAAGAAGTAAGAAAAGCTCAGCCACTGTATTTTCAAAGACCATTCTCAGTAAATCCTATTAATTTTTAACTCCTATTCAAACATCAAAAGTATTAAGATCTATATACTTGATTATTAACAGACTATTTACAATAAAACGGTAGAGGATTTGTCACCCTTCTCAATTTCACGCCATTATTTAAGTCAACAAAGTTCATAATAATCTCTCTCCCTCCTACCATAGAGTAAATATTCGTAATAAACTCAAACATCGACCATAGAGCCAAATTGTATATCCCCGTTTTTATTATCGACTTCCCTAGTGTGACAATGTTATTTTTATGAACCCGCTGACATTATAAAGAACTCGAATTTAATTAAACTGGCTTAACGCGCGTACCGTTCGTTTTGTAAAAAATGAATGAAAAAACTGGGGAAATAATAAAAGTAAAACATTTTTCATTCTAAACTAATAAGCGTTTTGACAAAGGACGGTTTATGTGACGGAGCTGGGTTTGAACGCCTGATATAGACGGACGCCATTGTATAATAAATTGTGTAGTTCGAAATTTGATTATGCAATAGTGTTGGTATTTAGTCGATGATTCTTTTTATTTTATTTGGCACTTAGTTTCAGGCGTGAATTACCATATGTAGTTGCAATATTAAACCTAATTACTGATTATTATCTTAACATTATAAAAATACCTGTTAATTTTAAAACATAAAGGTTTTGAGGCACGAAATTGTGTCATTCATTCTACAAACTTTCTACATTATTATTTATTGCACATGATTAATATCCATAATAACTGACATACAAAATTATAAAGATTATTTGTGGTCGTTTGTAATTATTTATTCATGAAAATACTTGTTTGAACTACTGGGATTACATAAAAGCTCGTCCGGTGTACGCTTCGTTTAAATCGCTACGCTAATTAGATTTTTATTTGCATGTCATTATCAGTCGTCCCACTTATCGACATGAGCACATCACTTTGCCTCGTTAAGCATGTTGGTAGCACTGAACGTCAAATCTTTCGTTACGCGCGCTTTTTCTTAATTAACAGATATTGTTGGGATGTGTTGTTCTTTTTTTACCATATTTTAATAAAAGGATTGAATAGCTTATAATTGGATGTAATGTGAGCTTACTTTGTTGTAGAGCGACTGCAACGATTAACAGACGTTTAAACGAAACGATTTATAACGATTGTTGTGTGTGTTAGTTTGAGTGGGCAGCCATTTTGTTAGTGATGCAAACGGTGGTTAGACAAATGATTTACTATTTCGATGACTGTGTAGAGCTATGGAAGTTATGATTTATTTGTAAGAGTAATTTTTATGTGTTGGGGTGGTAAATATTGCATTCAAGGTTAAAGAAATTTATTTTAGACATAAACAAAAATGTCTCAATCGAAGAAGTTTAACGAAGTCCAATGTTTTTCAAAACAACAATCACAGCATGCAATTAAAACACTACAGACAACAGATAGTCTTTCCAATTTTACAATAACATTTAAATTAAATAAAACTTTACTATAATTATTAATTGAATTAAGTGTTATTTTTAAAGTGATAAATGAAATTCAAAGTGATCTAGCAATATAACTTTAAACATAGATTAGATTACAACAAAAAAAAAATACAATCTATTTAAATAGTTATTTAAAAATAGTATTTAGTGCGTATTAATACATAAAAATACGTGAAGCTAACACTTTGTACCTCTTTTTACGATAATTATGTTAACTGAGGATTATGAAATTTGAGAGGAGGAGTGCAGAATGTAAAAAAGAATATGAAAATAATTCCGAACACTGGGCAATCACTAATTAAATTAAAATGTTGATAATCTCTGTACTCCAGAGATCATCAACATTTGTAACTCAGAACATTGGCTTACGAAACAAACTTCGATATCGCGATTTAGGTACCATTTATTGTGTATTGTTAAATAAACTCATTCTTGAAGCTCATTTTAATTGATGATGTGCACTTTCCATTCAAGATCTTCAGATAATAATAAACAAAAAAATCTCATAAACCACATAACGAATCTGATGCAATTTTTGACATTAGATAGATTAAATGATAGTTTTTATTTTAAATAAATAGACTGTCCTGTTGGTATCGAAGAAATAAAATTTACAAACATTATAAAAAATAAACATAAGGTAAAGCTCTCCTTCCTACCTAACTACTCAATTTCATTATCTAGGTTCAAACCACGATAGGAACCTTAGGTCTTCCAACAACTTGCTTCTACAATGTCCCACTCACCGCTCTGATTTTTTACACTCAACCTTCTTCATACAAGCTGTCCTACTATGGAACGAGCTCCCTCTCACGATCAGGATGGCTAAAACTAAACAAAATTTTAAACACTTGTTGCAGAGACATTTCTTGAGCACCCTATCGGATCCACGCTGATTTCATCATACTCTCTCCCCTTTTAGAATTTATATTATGTATGTATTATATGTTTGTGTGTATACATGTATAATGTATATATATATATATTAGTACCTTTGTATGTATAAGTATTTAATACGTATATGTTATGTGTATCTATATAAATTATTACTAATTTTTGTTTAATTTATTATTCTTAATCTTGTTGATTTCTCGATGAGAAATTTATTATTAATTGGTGAATTCCTTGTTGAGAAGTCGGTATAAATTTTTAGTTTGTGCATCTACCTTGTTTGGCTCTGCATCGCCCTAAGGTCGACTGGTAGAAAATGCCTACGGCATTAAGTTCACCTTTGTTACTATAATGTGCATAAAGTATAAATAAAAAAAAAAAAAAAAAAATAATGCAAAAAAAAAAGAACTCAGGCGAAGTCTGGGTAATTCACTAGTTCTTTTATAATTATGTTAATTATATCAAACACTTGATTAAAAAAAAACATTCGTTTCAAGAGTTCATCGCGACGTGACCTTACAGCGGCGTGCTTAATTAAACTGAGTTTTAATGTGTAAAAAATTTTGTTTATACTTACTGTCGTGTACAAGTGTACATTGTTGTAGATATATAATGTATACATTAGATGTAAATATATGTGAGTAATTGTTTTTTATCTGTGGAATTGATACCACGAACTCAGAGAACATGGTTTAATGGGGTTTAGGCAACTCTTTTGTTGCCTAAACCCCATTTTCATCGAGTGAGGGAGGTTACTGGTGCTTAAACCCCTTTTTATGTAGTAGGAGTAAACGATTGGACGCTAAAATTAAACTTAAATGACTACCACCGTCTATGAACACTAACTCACACGCCGCAAGTGCCTTCCCCACGTAATAAAAGGGAGATTAGGGTTCCGATAACCCCCCTAACTCGGTGAAAAGTAACTAAAGACAATTCTTTACACGGCTTCAAAGAACATTGATGTTAGGCAATCCTAACATCAATGTTCTTTGAAGCCGTGGTCTCCTACGATTGATTTTTTATAATTTGTATAGTAATTTCTAAGAATAGATTCATATTTAAGATTCGTAAGAAACGTCAATCCAATTATCTCTTCAGTCAAAAGTCGTAAACCCAGATTTTTATGTGTAGTGTGACACTCGGTGGGGTTATCTGTCAGATAAGAATGTTTGTTCCGACAACTTTAAATACAATATTTCAATTACAAAACTTTAACGTGTGATAACGGTTTTTTGTTTTTTTTTATTGCGTTGCTTAGAAACAGATAATTATTCATTAATAAATATTTTTATTCGTAAGTACAGTTGGCGATTTAAATAATAGAATACTCATGTGGAACAAACTTGCGATTGCAGTTGCGCTGTGAAGATAAAAACATCATCTTCCTAGCCTTTATTATTTCCAAGATTATTTGTGGTCGGCTACTTGTTCAACCGGTTTTACCTGAATATCAGTTTTTCCACGGAGCGACTGGCACCGGACCTCCGCAACCCTTAGGGTGAACTAAATCGAAGATAAACTATTTGTCAGTATATTTGAGGGCCCTGACTTCCCAAAAACGATTGTCATTGATGTTCATGACAACTGGAACCAACAGTTTAACATGCTCTCCGAGGCACGGGCGGGAAATGCCGCCAACTTTCATACTCCAGGCTGCTATTAAGAATTTCTTGTAAGAAAATCCCGAGATCTCTTGATCGGCTGTCGCTTACGCTAATCGCTAGACCAACGAGGCAGTGCAGCAGTAGCTGCGAAGATAAAATCATTGAAATATATTATGAGATGATTTTTATTTCTTGATGTCCACTATGTTTAGTCCTTAAAAATAATATTAGTAACGAAGGTAATAAATAAATAATATGTTACCTACTAGTGTGTACAAACTCTTGCAACTTAGCTAGATACTACTACAAGATATGAAACTAACTAGGTACTAGTCCAACGCTGTACTCAGTTATCATGGTTGTGGTACTTATTATACTAAAAAGTAATGAAAAACTTGACATTTGTAGTTATATAATGAACTATAAATGTCAAGTTTTTCATTATTTTTTATTAACAAACTGACACATGTGAACAAAAATGACTATTCACGTGTTATGAAACCATAATATGTTATAAAACCTTCAGTATTTCTTTTAAGTATATGCTCCTGACTGTACAAAAAAGGTTTTATTCTAAAATCCATAGTTCATCATTTATTAGTGTTATCCATACCTACTATTATTATGAATTCGAAATTCTGTCAGCTTCTGTAAACTGCTGCACCGATTTCAGTAAAATTTGGCATGGACATACTTTGATTCTTGAGGAAGGATATGATGGAAGGAAAAAGTAATAGTTCATAAATCATGTAACTTTACAACAACCGTTCTTGCGTCAAACGAGCAGTTCTTGTTTATATATGACCTGAATCTCGGAAACGGCCCCAAAAATTTTCGTGAAGTTTAGTATGCAACGAGTTTTAGGGCCGCTAAATGTATCTAGCTAGGATTTATTTTTAGAAAATCTTATATATAAAATTCTCGTGTCACAATGTTAGTTACCATACTCCTCCAAAACGGCTGGACCGATTTTCATGAAATTTTGTGAGCATTTTAGGTAGGTCTGAGAATCGGCCAACGTCTATTTTTCATCCTTACCTACCCATTTTTTTTTTATTTTTAGGTGAATTTTTATTTTTTTATGATACAGCATTAGAAAATACATACAACCCTGAATTTTCAACCCTCTACGATCAACCCCTATTTTTCCATTGCGATTTTTATTGACCCAACCCTAAAATATATATTCCTTTTTATGGCAAAGCAAAGTTTGTCGGGTCAGCTAGTTTACTATAAAATCCAGGTTCAGTGCTGGCTATCCAGATACTATAGTTAATATCTGTATCTCGGACATCTATTAGACCAGAACATTAAGTTGATGTCGACTAATAGCAACTCATAAGTCGCAAGTAGCCAGACTGGTGTGAAAACACATTACGTAAATATATTGCAATATTTGCGACATCACGCAACATTCACATTTGCGTTGACATAAACACAAGTTATGATTAAATTGTCGTTATTTACCAATTATATAAACCTATTTGTTATTCTAACTTGGCGTACTTCGCGTTTTAACTTTTTGGTCAACCATCTTGAAATTTTGCATACTCTTTGTCATAGTTTCAAAAACCTTTTATTCAGATAAAGAAATGTTGAAGTACACTTGAATTAAATAATAAAAATCTTTACATAGAAGAAAGTGAAGTCTCTTCGCTGTCTGTTCGCTTTGATCTTTTAAACTACTCAACGTATATTTCATGCAGTTTCCTGCAATAGATTAAGTTATTCAAGAATAAGATTATATAGAAGAAATTCGAGAATCACTAATATTTACTTTCAAAGCCGGACCGAATCGCTAGTATAACTAAAATATACGAATTCGTGGGTAAATGTAATTCTTCATTACTTTTATATTTTAAGACACGAAAGTGTGAACGAATAAACCACAAATAATTTACCGTGGGAGAGCCACGCTTCGACATGCATGGGCCGGCTCGACCGGAGTCGAGACTAGTGTGAAACAGCGCCTGCGTTGTGTTTAACCGAGTTAGTGAGGATACCGGAGGCTCATAGCCTAACCCCTCCCCCGATCCCTCCCATAAGTTGCTAGAGGTCCACGAAAAGAAATGTTAACCTTTTTATAGGTCATGGTTGCCGCTTAATATAGTTTCAATAATCACGGGAGCAATTTTATTCTATTCTAAACCAATATAAGGTTAACCCTTTGAAAGTTCTCTTCCAAAGCTTTTCATCCTTTTGCCATTTTCAATCCTTAAATTAATCTTTCTTATATATAAAATTCTCGTGTCACGGGGTGCGTAATCGAACTACTCCGAAACGGCTTGACCGATTTTGATGAAATTGTTTGTGATTATCCGGTATCTATGAGAATCGGCCGTAATCTATTTTTCATCCCCCTAAATGTTAGGGGTAGTCCACCCCTAAATTTTTATTTTTTAGACAAATTTTAATTTTTAATTTTTTTTATGATGCAGCATTAGAAAATACATACAACCCTAGATTTTCAACCCTCTACGATCAACCCCTATTTTTCCATCGCCCTAAAATATATATTCCTTTTCATGGCAAAGCAACGTTTGTCCGGTCAGCTAGTAATCAATAAAAAAAAAACAGCTCCTTTAAGGTGTTCTCTCATGATTGAGAAATAAACATGCAGTTATTTATTTACAATAGTTGCAAGTCTCTATACGAGCACATAGCTATAACCTACGATTCGCCGTGACACATTACTATTAATGAGGAACAAAATTGAAAACAGTAATTAAATCAGTTTGCATACCTATCGTCTTAAAATTTGAGTTAAATATATACAAAACTCCTCGAGTTCTTGAAGCATATACAAACCTACATATATTTTATTCCAGTATAAGTATAATTATGTACCAAATAACTTGTTGTTATTAATGTTACATATTTATCATGACGTTAATTGTATTGTATGCATTATAATGTAACTGGTAATACCTTGGAAAATGACAGTTTTATCTTCCCCACAAAGTAATCTCATTTACCCAGGAATAATAAATAAAAAATAAACGATAACATCTCAATTTAATGTCTTGGCAACATTGACGTCACATGAAATTGATATCGGATCTTAGCTACTATATGTTTAAAACAACTATTATAAATTGATACATTGTAAAAAAATATATATTGTTTTAATGAAACAGTGTGTAACGAAAGACATGTCTAAGTATAATGGAGGTGGTACGCAATTATTATGTCATTAGTAAATGTCAGGACGCCGTTTCAAGGCCACTGCGTGCGGAACACGTATGCACCCACTCAGGTGATATTATTTCTTCTAACTAATGGCCTATTAAAGCTCCAACTGGGGGCCTTAGTTGGCCTGTTATTTTTATATGGTTCTTAAATTGGTTCAATAATCTACATGTAATTGTTTTCATTTGAAATGGGCGGGGCAGTAGTTTATTTGTAATTTGAGAGCTATAAAAAAACCGGGAGTGACAATGGATACTTTTAACGAATTTGTATTTATGTTGAGATTGAACTTGGGTTGGATTGTTTTTAACAAATGGACTTGGCACGGCTTTTTTGTATGAAGTACATCATTGAAACTATGGACTTTTGTGTGGACTGAAGTGTAGGAATAATGATTCTAATAATACCTTTCATTTTAATGGTGAAAATAGTACGATGAGGAATCGAATCGCTACGAATCCTCGATACTTTCTCCTCATGTGGGTCTTGACCAGAGCCATATTAAGAAAACCTCTATAAAGCGATTCTTCCTCTGCTTTTAACTGATTGTGTGAGTTTATCGGAGTCTCACTTTCTCTTCTTTTGATTCTGGGGGACGAAGGATGAGTTTTGGCCGTGAGAGTGCCCACTCCTCATACAACAACTCACTTATCTATTGAATTGCAGGGCTCCGTTCGCGCTAATAGTACCTACCTTAGGTAAAATTATAAGATCCATCTACATAAGGCCATCAAAAGAAACATGAATATTTCAAATCTTACAAATACAATAAAAAAAGTATATGTCTACAGAATAATATTTTAATAGATTTGATATAAATTTTAATGACAGAAACTTGGTGAAGGGCTTAACACATGTGTACACTTCATAACTCATGGATATTTATTGAACAAGTCAACTGAATTTATTAAAACATTGAAAATATTACGTATTCTAGCTGCCTTAAAACGTCAATTAGTAATTATTCATTTTAATTATGTATGTAAATATGTCGCGCATTAGACACTAATGACAGCGGAGCTCAAAACTTATTATTATCGGAACCATTTAAGCGGTAAAATATTGTTTTCGTTTTTTTAATTATCGATAAAAATCTAAGTTGTATCAAGGAAATGTCTAGTGAATTGTAAAACGTATTACAAAGGGAAATAAAGCTTGTTTCTCACGTGCCCATACTATATTCAAAACATTAGTCTGTGAACATATTATAGGTGTGATTTTAGTTATATCCACTAATTATCACTTATGCGCAGATTAATTTATTGTTGTAACAACTATTTTAATGGCAACATTAAAATAGTATTGTGTACATCTCGTAAACATCGAATTTCAACAGAAAACTAAATATCGTTTATAAGCAGAAACTCAACCGTATAATTTGTGGTCTTTCATTACTTCATATTTCTTAGTACGTAAAATAACATAAGTGGTTGATGGATTATCCTCCCGAGGCATGCAGCCGTTTAGTGGTAATCTTTGTTTAATTTAATTTTAATAGTTCCTCACGACAAGGTTAGTGCGGACGGAATCATGTTTTCTTTAATAAACTGTATATAAACAAGAAATGAATTTGAAAAACGATAAAATAAGTAAATGTAAAGTTTAAAAAATATTTTCACAGTAAAAATACATTAACAATTAACATAAATAATTAAATTCAACGAAACGTAATCGAATTGTCAAAATTGAACACTGTCAAGGAGGCTATTTTTCTTAATTTATTTAAGTTTTTGACGTTTTTAATGTCATAATTGACATGATATATAGAAATTGTTCATAGAACTATGAATAATGAATGAATGCACGATTTATACAACATATAATGTAGCTGTTAGTGACAATTTTATTACTTTTCTTGTCATGTCGTGACCGTATAACTTACTGTGTGTCGGACTTGACCACGCTTAAGTTATTTTCAAGTTACCTTAAGAACGTTAAGGCTCTGTCTGAATGAATTGTGCGATGGTTTGAAATGTCGTCTGGCAACCCTTTTGCCGATGTAATTGTGAATGATAAGTTATTTAATAAGTAGTTTAAGTAACTTTTAAGATGAAGATAAGATATTTTTTGCTTCATTATTTTTTATGGTAGTTAGAAAAAACTAGATTTTGCCGGTGACTCCGCCCACCTATATGTCGGTTATCGCGGTGTAGTAAAGTAATAGTAGCCTATGTTCTTCTTCAAGTATCAAAATATATATATAAAAAGATTGAAGTCGGTGCAGTGGTTTAGCTGTAAAAGTGTAACAGACAGACAAAGTTATTTTCGTGTTTACGAGTATAATTTTAGTATGGATTAAGTAAATAGGAAGATGGGTCCCCCAACGATAAACACACTGTTACACTCAAAAGTATCGTTACACAAAAGCGTCCCCTTAAGTAATAAAGCATTTATGTTACCTTAAGAGCATAAAATTGTTACAAATTAAATCGGTTTACATTTTCTAACGAATGCAATGCCAAGTTACTGTAAATATAATTAGATATAAAACCAATATGGTAACAATTAGATAAGACTTGTTTAGACATGTTTTCTTAAATCGATGTCATAGGAAATAGGTTCATAAGAAGAAACATAGTATGGTTTGTGACTCCTGTTGAAACTTGAAAAGGAATTCTGCACTTCATTTTGAAAGGTAGTAGAGCCTCGCTGATTTCAACATGAACGGTTCGGTTAACCGAGGCGGTAGTACCCTCTCGAATTCAGTGTTTCGATGGTGAATTCGAGACTGGAGGCCCAATCATACAGAAGAATATATAGGCCGCCGTATCAAGGTCACCATTCTGTATGATCGCAATGAGTAAGGTGACCACTGCTCTTGGATCCTACTTTTGTTTCCACCAGGCAGAGTAGAGTAACTTCGGTAAGATCGAATATTAAAAAGAGTATTGAATTTCACATGAACACATTGTTTATATCAAAAATGTCGTCTATTAATGGGTAAGTCATTGTGTGAGTGAGTGAGGATACTGGAGGCTCTATCTCATCCCCTTCCCCCATCTTCTTTCTCATCTCCCAAAGGCCGGCAACGCACTTGTAACGCCTCTGGTGTTGCGGGTGTCCATGGGCGGCGGTAATCGTTTACCATTAGGCGATACGTCTGCTCGTTTGCCCCCTATTACATGAAAAAAAGGCTAATCCGATCTCTGTCTAAGCGTAGCCAGTTTGTATTCCCATCTGAGATGAGTTCCGTTATTTCAAGCTATAACAACAAATTGCTGGCATATCATAATTGTCGACTACATAATACCAATGATTCTTAGATTGGATACATTCGTGGGCAACACCTACTAAAAGGCGACTTCACTTATTTTTAAGAAAATACATTCACAGGTCTAGATTTCTTTTTTAAGAAATAGACCAGTTTTAATATGAAAACTAGAAGTTAAAAGTCTAATTTAGACCTCAGGCCTGACCTTCATATTTTTATTTCTTTTCTCTTTCTAATAAAGATATTTTTTACAGGACCTGACATCCCGGGTTTTCTTCTACAACCGTTCCGAAAGCCGAAGAGGATTCGGACGGCGTTCTCACCCTCACAGCTTCTGAAACTAGAGCATGCGTTTGAGAAGAATCACTACGTGGTAGGAGCTGAGAGGAAACAGCTTGCGCAGGCGTTGAGTTTGACGGAAACACAGGTTAGTTATTTTGAACCTTTATGACGTACATTAGCATATGTTTTAAATTTTCTATATAACCAATGTAAGTTGAACTGCCATTGTATAGTTTTATGTACTAATGATATTCTGGTTACGCTGGTCGATTGTGGCCATGATGATTTTAAGCAAGATTTGTTTTTTTTTTTAACAAATATTACTTGAAATTTGGTATATTCCATATTTTAATTTCAAGTATTAAGAGTTTTTAACGATTTATTGTTACTACCATATATTTTGATTATTTGATGAAAATGGAAAAACAATATTTTTTGGAGTAAAAAATAAAATAACTGAACAATCGGTAGACTGACAATTAACATTTCGGAAAAAAAATTCAAGCATATCAAACTACATTTTGGCCATAAAAACTTCTCAAATACTTTTTATTACAGGTATTTTTTAACGAATTCCCATTGTTATATATTTGTATTGAGCACAATGAAAAACCAACTGTAATCCTTTCATAACTAGGTTTAATTTAGGTTAAGGTCTGTTGTACTAAAAGGTCGGTGTTGAGTGTCTTAAATCACGTTCCCAAATTCGAATATGGCATATCCATATTAAGATAGTCGCTAGCGTTTAGTTGCCATAGTGCAATCGGGTAACTAAAAGTTGGTAGTGTGGCAAGGTGCGAAGATCATTTTAATTATTAGCCGAAACTCTGCTGGAGGCCATTGTGGGGGAACGGATTTCATGTGTGAGGAGTTGTACAATTTTATTCTAATAATGATTGTTTATTTCTTTTATTTAATCCTACTAATATTATAAACGTGAAAGTTTGTGAGTATGTTTGTTGTTCTTTCACGCTAAAACTACTGAATGGATTGTGATGAAACTTTACAATAATATAGCTTATACATCAGAATAACACATAGGTTACAATTTATAACGATACTCGCCTCGCGGCGTTGCCCGCGGTTATTGTCGTACGTCGGTAGCACCGCAGGGTTCGGCTAGTTTGTAATATTTGCGTTTGCAATGTATATTTGTACGATACTTATTTGTTCGTCTCTTCCAGCTGAACCTAAAAAAGTTGTCTTTACCTAATTGAGATGAAAATAAATATAATATTCTATTATGTACATTTACCGGTGCCTGGGGCGCTTGTAGGCCATTTGGTGCTGAAGGTATTGTGATGGTACTGACCGTGCCTGGTGTCGCATCATTGTCACCGAACGCTTTCTATTAGCTACATTTTTTTATCTTTTTTTTTAAAGCAAAAAGGTTTATTTCAGGTGAGCGTAAACAGTTAGCTTATAGTTTTGAACGACCACTTCTATTAGCGGTCCTCATGACTGCTTGGTATTTTTTTATAATGATGTTTTACTGGCATGCGTAAGATAGGATAGTTATCATCACGATTAGACCGATAATAGGGTTACTTAAAAAACAAATTTTAACATAGTAAAGCATTTAGTTTTTGAAAATTAGTAAGTTCACTTTTAAATTCACTTTATTTGTCTGTAACTGTATGACTATCCTTAATAATATAATCCTTTGGGAAAAAGAAATAATGAACCTTAAAAATGTTTCCATAGGGATAATTTTTAATTAACTAATTACTTTCATTAAGCCATTGACCCCATGTGAAACATTACTTAAACCATGGCTGCTATAACTGAATATAAATTGAAGTATTAAATTGTAATTATCATATTCTTAAAAGTAAACTGTTTTATACTAGCTGAACGGACAGACATATTTCATTTTAATATGTTGATAATATAAAAGAACTTGACACATTATACACAGCTCTCTAATTCTGAACCTCACTATGGTAATAAATAGGAGTGTCTTTGTTTTCTGCCTCCGAAAGAGTGCGTCCGTACCACCCGGCCTGACTTTCTCTCAAGTTTTTCTACTGACTGTATTGTTGCTGGGTGTGACTATGTTTGATATGTAGTTTTGATACAGGGCATATAGCTATGTCTCACGTTTCATGGGGAGAATATGTACTAAATAATAAACGTTGCAAATATTGTATATTGCGAAGCGTATGGGCTTATATTGACTGCCTCGGTGGCGCAGTGGTAGTGAATGCGACTACTGTGCTTGAGGTCTCGGGTTCAACTCCTGGGTCGGACCAAATGTTTGTGTAATCTACAAATATTTATTTCAGTGTTTGGGTGTTTTTTATGTATAATATGTATGTATTTACAAAAAAGAAGTATATAAGTAGATATTTATATAAGTTGTCTAGTACCCATAACACAAGCTCTGCTTAGCTTGGGACTAGATGGCGTTGTGTGTTAGATGTCCGAAATATTTATTTATTTTTATTATTTATTTATTATATCTACTATAAAAAAACTGTTTAATGCTCATGCTTCAGTCACTCACATTTATGAACGCCATTGAAATTAAACAGATCCTGGACTTTTTTATCAAAAAATAATACGTCAGCATTTTCATCAGAATTTAACAGTCTACAGCCTCTAAGCTGTCTTTCAATTAGCCTCTTCTTAGATAAGAGGTTTTGGCGTACTATACCACGCTGACCAGACAGATTTGTGTCAAGTTTTACTGTTAAGTCCTTTTAGACTAAAAAAGGGATGATATCAGAAAGGTCGCAGGTATCCACAGACAGTGCATTGTCCCATAAACAAACACCTATTCACTATAGGCGCAACATACAGCCCGCTGTGCAGGGGATGCATGGAGGCAGAAGAAACACCGCAGCACTTTCTCACAGAATGTAGAAGTGTGACAGATCAACCGAACCCGAGACTTCAAGCTTAGCAGTCGCATACGCTACCACTACGCCACCGAGGTAGTCAATATTGCTTTTTTTATAGTGTCCGAATGTCTCCATTAAACAATCAATATATAAACTCTATGTTATATTACAGTCCATTAAATAAACGGCAAGTAATCAAACAATAAGTGAATTAATAACGGATATTATCGTCATATGAAATCGCGATAAGAGTATCAAACGTTGCGTCTAATTGTTCGAAACTGAATAAAAAACTGCTTTAATTACTGGATCATTAAGCTGGCGTGCGCACACGCATGTAATGGTAGCAATCTAACTATTATGTTACGTTTGTGTCGAATTTCGAATCAAAATTTTAATTGATCATTGGTCAATTGCTGTCAACATAAAATAAATAATTATGTGAAATGATACATCATCATCAACAACCCATAACGTCCCACTGCTGGGCTCGGGTCTCCTCTCAGGAGAGGGCTAAGGCCACACGTCCCCACGCTAGCCAAGTGCGGGTTAGGAAGTGGCGTTTTGAAGCCGCCCAAAGGCCTCCAACTAAGCTTCACGAATATTATCCTATGATCACGGAGACGCTCATGGTAACATGCCACCAGCGGTCACCCATCTAGGTACTGACCGCGCCGTCGTTTCTTACCCTTGGTAATTGTTTCCAATAGTAGTAACTGGGCTAGAGAGAGAGCACCTCTTATGAAATGATACATACTCCGTAGTAATTTATTTTAAAATATGTATTCAATAATATAAAAATATAATTTTGAAAATTAGTTTTAGTTATCACTTATGTTAGGCGTACCGAGACGCAAACTTCTTGCAAACATATTGCACAAGGCGGACTTAATGACTGAAAAATAATATGGCACAATCTGCCATATTACTTTTCAGTTTACTTTGGAGTTGTATTTGTTTTTTGTAATTCAGTTATTATTGAATGAATTTATCTTCTCTTCTCTTCTTCGAGAGCATAATAGGATAGGGAGGGTCGAAAATTTTACATACATTTTTGTTTAAAATTAGGAAATTGAGAATAAACTTTATTTATTTCTTTTCATTCTTTATACATTAGGATGACTTATTACATTAGATCATACGTTATTTTTCAAGTTAAATATTTTATTTTAAGTTTAATTGTATTGTTTTATTTGCTGTCGGTACCGGAGAGTTGCAATCCGCCCGGGTGTGGTCAGTTACTAATACTAATAGCCCGACCTAGTTTCTAAACATACTTCAATGTTTTTTTTTCATAGTCATTAAGTCTTCACAGCGATGTAATTGTAATTGCTTGATTTATTTACCGCTCGTTCGTTTTTGCCAATTCGTTTCTACATTTTGTTTAATTGGTGAATTTATTTATTAATAATACACTCACACACCTTGTACATTGCTTGCTTGTTCAGGACTAGACAGAGAGTTTACAAACTGCTGATAAACACACTTATAGAATTATATACATACCTAATACTTACATATCTATCTATATATATATATAAAAATGAATTGCTGTTCGTTAGTCTCGCTAAAACTCGAGAACGGCTCGGCAAAAGGTAAATAAATACGAATAAAAAGAGCATCAGTGAAGAATGTACGGTATCCAGCTCTGGGGTACAGCCAGCAACAGCAATATTGAGATACTTGAACGTTTTCAAGCCAAAACCCTCAGGACCATCTTTGACATTCCACAATACATAAGTAATAAGTACATATATTATGACCTGAAACTACCAACTGTTAAACAGGAGATTATGACGTATAGCAACAACTACCAGAAAAGACTCGCAAATCATATAAATGAGCTTGCTATTGGACTGAGCGGAGAAGGAGGCCTCCAACATAGAAGACTAAAAAGACACAGTGTTCCAACTCTGCGGGATAGATTCGTCAGGCTGGATTGAGACACCTATATTAGAGGTGTCCTGCTAAACTTAAATTAAGTCTCTAACAGATGCAACATATCGGACAGAGTAGTGGCTTATTGTTATATTGGAAAAGGTTAAACAGATTGCCACGGAGCAGAATAAGAAAATGAAAAAAAAAAAAGAAATGAAGAATATTACAAAAATGGGGGAAAGTTATTACGTTACGGGCAATAGGAGACATAAACAAGGTTGCGTGGGTCAGCTAGTTGTATATAAAATAAATTTAGGCACGGAAGAAATTAAGATGCAATCACACAACCATTTTTCCTGGGTGGGTGGGAATCGAACCCACATCCTCTAGCTTAGCAGTCAGGATAAGTAATTATAATAAGGTTTCTTGTTTCTTAAAAGTAAACTTGGCTCGTACTATTTGAGTCTCTATTGGGCAAAAACTACCAAGTCTAAGAACCTTGGTCAGGCTAATTTCCTACCTAGAGTGTTCAAACTCTATGGTTTAAAAACCACTTAACTAGCAAAGGGATAAAGGTGTTTATCAGCAGCTTTTAACATAGGTATAGCTTGTAGTACCACGCTTCGGTATGAATAGGCCGGCTCGATCGGAATGAAACAGCGTTTGCGGTTACACCGAGTGAGTGGGGGTACTGGAGGGCCATACCCCAAAGGTTGGCAACGTACTTGTGACGCCTCTGGTGTTGCGGGTATCAATGGGCGGCGGTAATCGTTTACCATCAGATGATATTTCTGCTCGTTTGTCTCCTATTTCGTATAAAAAATGTAACACATCGTTAGCCAGACGGGTTAGTATAAAGTTTGTGTCAAATTTTACTTCTCTTCGGCTCTTACGGTGAATAGGGATGGTAGTTCCCAGTATTCTTCTTTTTTTTCTTTTTTTTTTTACACAACGCCATCTAGTCCCAAGCTAAGCAGAGCTTGAGTTATGGGTACTAGACAACTGATATCAATACATACCTATATACTTTTTTGTTTGTAAATCACGGAAACACCCAAACTCCAAAACAAATATTTGTCGATCATACAAACATTTGGTCCGACTCGGGAATCGAACCCGAGATCTCAACAACAGCAGTCGCGTACGCTACTAATGCGCCACAGAGGCATTCTCAATCTGTCACCACAACGAGTACATAGCCAGGCAATAGTTACGTTAATATCTTTGTTTATTTGTAACTTAATTGTAACCGTGTTCTTAACGTCATTCATTTTTAAATTATGTACCAACAAATGATATTCAAGATACAAACCACATATGAACTGACAATTATGTGCTATTAAATAACCAAGTATGAAGTTAGTAATAGTGCTAATACAACGGTACGGGTTTTTTTAAATGTCATGTTAGGATATCGTCTAAGTGGGCACTAGACACTAACAGCTATGTATGTATGTATGTATCTGTGTATATTAGGATATGTAATGTTAATAAGTCCGACTATGTGCTTTAAAAACTAGTAGGTTTAAACCATTGCACTATGGTTTAAATAATACAATCGTTGCATGAGTTACGAGTGTGGGAATAGAATTTAACAGTGGGAGAGCCACGCTTCGCCATGAATGGGCCGGCTCGACCGGAGTGATATCACGGCCTCACAGAAAACCGGTGTGATGTTTCACAGCTGTGTTTCACCGAGTGAGTGAGGATGCCCGAGGCCCAATTTCCAACCCCTTTCCCATCCTCCAAAGGCCGGTAACGCACTTGTGACGCCTCTGCTCGTTGGTCACCTAAATAAAAAAAGAAAAAAAAAATTACTAACCGTTCTGCTGTGCAGAAGATCTGTGTTTTATCCAATGGAGAATTAGAGTGAACTTCCCCAAATAAGGGGAGAGAAAGTACCGCGGTACCTATGTGCTGAAGTATTAATAATACTTGTGAAATAGGATGATAAATACCTTCTTACTTGTGAGAAAAGACCGTACTATAACCTCGTGTTTTGGGTTATCTGTGATACGTGTACTCTTGTTTCGGTGACCTGTCTGCTGACTGAAATTATACATATACTCGTACTAATTATAGAAATTTGCAACCTTTACAATAAAAAATAATTATTGCTCAATAACTGTTTGTGTTTTCGTAATATAAACAAATAGCTTGTAAGTGTAATATGTGCACACATCTAACTCGATAAATGTTAGAAACTACTAATTTAGTAGAAAAAAGATATGCTTAAGACAACGCAGGGAAATTATGGCCGGCTAATAGCATCATGCAACGGTGGTGTCTTGGATAAAAAATGGCGGCTTTCTTGCAAATTTATTCAATGGTTCCGTTGACTAGTGATGAAGTGTATTGGTATAATTATTACCTATTGGTATTCTTCAAATTAATTTAGTTTGAAAGCAGACTTCTGTTTTTGCACCATGTTTTTAACTATATAATTTGAATTTTTACTTCCAAATGTCATTAATACACACTCGTATTACCTAATTATTTTTAGGATGAAATTAATGATTTCCAACTACCTCGTTTTTCTTCAGTATTTGTCAATCAATTTATAAAATATTTAACAGTCAGTAATAATAATTAACCAACTTCGGAGTTGCCAATAAAAACACCTGTACCATATTCTTTTCTACCACTAAGGAGATTTTTATCCATAATTAAAAATGAATAACGATTTTATTTCGACATCTGTGCGTACGCTACTTTAAATAATTAAGAAAAAATCAACCGGAATTCTTCTTTCTGTGTTTTAAGCTACATAGTTCTTGATTACAAACAAATTTTATCTGTTTCTTCTAAAGACACTACCGCCGCGCCGCCATGTGTTGAACTAATTGTAGAACTGGTTCTAACACATGCATAATTGTGCGGTTTAGTTGTTCAATATTTCGGCAATAACCGGTTATTTTAACTGTTTGTAGTTAATTTATGGTCAATAAATTCATAGTAAAACTTACAAAGTTTCTAGTACATAATGTTATGGGATCTACAGAAGGTCATTATCATCGTTTATAACTCTGGACATAGGGTTCTCCTTAAAAAAGTAGGTTTCCAGAACTTCAAAAGGGTACAGGTGACAAAAATTCAAAATAGTAATAGGGACATCAAAGTCTATGACTCTTTGAAACTACTCGTCTGTCATATCTCACTATAGGTACTTCGTGTTAGAAAAATCCTTTGTAATAATCCCTAGTAATATCCTAGGTTTTCAGAAAAAGTAAGTGATAATAATCTATGGTTGATCGCCATCATTCATGACCTTAATAGTCCAATCCCAAATGAAATTAGAAAAACGCTATAAGCAACGAACAATCGTAGCGTAGAGCGTTTATTTTTTTTAGTTACCATAGAGAACAGTTTTACGGAATTCTAAAAAAAAAACTGTTCTATCAACATCTTAGTAGCAATCATTAACCGATGCGTCAAACAACGATTAACATAAAGAATTATAGAGTAATGAGCCTTGAACGTATTTATTTATGGTAGTTTGATGATCTTCACTACGCTTTTTATTGTTTACTGTTGTTGAATTAAAGTTTGTTATAAAAAAATTTAATTATATAGTGGGGCTAGTTTAGAATGAGGCAGCTTGTGTTCTCATTACACGATGATTAAAAATGTAATGAATATTTTATGATGAAAATGAAATATTATTATGAAACTACCGGAATGCCTACATGTATTTTTTTTTTCTTATAGGGTCATGAGGATATGATGTTCATACACGATTTTTTAAAAGATACACTTAGGACTTTTTGGCTTAAAGTAATACCTACGTATGTTATCGTCATCTGTGAATTGTCGAATTACTTCTTCTTCTTTTGATGAAATGGCAACCAGCCGGATCACTCGGATTACCTATTTCTGCCAACGTCAAGTATTTATAGTATTCAATTATAAGTTTTCGAGTCTTTAAGACTTCGTCGTGATGGAATTAATGATAAAAAATTGGAAGACATGAAATGGGGACCGTCTTTCAAAAAAACAAAAAACAATCTCCATTGTCGAATTACGAACGAATCTTCATTTTGATGTTTGATATACGTCAAATTTTGAAGCCAAATCTTTTTAGATACAAACATATAATATACCTATCACACACACACATACTTATATATCCTAATTATTATTATAAATGTGAATGTAAGTTTGTTTGTTACGCTTTACCACGGTAACTACTTCAACGATCATCATGAAAGGTATTAGAAGTAACATAGGATACTTTTTATTTAATGCGAGTGAAGCCGCGGGCGAAAGCTAGTACGGTATATATTTCCATGATATCTGTCTAGTTAGACCAGACTCAACGGGGGCTCTCTTTCAAGGAGTGAAGCGCCCCGCCGCGACAGTGTCAGGCGTCACACACTCCCAAGTGCGTCAGTTAAATGGTGTATAAGTACCTACCTATTTGTAAAAATATGAATACTATTGGCGATTCTATTCTACTATATTAGGCTCCGATAAATATCGGTTCAATATTAAGGTCAATTTTCGGTTTGTGATTTTAGCCGTTGTCTTTCCTCGGTAACTTTTTTTATGTCGAAGAAAGCGGTATGTACTACAATGGCGTCATGTGTTTTGTCGATTAAAATCCGACATACTGTTTGAGCATTGAAATGTACCTACTTTGAACAATTTATTGTCTTTTTTAACTTATTAAACAACTGCTATGACACTAATGAACTTCTTATTAAAATTGCAAAAATATATTCCTGCATTAATTATTATTTTAATTTGAATTAATGAAATTAAGATATTTTTTGCTCATCTGACGATGTTTTGATCGCATCGCTGATGTCGTAGATATGGGAAAATGAAAGTAATTTAATAACCAATAATATGTACACCAATACCTACTCATATATTTTAAAACTAATTTGATGTTTGTAAAACAAAGGGCGTTAACAGTTAAACAAGGAGGTTTATAATGCAGTATCTTTTTTTAAAAGTCATATCAAGATGACGTACAGCCAAGACAGGTTATACCCGATACAAGTAATTTTATATTATTAACTAAATTACACGCAGCTGGCCCGTTCGTATGTTCGTATATAGTCGACTATTAAGATAAAATGTTTACCATACTTAATTCGATTATTGGAACTCGTGAAAACATAATTTTTGAGGGAAATGCTACTTGGATTTCTGTATTTTTTTTATTTTGGTTTATATTTTTTTTAATTAGCCATAACTTTTAAATATACAGAGACGCGGATTGTAAATGTATTCGATTTTTGAAATTTATATGTTTGTTCTCGATTACACATGAGTTTCATTTTAAAATATAAATTTTTATTTCTTATTTCAGTGTTCAATTACATTCTTATATAGCTTTTTTATTGTCCATGGTTTATTGTACGAGATTTTTTATGTTTGATACTAATTACTAATTCGTGTTAAATATGGCGCAATATAATTACAGCTGCAGATATTGTGCATATCATTGATTTTTACATAATTTGTAAAGGTGTGTTCTTAATTTCACACCTTGTTTGTGGTACCGTACGATATCACGATAATATAAATTAGTAGCAGTTATTATTGCGGTAGTTAGTAAAACTTGTTGATTTATATTTATTGTTTTGTATTTTGACAGTCGAAAAAAAAACAGGTATTCAACTCACTGTCGTATGACACGTATTTAAAAAAATGGCGCAGTTTTGTCAAAAGTCAGTATTGCGCATTACATGAGCTGGCTAATTGCTATAAGTGTTTGCAAATGAAAGAATCAATGGGTGTATAAATTGATTAGTAATCAACACCGTCTTCACTAGCTGCTAATTAAAAAAATAATTAAAAAGAAAAATTAATCCTAATCGTGTTATAAACGGAAAATTTTTGCGTGTTGCATTTTTAATTAGGAACGTGATAACTTATCCTCCACATCAGGTTCATTAATTAAGGTCTTAAAGAGAAAATAAACCCCGATAAGTATCAAATATCACGCGCCATTTATAAAACCGTTTTCTTATTTGAAATACAAACATGAAAAGATTAGTATTTATTGTCACTCTTAATTAAAATTACCTACTAATTATTAAAAATATATGTGTCCTGTGAAATATTCTATAGGTACATACGTTTTGTCGTTCTATTTTTTAAAATTGTATCCTCAATCATCATCATCATCAGCCTATCGCAGTCCACTGCTGGACATAGGCCTCTCCAATAGCACGCCACTTAGTTCGATCCTCGGTTTCTCGCATCCAGCTCCTGCCAGCCGTCTTGCGCAAATCATCACTCCACCTGGCCTGTGGACGTCCTACACTACGTTTGCCGAGACGCGGTCTGCACTCAAGAACCCGTTTACCCCAACGGTTATCGGTTCTGCGGCAAATGTGACCAGCCCACTGCCACTTCAGCTTGCTAATCCTGTGGGCTATGTCGATGACCTTGGTTCTCTGTCGGATCACCTCGTTTCTAATACGGTCCCTTAGAGAAACGCCGAACATAGCCCTTTCCATAGCACGCTGAGCAACTTTGAACTTGTGGACCAGCCGTACCGTAAGTGTCCACGTTTCAGCTCCGTATGTCATTACGGGTAGGACGCACTCATTAAAGACTTTTGTCTTTAGGCACTGTGGGATCGATGATGAGAAGACTCGACGAAGCTTCCCTCCTTCCTCAATCAGGAGGAAATAATTCCTGTCACTTTTCTGTCTAAAAACTGAAAAAACTTTCTAAGAGTTGGCCCATGTAGGTACTTCGTCCCCCGAGCGCCGTAAAGACTTAGTAGGTATATGTACCTACTGCTAAACTACATATGTACGTTACTCTCTTGTAACACAAACTCGAGTAAAGAAGAAATCATTAAGTAACGCATCGGCTGAAGAAATACTAACTGATAACTTCTTAGTCAGTGACTCAGTAGTCTTGCTCGGGTACCGTCAGCTTTTAAGTGAAGATTTTTTAAAATATTGCGACGATTTATGCTGTGGGATATACTTTACTAAAACAAGTCCCTACAGAAAAATAACCAATATACCTTCTAACTTTGAAATGCACAAACATTTATTTCAAAATAATGAAAAACAAAGTGTCTACAGTTGAATTTGAATCGAAAACTATTCCGTTAAACTATACATGGGTACGTGCAATATGAACAAATGTAAAACCTTTTTCAATTCACTAGATCAATATACTCAAAATCTTTGTACCCATACGTGTGCAAATAAAAAATGGCAAATATTTATTATCTGTGGTATTTGGCGCATGCGTAGATCGAATGGGCGGAGCAAGGGGGACGAAGTGACAAGAGGGTTAGGGACGATGAAATTGTATCACGGGATAGCGACTATATTCTATGTATATTGTATTTTTGTAATCGAGAACAGACTGTTTTGAATTTGACACATTTTTTTACGTTTTTTAATGTAAATATGTTTTATTTCTAGACTTGCAGAGTTTATTTAGATTAGATTAGATAAGAGTTATTTAGACAAGACTTTTGCAAGGAATTATGCCGCGTGTATTTCGGTATTCACGGCAAAAAGTTGACTATTTTTACTCGCTGGTAATTATACTGTTAAATTCCATTAGTGACACTATTTCTTGAAATTGGTTCAGTGATTTTGTTGTGAAACCGTAATACACAAACAAAAAACTCACATTCGAGTTAATAATAGTAGTTAGCATAATATTGAGGAAAGCTTTTATAAATTACATCCGTAGCGTTTTCCACTTCAATTTGGAAGTCGGAAATCGACACAAGTCTTACTTTTTTTGTACACGTTTATTACCAATTTCCTGTTCTATTCAGGATATATAGTATATAAAATATTAATAACTCTATTGAAAGTATTGATAGTTATAATATATACAAATCGATTTTAACACGTAATAAAAATAAATTGAAATGGATGCTATTAATCTACATGGATTTTGGGCTCCAATTTGGTGTTTGCACCTGCAGGATATAAATTATTATAGTTTAGAAAACAATGTTTCTATAATTTCTAGTTTTAGGGCTATAAGTGGAATTTTGAAGATACTGAATTAAACCGTTAGATAGTTTATGGTATGAGCAAACTAAACTGGTATGGTACCACGGTCTAACATAAAATCGGTATTGAAATTACCGAGTATCGTAATTTGATTGGTTACCCGAGGTCGAATTCAAAACTAAAAAGAAAAACAGCTGAATTGGAACCTCCTCATGTTTGGAAGTCCAATAAAAAACTATACAATATGCGAATATATAAAACTCTAATTATTTCTACTGCAGCCATAAAGTCATATTGCAGTAATTAAAATCAAGCACTATAGGTTTTTGTTACCAATTTCTCTTCAGAGATATAATTATTTTATTGCTTTGTATTGTATACTAAAAATGTGCTTAATTTTGCTGACCATAAATAATTACAATTTAATTTTAATTAGCTATAATTTGGACATTGAATAATTTAGGCGCCATATTACTCGAGTCCCGTTTTCCACTGGCGTCGACACATATGCAACATAGTGTACATTTTTGTGCACTTTTAACGACTCTACGTTCCGGTTCATATCCGGTACGGTCCGGTCGTAAAACGGTAATCTTATTGAATTAGTACGTTATTAGGTATTATATTGAAAGATGTCATTGAACGCGAATCCAATGAATATCACCTAAACTACTACACTGATCTACATGCATGTGTCAATAGATTCATAATAATAGCACGGGTGAAATAGGCTATAAAATTTAAAGTAAAGTTTTCATATAGACGGGTTATAGGTATTTATTTGTTTTTTTGCCTTATTTCGTGTTTCTAATATTGAAAAAGACCAAATTTCATAAAAAAACCTTTATTATTTTACTCTCTTAAAGGTGAAATGTTCTAAAATCGTTTGTTAGTGGGTCCCTAAAACTTAAAAAGCAATGGTCGTCATTATTATCTACAAGTTTTCAGCCCCAGTGGTTTAGGCTCTGCGTTGATGTACCACAAGTCGGCGCAAGATTTGACAAACGGTTATACTTACATGGTATTTCGGAGATACCTTCGGAATCGATGTGGAACCTCCTTCAGGGAAGGAAGCGACCTACCGCGACTGTGTCAGCGATTGCACTGATCCGAAATCTCCATTCAAATACTTTGAATTTCTAGATTTACATTTTTAATTCATTCAAACCTGATTGGTATCAGTATTTTCTTGAAGTTTTAATCTATATAATTTATTTATAAGTATTTTTATGCATTTAAATTAGTTCTTAAGCCTAAAATGGTATTAAGAAGTTCACTTGAGTGAAATAACTGTCAAAGAGCAACTGTACAAAACACATGCTGTATATATTATTTATGACAACATTATGAAGGATATCGTCATAATGTTGCCATATTTAATTAATACAGTTGTTACAATATTTACATAATGAGTTTATATTTAATACATACTTCCGTTTTATGATTATTATTTTGTTTTAAATCATGTGGAATAAATAATGCTATCGTAAATACTGCTATGCAGTTTGATTATATTGTGAAGAAATGTGTAATATTGTTTTTAAAAGGGGAATGTAAGATCCTATGCTGGCTATTATGCTTGGTATATCACAGGCTAACTGGTTGATATTGGGATGTTCCTTTTCGAAAAGACAACTCCCACACTAGGAATATATCCTAAATATATCAAAGGACTTTAGAAATATACCTTGAAATGGACACAAATAACAATTATAAAATATGTTTATCACACAAGTGGAAAGTAAAGTGGGGATCGAAATCCACAAAACTAAGCGAAGTAGGAAACGGTGGTGACGTCCCGCAGGTGACGCACGGGGCAGTTTGCCCGCTGCCAGCTGTATCTATTCTGCTGCCTCCTAGAGGAGACGTGAGAGGAGGGGGATCAAGTGCTATTCACGCTGCCCTGGCGGTCAAGCCTTAGTCAGGTGAGACCTCAGAGTAAGCGGTGAGGTTGTCGTTTAAACTACACCATCCATCCGTGTCGTCAATTCATTGCGTGATACAAGATTTGAAGTCACTTTGTGGTTCGGTGTGTCATTTTTATTAAAATATTTTATTATATGAAAACTTCAAAACTCAAAACTAAGAAGAAAAGTCGCCTTTTTCTTCCTAGCATAATGCCAAGCATAGGCAGCTGAGCTGTTAAGCCTCTTAGCCACCTTAGGTGTTATTCAAATTCATGCGTTGGAGTTAATCCCATGTTATTAGGTATAAAATATTCCAGAATAGAAAAATAAAATCAGAATTAAATTTCCTAAGCGTCAAATCAAGATGGCTGCAATATAAATCTGAAAAAAAGCTTTTCCTCGCAATCCAACTGTAATAATTAACTACATTAAGCAATTGTACGGAGCGCGGTAATGGCGAACGGAAACGACGTAAGCGGGCGCTTTTCCACTTCCGCTAGCGATCGACTCTTGTGCTTATCGTAGATCAGGCAAAGGTAACTCAAGCTAGGCCTTTCATGAAAAATTAATGGGATAATTCTATGGTAGTTTTAGTTCGTTTAGTTTAGTAAGTTTTCAATCAGATACATGCCTAAGTTTAGTGTTGCTAAATTTAGTTACTTTTGTTAATTTCAGACGATATTTTGAGGATCAATATTTATTTATTATTTGTCGTATTGATCCTGTTTGTCGACACCAGGAGCTGATTAAGGGACTACACTAAGAAATACAACAGTACTGCAAAGACGAAGGTTAACGTGAAACAAACCCATCACTAACTCGTATGGCTAGTGTTGGATGGTCCAAAACCTCAATTTCAAGGAGATATGTATGTCCAGCAGTGGGCTATTAAGTAAAAGGCGATGAAAAGCGACAAAAGAATTTCTTAGCGTCGGTTTTCCACGAGGCCGTAGTATCACACCTGTCAAACTTATGTCAAAGCGTGGCTCTGACAAAACATCAATACAAAGAACACGTTATAATATATTTACAGCTCAAAATATCCAAAATATCTAAACGAAGTCAATTTAACTGTCGTATCGCATACTAGCGCAAAGTACCAAACAATTATCACATTTTTATGCAAATTTAATGTACCCACACTTCGCAACGACAACAATCAACTTTAATTCCCTTTTTCACACACATCTGCACACCAACTACCGTAAAATGAACCCTCATAAAACTGTATTACTTTAACAAAAGAGCTCTAACAAACTGGGGCTTCAATAAAAGTCATAAGTCTCCACAAACAATACTTATAATAGCAAAGGGGATCTGTACAAAGATTCGCCGGTACTAAATAAATAGGAGTGTCATTCAACATGGCTCGAAATACGATTAAGTGCTTATATACCCTATTATAACATTACCCCACGGATTAGCGAGCAAACGAGAAGGGAATACGATAACTCTGATGTGTAAAAGAGACAGCAGTAACTAGGGGAGATACGCAATTAAGGGGAACCACGCGAATTTGGAGGAAAATTTAAATGGATCGGTGTATTACTTTATTGTTGAGCCATTAGTGAGTGAGAGAGACAGATACAGTTTAGAAAGGGAGATTAGAATGACAAATTGGGGTTGTTAGGTATTTGTTGCAGGGTTGGCGAGCTTTAATTGGACGTTAATAAAGTGATTGTTGGAGAGCGTTTCACGGTAGCGACGACCCTATTGTAAAGAGAACAATGAGTTATATAAATTGTAGTTTATCTTTCTGTGAGCTACATTTAAAAGTAATTATTTTATGAATATTAAATGGATACGTTCAGTAACAATATTTGGTCTTACAACTGAGATTATTTGTATGTTAAGGCTTAATAAGTTTTAATAGTGTTTAAGAGTCACGCAAAATTTTTCTAACGCCCATTTATGTAATTCTGTTAGTCGATTTTACATTTGATAGACCTATCTTTAAGAGAAGTACATGTTTTTTTAGCTACAAACAACCCAATTAATTATATTAATACTATAGTCCCTTAAAAAAAACGGTGTTATAAAATTCTTTTGCATCTTTTCATCTAAAACCCACAAAATCTTCTTGAGTTAAAGATCTTTGTCATCCATAAATATGGTGATGGACGGTGATCACTTACCACCAGGTGACCTTTCTGAACTTCATCCCTAAAACCGACAAAAAAATTGAATACCAAAACCGTTTAAGAAAACGTAAATAGTAATCTACACTTTTGGAAATAACCGTGAAAAGGAACTTATCCTATAAACATTTACACTTTTTCGTGGGAGAGCTATGCTTCGGCGTGAATGGGTCGGCTCGACCGAAGTGATACCACGGCCTCACAGAAAACCGGTGTGAAATAGCGCTTGCGCTTTGTTTCACCGAGTGAGTGAGGATACCGGAGGCCCATACCCCAACCCCTCCCCCCATCCTCTTTCCCATTACCCCAAAGGTCGGCAACGCACTTGTGACGCCTTTGGTGTTGCGGGTGTCCATGGGCGGCGGTAATCGCTTACCATCAGGTGATACGTCTGCTCGTTTGCCCACTATTCAATAAAAAATAAATAAATAAATAATTAGATGACGTAATAATAATAACGTATTACATTTGATTGAGGCCATCCTCACACGTCCCTAGGGCAAAGAAGACCTCATGATGAATGACGCAGCAAATGGGCCTATGAGCTCCGGGACAAGAGTCGGTGTCGTATCGTATTCTGATAGGGTTGAAATAAAACCATTAATTTTATCGTTTGTTTAAGCGTCTAACAATAGTAATGTAGTTGTTATTTTGAAGAGCTCTTTTATAAATTTCTTATGATAATAATTGTGTTTTTAAAGTTTAGCGGTGTTCCCTGACCAATACGACCTTCAAACCTTCAAGAAAAGAGCGTACTCCTTCCTAAAAGGGCGGCAACGCACTTGTAACGCCTCTGGTGTTGCGGGTGTCCATGGGCGGCGGTAATTGCTTACCATCAGGCGATACGTCTGCTCGTTTGCCCGCTATATAATAAATATTTAAAGTATACATGTTGTACACGACATGATTTCAAATTAAAAAAGTAGAAAACGTCAAATTCAATTTTTTTTTTTAACAATTTTTAAAACTTGTCTATGGTTTCAGTAACATCGTCATCTTAGTCAATTTAGAACAACGCATTCGTCATGTTATAATGGTTAGTTTATTTTTTTTAAATTAAGAATGCAATATACTCACCTCTTTTTACACATACTAAAACCTTTTGTACTGAGGAAAAGGGAGTCATTATCAAGTCGAACGGCGTCAATTCTTGTAGAACTCTACCCGTACGACTTTTATCATCTTTTCTCTAATATATTCAACAGAATTAACATCAGTATCCACAAACAACGACTAACAAAGTGGTGAGCAAAGTAAAAACAGTTGTACAAAAGAGATATACATGATTTATTACAACTAAACACTGGTTTAAACTTCATCTTGAATACGACTCGCTGCTAAAGATCATAAAACATGTGTATAATAGAAGACAATGTATAAAATTACATATATTCACCAAACTTAAGTTCGCATTTTAAGTTGTTTTGTCTCTCTCGGATCTGTTGAATGTGTTAAACTTTTAAAAAGCAACTTGTCACTGACAGAATTCTTCATATTTATGTAGATTTTGAATTCGTATTTTTTCCGCAACCTGAGTCTGGAACAATGTATTCCCAATACTTTGTTCAAGCAAAAGCTATTGTATAATATTATGAAAAACTATCAGAAGGATCTCTACTTCAGTAGATAGTTCCGTTACAATATGTAACCGTGCTTCACACTTCAATGTTTGTTAATCCGATCGAAAAAAAAAAGATTGTCTTTGAAATGTGTTTGACTCCGACCGTTACATATTATCTCTGTCGGTGTCAAATGTGTCGCCACTATTTTATTTAACTACCCATAAAAATGTGAAATAAATACTAACGTAACAGTTATAATTAACCAACCGAACCGCGGTACGACAATAACCGCGTGTAACGCCGCGGGGCGAAGCTAGTCTAAAAAAGTAGCCTAAGTTGCTCTTTATATCATCAGCTACCTATCAGTGAAAGTCCCGTTAAAATCGATCCAGCTGTTTCAGACATCAGCCGGAAAAAACAGAGAAACAAACAAAAATTGTAAAATACCTAATGTTATTTTGATACATGTACCGTATACCTATACATACAAATGTATTCAGTAAAAAGCGGTTATTTTAATATTACAAACAGAAACTCTAATTTCATTTATTTGTAAAGATTGCAGATAACTATGTTGTATAAATCTATGGTACAATCTAAACTTGTGTATCTCACTTTGTACATATCTTAAAATATTATTTTTAACAGTCAATTTTGTAAACATAGCGTGGGTACATGTCTTATGAATGTGTTGAGGAAAAAAAATGACATAACATCACGCATCATTACGTTCAAAGGGTAGCAGGAAACTAGTTGATTGATATTCGATGTCGATATGGAAGATAATGTACCGTGACTGTAGCGATTTGGACCCCCTTTTGTAGGGGAGGATATTGCGTTAACTAAGTTTCTGATTTGTTCTCACGATGGCTTGAAAATTGTGATTTTAGTTGAATGGATGGGTGGGTGATTAACTAAAAGCTTATAATAGACAGCGGATAAGCATATTTATACATTTATGAATGCATACATAGCATATACCTATGTATTACATAGAGAGATATAACGCTTCGACATGAATGGGCCGGCTCGACCGGAGTGAAATAGCGCTTGCGCTGTGTTTCACCGAGTGAGTGAGGATACCGGAGGCCCATACATCAACCCCTCCCTCCATTCCCTCTCCTCATCCCCCAAAGGTCGGCAACGCACTTGTGACGCTTTTGGTGTTGCGGCTGTCCATGGGCGACGGTAATCGCTTACCATCAGGTGATACGTCTGCTCGTTTGCCTCCTATTCAATAAAAAAAAACTAACTATAGTGCTTAATAGACAATTATTTTTCATGTGTGGGAGTCGAACCACTACCTACCTTTGGTTTAATAGTCAGTATACCTAACCAGCAGAACCTAGAACGTAATACTAAATCATAACATTTGAATTAATGTTATCAAGCTCAAATTGAGAAACAAAACTTTGAACAAGTTATGAATTATTTATTAAAAAAAACCCGACTGCGTTAATAATTCTTATTTAATTTATTTTTTAATTTTGTTGTACCCCGTGTCACTCTCACGACTAAGACGAATCTATGGACACTATTCACATAAAAATACGACAAGCCGTTTAGGCTCTAGGGCGTGCCAAAAAACATAACCCTGCTTCTTTCGCAGTCGGATAAAAATGAGTTCGAATCGAACCTTGTTCAATTGATACATAATTTATTCTAAATATAGGTAAATCAAATCAGTCTATTGCGAACCGCCAATAAAAATCGAAATCTATAAAGAAACAACTGAAATCTATTTCATAAAACCGAGTTATTGTCATAATTCGTAGTAAATCTTTATCTATACTAATATTATAAAGAAGTAAAGTTTGTGTGTTTGTTAAATTGTAGGGGGTAATCTCGGGATCTACTAAAGCGATTTTAAAAATTCTTTCAGTGTTGGATAGTCCATTTATCGAGGAAGGCTATAGGCTATATATCATCACGCTACTGCTAATAGGAGCGGAGTAACAAAGAAGAATGTTTCAAAAACGGGGGAAATTTTTACGCTACGGGCAATATAAGACGCAAACGAGGTTGCGTGGGTCAGCTAGTCAGTAATAATGGTAAATACGTTTTATAACATGTATGGAAATATAAAATGCCATAAATTCAGCCAATTTCACGGCAATCCTTGTAGAAAACATCACTTTTACCTGCTTTACCGCCGCATTTCAATTCTAATATAATTCTGCTGCCTTATTGGCTTGGGCCATAAAAATATAATCATATGTTTCTAACTAATTCTGCATGATTTTATCGCGTGGAAAATTTAAGATTTTCAATTTTCTTACAAAGCTTATGGACAATAAGCCGTAAATTAGTTTCGTTTCTTTTATAGTACTAGTTATTAATAAGCTCTAGCATATTATATTGATTGTATTATGTATTTGTAAGTATGTAAGGAGGTATTAATCTTAAGAAAATTAACTTTTTTGTATTAAACGCTTTACAACTTGAATGGTAAACACGATATAACAAGATTGGTAAAACTGTGTTGTGTTTTGTATTACCTATATTTACACAAAGTAATCTATGAAATGTTTGAAAAAATAACGTATAATTTATCTAAAGAGAGAGGTGTTTTATATATATTATATTACTAGATATTACATTATATCGACCCCTTTTTCGATTTATGACTGTTAAAGTTAATTTTCTTAGCAAAATTTATTTTACGTCTGAAACGAAGCCAGTTATGCAGTCTAGACAGTCAAAATTATATATAGCTTGCATCATTATGAATACGGTGACTCAGTTTAAACAATAATGTACATTCCGAGCAGTTTAAATAATAACCAAGCTACTAAGCCAAATAATGGCACAGTAAATCCATTTTTGGCAGAACAACTGAGAAATACAGAGTCTGCATTAGTTGTAATATCTCAAAAGCGCGACGTGAATACATTTTGCAAGCCATTAACCACATGACAAATAGTTGAACAAAATGGCGGATGGCATTTTGAGCGGGAAATCTGTTGTTGGCGCGTAGAAAAATTCGACAACGGATTTTTCTTTCAATAGCTTTTGATATATGGATCGGAGGGGTCGTTTGAATAGTTTTTTATTGGCTTGTTCCTTTAATCCTTTATGGGAATAGGTCTAGCGTAAAATTATAATATGAATTGTATTTTCATGGTAGCAGAAACATTATAGAGCAACGCCCCCTGTGGATTTGTAACGATTTATTTCGTATTGAGTTATTGCAATGAACTCTAATTATAATATTGTCGCCTAAAACATTAGCAATAGTGATAGGTACCTATGTTACAAACAAGCTGAAGGTTTGTAGTCCACATTTTACGAAACCCCATAGTTCTAATACGTTGTTAAGTATTTGTACTTTTACTTTTTTAAATACAAATATACATGCTTGTCTAACCTCTTTGGTAAAAAATATAAATAAAAAATTATCCTGACTTATTAATAAATAAATGATTTTTTCGGACATATTAACGCACAACGCAGTCTAGTCCCAAACTAACTAGAGCTCGTATTTGTATAGGGTGTCTCAATAAGAGTGCACTATTTAATTTAAAAATTAAAGCATGTATTTTTTGAGAGAGTTGTGATTCATTTATTGAATTGTAAAGAAGATGTAATTCAATTAAGTATAGAATCAAATATTTGTCAATATCTTACACGGTTTTGATGAGAGGATAATTTTTTGTGACTATTTATATTTGTGGCTGTATTTTATCGATGGCGCCTTGGATTTCAGCTCAGGAATTGTTTCTGGTTTATTCTCATACACCCAAAATCCCAAAAAAAGAGATGCCATGTCTCTACTGAAAATTCTTCGAAATGTGCGAATGGTCTCAGTAAAACGTTCCAAATTTTATATTAAGCTTTCTCAATTACAGCGCCTTGTTTTTTTCGTAAAGCGCTCCATTTCCTCAGCACAGCAGTCGCATATACTACCACTGTGCCACCGAAGCAGTCAATATACGTATTCCATTATTACGACTGTTTATACCTATCACTTCTTGGCCCTATTTATCTATTTTACATTTACTTATCAAATTAAAAGCAACAATCTTCTTTGTCAACAGGTAAAAGTGTGGTTCCAAAACAGAAGAACGAAACACAAACGAATGCAGCAAGAAGAAGAAGCAAAGACAGGAGGGAAGTCAGGCTCGTCGAACATGAAGCCAGATGACGGTAGCCAACTCAACAACTCCTACGAAGAAGACGATGAAGAACTAATTGATATGGACATGGATGAACTCAGTGAAAGTGAGAATGAGACGTAGGAGAGTGACTCCAGTGATATAAGTGTAAATATACCTAATGTAATTTAGATGTTTAGAATATAGGTTTATTTATTTATGAGTTTTAGTTTGTGGCTATAGAAACTATTTTACAATAATGTATCAAAACTTTAAAGGATACTCCGGTTAGAATAAGACACGTGTCGAAATCTATGTTCTTATCATAAATCCTTCTTTGAGTTGTATGTACTATTTAAGACAAGGATATATTCACTTGTCTATGATTCAAGTGTACCGCAGGACAGTACGCTTAAGATTATTTTTTTCGGATATCCCTGAAAAACACACTCATGAAGGTATGTATGATAAGGGGATAGTTACTTTAAATTAATGTAAGCCGGTTTAAATAGGTATCGAGTTGTCAATATTAACTAAAAATTTCAACATTAATTAAACACAAAACTAGACTAGTCTACTCTTATGGGTTTACTGTCATATTGATGAAACAGTACAACAATTGGAATGTATAATAATTCTGTAACAGATTTACAATGTGGATATCGCTAGGTTTGAGATCTCACATGTGGGATCATGATGTGGGATCTCAGTATTAAGATTACCATATTAGTCTTCTAAATTTTTGGAAGTGATCAAATTTTAAATCACATTATTTTATAGAATCTTATAATTTGTTTTTAAAGGAAATTCTTAATTTTAACAGAAAAGTGACTTATAAGCGGCTTATTTTGACTTAAACGCGGGTATATTTGACACGTGTAATATCCTGTAAAAGCTTGACTTGTTATTTAAAAAAAGGAATAAGACAGTAGTTCGAAATTCAAGTTTTATCTGAAACGGGCAGTCTAAAATGGGGGAATAGTTAAAGTTTAAATTATATTCTGTATGTTATGTTATATATATATATATATAACTTCAATCACATTAACAGTACAAATGTTTTGCTTCTAGACTTTGAAAAAGTAGAAAATTATCAACTGTTATAAAATGCAAGATAACAACTAACATCGCAAGTGAATACTTTTTTAACCGACATTAAAAAAGGATTCAAACAATCGACTAAAGAATGTGACATTCTTTAGTCGATTGTTTGAATTGAATATCAGTGACAAAAAGAAATATCGATTCATATTTATTATAGGTTTTTGTAAATTACATAAACGTGAGTATTGCCGTAGAGAATTATTTTTTTCTGATAGCTTTCATTAGACATAAATATCTGACACAGTGAGTTATCACTTTGTTAGATATTTGTGTCAAAAGGTTTTTTCGAGATTGTCACAATGGTTTCACACAATAGCTCACTTTTATATGAATGAATGTTTTCAGTACCTTAATTTTTGGCGATTTCTAAAATTTTATACTTACACAACGCGCCGTCAAGTTTTAATTACTACCGGCTAACGTCAAATCAAGGAATCAGATATTTTTGCGCTTCAGTAACACGATAATTGACAGCCCCATCCTTAAGTGTTGCAATGTTGGAATAATAATGTAACAAATATGAGGAAAATTGAAACCAGTGTCGTCTAATTCAGTGTAATGTATGTGAGTAAACAGCAAAAGAATATACCTATACATTTCTTTGAACCCTGATTGTTTAAAATAGTTAATAGGAACTTTCATACCTAAGCAATAAAGTTAAAAATTAATCGATTAGCAATACATCTGGTACATTTATTTATATATAAAGCAAGGAAAGCCTTTGTTGGAGTAACGTTTGATTATAATTCAATAGTTTTTAAAATTTTCTTTTTACTATATTGAAATTTTAACGATTTGACGTCTAGCCAAGAAAAAACGGGAAAGGGGTAAGATGGAATCAATGAGATTAAAACCTCTTAAAGCGTTTTATAATAAGTGGCTGTAATTCTGAGCCGTTTTACACCAGGAATTCAGCATACTCTTGGCAGACTTGGTTGTGTATATGGAATAGTGCAGACTACATACACTTATAATTTGGGTAGCAATATTTTGTTAAATCTATTGTAATTATTCTAAAGAAAATCAGCTTGGCTAGTTTCGTAGTAGCAAGCTATTTATGCAGATATTCGTGCAGCCGAGTCTACCAGACGGTGACACAAAAGTACGTTTAATTAAAATTTGATTAATGGTTTCTTCAACACGAGGAGTCTTTGCTAACTTTGCAATCAATTATCCTAATTTCAGCTATTAATTAAAGTATCTAACTAGTATGGTAATCAAAATCACGTGCTTAATGTAAATTTAGTCGATTCCTGGAGCTAATATATCAAAAGTCAATGGCGATCAATCTTCAAAAAGTAGGCGTTGGTGGTGTTTGCAATAATTTATATCAATTCTAAAACCATTTAAACGGCCATATCATTAAATTTACGGCAACAAAATGGCGCCCGACCTCTTGTTAGCGTCATGGCTTATTAGATAACAAAATTGCCCGTATTATAATAGTTTTGGGGTCTAAATTAATTAAAAGTAGCTCTTTTTTTATGTTCACCCAGTGATGTGGGTATAATTAGACATTTTAGATTTGAAATGTTGATAGGCAGGGTCTGTGGTTTCTCAACGATCGCTGACAACAGTGAACAGGGATAGAGATATTTAGTCTCGATCTGTAAGAAGAGGATAGATAGAACATAAAGATGAATGCGATTATAGGTGCACTGAAGGGCCCTATTATTAAGAGATGTGTTCGGAAACTATCGTGGTCTTGAATCGCGTTTCGTAATTGCTCGCGACGTAACCAAATTATTTTGAAGTCTGACGATTGTTCTCAATAGCTATTTGTCTATACGTCAGGAATTTATTGATATTAATCTATTTAGTTGATGGTCTAGTTTAACGCATCGTCTAACTTGACTAACAACGTGTTGGATCCATTGTTTAAATGTGTGACATTCTTTAGTCGATTGTTTGAATTGAATATCAGTGACAAAAAGAAATATCGATTCATATTTATTATCTCAACAAATAAATCAGATTAGCGCTAATCGCTCGCTTATAAACTAGCCAATTTATTTGAGATGAATATTTTGATGGTCAATCAAATCCAAATTTTGCAATACGAGGCTATACACATTCGAAAGTTTGAAATTGAGACATTTCTCACGCATATATTTTATTTTTGAAAATATCTAGATTGGATATGCAGTAGATGTAGATCGGATAAAGTATCTCAGTCACTATATCCCATCAAAAGTCTTTAACAATCCACTGTTAAAAAAAAAAATAATTTGAACAGTTTCCTGACCAAAAATCCAATGCCTCCTATGTTTCTATCGCTAACCATTTTCAATGAGCATTTTATAGCTGGGTACTCATTGTTTTGTTTACTATGTTCTTGCACTAGCCTGTACTCTCTAACTCGAGTTTTAACGACCGATTATAAGGCTAATTTGTATTTTCCTTTCCGTCTTTTGTTCGTATGATTTACGGTTACGAGGATCAAGTTCTCGCCGAATCGATTTACCGAGTGAATCGAATTTAAGAACAAACAACTTTTGTTTTATTTTGTACCGTATGGTTATGCCATGTTGGTTGTAGTATTGAAATGCAAAGGAATTATATTTTTAGTTCCATGTCTATCTACAAGCTGAAAGAATGGTATTTCAATCTAAAAGTAACTTCATAGTTTGATGCCAATATTTAAATAAAGAATTCCTCCGCTCACATTTTGAATTCCAAACTAAAAAAAACAAAAATCGAACATTGGAATGCGCTAACTACCACACTAGTCTTCTCAGGCGCGTTAAAAAAGTAAAAAACGCAAGCCAAACGGCTGGGCTCCACGCCATTCGTAATTTGAAATCTAGATTCCATTTTCAGCTCAATTAACTCTTAGGCGATTTTAATTATCGATTTTATTCATTAAGTGTTTGCGATTAGCGGGGTTGTTGATATTTTACGATGTATTCTTTCGTAAAAGTTCGTTTTTAATTACATTCCCATTGATTGCTTTTAATTCGCTGATTATGTGACATTTTACGTTTATTAGAGTCATGAGATGTGAGATAAGGTTGGTCTGTTGATTCGTCTAAAAATCGGAAAATAAGTAGGATATTCCTTTTTTACCTATCATGAATTAAGTCTTTGTGTCATAACATAGAACTATAAATGGAATATGTTTATGTTGTGAAATAATTTTTTTTTGTATGAATGAAACAGATAAAATAAATTCAAAATTGGAATGTTAAGTTGCCTGTTTAAACGTCAGATTGATTTGATTTTTAGAACTGTTTTATTTTTCGGTCTATATCCACAGCTCAAAATTGAATAGCAATAAAAATAATGCACATTATTAAATTAATATTCGCTCAAATATTGTAGTTTTATTAAGCCAGTTCCTTTAGAATAAATGTTGTACGTGAATCATTGTAATATTTAAATATTTTAACTCAGTATTAACCTTTTACACTTAGATTCAACGTATTTGAATTGGAAATCTGGTAATTTTGGGTATTGTCTTACTGTTTAATTAAAATCTCAAAGAATAATTGGCTGCTTTGTTTTTAATTATGTATTTTCATAATTTGACTGTCTAATCTTTATTACCAGTAATAAAAAATGCGCTTATGTTTTTAAAATTATGTTGAAAGCTAGATTTCTGTCAAATTGGGCACTGTGTCTTGTATGTAAAGATACCCACAGTATGGTTATCCCGCGGTTTATTGGTAGTAATGATAATTATCATTCAACAAAATCATGTAACAGTAGTCTATCTAAATATTTCTATAATGTCAATATAATGTCATCTAAATGTCAAATTTTGACAATAATGACAGATTTTTATAAGATTGTTTGACATTGCAAAATTGATTGGTTGATTTAACACATGGCTTGAAGTAAATTACAATTTTAATATAAAATGCAATTGTGAAGCCTTCAAGCGACGCTCTCTTGAACAGTACACAACTTAACTTTATAGAATGAACGAGACCGATTCTGGATTGACAATCCATATGTCCCATCTTTAAATTTGGCAGCTCAAAGGTTTATTTTATTTCAAAGTTTTTCAGGAACTGTGGTTTTGAACTGCAAGGTCAATATTATGTTTTAATTATAAATTGTAAGAGAACTCTAAAATTGTAAATAAAATTATTTATTACTTACTTTGTACTTAATAAGGAACTCATGTAGTAAGGTTGGGCGCATTGTTATTGCGAAAATCTTTTACGATTCTTAATAAAATGTGTCTCGTTGCATCTTGACCACAAATGTTTGACTTTGAAATGTCACCGGATAAGGTTTTATAGATCTTTGTTAACAGATTGAAGTAAAATTAAAAACATTAAATGATGGTACTGGCTGAATTGAATTTGAGTCACTGTATTTATTTTTATTATGTCAATACTGTATATCGCGCCAGTCTATATGTAATAATTTTTTACATACTCTAAACAAAAAACTTTTTGTTAGATAAATTCAGATGGCTTTAAACAATTCTTATTTTGAAAAAACTATGAAACTACTATCTGTTTGTCATGAATGATTGAAGTAATATAATGTAATGTTTTTTTTAAGTTGTAACATTTTAGCAGAAAAAGTTTTGTTTAGCTAGAAGCTTCGATGACGCCCCACCTTTAGTATTGTATATTTCCCTATAGTAAATAAAACATGTTCCTTCGCCTATGGTTGACAGCAATTGTAAATATTCTTATAATAAGACCTCGTTTCAAAATGTCTGTTATGGTTAAATAAAAGAAAAATAATTTTATTTATTTAGCATATGTCAGAAAAAACTAATATTACTAGTCTTAGATAAAGTATGCTAGTATATTTTTTAATACAAGGCCTTTGAGTCAAACCTCACAATACCATAAACACTAGAGTAACTTTAAGTTTGAATCGAGAAAGGTAATTCTTTTTCTGAATTTAAAAATGGTAATAATAATTTAAGGCGATAGGTCGGTTAACTTTGGCTCAGATGTTTTGAAACGTGTCTTTTTAGTAGGCTAGTTGTAAATTTATATTTAATAATTTAAAAAAATCTTTAGTAAACTTGTAAATATGTGTGTTTAGAGTAAAGAATACAGTTTAAATGTATTGTATTGTGTGTATATCGAATAATTCTTCTCCGACTGTATCCTATAAACCGATAAATTTTCTTTCTATAATTCAATGCGAAAGTAGTAACATAAACGAGTGATATATAAAATATATGTTTTTACTCATTTATATTTGTGGTTTCTTTTAAATAATATCCCATTCCATTTTCCGAACAGATGATAATGGTGAATCTAATGTTGACGCTGAAGCTGAAGAGTTTGTTTTTTTTGTTAACACGCTAATCTCAGGACCCGCTGGTCCGATTTGAAAAATTCTTTTAGTGTTGGATAGTCCATTTATCGAGGAAGGCTATAGGCTATATATCATCACGGTAAGACCAATAAGAACGGAGCCCCAACGAAGAATGTTTAAAAAACGGGGGAAAATTATTACGCTACGGGCAATAGTAGACGTAAACGAGGTTGCGAGGGTCAGCTATTAAAAGATCGCGTCGCCTTCAAACTTAACTCTTTTTAAAACTGGACAGTCAGACAGTCTATATATTATATATTTTTATAAAAATGATCGATTCACTACTTTCATAGACATGCAGCATCAGTTTTTTTTGACAAATAAAAAAAAAATACATGGTAAGTTCAGGCCCATTTCAATAACTAGTTAAAACTGGAGATAGGTTATTGAAAACGGCCATTAGAAAGTGTAGTGAATAGGATTTGTTTTGATATCTAGAGGCAATAGCTTTTTAACATACGAAGAAAACGAGCTGGTCTTTAACCTGATATTGACGATTACTACCGCCCCTGGAATTAAGGTGGCAAACAAACTCACATAATGATAGTAGTGAATTGGGAAAATGCTTATTTATACAGAATTTGAAGGTAGTATCAGTTCGAAAGTTTTTAGTAAGAGACCATTTGTTTCATAGATTGAAAAAGAGTAAGTTTTTTTTATAAAGAGCTGGCAAAATGTCGCTATGCCACCTGTTGGCAAGTTAAAGTATGTAACTTGGTACTTATACGTAACTTAGTAGCTTAAGATGCAGTTTCAAAAGAAGACGGCATCCTGCACTGCGGTTGTACCTATTTACGAGAACTTTTACGCAAGATGGGATATTTCTTTAAGAAATGTAAATCTAAGAGACACATTTTTTTATGGAATAGCTGGGAAAAGTACCGACGTATCGGCTGATGGTAAGGCATTACCGCCGCCCATGGACACCTGCAACACCAGAGGCGTCACAAGTGCGTTGCCGGCCTTTGGAGGATGGAAAAGGGTTTAGGTATCCTCCGAAACACAGCGCAGGCGCTGATTCACACCGATTTTCGGTGAGTTGTGATTTTAACTGACATACCCAGTATTGCTGAATGGCGAGTAAATTATTTAAGAGCTATACGAAAAAAAACCGGAACATATATTTTCTGAACGAAACATACCAGTTGCCACAACTCTAATAAGTGTTGGCAATCCGAATTAGAGCCAGAAATTTAGGCTGATATTGGCAAAGAGCGTTGTTTAGTGATTACTCGTGGGGGAAGCCGTGACGGATTAGTAGCCTTAACAATCTTCTAATCAGATTCAAAATGCGGGGATTACCATGGCGATATGAATGCCACAAATTAGAACTGGGTTAAAATTAGGCATAGAATAATGAATTTTACATCGATAAACGTAGCGTCGAATATCGATTGATTGTTGTGCGATTACTTCTACTGATTTCAAAGGTGGATGCGTCCTTGGTACGATGAAAGACCCTGAATATACGAGAAGATACTGGAATGTTATAATAATATGGATATAAATACAACGTATCGCGGGCCGCAGTTCAGTTTGAGCTACAATGCGATAAATATTGGAGTAATATCAGTGACAGCGATCTCTCTTTTTTTTATTTAATAGTGGGCAAACGAGCAGACGCATCACCTGATGGTAAGCGATTACCACCGCCCATGGACACTCGCAACACCAAAAGCGTCACAAGTGCGTTGCCGACCTTTGGGGATGGGGAGAGGGAATGGGGGTAGGGGTTGGGGTATGGGCCTCCGGTATCCTCACTCACTCGGTGAAACACAGCGCAAGCGCTATTTCACACCGGTTTTCTGTGAGGCCGTGGTATCACTCCGGTCGAGCCGGCCCATTCATGCCGAAGCGTGGCTCTCCCACGGAAAAACCTCGGCGACAATTAAGGATTATTATTCTAAGTGATATTGTTATTTTAGGAGTGTTTTCAATAAAGTATTTTTAACACGTCAGAAGGTTTATTTCTCAAATCCTTCGAGCCCTATCACGTAACAATATTTACGTATTTAAAAAAAAACGTTATATCAGTTGTCTAGTACCAATAGTAGTCCTGTAGTAATGTTTTCCCGTGTCCAGTAGTAATATTTTCCGTTATTACCCTTATTTAGTTAAAAATACAAAAGAAACACAAGGAACCACACCTAATTTACATATCTCACGACAAGCAGAAAATTGCACAAGACCACACATACAGTAGTGATGTCATTAACGAACATGCATCTATACAATGACTACACTAGTGGCCCGCCGAATACCGAGTAGGGACGTGATCAGACTAATCGACTAACAAATGGAAGGTTTTTGATAATCGGTTAAAATTTTATGTTTGGAACTTTGAATATTCTTTGTTTGTTCTTTATGATGTTTGTTTGATCAGATTTAGTTTTATAGCGAAATTGATCGTGTACAGTTTGTTGATGGTTTGAGGAAAAGTTGTGAGGTCTTTTTGAAGGACAATTTAGTGCTGGAACCACGTTCGGTAATGAAATTACGAACTGATTATTATCAATATGTAAATGACTGTTATGGAATGTGTTGTGCAGCTGTGGCATTCACGGCCGTGGTGGACGGTTCGATATTTGTTTGAGACAGTTTTATGACCTTGTATAATAAATATACTACCGTATTCTAATTATATTTCTGTATATACTTATATTTAGTATATTTGCAACGTTTTTTTTTTATTTTACGTTCTTAATAAGTGAATTGTTAGAAGTTTAAAAAAACGTAGCCTTTGACCACAGCTCCGCCCGCGTGTGTATTGGTTATCGCGGTTAAGAGTAGCCTATTTCCTTCCTTAAGAATCAAAGCATCTCGATTACAAATTTTATTGAAATCGGTGCAGCCGTTTAGGCGTGAAAGCGTGACAGACAACCAAAGTTACTTTCAAATTTATAATATCTATTAGTACAGAAGTTTTTTTTTATTTTTAAATTTATTAAGGTAATTACAACAGGTAATAAACAAGTCATCATATTTAGGATAAATATAGGTTCAGTACCTACTGATTGGTACCGTTCCGTAATCACACAACATGATGTTCAAAGTATACAGGATAACAATTCTTTGTTATTTTTTTTAGACAATTAGACCCAAACAGGTAACTGTTTGGGTCTAATTGTCTAAAAAAAAATTTAAAAGTGTCGTAAAACCATTATCATTATACAATGTGGTTTAACTACACTTTTAAAATGATAGAGCGAGAATATTTCTTTTGAAAACAGTAGCTCGTGAGTCGAAAATGTCAAGTTTGTTGTTGTTCCCGTTATTTCATTATAAAGACGACAGGAAACCGGTGTTAAATAGCGCTTGCGCTGTGTTTCACCGAGTGAGTGAGGATACCGCAGGCCCATACCCCAACCCCTCCCCCCTCCATCTCCCCATCCTCCAAAGGTCGGCAACGCACTTGTGACTCTTTTGGTGTAGCGGGTGTCCATGGGCGGCGGTAATCGCTTACCATCAGGTGATGCGTCTGCTCGTCTGCCATCTATTCAATAAAAAAAAAATCTGACAATAGGGTTGTAGTAAGAGGTGTTGTTTTTGAAAATGTTTAGTGAGAAAGTTCTCGGTGTTTTGATATTATATAGAGTGTTAATATTGATGAAGGAAAGCAAAGTGGAAGAGTCAAGCGAGCCAAGGAGAATCTTATGAAGATTAATCAGGTTCTGCTGCTTAAGACGCACATGTAGTAGCGCAATTTCAAATTCAACCAGACGGTTGGTATAACTAATAAATTCCCTTGAAACGTCATGTCTATCTGAAATCCCTTTGAAACACTTTTCTATTTATTCAAAATAGTCGTTGTTTCTGTTTTGATAAATTTTATAAGTTAAGACATGTTTTGACTGGCTTCTTGTTTAGTTATCCTGATTTTAAAGACATAGATCACGGTTTCGGTTTCCACACAGGACAGATCTGACCTCAATTTGTTAGAATAGAATAGAATAGAATAATTTTATTTGCCATTAAATGTTGTTCATAAGTTGTTACAGAAAAAATACATTTAGTTCTAACATTTAGTCATACTGACATTCAAAAGTTTGAGTTTAATGTATTTTTAATTTTAGTCAAATTTATATGAATAATAATAATAATAACCGGTGTGAAATAGCGCTTGCGGTGTTTTTCACCCAGTTAGTGAGGATACCGCAGGCCTGTACTCACGGATCACCCCGTCCCTCTCCCCATCCCTCAAAAGACAGCAACGCACTTATCACGCCTCTGGTGTTACGGCGGTAATCGTTTACCATCGGCGATACGTCTGCTCGTAAATCTGCAATAAAATATATATAAATATATATACAAATTTCTTTTGCCTATCTCTTATCGAATACATGATATAAAGTTATATGAGAAAGAAATAACAATATATTCACACGCCTATAACTTTATGACCACGAAATCTTTTCAGTTTGCCCACAAAATGGCAAATTCTTCAAATAATACTCATAGTAAAAAAAAGGCCGTTAAAACTCAGTGAAGCGCGAAAAGTCAAATAGCTAAAAGGATTACTCAACAGGTAAGTGGGTTAGAGTCTCGGCTGATGTAAGCCAATATTCAACGGAACGATGCGGGTGGGCGCTTTACATAACCACATTAATAATTATACAAACACATTTGAGGTAATGTAAAAACAGAATTATTGTTTGGCGGTGTTTAAGTTCTTTTTGGATTAACTAATTTTGGTTATTAGATTATGTGGCTTTTTTGAAAGTATTTGTAATAGACACCTTGTTTTGTCGGTAAATGTATAGAAATTTAAAGAATGTGAGTGTCTTACTGAAAGGGAAATAAAAAGAAATCTACCGAGAAACCGAAAAAAGAATAGTGTTGAATCTTCTGTGAAATATTGTCGGCAGTCTTCGTTTTTGTATTCAGATAATTGGACATAATAAACTACTTTGATAACTTTAGCGTTTAGTATAACAAAATTGTATTCATAATTTTTTTCAAGTTCATAATAGACCATTTGTAATAAATAGTTTTTTTTCTAAACAAATTTTGACTTTGAATTGAATTTGATTTTGAACTAACTGTACCGTGTATTTTTTTTAAACTAACTGTACTGTATTTATGCCTACTGTCGTCTACTACTGAACGAAGCTCTCCCTCAAAGAACGCCATCCATCGCCATCCCGATTTTGGGCAGTCTGCATCCTAAAGCAGCGCAGCTTAACACTTATCGGTTCCAAAGACCATCAGTCGACCATCGTCTGGAGATGTGACCGGCCCACTGCTACTTCAGTATCAGTCTCTTCAGTTCTCTGAACAGTTTGGGTCATTTTACACACTTTACAAGAAAAAAATACCGTTGTAAAATGCCGCATCTTTTCTTTTTTTGCCGACAACAAAACCTTTACATTCTTTGAGATGCTCCTTTGTTTATTAATTATCGAACGTCATAAAAGTATTGGGCATTTTTTGGTAAATGTTACCAGAAATTTACAAATAAAATGTGATCATAAAAGTCTATTGTGAAAAGAAGTCATTTAGTTAAGTAAGTAAAAAAAGAAAAGGACTTTCGGGACAGCTGAGAGGCTTGCTGACCCATGGGATTGTGTACCTACTGACCCGGCCCTCACTATGCTAGCTTCATTTATTCAAAAAAGTATTTATGTATTTATATCAGTTGTCTAGTACCCATAGTACAAGCTCTACTTAGTTTGGGACTAGATGGTGTTGTGTTAAATGTCCGAAAAAAATATTTATTTATTACTATTATTCATTTATTCTATAATAGCAACAGTATATTCACATTAAAAATTCGAAAGTAACGAAGTAACGCTGTCTGTTATGCTGCACTGATTTCAATGTACTCTTACAGACTGTGCTTACTAACTAAGATGAAAAACGAAAAACAACTGATAAATATCGCATTAACTTCACACATAAACAACGCTATCTACAAGTACATAACACCTCTCACACACTCACCAATACACATACTCACTCAATAACATACTTTTCACTTATGTAATATGTTAAAAGTTCGTTTAAATGTATCCCAACTATTGTAGTGAATGTTCCGTATTAGAATTTATTATTTGTTTTATTTTGTACTAGCTGACCCACGCAAACTCGTTTGCGTCTTCTATTGCCCGTAGCGTGAAAATTTTCCCCCGTTTTGAAACATTCTTCATTGATGCTCCGCTCCTATTAGTATTAGCGGGATGATATATAGCCTATAGCCTTCGATAAAGGGGCTATCCAACACTGAAAGAATTTTTCAAATCGGACAAGCGGTTCCTTAGACTAGCCCGTTCAAACAAACAAACAAACAAACTCTTCAGCTTTGTTATATTATTATAGATATGTACCGTGTATGCATATAAATGCATTTAGTAAAAAGCGGTTATTTGAATATTACAAACATACACACCAATTTTATTTATTTGTTTAGATTGAAGTTGACATAATTTTAAAGTTACAGTAATTAAATTGCTTTCAACACTTTTAAACTGATAAATAAATAAATGTTTTTGATTTCAGTTTTAGTTACTTATTTTTATACTTATTCGTTCTGCCTCGGTGGCGTAGTGGTAGCGTATGCGACTGCTAAGCTTAAGGTCTCGGGTTCGATTCCCGGGTCGGACCAAATATTTGTATGATCTGCAAATATTTGTTTCGGAGTTTGGGTGTTTTCTATGTATAATATGTATGTATTTACAAAAAAAAAGTATGTATGTATTCATATCAGTTATCTAGTACCCATAACACAAGCTCTGCTTAGCTTGGGACTAGATGGCGTTGTGTGTTAGATGTCCGGAATATTTATTTATTTATTTTATTTCAGTTTTTGGTTAAGTAAGTTCAGTAAAGTATTCGCAACGGCTTTTAAATTACACCACATAAACTCTGCTCTGTTTCACTAATATATCTAACTGTAAGTTTTCCATTAATTAAATATAAAAATTCAATAAATAAATAAAAATAGCATAGAGTATTCAGGTACAAAATTGTTTTTTTTATAAGCAAGTGTGTCAAGAACATTTAGGTAGTGGACCATGTTTACAAAAGCAGTAACGGTTTATATTTAAAAAAAGAATAGAAAAAGTGGATGTAAGGGACATAACAAGAGGTAATATATTATTTGTGAAGTTCTATTCTAAAGTGATCTTTTGAATGTACTTGTTTTATTAGCTCTGAAGGCAATTCATTTAACAAAACCAATAATTAGATTTTATTTAGGTTATAAACACAGTAATTATGTAAACAAAAAATCAGGTTGTTTTGGTGTAATTTTTTTTATTGAATAGTGCGTAAACGAACAGACGTATCACAACACCAACTGTCCAACACCAGAGGCGTCACAAATACGTTGCCGACCTTTGGGGGATGGGGAGAGGGATTGGGGAGGGATTGGGATATGGGCCTCCGGTATCCTCACTCACTCGGTGAAACACAGTGCAAGCACTATTTCACACCGGTTTTCTGTAAGGCCGTGGATTCACTCCGGTCGAGCCGGCCCATTCATGCTGAAGCGTGGCTCTCCCACGGTATCTTTTCAATATGTCGTATGTATTGAATTAATGAATATGAACTTTCAAAATACACTTGAAAAAACATACAAAATTATGTATACAGAATGTACATGCATATTTCTTGTACTAAAAATGTTAGTACTGAAGGCTTCGGCAAACATTTTGTTGCCAGGAATTGCAGTTGTGTAATAGAGTTTTATCTTATCTAAGTAATTTATAGGTTATTAATAGCTTTATGGTAACATATCTATACTAATAATAAAGCTGAAGAGTTTGTTTGTTTGAACGCGCTAATCTCAGGAACCGCTGGTCCGATTTGAAAAATTATTTTAGTGTTGGATAGTCCATTTATCGAGGAAGGCTATAGGCTATATATCATCACGCTACTACCAATAGGAGCAGAGCAGCAATGAAGAATGTTTCAAAAACGGGGGAAAATTTTCACGCTACGGGCAATAGTAGACGTATACGAGGTTGCGAGGGTCAGCTAATGTTGTTATAAAACGCAGGGGAGGCCTTTTGTAGATAGTCAATAATTGCTACGTCTCACAACACAAGTAGAAAATTTATTTTGCCGAATTTCGCATCTTACACATTGCTTTGTAAAACTACCTTCTCGCGTTTGTTCGTTTGGCATTATATTCACCAGCTCGGGGCCTCACAAATTTAACAAGCGGCCTCGATTTTATCTACCTGCCCGAGGCCTCACAATAGCTAAAGCTACAATTGACTAATAAAGGACTAATTGTTGTTTGACTGCCTTGTTGCCGCAGTGGTAGCGTATGCGACTGCTGTGCTTGAGGTCTCGGGTTCGATTGGGTCGGACCAAATGTTTGTATGATCTGTAAATATTTGTTTCGAAGTTTGGGTGTTTTCTATGTATAATATGTATGTGTTTACAAAAAAAAAGTAGATATGTATTAATATCAGTTGTCTAGTACTCATAGTACAAGCTCTGCTTAGTTTAGGACTAGATGGCGTTGTGTGTTAAATGTCCGAAACTATTTATTATTATTTATTTTTTTCGTTAAAGCTTATGATTTGTACCACACGGTATTGACTAAAGGCAGATAAAGAAATGAACAACAATGGTCATTATTTTAATGTAATAATTTACTTTTAATATTTATATAACATTAGCTAAGCCCCGGGTATTACCCGCGGTACAACAGTACCCCGGGTAACGCTGCGGGGCAAAGCTAGTCTAGAAAAAGTAGCCTAAGTTACTGCTTATAACATCAGCTATTTTCCAGTGAAAATTCTAGAGATTAGACGGAACAAAGTTACGGACAAAATTTTTTTTTTTGGTGTTTTTATCGTGTAAACATACGTATGCCTTTAGTAAAAAGCGGTTATTTTAATATTACAAACATACACTCTAATATTATTTATTTGTATAGATGTAGTTAAAGATGTCTCCTTCAAACATTTATTATTATTATGTTTTTTATTTTATTGAATAGGGGGCAAACGAGCATACGTATCACCTGATGGTAAGCGATCACCGCCGCCCATGGACACCTGCAGCACCAGAGGCGTCACAAGTGCTTTAGGGGATGGGATGGGAAGGGTGATGGAGGAGGGGTTGGGGTATGGGCCTAAATGGGTATACCATACCAACCTTAAAAACATGATTGTTTTTATTAAATACAAATTAAGAGAGTTTTACTCATAGCCTTACTGGTCCAGTGGCTTGTGTTCCTAATTGTTAAGCTAAAGGTCATGGGTTCGAATAGGAATTTATATACTAATTACGATTTCTTGTCTAGGTGTGATTTATCTACAATTTTTTTCCTTTTTATTAAAAAATAACCCTTCTAGAGAAAGTAGGTAAATACTCGTATAAAGCTTAAGATAGCGATTCATTCGCTTTTTGGAGTTCGATTCCACAACTACATAATTACAAAATTCAACTATTCTTAAAAACAAATATTGAAAGTCAGTTGCAAACCAATTTAGCGTTAGTTTTATCTGAACGCCCAAAAACATTGAAATTAATGTTGCAACAACTAGACGACGAAAGTGACAAGACGGGTCCAACAATGAATTTAACTAAAACACAACTTATATCAAACATTACATAAAAAGATAAAACAATAGTAAATAAAGGGCAAATAGAATATGTACATGTAATAACAATAATAATAACGACGTACTTATAAAGATCGAGCGGGGCATCTTTCAAGGTGACAGTCTGAGCCCCTTGTGGTTTTGTCTAGCTTTGAACCCTCTCAGCACTCTGTTAGAGGGTTCAGGGTTAGGCTACAGATTGCAGAAAGATGATCGAGTTATATCTCACCTCCTTTACATGGATGATTTGAAACTACTTGCCCCCACTAAATTACAATTGACAGCATTAGATTAGATTCCACAAAACTCAGATCTCTGTCTGCAACCGAAACCTACAAATTTCTAGGTTTTTCACAGTCCTTAGGAATACCAGAATCTGACATGAAACAAACGTTGCGGGAACGCTTCTTTAGCCGCCTGAAAAAAGTATTTAAAAGTCTTTTATCAGGTGGTAACAAGGTAGGAGCCTGCAATGGTTGGGTTATGCCGGTTCTGATGTATTCCTTTGGTGTACTCAGATGGACTCAGACTGAATTGAATGCAGGAGAGTCCGTTCATTGTTGACTGCATTCCGAATGCATCACCCACGTTCATCCGTTATGAGATTGTATGTCCCGCGAAGGTTAGGGGGTCGTGGATTACTAAATATCAAGACCCTACACAATAGCGAGGTATACAATCTTAGAGAATATTTTCTACAAACTGATGTGGGAGTGCATCGTAGTGTTGTTACAGTGGATACCGGGCTCACTCCGCTCGCTCTGGCTAAAGCTATGTATGTAATATGTTTACTTACCGAAGATTGTATGAAAAATGAAATATAAAGATGAATAGCTAACAGCTTAAAACGATATTGATCACTTAGCAAAGTTATGAAGAACATAGAAATACCGATGAAAGGAAAAAGAAAGGTATATAATATGTGTAATTTGCTATACTTGCTACACGCGTGTCAAACCTGGGCATTGACAAAACAACTGGCAAACACAATAGGTGTTAAAAGAAACGACCGAGAAAAATTTAAAAATATTAAAAGTAAAACTATTCTATCTAGGCTATTCTATATCATACACACATACACACACACACATACACACATAGACACACACACTTAAGAACACTTGCCCACAAACTCTCTCATTTATTTATGGACGTACTCACTGTCATGCAAACCGGATGCAACAGAAAAAACGACAGGTAAGAGACACAAATACAAAAACGTGTAAGATGAAGCCGGCAAAGAGTGAGACAGAAATATACATACAATTTTTTTCTTTTTCTATATTTAAAGTTTTAGATTTATATAAGTATAAACAAGACTTAAAAATTAGTTTGCTAAAGAAGTTTCACTTCTGACTTGTGTACTTTGTACGCACGCAATTTTTATTTATTTATTTATGAGTTGCAGACTGTACGGTTTGCTTTGTGGTTTAAGCGGTCACTACGCCGCTTGCTACTGTGTCAAGTGTCGTGGGTTCAAATGTACATCACTTTGTGTAATCCACAAAATCTTGTCCCGAGTCTGGGTGTTCTATGTTTCCATTACATGTATGTTAGTAAAGTCCCCCGCGACACAGGATGTATATTCCTAATGTGGGAGTTGTCTTTTTAGAAAAAAATACTTTACTTGCGAATTGTATTAAACAATTATTTCAAATTTTTGAGAATCTTGTTGATCTATGATTGAAAACACCTGCCATAGATAATTTCATCCGAAACTTATCACTTAACTAAAAATGTTCTGAATCACTGACTATTAAATCTAACAACGTTGACCAATCAAAACACGCCATAACTCTAATTAATAACATTAAAACCATTTTGTTTCGGCGTTCATCACAAGAAATATCTAACAAATTAAAATTACCAATTCACAAATTTATTTTTAGTCTTACAACACTGAACATAAAGCTCAATATCGATTTTGACAGCTAACGTCAAAACTATGTTGAATCTCGGCGACAAGTTTGACATATGTCAATGCTGACCGCGCATTAATTAATTATGGTCATTGAATATTAAAGTGGAACATGTTTTAAGGGTTATGATGTTGTTCAATAAAATTTTAGATTAATTTAAATTTACTGTTTAAATGATTTTCTATTATGAAGATCTATTGTGATCAAGATCGATCGAAGAAAAATCGCGCAACACCTGAAAACCAGGGTATTTAACCAATGTGTCCTGCCTGTGTTCACATATGGCATGGAAACTACGACTTTAACCGAAAAGTGTGCTGAGAAACTACGAGTAGCGCAGAGAGCAATGGAGAGGTCGATGCTGGGCATAACTCTGATGCACAGAAAGAGAAACGAGTGGATTAGAGAAAAGACTAAAGTCGTAGATGTCGTACAAGAAATAGAACGCCGGAAATGGAGATGGGCAGGACACATTGCTAGACTGGAGTACAGCCGGTGGGCTCGAAGAGTGCTTGAGTGGAGACCCCGAGCAAACACTCGAGGCAGGGGGAGACCGCCAAAAAGATGGGTCGACGATGTACGGGAACGAGCGGGAGTGAACTGGATGGCGATTGCACGGGATCGCGAAGAATGGAAATTGGGAGAGGAGGCCTACGTCCGAAGACGGACAAGCAAGAGGCTGTGATGATGATGATTGTGATCAAGAATTTCGGCATTATGTCCATGTAATTAAAGTAGACTCCAGAGCAGCAGTTCTTTCAACTTACATTTTTAAAGTATGAAAACGTCCTCGGAATGTCACCCCATGGAGGTCTGCGGTGAATTGTTCACAATCTTTTCTCACTCATTGGAGCGTCCTTGCGGCGTTGCTATATCTTCAACATCGTTATCATACCTTTAATAGTTTCCTGCTAAATATAGACCACTCCCTAAAAAGGAGGTTCTTCATATTTTTTTTTTATTGAATAGTGGGCAAACGAGCAGACGTATCACCTGATGGTAAGCGATTACCGCCGCCCATAGACACCCGCAACACTAAAGGCGTCACAAGTGCGTTGCCGACCTTTGGGGGATGGGAAAAGGGATGGGGTGGAGGGGTTGGGGTATGGGCCTTCGGTATCCTCACTCACTCGGTGAAACACAGCGCAAACGCTATTTCACACCGGTTTTCTGTGAGGCCGTGGTATCACTCCGGTCGAGCCGACCCATTCATGCCGAAGCACAGCTCTCCCACGGTTAATCTCTTTGCAGTAATGTTGTCCTGCTTAGTTAGAGCCTTGGTCAGTTCTTACAATACCGTTAGGATGAATAAGGGTGGTGATCACCTCTTGGACCGCCACTCTTTGTTTTTTTACGTATGGGTCTGCAAAAATGACTCTCTCTCTGCTTTCATAAGCTTAAGCAGAATTCAAAATTCATGTGTTTAGTGGTATGACGTTTTAGAAACTCATACATATTACCAGAATTAGGCGAGCATTTGTTATCTACTAAATAACTATGAATAAAGCCAAAAAGTAAAAGAATACTAAACAAAAAAAAAGAGCAGAATTAATTGACTTAAAAAACCACATTTTAACGTCACGTCATCATATTGAATACCAAAGAGTTGCCAACATTATAATTAAAAATATTCTCAAAAATCAACATGCTTTTAAATCTAATTTGCTCCTAAACGAGGTACAGTTAATCATTACTTTTTGCGCATCTCCCGCCCAAAAATGATTGACAAGCGAACAATGGCCATCAGATATTGTTAAAGATATTTGTTGAACTAAATAAAGTTTCCCCTTAACGCCTAAACCGCTGTCAACGGCGCAAGATTAAGCGATATAACCTAACAAATCGACAAAGTTAACTTTGCGGTTCAAAAAGTATTTTAACATTTCGAGTACAATAAAAAACATATCTATTTTAGGATGAACATTACAGAAAAAATAAGTTTGTTTTCTCTGTAACTTCAAATAATTTGATTAGGTTATCTAGATGAGTTGTCTATGGGTTGAGTGACGTAATTTGAAAGGCGACCAATAAGAACTCGAATTGTTAACTGTGAAGATTAGTATAATGATTAAATTGTTATTTATTAGTTAGATATTAATTATTTTATTGTGTTTGTTTTATTTCAAACTTAGCTTGGAATTAACCTTCTAACATCATTTGTTTTTATTAGTCGTAATAAAAACAAATGATGTTAGAAGTGTCACAGTCGTGTGATTGGCAACACAACAACGGTTTTGGCAACACTTTGTGTTATTCACAAGTTGTTATTCTGAGTCTGGGTGTTATTTGTATCCGTTTCATGTATGTTTATAAAGTCCCCCTCTATACAGGATGTAGGTATATTACCTACCTATCTGTACCGTTAAACCAGGAATTAATTGCATGCAATTCTTGTATATATATAAGTGATTATTTGAAACTGCTCCAACGATATTCATGAAATTTAGTGTGCAGGTGGTTTCGGGAGCGATATATCGATCTAGCTAGGAATCCTACTACTATTATAAAGGCGAAAGTTTGTAAGTATGGATGTATGTATGTATGGATGTTTGTTACTCTTTCACGTAAAAACTACTGAATGGATTTGAATGAAACTTTACCACAATATAGCTTATACATCAGAATAACACATAGGCTACTATTTATAAAGATATAGCTTCGCCTCGCGGCGTTGCCCGCAGTTATCATCGTACCGCGGGTAGCACCGCGGGGTTCAGCTAGTAAATAATAAATAAATAATCCGGACATCTAACACACAACGCCATCGTCCCAAGTCCCAAGAACCTGTGTTATGGGTACTAGACAACTGATATAAATACATGTATACTGTTTTTTTGTAAATACATACATATTATAATATATATAGAAAACATCCAAACTCCGAAACAAATATTTGAAAGATCACACAAACATTTGGTCCGACCTAGGATTCGAACCTGAGACCCCAAGCACAGCAGTCACACTCACTACCACTGTGCCACCGAGGCAGTCAGGAATCATTTTATAAATTAAATAAAAGAAGACGAGCAAAGCTCAATCATTCAGATAATATTATTATAATATAGACACTGCATACAGTTTAGAGCCAGGCACCTATGTGGGTGTAAGCGTCAAGTTAGCTTTAACTATTTAATTATTGGAACGTTTTTATATTAATCTAGCTGAACCCGACGGTGCTACCCGCGGTACGACAATAACCCCGTGCAACGCCGCGAGGCGAAGCTAGTATCTTTATAAATTGTAGCCTATGTGTTATTCTGATGTTTAAGCTATATTATTGTAAAGTTTCATCAAAATCCATTCAGTAGTTTTTGCGTGAAAGAGTAACAAACATCCATCCATACTTACAAACTTTCGCGTATAAAATGTTAGTAGGATTTAGATGCTATCGAAATGCTGAAATATAAAAATAATGATAAAAATATTATACCATGGGAGAGCCACGCGTCGACATGCATGGGCCGGCTCGACCGGAGTGATAACCACGGCCTCACAGATAATTGGAGTGAAATAGCACCTGCGCTGTATTTTTTTTAATAGTGTTCAAACCCACAGACGTATCACCTGATGGTAAGCTATTACCGCCGCCCACGGACACCCGCAACACTAGAGGCGTCACAAGTGCGTTGCCCACTTTTGAGGGATGGGGAGAGGGATGGGAGAGAGGTTGAGGTATAGGCCTCCGGTATCCTCACTCACTCGGTGAAACACAGTGCAAGCACTATTTCACACCGGTTTTCAGTGAGGCCTTGGTATCACTCCGGTCGAGCCGGCCCTCAAACGTGGCTCTCCCACGGTGAGCCTTCCCCTCATCTCTCTCCCCATCCCCCAAAGACTAGCAACGCACTTGTGACCTTTGGTTTTGCGAGTGTCCATGGACGGCGGTAATCGCTTACCATCAGGCGTTGCCTCTGCTGGTTTGCCCACTATTACATAAAAAAAAACATAATTATTCTTTCGTCATCCTTCGACATTTCACGTTACAAGTAACATACTCAAATAATATAATAATAAGCAATACCTAGTAGCATATGGTTATAATACATTTCAACACCTTTAATAACCCAAACGGCGATACAATAAACCCCATTATGGGCGATTGGCGATGTTGCAAACATACTTGTGGGTGTCATAGATTTATTACAGATAGAATAGAAAGAAACTTACTTAGAATAAGGTGAAATATAAATTTCACTAACCGACGAACGAAACCTTAGCGTGATGTTATATATAGTGAACTAATTTGTTTATCATGAAAAAGTTTGTAGTGAACCAACCTTAATTGAGAACAGTTCAATTACACACTATTCTTGCGAAACTTTAATCGTTTACTCAGCGCAATGAAAGCTCTCTCATTGACTGCCTCGTTGGCGCAGTGGTAGTATATACGACTGCTGTGCTTGAGGTCTCGGATTCGATTCCTGGGTCGGACCAAATGTTTGTATGATATGCAAATATTTGTTTCGGAGTTTGGGTGTTTTCTATGTATAATATGTATGTATTTACAAAAAAAAGTATATAAGTGTTAATATCAGTTGTCTAGTACCCATAGTACAAGCTCTGCTTAGTTTGGGACTAGATGGTGTTGTGTGTTAAATGTCTGAAAATATTTATTATTATTATGAAAATATACCCCGTTTTTTTCAGTTAAAGCGTGATGGTTTATAGTTCTACCCGAATAACGAGGCAATCTACCGAAAGAACTCATCAAATCGAACCTCGCGCAACTTCCTTTGCATCACATAAAGCAAAAAGGTTTTTAAAGTTAGACCAATGCTAGCACGGATGATTTTTAAAGTTTTATTAAGAGGAATCATACAATTCATGATTGTTACGAAAAGTTATAAAATACACAGCGCACACATCGGAAGCTCGCAAGAAGAAAAATAAAATCAATTGGAATTTAGTGGTTCCGTAATTTTTTTTTTTTTTTGAATATTACCAAATATATATATATATATATATTGTTAGGAATAAACGAATAGAGTGAAGTACGCCGATGGTGGTCTGTACCTAACTTCACATTGTGTCGTCATTCGAATGAACTAATATCGTGTAGGATCGAGTATCGTGAAGCTCGGTCACTTTTGCAGGACCTCGCGATGTACAGACGGGTGCATCTATGTGTCGTGTATCATGTAACGTATTGTTGATTCCTAGCCTTTATATTTTGATTATGTATAAAGTTAAATAACCAGATATTGTTTCGTGTTCTGTGTGAGATTAATTTTTTTTTTAAATCAAATAACTTGGTGTTTGATTACAATATATATATATATATAATGGAACCTGCAGTAGACTAGCGCGTTCATCTTCCGTTTTATGGATTGTCTCCTTTTACACGCTTTTTATTACCTTAACCTGTGTGTTTGTTTGTTTGTAACCGACTCCTTTGGCCTTGATTTTGACCCACTTCTGACGGTCAGATTTAATTTAAACTTAGTAGACTTATCGAGAACCGACGCCAATACAACGATACAATGAAAACGGCTGTCAATTTCCAAATATCTATCGACATCTATTCAGTAATTTATCTATGTAAAGAACATGTAGTAATAAAGCCGTCATGTTGGCAACACTGAATATAGTTAAACTTGATCCATAGACTATATTGTTATCTGTAACTTTATGGTTATTTAAAAAAATGATAGTCATGTGTGCAATTTTAAAGATCAATATTGCGTTTGATGATTACTTTTTTAATAGAAGAGAAACTTCTATACAGGTTGTTTTTTTCCTTTTGATGTAGGGGCCAAATGAGTATATATATATTTTTTTTTATTGAATAGTGGGCAAACGAGCAGACGTATCACCTGATGGTAAGCGATTACCGCCGCCCATGGACACCCGCAACACCAAAGGCGTCACAAGTGCGTTGCCGACCTTTGGGACGCTTTATGGCAAACGACCACTAATGAACACTCGTACATAACTCAGAAGACACAATTGACTTACCCCTTGAGAGCCTTTCTCAGAACTTTTAGGAAAATTCGAGATTTTTAGTATGAAAAACTTTGTTAACGTTACATATTATTAAATTTGCTGATTAAATGACGAGAAGCCTTATATGAATGGTATTGTGAGCATTTACGCTAAAAATGGAACTGCTATTTTTTGTATTAATACAATTCATTGAAGGTTACAGTAAACAAGTGTTTAATGAGGTACCCTTATCTAGATGAAGGGGTTTAAGGGTAGTAGAGCCGCATTGATTTCAGCACAAACGGACTTCTTCGACCGGGGCGGTACTGTCCTCGCAAAGAAAGATGATCAATCTAAAATGACAGCATTCGTGTTGTCGTTTTCTTGGTGAGTTGGAGATAATGATGCAGAATCATCACTGGGTCACCATGCTGCATTGTTGCATTCGCAATGAGTTTGGTGACCACCATTCTTGGATTCTGCTTAAGGTTTCATTCAGGCAGTCTAGAAATACTTTGCCAGCCAATACTTAAAAAGAATGCCCCATATCCTTTTTCAAAAGTAAATTTAGTATAATTTGTCTACATTTTTTTTTATTATATAGGGGGCAAACGAGCAGACGTATCGCCTGATAGTAAGCGATTACCACCGCCCATGGACACCCGCAACACCAGAGACGTCACAAGTGCGTTGCCGGCCTTTTAGGAAGGAGTACGCTCTTTTCAATGATTTTCAAAATTTCCGCTCCTATTCCTAACAGCCTGTATATGTAATTACGGAGCAATGTTACAATATTTGCCTAGTTAATTTTTATATCCCATAATGTGTGGGTAGCACTTCACAATTCTTCTTATTAACTACTATTACTATAACGAGTCATAGAAAAGTGGGGTCGCCTTTTTAATATATTATTTGCCAAATTGATTGTACTCTGCGTGATGGAAAGAATGAATAGAATTCAAAAAGTGTGGTCACCATCCTCATTGCGAATGGAGACAATGCTCCTCTACCCGGGATCACAGTGGGAGTGAAAGTGAGGGAAAGGGAGTGTAGTGAGTTTTGGCATAGGAAAAAGAGCTTTTGGAAAAGGTGGCTAATTCCGCTAGGGTTAATAGGAGTTTACTTTCTAGGGTATACTTCGTAAAAAACCTGATGATGGAACACTATGTGATATTAACACATAAGCTGGACAATAGTACGGCAAAAAACAATAAAGTTAAGTTAGTTCTTTCTTTAAAATAGCTTTTAATATTTCACTGCAGGACATAAGTTAGTGGCTAATGAAGTCGGTTACAAAGAAGTCTTTTGATGGTTTGTGTTAAATTTTCTGTATTATTTAGGGCAGTAGCCCGCCAGGCATGATAACCTCGCCTGGTCGGAAGATCCTCCCTTTGTGTTGGAGGGACATGACACCCTGTCCCCCACAGTCTTAAGTGTATGACTGCCTCGGTGGCGTAGTGATAGCGTTTGCGACTGCTATGCCTGAGGTCTCGGGTTCGATTCCCGGGTCGGACCAAATGTTTGTATGATCTGCAAATATTTGTTTCGTATGAATTTACAAAAAAAAAAATATATATATATTTATTTCAGTTGTCTAGTACCCATAACACAAGCTCTGCTTAGCTTGGGACTAGATGGCGTTGTGTGTTAGATGTCCGGAATATTTATTTATTTATTTATGTATTTTTCTGATTTGCCAGTCTTCGTTTTATAGATTTTATATGCAAATCAACTTTTAATACAGTTCTCAGAAATAGTTAGGAGTGATTCTTGAGGAAGGTATTTATATGTGTGTTTACTGTAACTTACTATTATACGTTTCTGTTATAAATATATATAATAGTAGATGCAATCCGAAAATTTCACAAAGGCTATATTCGGAATAACACCTTTATTAAATACTAGATATAAGGCGCAACCTCGTTTGCGTCTTATATTGCTCGTAGCGTGAAAATTTTCTCCCGTTTTTTAAACATTCTTTATTGGTGCTCCGCTTCTATTAGTAGTAGCGTGATGATATATAGCCTAAAGCCTTCCTCGATAAATGGACTATCCAACAGTGAAAGAATTTTTCAAATCGACCAGCGGTTCCTGAGATTAGTGCGTTCAAACAAACTCTTCAGCTTTATTATTGGTATAGATATAAGTAGTGTTCATTTCTGTGTAGTACTGCCCGCGTGTAAATCGGCTATTGGTAGAAAGTAACCTTTGTTCTTCAAGAATCAAAGCATCTCCATGCCAAATTTCATTGAAATAGGTAAAGCGTTTTAGCCGTGAAAGCAAGAATTTCAAAGACATTCTTCCGAAGTCGGCTCAGATGGTAATCTTGAATCTTGAAACTCGCGGGCTGGGTTTCCGCAGTTCCGCAGTTTCGTAGACTTCAGTGCGCCTATTTTGCGTGATGGGATGGCTTTATTCGTGCCACCCCAGTTCTTCCAAGAAGGCTAGCAGACCCTTCACGTTGCCGGTCGTCTTCAGGAAGCGACCTCGGTGATCCGAGGTGTCTCGCCCGGTATTCTGCCATCTCAGGACATGTCTTAATGACATGGGCGGCCGTCTCCTCTTCCTCCATGCATGCCCTGCACAGAGTAAGGTCGCTAGTAAATTGATATCTTTTACGAAACACATAAATATCTATCCAATTATCAGAAGTACTTTCTAACCAAAGCAAACTCATTTTTTCTAACATATTAAAATAGTCGTTAATTTTCTAATACTCGGTTGAAATAATGACTAATAGTGGAGGCGCTTCTCGACAGGTAAGGGGCGTGTTTAAGGGAAATTACCCCAAAAATGGGGATTTAAACACCCACTTAACCCATCAGCGAGTGGTGCCGCTAAATGGGATAGCGCGCAACTGTGGGAGTCCATTGTTGGACGAGAATTTTTTTTCGCCTTAATATCTATGGTTTTGTTTAAGGTTTAGTGATTTTATACAATTCACAGCGAAAAATGACTTGCTTAAATACGCACACAGTGCGTAACAGTAATCGCAATAAATCTGAGTGTCACACCTGATTAGCGTTGTCATAATGTTAAATCGAACTACATAAGTACGAGTATTTTTAGAAGACTTGCCTTTTAGATTCACTTTTAATCAAGTTTTCTAAACTTTTCTATACTGGTAAACTATCTGCGCTTTACATAAGAACGTCCTTATCTAAAGTAGGTATGACTTGGCGTTCAGGTTAAGTATCGCCGTCTAAGTGTTTCCAATTATACAACTAGAATACTCTGGGAAAACAATTATCTTGAATTTTCAGGTGGAAGTTACCAATTTTCCCGGCTTCGTCCACTAGGATCCCCTGCTTAAATGGGATCAAAATGAAAATGAAATCCTAAAATATCTCCTAGTTTTAACAAAAAATTCAAATGAATCCCCCAGGGATCCTAAGCAGGGGATCCTAGTGGATGGAGCTATTGTCTCAGTTTAGTCTACCATAGGTAGTTGAAGATAAACCAGTATGATGTCCTCCGATCAAACAAACCTTGGTTTAAAATAAATCCAACTGAGATTGGATTAATTTATTTGGAAATTTAGAACATTCAAATGATGTTACTAATACGACTTTTACTGAGATTACAATTTACATTTACGTGTAGTTCCCAGCAACTAAACAACGTTTAAATCTATTGCCGTGACTGAGAGTTGTAATGGAAACACACCCAATCGTTTAGGCGTACCTCAATTTTAATAAATACGAATAAATGCTTTTAAAATATTATTTGAGAATACTCGTTATAAGTCAATTTATTAGTTAATAAGGTTTATTTCCTGTTGCCTTTGTTTTAAGACAGCTGGTTTGTGGTTAAACCCCATTTAAAGTGGTTATTGGAACCCAAATAAAAGCAACCCCGTTTTGTATTGCACCTTTTAAATTAGGTTTTTGAAACTAATAAGCTAGAGTTAAGGGTAATTATGGTTTGTTATAGAAATTGTATGTCAATGATAAATGAACATCGTTTTGGAGTGTTTATTCAAATTTGAGTGTTTTGTAAGGCAGCTTTAGAAGTGAAAACTTCTATAGGCTGGTTTGGATGAAGAGTAAATTGATGTAAATCTTCATCTGATATACGTGACGTGTTAATGCTAAAACTACAACTGTTATATAAGTATAACTTATAACACTGAGCCAGCTGTGAATGTATAGAATTATTTATTTATGTGTGTATGTAAAATACTTGAAAATTGCTTAGATAGTTTCGAAATTCATCGTGAGCAAACGTGATACTGGAATTATGTATTCTTCACTTATTATTGTATATATATAGGTACTAGCAGACCCGGCAAACGTTGTATTGCCATTGCCCTTAACATTTAGGGGGATTAAAAATAGATGTCCGATTCTCCAAACTAGCCGATATGCACGCTAAGATTCACGAAAATCCGTCGAACCGTTTCGGAGTAGTTCAATTATGCACACCGTGACACGAGAATTTTATATATTAGATAATACGTAAAGGAAAGCTTTGTACCCCTTCTAAGGAAATTTATGCGGACGGTTGAGATATATTTGGTATAGTTAATGTATAAATGAAGTGACTGCCATCAAACCATCATAATCTAAGTTTTCTATTTCTAAGTTTTGTAGAAATACTGTTTTCAAACCGGAACCGACGGCTTAACGTGCTTTCCGAGGTACGTAGAAGTCTTATTATGTTAAGATAAATACTCTTTAAAATCGTATACTTTTAAACGAACGATTTTCAGAAAATTAAATACGCAGATAGTTTCGGGGCCGTTAAATCAATCTAGCTAGGATAAATACCTGACAAAGCTCGATCGATTGTTGTTACAAATTAGATGGTGACGTATTTGTTTTAGAATGTTTTTTTTTTATTATTATTCTCTTTATTTCATTATACATACATATTAATTACATTTTTAAATACATAAAAAAGATAAACAATAACATATATTTAAAAATTAAAAAAATAGTAGACCACCAACTTCGGGTACAGGGACCAAGAAACCGGTGGTTAGGGCTCCAAAGACAGGAACCTCCTCACTATACGTGCCGTGTCAAGAAGGACTGCCTTCTGTATCAGACCCTTGATCCAGCCTTCTAACGTGAGCCTCTTAAGGTGTTGGTCGAGGCTCTTGGCTATCAATCCGTGAGCAGATACGACTATCGGAACAATTATTACCGAATCCACATTCCACATATCGACAATCTCGTGAGATAGACCCAAATATTTTATTATTATGATTATTATTATATAGGGGGTAATCGAGCAGACGTATCGCTGATGAAATTTCTGTCGCGTAGGACGATGGCGGAAAGATGCGGCAGGGATCAATCCGAACAATTGCAAATGCGGTAGAAAATGCACAGCGAAGCCACAAAACAAAACTGTAGATATGTCTTTGTCTTATCGTAGATCCAGGATAATTGAATCAACCCTTAAAATCACATCTATTTTTCTTGCAACTTTTCGTTCATCCATACTTATATTATCAATTCAAAAGTAGCTCTCTCATCCTGTACTTTTCTCTAAATGGATGCACCGATTTTAATGAAATTTGGCGTGGAGATACTTGGATGCTTAAGGAAGGACATAAGTTACTCTTTACCGCAACTACTAATACGAGTATACATGTAGGCGGAGCCGCGGGCAAAAGAAAGTCTTCCCTTTCATTCATCAACTTGTCCATTCAAGTCATATCACCAATCACCAATGCTAGCTTATAATGATTCACTATCCTCTACTTAGACACGAGATTTTGTTCCACTAGATATATCTATGGTGGTCAGACGGGCTGGTATATGGATTCAGGTTTTTTTTATTATTATATAGGGGCAAACGAGCAGACGTATCGCCTGATGGTAAGCGATTACCGCCGCCCATGGACACCCGCAACACCAGAGGCGTTACAAGTGCGTTGCCGGCCTTTTCTTGAAGGTTTGAAGGTCGTATTGGTCCGGGTACACCGCAGGCGACAGCTCATTCCACAGTTTTGGTGTGTTTATCTTCTCTTCGCGTAGTTTGTTATTTATTTATTTATTAATAACTAACTGAACCCGGTGCTACCCGCGGTACGACAATAACCGCGTACAACGCCGCGAGACGAAGCTAGTATCTTTATATATTGTAGCCCATGTGTTACTCTGATGTTTAAGCTATATTATTGTAAAGTTTCATCAAAATCCATTCAATAGTTTTCAAAGACAAACATTTATAATATTAGTAGGATAAAAAAAATATTTATTAATTACTGTTGAGTACTCTTACGATTTTATCGCAAAAGGATTTCTTGGACATTGTTAGACTAACGGCATTCGTGGCGACAATGAAACTCAAATCGCTTCAAAAATCTATACAAATAAATAAAATTGGAGTGCCTGTTTGTAATATTAAAATAACCGCTTTCTACTACATGCATTTGAATGTATATACGGTACACATACCAAAATATTTATTTTTAAAATTTTTGTCTGTCTGTCTGTCTGTCTGTTTGTTCCGGCTAATCTCAGGAACCACTGGTCCGATTTGAAAAATTCTTTCGGTGTTGGATAGCCCATTTATCGAGGCAGGCTATAGGCTATATATCATCACGCTACTACTAAAAGGAGCGGAGCACCAATGAAGAATGTTTTTAAAAACGGGGGAAAATTTCACGCCACGGGCAATATAAGACGCAAACGAGGTTGCGTGATATATAAAATGTCTATGAAGAAGAACTTTAACAGCATACTTCTAGAAGATAAATCGGCTTTCGATGTAAAAGGCAAGATTACGTTACAACCGTTTATCTCATTAACCAATTGTGTCTAGATTAAGTTAAACATTAATAGGGGTGGAAACCACCCCACTCATGTTATCTTCAGCAGATATCACGCTTCGTACGTACATCGTTTAGTATGCATGTGTGTGTAGTAGAAGTGTGCGTTAAGGCAAAGTTTAATTTCGAGTATTTTTTATTAAGTAAATTTTGCAATACAAAAGTTTAAACAGTATTTTCGGTCGAAATATATATTTTTTCCCTTTTTCTTCTTTTGATGAAATGGCAACCAGCCGGATCACTCGGATCAGCTATTTCTGCCAATGTCAAGTATTCATAGTCTTCAAATATTTTTTTCTCATAGCTTAATAATCTCATAGCTTAATATTATAAAGCTAAAGAGTTTGTTTATTTGTTTGTTTAAACGCGCTAATCTCAGGAACCGCTGGTCCTGAGATTAGCGCGTAGCTGGTGGAAACAATTCTGTTAATGTTGGATAGTCCATCTTTCGAGGAAGGCTATAAGGCTATATACCTGGTGACCTGTGCTTAGCGACGTCGAGCTCATAAAGGTGTGGACCCTAAAGAGCACCCGTCAGCTAGCACTAGGTCGGGTGTTGGGGATGGTTTGGGAAGAGGTTGCCACGGAGACGAGATCTCGTGGTAATGTTGTATATGTGATAATCGGCGCGAGAACTTCTATTGCACGATTCTAGTAGGTAGGTAGTTCCTATCGAATGTTACTTCATAGTTCAGTGCAACTGCGGTAGATGGAGCTGTATTATGTTGTGTTATTGTTGCACTGTACTCGTATGTGGAGGTCGCCACAATACTTAAAAAGGCTTAGATCATTAAAATGATTGTCTATAAAATCGGGTTACCGACGGTAGTTTAACGTGACAACGCCATAACGAAACATTGATGAAATTATTGCATGATTTTATGAGTAAAACTAAATCATTTGCGCAAGCGTACAATGAGCGTAACGGGACAATGTGTCATCCTTTTTCGTGCGTGTAGCCGTCATTCATTGATTTATTAGACGTTGTTACGTCAAAATATATTGTTTAAATGATCTGTGGTAAAAGGCTTTAATTTATTCTTTGGTTTAAGTTTATTTTGTTTTGTTTGTTTTTTAAAAAAGACAACTCCCACATTAGGAATAAACATCCTGTGTCGTGGGGGACTTTACAAACATACATGAAATGGACACAAAGAACATCCAGACTCGGGACAACAATTCGTGGATCACACAAAGTGTTGTAGGTACCGCGTGGGATTTGAACCCACGACACTTGGCGCAGTAGCAAGCGGCATGGCGACCGCTGACACCACTCGGCCAACTGTGCAGTCGAAATGTATATATGTTATTATAAAAAACTATTTTGTGTGTACTTATGTACACGCGTTAGAAGTTATACTTCTTTGGCGTATGGAAAAAAATAACTTAAATGCAGTAGTGATTAACGATAAATATTAAAATTAATCAAAAAGATTTTATTTAAATAAATAATATTTATTTATTCACACTGTTTAATTGTACTGTTACGAAACACGTGTTCTAAATATAAAAATACTAGAATATACAACTTGGCCATAGTTATCGATTTTCATGCCACCTAGAACTAACTTCACGATGTAAGTACAATTCAGGTGTCTGTGTGCGCGCATCGTAAAAATTCACTCTCATCATTTTTCTCCATCGTGCCAAAAGAAGTATAACTTCAAAAATTGAAATTTGACAACGGTGCTACATTTGTACTAAATTTATTTACTTGTATTTATTTTACAAACCCTCCCCTTAAGGTTTAACAAATGTGTGCGTATTGTAAGTACACACGCTGTATAGCCTTCACCAGTGTGTGTGGTAATTTAAGTGTGTGTTTGTAAGCGAGAACAACTTGTTTGTTCAAAGATTTAATATACACGGTAAATTTCTTTAAGTTTACCTGCAAACGGGCGAGACAAACACACATGTAAGTGAAAATTTTCAAATTGAAGTAGGTAGGGTTTTTCTTCGATATATTTTATTGTTAAACATCAAAGATCATATTCCTAGCCTTTATTATTTCGAAGATTATTTGGGGTCGGCTACTAGTTCAACCGGTTTTATCTGAATGTCAGTTTTTCCACGGAGTGACTGGCCTCGGACCTCCGCAATCCTGAGAATGAACAGAACTCGAAGATTGAACTAGTTGTCAGTATATTTGAGGGCACTGACTTCCCAATAACGACTGATTGACTGGACCGACGACTCAAAATGCTCTCTGAAGCACGGGCGGGAAACATAGCCATCTACCATACACCAGGTTGCTATTAAGAATTTCTTGCAAGAAAAACCTAACAGCAGTCCGACCCGGGAGTCGAACCTGAGACCTCTTGATAAGCAGTCGCTTACGCTGACCACTGGACCAACGAGGCAGTCATTGGTTCAGTGTTCCATTAAATATCAAAGATAAACTAAAATATTTAAAATTTGATTGAAATAAAGACAATTTCCGCATTAGGGATATACATCCTGGGGCACTTTACAAACATACATAAAACGGACACAAAGAACACTGGAAATAAATTTAGTAAAGCCATATCTGTATTTTAAAACCGATATTACTTTTTTTCTTCATTTATTTAATGAGGGCTTAGTCACGAAGTGTTTATGTCGCCCTCATAACGATATTACTTTAGGCAAGGAAAATGAATAGGTACATTAACAATTTCAATTCATCTCTATCTCTGCGGACTTTATTATTACTTTACAAACACACATGAAACGGACACAAAGAACACCCAGACTCCGAACAACACTTTGTGAATCACACAAAGTGTTGTTCTGAATCTGGGTGTTCTTTGGGACATTGTCTCGTTGGTCTAGCGGTTGACATATGCGACTATCGATCAAGAGGTCTCGGGTTGAATCCCGGGTCGGGCCAAATGTGTTATGGAGTTTTTTTGATTATATAAATATTTAAGCTCGGAGTTTGGGCGTTGGGGTCTCAACCCCCGTGACTTGAAGAGCACGTAAAGCTGTCGGTCCTGCGCCTGATCCCTTCCCGATATTATCGGTTAACCATTCCTTCGGATGAGATGAGAGAGAGGGAACAGAGAGTGCACCTGTCTTTGCGCACACACTTGTGCACTATAATATCTCCTGAGTAGTTGGCCGGTCTCCGTTGAGACAAGCCGCCGTTGCCGTTATCGGTTAGGAGAACGAACATTTAAATAATTTTGACGATCATTTGAAGGAGTTTCTTGCTGATTGTTCTCCATAGGAATGATACTTTGGGACCGCGTAACTGGGGAGATTAGTTTAACAATTCGAAAGTGTCTAAAAAGACATAATTGAAATTAAAACTTTTCGATTTTGTTCTTTTTTTATTGGTACAACCTTATAACGTTTGAATTCGCTGTAGTGACATCAGAACTAGTCGAGTGCGATCTTGTTTGTTATGCTTAGGTATATATTTTATCTATTAAACTTTAACTACTGAATTCGTCATCATGAAATATTACCAACGTCTATCAAGGAGAAATACATATGGTACATATTCTCCACAAAAAGAGGTGTTATTATGGCTATTTCTTGATATATACGCGTGCAGCGTGTGAAGTTCCTAGAAAAAGCTGATGAATTGTATCATAGAACACTGTCCATAAATCAAGACTACCATATTACGCTATTAATAAAAAAATAAAAGACAAAACAACCTCCGCAAATCCCTTTGTTTCTCACTCTAAAAAACTTCACTCTATTATAGGAATATAATTTATTTAAAAAAAGAACATCATCTAAAGTCACTTACGCCTTTATCTTTGAACTGAACTTAATTGGATATATCATAGGCGTCTGTTTGCGCATGGCAATTGATTGCAGCGTAACAACATGTCGGCAAATTGCCGAGACGGTAGACTGAGACAGCGATATTGAACACCCAACTATGCAGTGTAAAAGAAAGAGATGACAGTATTTTTGTTAGTTGCGTCCAGGACAGGAAAACGAATGGCGTAGTAACGAGACAGTGGCGAAAATAAAAATGCTTAATATTTATTCTTAAAGGTGATTATTTTGGGTTAAAGGCACTTTAACGATCCTGTTTGGGTTGGAGCTTTTCTAAATAATTTAAATAATTGATCAATAAAATGTTAATTTTTATAATTATGGTCGTTCGGTTGGCTTTATTGGTGGCCATTTTAAGTTTTTTGATGGAATATATTATTGTATGGTGTTATGTGAATCACTTTTGAGTCACGCTATTTTTTTATTGTTGGTTATATAGCTAGGCATGTGGAAAATAAGCAGTACATATACCTACCCAGTGAGGTTAAGTATGGAGTTCAAAGGCAGGCCATTGAATGTATACCCGTTTTTTTAGTGTGATAGATTATTCGTCATCAACAACCCATAAAGTCCCACTGCTGGGCTCGCGTCTCCTCTCAGGAGAGGGTTAAGGCCAAATGTACCCACGCTGGCCAAGTGCGGGTTGGGGACTGGCAAGACAACGTTGTAGCTACATAATCTTGCCGTTGAATGTTTTGAAGCCGCCCAAAGGCCTCCAAACTAAACTTCACGACTGTTATCCAATGATAATAACCGGGACTGACTGCTTAACGTGACCTCTGAATCACGGAGACGCTCATGGTAACATGCCACCAGCGGTCACCCATCCAGGTACTGACCGCGCTGTCGTTGCTTACTCCCGGTAATTGTTTCTAATCACCGAGTGCAATTGGGCTATGAGCGTGTTAATATTTGCGATCGCTGTTACCTGACCTGGAGATGACTTGACCATGGGCATTGATTGTTTTATTCGTTTTTTGAAAGACTAAAGGTATCTTGTTTCGTAGGGTTTTTGGGGTTCTATTACGACCCCGAACTGTTCGCAATAGTGAGGACAAAGGAAGAATTTCCCTATTCACCAGTGGGGGGGCTAGGCTAGAATACTTTCTATTGCGATAACCAACCAACGAAACAACTAGATAACCAAAAAACTAGTAATTACATAAATGTTATACAACACAGCGACATAACAATTTTAACTAATTTTCTAAAAACGAGCACTTCACTAATATACATAGGGCGGACTCAAAGAACACACTGACTCAGAACAATTATTTGTGGATCACATAAAGTGACTTGAAGTAGTAGCAAGTAAAGGTGTGTAGGTGACTGCACTACGCCATACGTGCGTTTATTTTATTTAATTTTTTGACAAATAAACAATAAAAATACAAGAAAAAAGAAAAGGTTTCCGTATTCCTCTTTTTAACATCAAGAAAAATAACATAATTGCAAAAATTTCTTTAAGCGGGGCGTGAAAAAGTATCTCATTAGTCCGCCATGGTAGGAGTCATTATGCTGCATTGGTAATGTTCGCAATGAGTATGGTGACCAATACTCTTGGATTCTGCTCATGTTTTCCATTAAGGAGAGTCAGTGTGGAGCTAAGAAGGGAGAAAAGAAGAAAAGTTTACGGTAATTTAAACATAGGTACAGGGTATTGGACTGCCTCGGACCGACTGCCTCGGTGGCGTATGCGACTGCTAAGCTTGAGGTCTCGGGTTTGATGCCTTGATGCCGGAGTTTGGGTGTTTTCTATGTATAATATGTATGTATTTACAAAAAAAAAGTATATAAGTATTCATATCAGTTGTCTAGTACCCATAACACAAGCTCTGCTTAGCTTGGGACTAGATGGCGTTGTGTGTTAGATGTGTGGAATATTTATTTATTTGACTCTAGTTAAAGTGAATTCCTTCCATATGCCTGCTACTGCAACTCCAGTACACTAGGATCGACAGCAGTGACCCATGAACACACCGGGTTAGGACACTCGAAAAGTCTCACGAATAATGAAACCCCCTTCGAACCGAAAACGATGTTAGAAGTAAAATTGAAAGAGCTTGAAATATTACAAGCATTATTTTTAGCTAAAAATATATGCCTAACTATGCTATGACTGTCAAAAGCTCATCTATTATGCCCGGCTTCTGATAGGAATGGCCTCTGAATTGTGGATGAGAAATCGTCTTCTAGTAAAACACGTTACTTTTTATCCTGTACCTGTGTTTATATGTAATTACAGATGAATGATCTTTTGTATAATGTAGGTAACATATATTCTAACATTCCTAATAGATATACAAACAGAATACTATCAAGTAGGTATATGTATTTATAATCTATACTAATAATATAGTATGCCTCTTTAAATAGTATTCCATCCACAGTGTGATATTTGTGTTTGTGCCTTTATGTGTGTATTTGTGTATATGTTTGTGTGTATATGTATTTGTGTACATGTTTGTGTATGTATGTCATGTCTATGTGTATATGCATTAAGCCTATGTCAATTGCGTTATTTTTGAGAATTATAACCTCGATGCACCTACTTACCTATATCTCCACACCCCGTTAAGGTTGGCTGGTAGAGAATGCCTAAGGCATTAAGTCCGCCGATGTACATAAGTGCATGAAGTTTTAAATAAATAAATAAATAATAAAGCTGAAGAGTTTGTTTATTTGTTTGTTTGAACGCACTAATCTCAGGAACCGCCGGTCCGATTTGAAAAATTATTTTGGTGTTGGATAGTCCATTTATCGAGGAAGGCTATAGGCTATATCATCACGCTAAGACCAATAGGAGCGGAGCCCCAATGAAGAATGTTCAAAAACGGGGAAAATATTTCACGCTACGGGCAACATAAGACGCAAACGAGGTTGCGTGGGTCAGCTAGTATGTAATAAAATTCTCGTGTAATGCTGTTCCTCGCGATGAATTCCAAAACTATTTAAATGATTATAACATGTTTTTAATGGGTTTTGCTGTAATGCCTACGATAGTTAACATCACGTATAGACCAATAGGACCTGAGCATAATCAAAAATACACAGACGAAATTGCGTAGTCAGCTAGTTTATAAGTGTATCAATACATAAATTGATTTACAAAAACATATTTTTAATGGATTACAAGACTTCTGTGCCTACCTTACACGATTTCTACACCACTTAAAGATTCACTACAAAAGTCTGACTATTTAATTATGTCTAATATTATAAAAAAGCATTTACAGCTATAGAATTTAAATGTATACCGTTTAATTGAAAACACAAACACAAAATACGCGCGAAAAATAACCAAAGTCGAAGTTTTAAAAAATAAAAGATGAAGTAAACACCACAAAAGGCTCCACAGATTAAAACACATTGTGTCGTTTTAAAATAAATCTGTTTTGTTCGAGTTCCGTATTCGAATTTATATCGAAATATATATTTGTTCGAAACGATTTTAATATAATATGAATAAAATACTCGCACAAACCGTGAACGAAATCCGATCGGCGATTAAAAATAAAACGATTGAGGTATACCGCGTGGGTATAATATTAAGATTATTTTTGGTATTTTAAATATAAGTATTTATTTATTTGGTTTGCCATGCCTTTGGTGCTTTCGGTCTAGTGATAAGCCGAAGGACGTGAGTTCGATTCTCAAGTAGGACAAATAATTATGCTATGACCACGATCGTTTGTCCTGTGTCTGTTCTGTGTAATTGAGACTGTTACCATAGCGCAGATTGCCCAGTTTGGAATAATACTACTATGTGTGAGATGTTTAAAATTAATATTATTATTACTTGAAAATTAAAGGCAATAATATTGAATCCATCGGTACCTATTGGAATTGAGATCAACTGAATACGCTTCCAAATCTGACTAGTACTGCAGTACCGCATAATTATTGAACTGTGAAGCAACATTTTGTTGGTTATAGTATAATAGTAAACAGCTTTTAATAGTCCACTGCTGGACATAGACCTCTCCTTAGTATAGTAAAAAGTATATTATCTACGTGATTATGGAACTAACACAAAGACATCGTAAAAGTTTTGTAAACGGTAAATATAATTAGGACACAGTACTCCGCGAACGTTTACCAAAAAGTTCAATGATACATCCAACGAGCTAAATTTTTTTTTATTAAATAAAGTTTATCGCTAATATGAACGCAATCACTTAACTGAGTCAGTCTTTACTGTTTTGATAATACCAGGTGCCGTTTTGTGATTTTAAACCAATATAAAAAGGGGCATGCCCGTTTCTTTCATATGTACGAGCCTCCTAAAGTGACTTTACACTGCCTGATCGAAAGTTTGAAGAGAAGAGTAGTGGTCACCACGGCGATTGCAGACAATAAAACAATGTTCCTTGGCGACCCACACTATGGCGTCCTATTGATGATGATGTTGATGACGATTTTATTTCATAATTATACAATTTTCTCAAGCTTCACCGAGTGAGTGAGGATACCGGAGGCCCACACCCTAACCCATACCTCATCCCCCTCCCCTACCTCACCCCCTCCCCTTCCCCTAAAGGCCGGCAACGCACTTGTGTCGCCTCTGGTGTTGCGGGTGTCCATGGGCGGCGGTAATCGTTTACCATCAGGCTATACGTCTGCTCGTTTGCCCCTTATTCAATAAAAAAAAATAAAGCTCAATTCTTCCTCCAAGCCTCCCAAATTAGATTGTGGTCGTCTTTAAGTCTACTATCGTATGGCTGAATTTTGACTTTCGTGAAGCGACTGCCATCAGACCTCCACAACCCAAGTTATTTTTCTTATGTATGGCTCTGCCAATATGACTATAATCTGCCTGATGGAAAGCATAAGCAGAATCCAAGAGTGGTGGTCACCATACTCATTCTATGACTATCTCTATCAGACTATGCAGCATGGTGATCCACACTATGGCGGCCTAGTGATGCTTCGGCGTCATTGGGTCTCCGGTCTCGCACTCAGTAAAAACACGACAGCTCGAACGCTGTCATTTTACGTTGATCTTCTGTGTAAGGGTAGTACCGTTTCTTGCTGAAATCAGCGTGGCTCTACTACCGACTGATGTACTTTTTAGGATATTCGTAACGGGGACCGAAGGTTTGACGTGCTCTCCTAGGCAGGGAGGGGTCTTAATAAGTTAATAATTGTCACCCATCTTTAAACTGAACTGGATAGGATTTCTTAACTTTGCAATGTATTAACCACTGAGATACGAGCATCACCTTTAATAAGCAATTTTCAAAAAAAAAGGTTTAAACGTTCTTCCTAACAAACAGTTATTGACTGTGGCAACATTACAAACCAAAAAGTCTTTGTACTTAATATAAGTTTTAAAAACAATTGACATCATTTTGACCTTTAAAAAGTTATATTTAGGTACTTCATTAAATCATCTCCATAATATTCTCAATATTAAAAACTAATTTGGACTTTGAAAGAAACCTCCTTAGCATCAGACCCTTGTCATGTTCGAGGTCTGATTAAGGTCCGAAATCATTACCATGTAGGTGTTTGAACAAATCGACGATCATAAAAGAAAATCGTTGAAATAAAAACAGTTTATGTGTATTATAAGCAAATGGAATTAAGACCTTTTATAACTGAAACGTTTATAAATACAACACTTTTGTCCTCAGTTCATGATCATATATTTTATCTCATAATCTAATTCCATATTAATGCATTTTCGACGAATTTGTGAAGCCAATAAGGTTTGGTTTTACAGCAATCAAAGTGGTTGATATGTCATTTTTCTATTGGTTATTTTTGGAATATGATTGTCACTTCTATAGATATTTGGTGAATACATAAAGCTTAGTTCAGAAGTGTAAAATTTTATTAGTTTTTGACGTTGGGTTTTCTAGACTGTAGTGTAACAAGTTTTGAAAATAGAATACGCATCAACCAAACCTAATAGACCATAGACTTCTCTCAGTAAAGAGGTTATGGTCTATTATACCCGTCAGATGGTTAGGTGTAGAATTTGTTAAAAAAAACATCTTCAATTTGCAGTGTCTGTCGTCCTGAGTAGTAAGAATGTTCCTTTGGCCGTTTCTAACGACATCTGTCCGATTGCTATTGGTGTTGGTATTTATTACGAAATAATAAAGTAGTAATTTAAATAAATAGTATTCTCTAACCTTCTTTCTGAGGAGTGGTCTATGTTTAGCAGTGGACCTTGAATAGTCCTTGTAATGTGATGTGGTGATTAAAAGTATACAGTACTTTTAAATTTTTTTTTTTTTTAGTATTAGCGGGCAAACGAGCAGACGTATCGCCTAAAGGTAAGCGATTACTTTATAGAAAGAACCTGTTATTATTAGTTTCGCGTCCAGGTGTTATTTATCTATAAGTATATGTATGTATGTGCCTATTTAGAAATATATAAGTACAATGCAAGTCAAATAAGAATAAAAACGTCAATGACCTCTATCTGTCAAATGTCCATTGAAAAAACATTATTGAAAACATTATTGATAGCTACGCAAATAATTCATAACAGATCGCACTTTTTAAGAGATATTTGAGAAATAGAGTTCATTTAATTTCCTATCCTTATTTGAGTCGCACTGTTGGCGACACGAGACTGCACGATTGGCCTAGTGGTTTCAGCGGCCATTACGTCGCTTGTTACTGCGCCAAGTGCCGTGGGTTCAATTCCCACGTGGGACATCACTTTGTGTGATCCACAAAATGTTATCCTGAGTCTGGGTGTTCTTTGTGTCCGTTACATGTATGTTCGTAAAGTCCCCCGCGACACAGGATGTTTATTCCTAATGCGGGAGTTGTCTTTAAAAAAAAAAAAAAACTGTATGTATGACACCGGTCTGTTTGCATACAGCCACAGCCTAGTTATAGATCAAAAGACCGTGTATGAGATGTGTAAAGATATTATATTATAAATTAGAATTATTTCCTTAACACTACTTTTCAAGTCTTTTCTATTACAACCTCTAAACGTTAAAGAAAACAGCTTAATCTCAATTCAATTATCGTTAACGCTTTGTAATTCTTGAATTTCAGAGCCAGTAGCCACCATAAGGGGATTTCTCCATAACATCATGAAACAATGACAAATTGTTCGACATTAAGTAAGTAGTGACATCATTATTCGCAAGTCTGTCCCGGGGCTAACTCATAAAAACCCGTAGCATTATACTAACAAACTTTTACGAGTTCCGAATCGTCGTTAAACGTTTAAAGTGGTGATATTGCTAAATAATTAAATAATAAATGTTGTGTACACATATAATAAGGGATTTATGCGATAATAACATATTTCATTTTTAACTTTTAATGTTTTTTTTTATGGAATAGGGGGCTAACGAGTAGACATATCACCCGATAGTAAACGTTGACCGCTGCCCATGGACACCCGCTACACCAGAGGCGTTACAAGTGCGTTGCCGGCCTTTTGGGGTATGGGGAGGACGATAGGGGGAGGGGTTGGAGTATGGGCCTCCGGTATTCTCACTCACTCGGTGAAAGACAGCGCAAGCGCTGTTTCACACCGGTTTTCTGTGAGGCCGTGGTATCACTCCGGCCTATGCATGCCGAAGCAAGGCTATCACGACACGGACAGTCAACTCTCCGGAGTGATTCCTTTGAATGCAATTTAAATCCTACTAATATTACAAACGCGAAAGTTTGTAAGTATGGATGGATGTTTGTTACTCTTTCACGCAAAAACTACTAAATGGATTTTGATGAAACTTTACAATAATATAGCTTATACATCAGAATAACACATAGGCTATAATTTATAAAGATACTAGGTTTGTCTCTTCGCCACCATTGCGTCCGTTGCTGACCCACTGACAATGTGTTTTGAAGATACCTCCCTAATAACCGTTGTCTATTCCTCAGTAATTAGACTGTAAGCCAATCGTGTCTTGATGACATCAGACTACGACCATATCCTCTACTGCAAACGTTAATCTGACACCAGAAATCACTACCATCACACGTTCCAAAATAAATATATAAATATTTCGGACATCTAATACACAACGCCATCTAGTTCCAAACAAAGCAGAGCTTGCATTATGGGTACTAGACAACTGATATAATTACACACTAACTGCACGTTTGGCCTAGTGGTTAAGCGGTCGCCACGCCGTTCCCTACTTCGCCAAGTGTTGTGGGTTCAAATCCCACATGGAATAACACTTTGTGTGATCCACAAATTGTTGTTCTAAGTCGGGGTGTTCTTTGTGTCCGTTTCATGTATATTTGTAAAGTCATCCGCGAGAGATGACTTTAAAAAAAAAGACATACTTTTTTTTGTAAACACCGCACAGAAATTGCATACACAACCACTGCGCCATCGAGACTGTCAAATATGATCGAATTCTGTATTAAGACATTTCAAAACTCTAAATCTACCTTGCTACCACCAAACCTGCTTAATCCACAGCGTATAAAGCGTGATGTTACTTTCTAAGGGTTAATTTTATAATAGTAACACCCATTTATCTTCGTTGGAACTTCAAGCAGTCAGAAAACATAACCAATTTCCATAAACCAAACAAATATATCCGAACCAATTATCGGAGGTTTCTCCATACTACCTTCAGTGGAACTTGCTATCAGTTTCACACCTATTGGTGCTGTTATCTTGCATCTCTGTCGCTCCAGCAGCCGATGTCCATTCACACCTGCAGTATTTTGTTTGTTTGTTCGTTGTTTTATTTCGAGACGGTTGTTAAGAATAAGGGCGTACGGGATATGTAACATTGATTTCGTATATTTCGTACGAGAACATAACATTTCGTGGGAGAGCTATGCTTCGGCATGAATGGGTCGGCTCGACCGGAGTGATACCACGGCCTCACAGAAAACCGGTGTGAAATAGCGTTTGCGCTGTGTTTCACCGAGTGAGTGAGGATACCGGAGGCCCAAACCACAACCCCTCCCCCCATCCCCTTCCCCCAAAGGTCGGAAACGCACTTGTGACGCCTTTGGTGTTGCGGGTGTCCATGGGCGGCGGTAATCGCTTATCATCAGGTAATACGTCTGCTAGTTTGCCCACTATTCAATTTAAAAAAATAAAAATTAGTAAATGTTAGTTACTTCTTGAGTTTACAACTGAAACTGTTAAAGAAAGAAAGTAAATAATATATATGAATTATGTGGCTTTGTTTGGTGTGTTTAAGAGACCAATGCTGGCAAAACGAGTTGGTAGAATATTTGTGTCAAGGTTTTCTGCTCTTTGCAATGCTATTGTCCTGCATAATTTGCTCCCTAAATCGAATCTTACGACACCCATGGGATAAATAGAGGTGGCGACACACTGTGACTAAATTTTACTTATTTTTTTAATTATATTGGGGGCCAACGAGCAGACGTATCGCCTGATGGTAAGCGATTACCACCGCCCATGGACACCCGCAACACCAGAGGCGTCACAAGTGCATTGCCGGCCTTTTAGGAAGGAGTACGCTCTTTTCTTTTACTTCTGGGGATATTATATTTTAGAACTTAGTATCGAAGTAAAGAAAAGACAGGACACTATCTTCCTAAAATATTACTTTAAAGTATTTATAGTGACTAATGTGTCCGAACTGCACGTTTGGCCTAATGGTAAAGTGGTCGCCACGCCGTTCCTTACTTCGCCAAGTGTTGTGAGTTCCAATTCCACATGGAATAACACTTTGTGTGATCCACAAATTGTTGTTCTAAGTCAAGGTGTTCTTTGTGTCCGTTTCATGTATGTTTGTCAAGTCCCCCGCGACACAGGAATTATTCCTAGTGCGGGAGTTGTCTTTAATTAAAAAAAAGAAATACTAAAGAGATACTTATGTCCAGCAGTGGTGACTGGTAAAGGCTGTAGATATAAAGTTAAATTCAGTGCCACAAATTAAGTCAGTATAAAAATTCGAGACTTACCTCATTTTCTTTCAACACCGTTTCTATAGATCTCGTTAGCGCCTGCTTATAAATTTGTCTGTCTGTCCATAATGTCTGCTAAACATATCGTACGAGCGAGTTATGGGCGCAGTAATTGTTAACCAAATTGTTACCACAATGCATTTTAACATTTTTTTCAGTACATTGAACTTTTCAAGTTTTATGGGGCAAATGAACAGACTGGTCACTACTGGCCCAAGTATTGTGGGTTCAAATCCCACATGGGACAACACTATGTGTGATCCACAAATTCTAGTTCTGAATGCGGATATTCTTCGTGCCCATCCCATATATGTTTGTAAAGTCCCCCGCGACACAATATTGTTGCGCCATAACCAGATGAATCTCGTGTCCACTAGAATAATCGAGAACTGTCGAGGACAACGCCATCTAGTGTCGGAAAGCGCGCAACTGTGTGCATTATGACGATTACTCGACGCTAGATGGCGCTACAAGCAGCTCTAGAGTAATCTATTTAGCCTAGAAACTTCGATCGAATGTTTTCGTAGTTTCGAGTAATTTCCACGGCCATATAAAAGCGGAACGTGTTGGCCGTAGGGACAGTATTGTTTCACGATACAGCGGATAAACATCGAAGAGATCTTCTAGTGCGACTAACCAGTGATTTAGTGATTTCTTATTGTAAAAAGTGTTCTTAATAAATATTGTGTTATTTTTGGTAATTAATCGAGTACTTTAATTTATTTAATACCCAGCTCGTAACAATTTGGTGTCAGAAGCGGGAATAAAGTATGCCGGTTTTACCAAAGGAAGACACGGAAGGTATCCGAACTAGGAGTCAGCGCCAGCAAGAGGCTGATCAGAGGCGATTTGGAAGTGCACAACTGCCTACATCGGAAGATCAGCAGCCAGCTATGGAAACCACGCCGTCCACATCGGCAGCATCTCCAGATATCACGGCCCTAATGGCAATGCTCCAAGAGCAGGCCCGCCGCCAGGAGGAGCAGGCCCGCCGCTTGGAAGAGCAGCTGCAGCGGGACAAGGAGGAGCAGGCCCGCCGCCAGGAGGAGCAGGCCCGCCGCCAGGAGGAGCAGGCCCACCGCTTGGAAGAGCAACTGCAGCGGGACAAGGAGGAGCAGGCCCGCCGCCAGGAGGAGCAGGCCCGCCGCCAGGAGGAGCAGGCCCGCCGCTTGGAAGAGCAACTGCAGCGGGACAAGGAGGAGCAGGCCCGCCGCCAGGAGGAACAGATGCTCTTGTTAAAAGGCATACATGAGACTTTCGGCAAAGAAATCAAGGTAGTGAAGGATCAGGTTCTTCAACACGAGAATCGTATCACTGAGGCCGAAACTCAAATTGCTGACGTGAAGAAGGCCTTAGGAAACCTTAATGTTGGAGACGGAGCGGCGACTATAGTAACTGCTGCTCCTTCGGTACGGGGGTTCAAAGTACCGCCGTTTGATGGAACATCTTCGTGGTCAGCCTACAAGATTCAGTTTGAGGCTGTTATGACGGCAAACGGCTGGACAAAGGAACAAGCTATGACCGCGCTCACCTTGGGTCTTCGAGACCAGGCTCTAACCGTCCTCGAAGCCCTCGGTAAGAAGGTAACCTATGAGCAACTGCTGGAGGCATTGGAGGCAAGATATGGTGACGCTCATCTGGAGCACGTGTTTCGTGCACAGCTGAAGGATCGTGCCCAACGCATCGGTGAAAACTTGCAACAGTGGGCTCTGGAAGTTGAGAAACTGGTCCGTAAGGCATACCAGTCTGCACCTGCGCTCGTTGACGGGAATCTGGTGCAAGCTTTTATCGATGGCATCCGTGACCTCGAAGTTAGAGCTGCTGTGAGACTTGGGCACCATGAAACTCTCAAGGACGCTCTGGCCCATGCTTTGGAGGTGGAAGCTGTGAGACAAGACCATCGGTCTCATCGGGTCCGGGAGGTTGTGGCATCACCTCCGCGGGACCGATTTAAGGGGTACAGCCCTAGATGCTACGCCTGTGGTGAAAAAGGTCACCTTCGGTCCAGCTGCCTTAAGCGAAGCATAGGAAGAGAATACGAGCGGTTTCAGGAGAATAAGGCGGTTGATAGTACTGCCCGACAGCAGCAGGGCAGAGCTGCTGTGAGACTTGAGCACCATGAAACTCTCAAGGACGCTCTGGCCCCTGCTTTGGAGGTGGAAGCTGTGAGACAAGACCATCGGTCTCATCGGGTCCGGGAGGATGTGGCATCACCGGTGCGGGACCGATTTAAGACGTACAGCCCTAGATGCTACGCCTGTGGTGAAAAAGGTCACCTTCGGTCCAGCTGCCCTAAGCGAAGCATAGGAAGAGAATACGAGCGGTTTCAGGAGAATAAGGCGGTTGATAGTACTGCCCGACATCGCAGTGGAAAGTCTCACGGTAACGCAGACGCATTATCAAGAAGACCTTGCCTTGAAGACTGCAAGCACTACGCCAAGCAAGAAGTAAAGGAAGCTGTTCCTATAAGGACGATAAAGACGGACCTTAGCAAAGAATGGAAGGAAAGCCTGCAGCAAGCACAGCAAGAGGATGCAGATATCAAACCAATTCTCGAGTGGATTAAAGCTGAGACTCCTAAGCCACACTGGAGCGAAGTTGCATCGCTGAGCTCGACCACGAAGAGTTATTGGGCTCAATGGGATAGTCTAGTCATCCAGGATGGAGTCTTGTGCCGTAAATGGGAAAACGCTCGAGGAGACAGCTGTCACCTGCAAATGGTTGTTCCTAAAGCTAAGATACCAGTGGTCCTGCAGCTCTACCATAACGGATGTTCAGGAGGTCATATGGGAGTTAAGAAGACATTGTTAAAGATAAGGGAAAGATTCTACTGGATTCATTGTCGTGATGATGTTGAGGACTGGTGTCGCAAGTGTACCAGTTGTGCGGCCGTGAAGGGACCTCATACACGTAGCAGAGGCGCATTGAAATTGTATAATGTTGGTGCACCCTGGGAAAGAATTGCTATAGACGTGGCAGGACCGTTTCCTGAAAGTGAAAGCGGAAACAAGTACTTCATGGTCGTAATGGATTACTTCACTAAGTGGCCAGAAGTCTTTGCCATTCCCAACCAAGAGGCATCAACAGTTGCAGATAAATTAGTGCACGAAGTCTTCTGTCGTTTTGGAGTGCCTTTAGAAATCCACAGTGACCAAGGAAGAAATTTTGAGTCTCAAATATTTCAAGAAATGTGTCGAGTGATGGGTGCTCACAAAACCAGAACCACCTCTTACCACCCACAATCGGACGGAATGGTGGAACGATTTAACCAAACACTAGAGAGGTATCTGGCAAAAGTAGTTGAAAGTAAGCAAAAAGATTGGGACAAACACATCCAACCGTTTCTTCTGTCATACCGAAGTGCAGTCCACGAATGTACTTCCGTAACACCAGCTTTTGCAAACTTCGGAAGAGAACTACGGTTGCCCGCAGACTTGATCACTGGAATACCCCCTGATACCCCGCGAAGTATAACGGAGTACGCGAATGACTTGCGGAACAAGATGAATGACATTTATGAGCATGTCAGACAATCGGGCCAACAAATGTCTGAAAAGATGAAAACCCGTTATGACCGGAAAGCGAATAATAAGGGCTTCGAAGAGTGTTCGCTAGTATGGCTACATAATCCAGTTCGCAGTAAAGGGAGATCTCCGAAGCTACAGGCAAAATGGGATGGGCCATACCGGGTAGTCACTAAAATCAATGATGTTACCTACCGGATACAGAAGTGTCCAAGAGGCGCCCCAAAGATAGTTCATGTAGATCGACTGGCGCGATACTATGGAACCGATAATGCTCGGGACGAGCATGTCTTAGGAGGGGGCAGTGTTGCGCCATAACCAGATGAATCTCGTGTCCACTAGAATAATCGAGAACTGTCGAGGACAACGCCATCTAGTGTCGGAAAGCGCGCAACTGTGTGCATTATGACGATTACTCGACGCTAGATGGCGCTACAAGCAGCTCTAGAGTAATCTATTTAGCCTAGAAACTTCGATCGAATGTTTTCGTAGTTTCGAGTAATTTCCACGGCCATATAAAAGCGGAACGTGTTGGCCGTAGGGACAGTATTGTTTCACGATACAGCGGATAAACATCGAAGAGATCTTCTAGTGCGACTAACCAGTGATTTAGTGATTTCTTATTGTAAAAAGTGTTCTTAATAAATATTGTGTTATTTTTGGTAATTAATCGAGTACTTTAATTTATTTAATACCCAGCTCGTAACAATATATTATCCTAATTTGGGAGATGGTTTAAAAAAATATCAAGTGATTAGGAGGCTCAATGATACAGAAGCATCACTAGGTCGCCATGATGTGGGTCACCATGGTGCATTGCCTGCATTCGCAATGAGTATGGTGACCACCACTCTTGGATTCTGTTTATTCTTTAGTCTTTACAACAGGCAGAGTATATATATATATACACTCTCCTTAGAAAAGAGGTTCTGGTCTACTAATGCATCCTGTCCAGGCGAGTGTGAGCATATTAATATATATGTATATATTTGCGGATATCCCCTCGGATGATTCCGTCTGGTGGCTATGTCGGACTCGAAACGAAAAACCGTACACCGTCTCGGATACTAAAAGCCGAATGGAAACCATCTAAAAATATATTAATAAGCTCACACTCACCTGGACAAGATGCTTTAGTAGACCAGAACCTCATTTCTGAGGAGAGTGTGTCTAGCAGTGGTCTAGTAAAATCTGTGAAGATTACCAGGAAGACTATCATCGGCCAGATCAATGGCCGATGATAGTTCCTTATCACTAAGTTACAATTCTACTGTTCCATCATCTTCCTAGCCTTTATTATTCTCAAGATTGTTTTGAGTTGGCTACCAGTTGAAACGGTTTTATGTGAATATCAGTTTTTCCACGAAGCGACTGGCGTCGATCTATGAACTGAATTCGAAGTTTGAACTAGTTGTCAATATATTTGTTTTTATAGGGGGCAAACGAGCAGACGTATCGCCTGAATGTAAGCGATTACCGCCGCCCATGGACAACCGCAACACCAGAGGCGTCGCAAGTGCGTTGCCGGCCTTTATTGCACAAGTGATTGCACTGTGATTGTACACATTTCGTTACCCGGCTTAACCTCTAAACTTCCAACCAATGGCTGTTATTGAGAATTACTTGTATGAAAAAAATCAATAAATAAAAGCTGACTTCAAGAACTGTATGGGCCCACAGGAAGCACCAGTTTAATAAGAAAATAATCGTCATAATCGGTTCACTCAGTTAAAAGTTCTGAGGTAACAAACCAAATGTTTGTATGATCTGCAAATATTTGTTTCGGAGTTTCGGTGTTTTCTATGTATAATGTGTGTGTATTTACAAAAAAAAGGTATATAAGTATTTGTGTTGTTTGTATATATCAGTTGTGTAGGTACCCATAACACAAGCTCAGCTTAGCTTGGGACTAGATGGCGTTGTGTGTTAGATGTCCGGCATATCACTACATAGTATAAAACAAAGTCGCCTTTTCTGTCCCTATATCCCTATGTGCGCTTAAATCTTTAAAACTACGCAACGGATTTCGATGCGGTTTTTTCCAATAGATAGAGTGATTCAAGAGGAAGGTTTATATGTATAATACATGCATCATATACTAAGGCAACATTGCTAATTTTAGAGGTTTCTATTTTATGCCCGTGCAAAGTCGGAGCGGGCCGCTATGTTTTTATACACAACGTTCATAGTTTTTCTGTAGTGTATTTAATTTAGTATCAGCATTGCACCCGTGCGAAGCCGGGGCGGGTCGCTAGTTTATTTATAAACATAAAAAAATACAATCGAATTAAGAATCTCCTTCTTTGAAGTCGATTAAAAACCAAACAACATTTTTGTCTGCAGTTGCTGCCGTCTATCTGCTGTCCCCAATAAAGCTAATAAAAGAAGGATGTGGAAATCAAATAAATTGTACAATTGATTAAAAAAACCCCATTTTATTACCCCATCATTACTTCCAATCGCAGCTTCCTTCTGTGGTCCACTATCACATATCTTCATATTTTATAACCCTACTTTCGATACAAACATTTACTAATATTTAACGTAACTTTATACTAATCACGAATAAAGCCATTACTATTACGCTATGTAACTTAATACCTAAGCAGAGGTGGAAAAAATAGTTCTGGAGGTGTACAAAGACGTATAGATAAACACGTTCGGAGATTTTACGACCGCCATTAGCATTTAACATGAAAGTTTTTAGTTTTCCTTTCTGTGGTTATTGATTTGGGTTTTGTAATGGTAGATACAGTTATATGTTGTGTAGTTTGGATAGTTTAAACTGTGGAAGGTATGTTTTATTTTACTTCCCATTTTATTTTATAGTTTGTGTTATTGAGTTGCCATATTTTCATTTTTTACCTGGACACATCAAAAATAATACAAGACTTAGTTTTATCGACTAAACTGCTCCATTTACTAATAAATTTAGCATGAAATACTTTGAATCACAAATAAGGAGATATAGTCCGGGATCCCCGGAACAAATTTTAGAAGTTATTACTATCAAGCTCGTTTTTACTTTTACAAAAAAAATCGGTTATAGTAGCTAACAGGGGTAGCAAGGACAGAAAGATTTTGAGCGCAGGACCGGGATAACATGTCACACAATTTGTAGGACAATGTGGTTGTTAAATTTTATAAATATTAACTAACATTATTACTTACTAGCTGACCTACGCTACCTCGTTTGCGTCTTATACCTATTGCCCGTGGCGTGAAATTTTTTCCCCGTTTTTGAAACATTCTTCATTGGTGCTCCGCTCCTATTAGTAGTAGCGTGATGATATATAGCCTATAGCCTTCCTCGATAAATGGACTACCCAACACCGAAAGAATTTTTCAAATCGGACCAGTGGTTCCTGAGATTAGCCGGAACAAATAGACATTCAGACAAAAAATTTAAAATATTTTGGTATGTGTGCCGTATATACATTCATATGCATGTAGTAGAAAGCGTTTATTTTAATATTACAAACAGACACTGCAATTTTATTTATTTGTATATATAGATTGGAAATAAACTATTAGTCCTATAAATAATATAAATGTATCCTTCCAATCCGTCCAATATGTAAAGATTATAATTAATATTTATATAATTTAACAGACACATTGTCCTACAAATTGCGTGGTGTTACCCCGCTCCTACGCTCAAAAGGTTTTGTTCCTAATACTCCTGTTAGTTACCACAATCATAAATGTTTGTAAAAGGATAAGTGGGTGTTTCCCTAAAATAAAGCCACTTACGAAAAATTATCATGATAGTAATAATTTGTAAAATAGGTTCTGAGGATCCCGGACTAATAGGCTATTCTATACTGCGATACCTGATATACTCGCGGGCGAAGCTTGATCAAAAACTAATAATAATATAAATTCGAAAGTAACTCTATCTGTCTGTCTATTTGTAATGCTTTCGCGAGTAAACCGCTGCACCGATTACAATGAAATTTGGCATGGAGATACCTTGATTCTCGAGGAATGACATAAGACCATGCTTCAATAACCGATATATACGTTGACAAAACCTATTTTTCTATAGAATGGAACCCTGTCAATCACCAAGTGAGAACTATCAACTGCTACTGACACCATTGGAGACCCCCCACTGGTTCTATAATCAAACCACAAACTAGTACAAAGTTATTGACGGAGTTTGAACGTTGAACTGACGTATTTATCATTTGTCAAGACCACAATGTTTCATCTCCTTATAGAGAGCTGGGAAATAATATAAATAAATATTTCGAACATCTAACACACAACGCCATCTAGTCCCAAGCTAAGCAGAGCTTGTGTTATGGGTACTAGAGAACTGATATGAATAGGGGAGAGTTGGATAATACCGCGCGGTTGATAATTCCGCGCGTATGCGTAGTTCAAAAACTATCCACTACTTCTGCGAATCAGTGCGTATACATCGAAGCCGGACATGCCTACATCCCTCCCCGTGCACCGCCATTACGGTTCTCGCCACGACGGACATAACACGCGCCGTAGTTGATTTTTTCGTTATTCCTTATAATTTTTCGTGTACTTTCGGAAAGAGGTAAGTAATCTGTATTTATATTGTAATACTTTGATACTATACATTTTTAATGCTTGTATTCTGTAGAATTCATGTCAGAATACGTTTCTACGTACTATAATATTTGCCATATAATTTTGAGGTTAAAAAATAAAATGATCAAGTTTGATAATTCCGCGCCACGGGCGCGGTATTATCAAACTTGATATAATACCTACATACAAATTAAAATAATGTAGCTTTATATATTATTTCCGTTTTAGATGGACCAATCTGTGCCAAAGAAAAAGAAGAAGTCATGGGATCCCCAAAATTTGAAAGCTGCACTGGAGGCTATACGAAGCGGAAGTATAATAAAGACAGCAGCTAGGAATTTCAGTATCCCTGAATCAACAATTAGGGATCTACTTAAGTTGCCGGAAAATTATGACCCCCCCATGAGGAGAAAGGCCACATTTACAAAAGAAAAAGAGAAAGAAATGGTTTCATTTATAACTGTAATGGCAAAGAAGTTTTATGGGATAACTCAGCAACAATTGCGTACATTGGCATACGACTTTGCCGTTGCAAAAAATATTAAAAATATTTTTTCGTCAGAGAAAAAGATGGCTGGAAAATGTTGGGTGTATTCCTTTTTGAAAAGAAATCCTGGAATTTCTTTAAGGCTTCCCGAGCCAACAAGCCTAAACAGGGTTTTGGGATTTAATAAATCCGAAATAGCCATTTTTTTTACTAACCTGGAGACACTCATGTCAAAGCATAATTTTCCAGCCAATAGAATCTCTAATGTTGATGAGACTGGCATTAGCAACGTACAAAAACCAGGTAAAATTTATGCTCCAACAGGACTTAAGCTAGTCGGAAAGGCTACAAGTGCAGAACGTGGCCAGAACGTCACAGTTGTATGTGCACTTAGCGCAACAGGAATATATGTCCCTCCGATGTTTATTTATCCACGACAGAGAATTAAATCTTCCCTGAAAATTGGTGGCCCACCGGGAGCACTCTATGAATGCTCTAAATCTGGGTGGATAAATGAAGAGCTTTTCACGAAATGGTTGCATCATTTGGCTAAAAATATTGGGGCTCATAAGCAAAATCCAGCGCTCCTTATCCTAGACAATCATTGCAGTCATCAATCGCTCGACGCATATGAATTTTGTCGCGAAAATGGAATCCATCTCTTGTCTCTACCTCCTCATACATCACATAAGATGCAACCACTCGATGTAACATTTTATGGCCCATTAAAATCCGCTACTATCCATTGTCAACCCTGGGCACGATATTATCAGACCCGTTTGACAATATCGCGACTTTATACTTTTTTGTTAATTGGCAATAATTACTTTTTGTTTAAATTTTTTATGTTTTTGTTATATGGTAAACGTACCTGAATAAATGTCCTACTAATTACTTAATTTTATTTCTTTTAATATCAATCAGTTTCCTAATTATAGGCCCAAGTCCTTAGGGGCTCGGTATTATCCAACTCTCCCCTACATATATACTTTTTTTTTGTAAATACATACATATTATACATAGAAAACACCCAAACTCCGAAACAAATATTTGTAGATTACACAAACATTTGGTCCGACCCAGGATTTGAACTCGAGACCTCAAGCTCAGCAGTCGCATTCACTACCACTGCGCCAGCGAGGCAGTCAATGAGTTAGCATAGAGATACTTTGATTCTCGCAAAAAATGGTTGATAAGGACAGGAATACATATCAGAATCTAGATGAACAAGTACCTTTGCTCGCTATGTTTTTTTGGTAATTTTTCTAGAAATGAATCCTAGCTATATCAAACTTTTAGAAAGAGTGACCATGAGTTTCTTTTTGCCAGTATTCTTCTCATAAGGCTCTACGCACTTTGAAACTGGAAGTTATGGATCGTCACAAGCAGGCAGTAGATTTTGGTATTTTCACCATATTTACCTTGACAATCCAGTACATGATGTGGCGTCTGTTTGTGGCGTCTGTTTGTGTCGATCTATGATTTTCAACTGTAGCTTCAATTTAACGTTCACAAATGTTACTTAATGTCTTAATTGAATACCTAAATGATTTGGAATTTGAAGCTCGATCCCGAAAACCCTCTTAGATTAGGGATATTAAAACGAGTTTTAATAAAGTAACCTTTAATTCACGATTTTAAGCACTTTTATTAAAATTTAGATATTAGTAAGTTGTATTTTTTGTATGGGACTTATCCCGCCCACCACTATAACTTCTGTACACCAGGATCAACAGCAGTGAAATATTATGGGTCCTAAGTGAGCTATATTTAAATTCTATAGTATATATACATTTATAAACTATTGAACTATTTATTTTTTTATTTATATTACGTTCATTGTACCAAAGACTACATTCCCAGAGGATATGATGAGCCAACTGTTCAAAGTAAATCGAAGTATACTAGCAAAACACACATTTAAGTGGTCGCCTCGTCATTTTTTACTGTGATGAGTGCTGTAAGTTCATACCCCATATGGGACAACACATCGCATGATCCATGAATTGTTTTTCCAAGTCTGCGTGTTTGTGTCATATAGGATATTTTCTTAATTCGGGCGTTGTCTTTGAAAAAGAAAGTTCATCGTGAGCAACGACGGAACATGAGATTTATATATAATAGAAAATACCATTTATATACATAATGCCGTCTATATAGTATACTAGCTGATCCACGTGACCTCGTTTGCGTCTTATATAGCCCGCAGCATGAAAATTTTCGCAAAATAAGTAACTTTTCTGGTTGATTTTACACCGTTTATCCGAAAAACCCAAATATCTTACGGAACCCTATTTTTTTTCAAAATAAAATATAGCCTATGTTACTCGTGGATAATGTAGCTTTCGAATGGTGATAGAATTTTTAAAATCGGTCCAGTAGTTTTTGATCCTATTCATTACAAACAAACATACAAACAAAGTTTTCCTCTTTATAATATTAGTGTAGATGTATAGGAGTGGACTGTTACTAATATTTCAGGATGAAAACAATACAATAAACAACTTCTTACACCATTTTCCTGCCTTTTCTGAATGTTTTTAAATCTGTGGTATAGCGGGGCTAACGAGCGAACGGGTCACATCATGGCAACAGACATGACCGCCATCTTGCAATACAAGAGTTACAAGTGCGTTGCCGACATTCAAGTCTCCTCCAATCATCAAGGAAAGGGAAAGGTTTGGAATAGGTCTCTGGGTAAATAACAACGAAGATTTTGTTTAACACCATTCTTCCAAGAGACTGTGATATCACTCCTGTCAACCCTAACTCATAAGTGACAATTCGTAGAGGTAGCTCAAGGTCCTGTCTATACTGAAATTCACCAGAATTAATACAGCTATCTTCAAATTAAGCAGAGCTGGTACTATACCAAGTAGACAGTCTGATGAAATACTTATGTGTTTATTATAGTAAATACATACATATTTATTATATAACATATTGTACACCTGTGATCACAAATAAAGATGGATTTTATAACAAATATAAAACACTCAAACTCCGAAACAAATATTTGCAGATCATACAAACATTTGGTCTGAATTGAGAATCGAAATTGAGAACTCAAGCACAGCAGTCGCGTACGCTATCACTGGTCGTGACAACCAACAGATTCAGTTCGAATTGATTTTTTATTAAATAAATTCTTCTCTAGACTTTAATAAGTCTATGTTGTGAGAACGAAGATTGCCGACAAGAGCCGATTTGAGCCGAACGCTTCCGATCTTAATCGAGGCTCGTTCGGGGCATTTTATACGGCGTGTGCGCACTATATCAGTAACCTGATACTTTTACAATATACCCGAGACTTTTATATCTCGTAAGGACCCTTTAGGTTTGAATTGAAATGTTCTACGTGATTTTTCATTGTGGACGTGGGATTTTGGGTTCCGTAGGCGGGATTTCGGGGATCATTAGACATATGTGTATTATGTCATAATTTTAATGCTATATTTATACGTACATACATAAAGTCAAGGCTTTTGCTGAAATTTCTTTCCAATTTTTTTTTTTTTTCAAGGATGTCTAAGTTCAGCTATATGACCTCTATCTAATTTGGGAGGCTTGGAGGAAGAATTGAGAAAAATAAATAAAATTAGAGTGTATGTTTGTAATATTAAAGGTTATGTTACTCAATGCAGATGTATGTTTACACGGTACATATACCAAAATGATATTTTTTACATTTTTTGTCTATCTGTTTGTTGATTGACTAATCTCTGGAACGACTGCACCTGGACTGACGGAACTTTCACTGGTAGGTAGCTGATGATATAAGGAATAACTTAGGCTACTTTTTTTATACTAGCTTCACCCGGTAGGACAATAACCGCGGTAAAGCTAAAGCTAGTAAGAAATAAAACAACGTAACCATAAAAAAAACTTTATATAAGTCCTTTTGAGCGACTTTACATAAACGAGTAGGTATATATTCTAGCAAGTAATTTCTATACGAGCGCCATTTTAATTTTCTAACTTATTTTGGTAGGTACGTCCAAAATAAAACTAGATAAAGATCTTTACCTAAACAATGCTTATGAACACTGTATAGTCTGTATACCTAATTAGAATAAATTAAAATTTAGATTACAAGGTCTATATTTTTATTGGTTCAAGAAAATGGAGTTTGTAAAACATTTAGGTAAATTTAAACACGTTACATGCGACAACGATGGTGTGCTATAACATTTAATAACATTTATTTCAACCATTGATATTAATCTTAAGGTCTGATCGTAACAAACGGGCTAGATTCCCGGATCGGACCAAATGTTTGTATCTTCTGCAAATATTTGTTTCGGACTTTGGGTGTTTTCTATGTATAATATGTATGTATTTACAAAAAAGTATATATGTATTCAGATGCTCTAGGTTCCTCACTCTCACAATCCGACGGAAGGGCGGTTTCAGGCGCAAGACCAACGGTTTTACGTGTTCGTCAAGGCACGGGGGTTCAGTTCCCAACTTCAAACTTTGTTCTATTCATACATCAAACGATGTTAAGTATTTCTATAACTCAATCGAACCCAAGAACTCTTGTTCGACATTCGCAAACACTAACCGTTACAGCAAAGGGGTAGTTTGGCTTTTAAAAGCCCACTGCTGTAAATACTCTCCTTAAATAAATAAATATTCCGGACATGTAACACACAACGCCATCAAGTCCCAAGCTAAGCAGAGCTTGTGTTATGGGTACTAGACAACTGATATAAATACGTATATACTTTTTTTTTGTAAATACATACATATTATACATAGAAAACACCCAAACTCCGAAACAAATATTTGCAGATCATACAAATATTTGGTCCGACCCGGGAATCGAACCCGAGACCTCAAGCTTAGCTGTCGCATACGCTACCACTACGCCACCGAGGCAGTCGAGCCGACCTTAGAAAATATATTTTCGCCTACATACATCTATTTAACTATGTACTAAAAGAAATTAAATACTTTTCCAACACGTAAGATTCTACAAATAAATAATTATACATCACGCTGAATCAGTAGTATCACATAACAATAATTCAGCCGGGAATGAACCCCGATACGATCGATAAAGCCATCGTTTATCTATAAGCGTCGGGCACAAAAATAAATATACGAAGTTAGTTAACGCCTTGAATAACATTAATAAAATAAGTAATGTTATTATAAGTAATAAATAAAACATTTATTAGTAGTTCTAGTAACTAAATTATAGGTCTGTTTGTATGTTTGTTTGCGATATTAAAGTTATGATAACTTGCTTGCGTTGGTTATTGGCCGTATTGTGTTGTAACGAAGCGTCTGAAGGACTGATCGTAAGCAAACTTTAAAAGATAGACATACTGTCGCGGACTTTTTGTAGAACTTTTAAACGGCAACAACTTTTAACCGCGGGAGAGCCACGCTTCGGCAAGAATGGGCCGGCTCGACCGGAGTGATACCACGGCTGTTCGTTTGCCCACTATTCAATAAAAAAAAAACCATACATCATCATGCTGCGACCAAAAGGAATGGAGTATTAATAAAAAAAATGTTGCAAAAGCGGGGGATTGATCCTTTTGAGAACTTTAATTGTGTGCGCTGCATGAACAGTAACAGTTTTAATAAAACAATAGATATGTAAAAAATCAAGCGAGCATAAGCATCACCTGATGGTAAGCGATTACCGCCGCCCATGGACACCCGCGACACCAAAAGCATTACAAGTGCGTTGCCGACCTTTGGGCGATGGAGAGAGGGAATGGGGGAGGGGTTGGGGTATGGGCCTCCAGTATCCTCACTCGCTCGGTGAAACACAGCGCAAGCGCTATTTCACACCGGTTTTCCGTGAGGCCGTGGTATCACTCCGGTCGAGCCGGCCCATTCATGCCGAAGCGTGGCTCTCCCACGAATTGATAGTCTATAGGCTTCATCAATAACTGGGCTATTGTTTTTAAATTAAACCAGTTCTTAAGAGATTAATGTGTTCAACTAAACAAACCAAGTAACTCTCAAGTTTTATAATATTAGCATAAATTGACATCAACAGTATTTTAATACTTATTTATTTAATTGTTATTTAAAGAAACTTTTGAGACAATCGTAGAGAATGCATCTATAATTTACTATTTACAAAGCTCGTTAAAAGCTCTACTGACAGGCACAATATTCTTTTTAAGCCTACAATAGTCACTGTACTCTGCCTGGTGGAAAGCATAAGCAGAATCCAAGAGTGGTGGTCACCATCCTCATTGCGAATGCAGACAACAAAACAATACAGCATAGTGACCTATTAGATACTATGGGAATCTATTGAAATGTCTTTTTTTTTTCTTTTTTTTTAAAAAGACAACTCCCGCATTCGGAATATACATCCTGTGTCGCGGGGGACTTTACAAACATATATGTAACGGACATAAAGAACACCCAGACTCAGGACAACATTTTGTGGATCACACAAAGGGATGTCCCACGTGGGATTTGAACTCACGGCACTTGGCGCAGTAGCAAGCGGCGTAGTGACCGCTTAAACCAACCAGGCCAACCGTGCCTCTGTATTAATGGGCCTCCGGTCTCGCACTTATCGACGAAACACAACAGCACGAATGTTGTCATTTTAGGTTGATCTTATGTGCGAGGATAATAACACCTGGGCTATCTACAAAGCGTAGGTGGCCCGACGTACGTCGGGGTTCCAGGGTTTTCCTTTCTAGGATGCACCTGGTTCCCCGGCATCTAGTACCCGAGACGGCGTGCGGTTTTAGTCGGTTCGAGTCCGACATGCCACCAGGAGTTGGTATGCGAGGGGATTTCCACACGAGGAATAAAAAAAGGGGTAAAACCACCTCGGTCGAGCCGGCCTGTTTGTGCAGAAATCAGCAGTTACTGCCGATTATTAATGATGCTCTTGGTACAATGTAGAGAGGATTGTGCCGGAGCATTTCTGGTTACCAAACGCTCGTGATTATCACAAACTGGGAGTAGAACCTCTTACCTATGACTCTGGATCTCTACCCGCTAGATCAACAGGTAAGTGATAGTCGAGCCTACAATTGTACCAAGTGGTTTGATCATCAAAATGCCATTGCGGTTCATATCAGGCATCGTTTCTCGGAATCCCTCAATCCTGCAGGTTCGAACCCCTGCTGTGGCGGTAATTCACGCCGCTCACACCTCGCAGGCACTGTCAGAGTGGATGTACTGGTTTTGATACTTTATCATTTCTTAACGTAGACACTGTTACTTTAATTTATGAACTGGTTTTCTAGTATGTTTTATTTATCGATGTGTAGATGGATTAAAAAAGAAAACTGTTTCCACTTGATTTCTAAAGACTCGATTGTGATGGGATCTACTCATTATTAGAAAAAAAAAATAAAGTTATAAAATTAAGTAAAGTACTAGAAAAGGGTTTATAAGTTAAATAATAAAATAAATGATTTAAAGGTTAATTGTTTCATCAGTGATTACACCCAAATAATTAGAGTTTTACATCTTTTCATTCTTAATAATATGATTGTTTTAAAACAAAAGCAGTTTAAAAAATAGGGGTTAATTTTATTTCTCTTTTGCATACACATGCACATACAGGCACACAAATACAGGAATACAAAATTCGTACAGGAAAAGGTAATACTCGTATTTAGAAACATCTACATTTTGCTGCTAGTAATAAGAAAAAAATAAAATACTGGGATTTTTCAATAATAATCTATTTAGCGAGCTATCTGTTGGTTTTGGCCAGCTTTTAGCGACACTTGACCATTAACTACATAACTTTTGGCTGTATAAATATTAGGAATTAATAAACTGTTCATTAATATTATAATTATTAATATATTATATAACACATTTGCGTTTAATCCATCCAGATAAGCCATATTACTTTTTTATAATTGCACGCCTTTAGTTTTTGTCTTTTTAATATTTTATTTCTTTTATTGCATTGCTGGCAAGTTGTATGAGTAAAGTATCAAGACTAGTAATGCTGCGCCTGCGCAGTAATATATTGATGATGCTGTAACAGTCTATTGTGATCTTTTGTTAGATTATGATAAGTGAGATAACTTATTCCTGTGTTAATATAAACGTCTTACAAACAACATAAAGTGGAGGTGGCTTTATTTCTAGACCCTTTATTGGTGGTGGGAACCACTGATTATCCATCTTGGGAAAGCCATTCATTGTTATAAATGGACCGGTTTAACAGGAGTACTGACAGAAAACTAGTATTAAGTTCCATTTTTTATGTAATTAGTGGCAAACGAGCAGACGTATCGTCAAATGGTAAGCAATTACCGCCGCCCATGGGGTATTCAACATCACAGGCGTCATAAGTGCGCTGCGAGCCTTTGGGGATGGGTAGAGGGATGGGGGAGGTTCACATAGAAAACATCCAAACTCCTTAACAAATATTTGCAGATCATACAAACATTTGGTCCAACCCGGTAACCGAAACCGAGATCTCAAGTACAGCAGTCATATACGCATTACACCACCGAGGCAATACGCTTTGAAGCTTTGCTCTTCCATGCGAGAAACCCGAGTACGATATAGAAGCGTCTTCCATACTTAACGAACACTTCGACAAATAAAAAAAACAGTAGAAGTGTTCATAAGCACGCCTCACAAGTCATAGTTTGTTTTACATGATAATTGTGTAGAACTTACGAGTCGAGTTAAACATTATTTGATTTATAACTTTATAAACCGCGTCTTTAACTATATATACTTACATAATAATAAACTATATAAGGCTATAAGCATACTTTATATATAGGTACGTAATATATTTTAGCACTAACATTTAAATAAACAATTCTGGTAGGTATAAGAGAGAGTTTTTATACTTTACTAGCTGACCCACGCAACCTCGTTTGCGTCTTCTATTGCCCGTAGCGTGAAAATTTTCCCCATTTTTTGAAACATTCTTCATTGGTGCTCCGCTCCTATTAGTATTAGCGTGATGACATATAGCCTATAGCCTTTCTCGATAAATGGACTATCCAACGATTATCTACTCCAACGCACATATGCACACTGTTTTGATATATATGATTGAATTTGAACTTTGGATAGCGGTAATAAAGTGCAAATTGACTCATTGACGTCCTAAGGAACACACGTATATTGCTTAGACAACAGTGAGTGCTTGTAATATATGAACTTTATACAATAGCAATAAAGCTCAAATTGACTTTACGTTTTAGTTAGAAAACGTTTGTATGGGAAAAAGAAAAGGGCTGTTTTAGGATTTTTCCGGCCATTATTCGATTTTTTCTCGTCGTAAAAACCATCCTTAAACTTCAACGAACATTTAAAAAAAGATTTGGCCAAATTGGTCCAGGCGTTGTTGAGTTATGCGCTTACCAACACATTGAGCGATTCATTTTTATATTATAGATTGGTTACACACAGCATATAGAATTAAATTAAATATTCCAAACAAAAAAAAACAAAAATATAAAATACTAACATTTATGAGGCTTGCAACAATTGACGTAAGTCAAATGACGTGGCATTGATGACATGTCACACGATTCATTTGATATTTTGTGGTCATTTTAAATTAAATTGAAACAATATAATGTAGATATTAAGCCACAAAACGTGAATAAATATACAATCTCAAAATAAGCCTATAGAACAGAACACTATATAATGGAAAATGTATCGAGGGCTTTACACCGTGTCCAACAAAATGGCGGACTCTCAGCATTCACTGCGATGGGTGTAAGTAACCCAACCCATTACTGATTTTCAGTATTACGCGACAGCAGTTTCAACCCCATCATTTAGATGGTTAGCGATGTGCGTTTTTCTAGAAACTTCTTGCCTCGCACAACAAAACTGTTGTATGAACTGGCACCTGCGGTATTGCCGGAAAAAATACGACTTTTAAACATTCAAGAAAAGACCATACTCCTTTTAAAAGGCCGGCAACGTACTTGTTACGCCTCTGGTGTTGCTGGTGTCCATGGGCAGCGACGATCGTTTACCATCAGACGATACATATGCTCATTTGCCACTTATCCCCTAAAAAAACACTTATTCACTACTACCGCCTATCTTTAGCATCATTTCTTAACACCTTAGACAGTCCATACGGTTTCTTTCACTTTGCTGTACAGTTATTCAAGCAAAGGCGTTATACCAGTTGTCTAGTACCCATAGTACAAGCTCTGCTTAGTTTGGGACTAGATGGCGTTGTGTGTTAAATGTCCGAAAATATTTATTTATTTATTTATTTATTTATTTATTTATTTATTTATTTATACCAATTTAATGACACATCGCCGACGACGAATGTTATATTTTGAAAGAAGGATATTCTATTTATCGTTGGAGAGCCACGGCTTCACAGAAAACCGGTGTGAAACAGAACCTGCGCTGTGTTTCACTGAGTGAGTGAGGATACCGGAGGCCCATACCCTAACCCCTCCCCCTATCCCTCTCCTCATCCCCCAAAAGCCGGCAACGCATTTGCGACGCCTCTGGTGTTGGACATCCATGGACGGAGGTAATCGCTTAAAATATCGAAATAAGGAATACTTTTTTAGTGTCCTAGTATTGTCCCCAAAAGCTTAGTCATAAAGAGGCTTTTTATGTGCCCATATTTTATCAAGTACAATATTTTAGTGGCTCTTACGCCACTCATGGGATGAATAGACAGGGAGTTATAACATGAAGTAACAAATGATTAATTAATAAATATATATTTCGAACTAGATGCTCACAACGCCATCTAGTCCCAAGCTAAGCAGAGCTTGTGCTATGGGTACTAGACAACTGATATAAGTATATATATTTTTATATAAATACGTACATATTGTATATAGAAAACATTCAAACAAATACTTGCAGATCATACAAACATTTGGTCATAGCACAGCAGTCGCATACGCTAACACTGCGCCACTGTAGTTAGGTATAACGAATAAAGCAATACTATTGAAAATAGTTGTTTTAATGCATTGGTATAACATATATTTGATTTTGTCAAGGTAGATATATATAGATTTACATTTATGTCCCCAAAAGCTTAGTCATAAAGAGGCTTTTTAGGGGCCCATATTTTATCAACTATAATATTTAAGTGGCTCTTTGTAATAGCGGCCAAGAGTTGCTATAAACTGGTTACTTTATGCATGGTATGAAGTTAAACCACAACAAACATAAACAATCAAACAGTATCAACGTAACGCCGTCCACTCCTGAACAAAAGTATTCCCAAAGAACGCTAACCATCCCGGTCTTGGACACAGCCTCCATCCACCGATCACTGAGGCACGAAGACACCCGCAACACCAGAGGCGTCGCAAACGCGTTGCCAGCCTTTGGGGGATGAGGAGAGGGATATGGGGAGGGGTTACGGTATAGGCCTCCGGTATCCTCACTCACTCGGTGAAACACAGCGCAAGCGCTGTTTCACACCGGTCGAGTCGGCCCCTGCATGCCTAAGCGTGGCTCTCCTACGATGTGACATTAAAATTCAATTTAATCGATATTAATTCGATTCGGTGATAATACGTAACCGATGGCTACTATCTACACCATACCTTACAATTCCCAAGAAAGCAGTAGAATTAGATCTTACAACTTCATCAGAAATCTGCTTTGTCTTGACCTCATAAAAATCTTAAACAATAAATAAGATTTTACTCAAAGATTCATGTACAACCCGAAAAATGTAAAAAGTACCTTAAATCTATAAAGATATGGTGCATATTTAATTGTGAATAAAGGAGTTAAATTAATGTTAAACGTGTGGGCAGCGAAATAGTTCTGCTATTGTACACAAAGCATTTAAGTCATGGAGTCAATAATAATTTAAAATGGATATGCAACTAGTTCATTATTTCTCTTCATTCCTAGGGTGTTGTAAGAGCCGAGTAAGGAAAGCAACTACACACTACAGGACAACAGCACTGTAAAGAGAATAAAACCTTGACACTCCTTGACTCCAGTCTAGGGAAAAGGCTATCTCCAGGAAGGCCGTTGACTTATAAAACCTTAAATTAGGTTATTCAGTAACAATCTCTGACCGGCGGTAGAGCTTAAGTTTATTGCTACACAGAGAAAATATTCTCGACTAATGTATAAAATCTATGTACTGTTAAAACAATTGAATTAGGTATTCATTTCTTTATAGTTTAGGAGGTAAAATGAATACATATACGGATTACCCAATGGCTTTCTGCGAGGCTAAAGTATTATCCAGGTCAAGCCACCACTGTGTGGCGAATATGCTCTTAGAGTCAATAAATATAAATAAGTATACTAGCTGACCGACGCAACCTCATTTACGTCTCCTATTGCCCGTAGCGTAATAACTTTCCCCCATTTTTTTAACATACTTTACTGATGCTCTTTTTGTTTCATATTTATTTACCTTTTAAACCTTCCCTCGACTACGAAAAATGTTTTAAAACCAAAATCGGCTAAATCGACCGAGCCGTTCTAGAGTTTTAGCGAGACGAACAGCAATCAATTTTTATATATTATAGATTTATTGACTCTAAGAGCATATTACGAGAAGGAAAACATACTATAAACCCAACCAAATAAACTTAATGGCTAGCGTAGCATTCTTTCTAAGGACAGGTAGACCTCTCCTACCTAACATAAAGGCGGTTTTATAGTGCACTACTTATGTGACTACTTGTACCTAACTCAATTTTTGTTGCCCCATGTGAACAAAACACAAGTTGTTATAAAGCACCTCATCTAATCTTATTCGTAGATCTTGTGTAGAGACTGTCACTTGATACTTTGAATATGGCGTTTAAGTCGTGTGCCTGTTTTAGGACATTATAATAAAGTAAACAGCTTCTCGGAATTTATTGATGTCTGCTACAATATTAGCGCTCTCCGTCGCTATTTTTAGTTCATCTTAGATTGTTGCTATCGATTTTGAGTCTATATTTTGAGTTGTGGTTTTATAACCAACTACTCAAAATATGAATTCAAAATCGATAGCAACTGCCCAGTGTCTAATCCAACTGCCTCGGTGGCGTAGTGGTAGCGTATGCGACTGCTAAGCTTGAGGTCTCGGGTTCGATTCCCGGGTCGGACCAAATATTTGTATGATCTGCAAATATTAGTTTCGGAGTTTGGGTGTTTCCTATGTATAACATGTATGTATTTACAAAAAAAAAGTATATCAGTATTTATATCAGTTGTCTAGTACCCATAACACAAGCTCTGCTTAGCTTGGGACTAGATGGCGTTGTGTGTTAGATGGCCGGAATATTTATTTATTTATAATGTTACTTGTTTGTGACCTTGACTGGTAAGTTACAGGTCATGGGCTCGATATTAACCTAGGACTGATAATTGTACAGTGAGCACGATTTTTTGTTCTATATATATACTATAGAACAAAAAATAGGGTTTAGTATTAATATAATGCGTAGGACTAGTAACTGTATTTAATTACAAATACACGCGCCTGGTACATTAATGTGCCGCTGCCGCGATTTCAATTAAATTTTGCAAAGATACCTACTTTGATTCTTGGAGAAAGACATAGGCCAATATTTATCGCAATAACTAACATATACGCAGACAGAGCCGTGGGTAAAAGTTGGTTTATGACAATTAACTTAATATATTATGTGAAAATTTTAGTATTTTATTTATTTATCAGAATTAAACGAGAAAATAATGAATAAAACTTAAAACTTGACTAGGTATAATAAAATATCGTATTTTAAAGTTTAAAATTAATTCGATACGAACTAGAAAATGTCGTTCGCTGATTATAAATAAATGTTTATTTTTAAATAAATATTAAGTTGGTTTGTCTCACCACAAAGTTTAAACCTCCTTATTAAACAGAGCTCCATGTCCAGCAGTGGACTCTTAAAACTGTAGATGATGCAAACAATTTTAAAGTTCATTTTTATCGATAATTTTTTGTATCGCTTTGTGGTAATTAAATAAATATTTCGGACATCTAACACACAACGCCATCTAGTCCCAAGCTAAGCAGAGCTTGTGTTATGGGTACTAGACAACTGATATGAATACATATATACTTTTTTTTGTAAATACATACATATTTTACATAGTAAACACCCAAACTCCGAACCAAATATTTGTAGACTAGCTGACCCACGCAACCTCGTTTGCGTCTTATATTGCCCATAGCGTAATTTTTTTCCCTGTTTTTGAAATATTCTTCATTGGTGCTCCGCTCCTATTAGTAGTAGCGTGATGATATATAACCTATAGCCTTCCTCGATAAATGGACTATCCAATACCGAAAGAATTTTTCAAATCGGATCAGCGGTTCCTGAGATTAGCGCGTTCAAACAAACAAACAAATACTTCAGCTTTATTATATTAGTATAGATTACACAAACATTTGGACCGACCCAGGATTTGAAGCCGAGACCATAAGCACAGCAGTCACATTCACTACCACTGCGCCACCGAGGCAGTCAATTGGCATGAGTTTGGTTATTTATCTGTTACTCTTTCACGCCTCAACTACTAAACCTGACATTTTACTAGGCTTACTTTTTAAGACGATGACCAAGATACCAACAGGCAGTCACAAGCATTAGATACTCTTTCCTAAGATACTGACAGGTTCCCACCTGTCTAGTTTGGGATGGGCTCTCCAATTGTCTCATTACAAAATATCTTATTATGACTGCCTCGGTGGCGTAGTGGTAGCGTATGCGACTGCTAAGCTTGAGGTCTCGGGTTCGATTCCCAGGTCGGACCAAATGTTTGTATGATCTGCAAATATTTGTTTCGGAGTTTGGGTGTTTTCTATGTATAATAAGTATGTATTTACAAAAAGAAAGTATATAAGTATTTATATCAGTTGTCTTGTACCCATAACTCAAGCTCTGCTTAGCTTGGGACTAGATGGCGTTGTGTGTTAGATGTCCGCAATATTTATTTATTTATCTTAGTGTATTAAGTCATTCATATGTGCCTTGTATAAATACTTTTGAAATAAATTACTATTACCTATACTAATATTATAATTCCGTGGAAGAGCCACGCTTCGGCATGTATAGGCCGGCTCGACCGGAGTGATACCACGGCCTCACAGAAAACCGGTGTGAAACAGCGCCTGCGCTGTGTTTCGCTAAGTGAGTAAGGAAACCGGGGTCTATACGCTAACCCCTCCCCACATCCCTCTCCCCATCCCTCAAAGGCCGGCAACGCAACTGTAACGCCTCTGGTGTTGCGGGTGTCCATGGGCGGTGCTAATCGCTTACCATCAGGCGATATATCTGCTCGTTTGCCTCCTTAAAAAAATCGGCTAATCAGCATCGATTTCAATGAAATTTGGCACGAGATACCTTGATTCCTGATGAAGGACATAGGCTTTCTATTGCGATAACTAATACACGAGCGAAGCCGCGGGCAAAAGCAAGTTATATTATAAGTCATCATCATCAGCCTATCGCAGTCCACTGCTGGACATTGACCTCTCCAATTGCACGCCACTTAGTTCCACCCTCGGCATCTCGCATCCAGCTCCTGCCAGCCGTCTTGCGTAAATCGTCACTCCACCTGGCCTGTGGACGTCCTACACTACGTTTGCCGAGACGCGGTCTCTACTCAAGAACCCGTTTTTTTTTTTTTTAAAAGACAACTTCCACATTAGGAATAAACATCCTGTGTCGTGGGGGACTTTACAAACATACATGAAACGGACACAAAGAAGACGAAGACGAAGACTCGGGACAACAATTCGTGGATCACACAAAGTGATGTACCGCGTGGGATTTGAACCCACGACACTTGGCGCAGTAGCAAGCGGCATGGCGACCGCTGAAACCACTCGGCCACCGTTTACTCCAACGGTTATCGGTTCTACGGCAGATATGGCCAGCCCACTGCTATGCTATGCTATGTCGATGACCCTGTTTCTCTGCCAGATCACTTCGTTTCTGATACGGTCCCTTAGAGAAACGATATTATAAGTCACTATAAAGTAATCCTACACAAACTAAACATGTACAAAATCCAAGTCTGATTCTCACGAGACATCAGAATATACATCATTCCTCAAATTATTGGCTTTACACAAACAACTTGACATGTTCAAAATGTCACCTGTACAGCTATTTAGTAATAAATGTCACTTTATGGTTTATTAATGGGTATTAAAGCGTTTTATGGCCGTTTTTAGAGGAGATCTATGTTAATAGTGACATTATTGCGTTATTTAGTTAGACTGGACGATGGTATGTTAGATGTGAGCAAGATTTTTTGGAGGTATTAAATTAAGTTAAGATAAGATACAAGATATGATTTTGGATTGTATATCTGATGGTTCTAGGTCAATTTGAATTAAGTTAGGTTTTAGAAAGTTAAGGTAACACATTAGTAATATTTCCAAACGGGGATAGATACAGAGTATCACATTCGAAGTAGATTTTTATTGAAATATTTTCATGTACGTTATTAGCTTTGTGCGCGGCTCCACCCGCATGTGTATAACCGCAGTAAGGAGTAGCTTAGGAAATACAGTCCTTAAGAATCAAAGTATGTTTGTATCAAATTTCATTGGAATTGGTTCTGCAGTTTAGTCGTGAAAGCGTAGCAGACAGACAGATAGAGCTACTTTTGAATGCGTAATATTAATATGGAAGTAAGTCTCAGAGTTATAGGAACTATAATATCAACTTTACTCGACAGCGTCAGAAAATAGGTTATGTATTTCCAGTCTATGTATATTTTATGTATATTGTAGCCTAAATTATTGATGGTTTCTTTTCTGAGAGGTAACCATAGATTTATCTTATTTGTGAGAACGATACTGAGTCTTTGAAAATCTATATATATAACAATTAAACCCGTTTTCCGTTGTAACGACATAGCATGAAAACGGCTTTACCGATTTGACTGTTTTTTTTTTGTAGTTTTCTAATACTCTGTACAAGGTTCTTACGGAAAAAAATATTAAGAAAATCTCTCAGAAAGATTGAAAAATATACATTTAATTTTGCATATTTTAATAAAAGCGCTTTACGAATGTCAACGTCATTCAATTTAAGACAAAAAACTCTATGGTGATCTATGACACCACAGAAAAAAATTACAAAAAAAAAAAAAGTAAAAAAATAAAAAAGAAAAGAAGAGAAGTATAAACATGAGAGTCGAATTGCAGGAAGACCAGTCTGGAGAAGTGTTTTCCAAACAACTGCTCGATATTGGTAATGGTATTATTGCTGTTGATACATCATCTGGATACATTACATTCCCTACCAATTTTTGATATTATTGATTCCAGTTCAAATTGAATAGGTACGCATACATAAGATAGGTCAGCTATACAAAATAAAGTAGTGCATCAAATTTACGCTAAGGCGGTACGAAGTTCGCCGGGCCAGCTAGTTATAAAATAAACAAAAAAATATTACTTAACTTCAAATATAGGCCCATACCCTCCCCAATCCCTTTCCCCATCCCCCAAAGGCCGGCAACACACTTGTGACGCCTCTGGTGTTACTGCTACGTATGCTCGTTTGCCCCATATTACGAGTACATTAAATAATATATATATCTATACTAATAATAAAGCTGAAGTGTTTGTTTGCTTGTTTGTTTGTTTGTTTGAACGCGCTAATCTCAGGAACCGCTGGTCCGATTTGAAAAATTCCTATAGTGTTGGATAGTCCATTTATCGAGGAAGGCTATATTTCATCACGCTTATACTAATGGGAGCGGATCACCAATAAAGAATGTTTCATAAACGGAGGAAAAATTTCACTAGTTAGCTAGTTTATATATATAATAAATAAATATTACTTTCACTTTCGTATAATACATCCTGAACATCAAAATGTAAGAACTCGTGTAGATTTAGTGAGGAACAACTTGTCTATGCTCGGGCCATTCCAGCTTTAATTATCTACAAGAATCGCGTTTCACACCTGTTAATAAATATAATAAAATAAATACACGACCATAATTAACGTATAATATGTTTTAATAATCCATTTTTTATGAGAGAATGACTGTTTTGATAAGATACATTTAAATATAAAACTGGCTTCAACTTTTTAAAATATGCCTATACACATATGACGCAGTGGTAGTGTATGCGACTGCTATGCTTGAGGTCTCGGGTTCGATTTCCGGGTCGGACCAAATGTTTGTATGATCTGCAAATATTTGTTTCGGAGTTTGGGTGTTTTTTGCTATGTATAATATTATGTATTTACAAAAAAAAAGTATATATGTATTAATATCAGTTGTTTAGTACCCATAGTACAAGCTCTGCTTAGTTTGGGACTAGATGGCGTTGTGTGTTAAATGTCCGAAAACATTTATTTATTTATTTATATATTACTAGGTAATGCTATAAAGACGAAAGTTTCTATGTTTGTTTGTTGCTATTTCACGCTAACGGCTGAACGAATCAAGATGCAATTTAGCACAGGGATGATTATAGACTACAATCATGTCTATAGACTATAGTAGTAGAATAGGCCGGCGCGACCGGAGTGATACCACGGCCTCACAGAAAACCGGTGTGAAATAGCGCTTGCGCTGTGTTTCACCGAGTGAGTGAGGATACCGGAGGCCCATACCCCAACCCCTCCCTCATTCCCTCTTCCCATCCCCAAATGGTCGGTAACGCACTTGTGACGCTTTTGGTGTTGCGGGTGTCCATGGGCCGCGGTAATCGCTTACCATCAGGTGATGCGTCTGCTCGTTTGGCTACTATTCAATAAAAAAAAATGTCTATTTATTCTTCTGAGAAAGAAAACAATCGCGGAGCGCAACTAGTACAAAATATAATCTGTTAATGATTAACAAGAAAAATCGTCGAGTCGTCAAAATCGGTTCACCCAGTAGAAAGTACTAAGGTAACAAACATAATAATATAAAAATAATATTCCGGACATCTAACACACAACGCCATCTAGTCTCAAGCTAAGCAGAGCTTGTGTTATGGGTACTAGACAACTGATATAAATACATAGGTATATACTTTCTTTTTGTAAATAATACATATTATACATAGATAACACCCAAACTCCGAAACAAATATTTGCAGATCATACGAACATTTAGACCGACCCGGGAATCGAACCCGAGACCTCAAGCTTAGCAGTCGCATACGCTACCTCTGCGCCACCGAGGCAGTTAAAAAAGAACAGTCGAATTGAGAACCTCTTCGTTTTTTGAAGTCCGTTAAACATATTCTTAGGAATCTTAAATCTCTTAAATAATCTTAAGATAGAAGACGGTTTTCAAAAACAAACTTAAAAAAACAGTCGAATTGAGAACCTCTTCGTTTTTTGAAGTCGGTTAAAAATTTTGTTTGTTAAGTAATTTTAAACAAAGAAGAGGTTCTCAATGTGAGTTTATGCATTTTTTTAAGAACTACAATATAAATGATTGGAGGATAATGGGTATTAAGTCCGCCGATGTACAAAGTGCATAAAGTGTAAAATAAATAAATAAATTACTTCTGTTGCAGAAGATTACCTAAACATCTAGACTCAGAATAATAATTTGTGGAATACACAAAATGTTGTCCCGTCTGTGGATCTAATCAGAACTCTGAAGCGGTAAAGTGACCAGTTAAACCACTGCTGTAGTGGTTCATCATGCGTGGAGTCAGAACTTCGACATTTGTGAACCGAATATTAGCATTTTTAACCGACTTCAAAAAAGGAGGAGTTCTCCGTTTAACTGTTTTGTTTATGTATGACCCTGCCTAAATAACTCTACTCTTCCTGATGGAAAGATAAGCAGAATCCAAGAGTAGTGGTACATACTCATTGCGAATGCAGCATGGTCATCTCTTACTCATATTTATGTCTATATTTATGACACGAATGCTTTCGCTTAAAAATACATACCTATATACACTTAATAATGACACTAATAATTTTATATATCTCGTATAGTCCATTCGCTTAGATACGGTCACCTTGATCACGTCGCTGTCCCACGTGCGGCAATCCGCCACAAAGTCAAAGGGCCCGCTGGCGGCGTCCACCCGCAAGAAAGTATGATTTGTCGGTTTACACCGTTGCTCGAATTAAAATATTCTTATTTCACAACAATAACCACAATTGCATGCGGTTGCACATACACTATGTAAACGAATGGACTATACTCGGTGGTTTAATCTTAAACTAGACAGAGCCAGTGTTGTGATAATCAGACCGCTGATAAACATACTTAAATATTTCTAATTACATTTTTTTTATGATTTAAAAGCAAACGCACAGACATATCACCTGTTGGTATGTGGGTACCGTCACACCTGCGACTTAGAAACATAAATGCGTTGCGTTCTGAGTTAGGAGTAAGTATATTCTTTTCATAAAGATTCGGAGTTCGTACAACAGAGTACATTCCTTAAAACATGGCTCAATCTCTGTGTAGGTTGTCATTTGTGTCATGTCGTTGTTAACTTATGGAGTACATTTTAGGAGTGAACATTTAAAGTTATGTATTGTATCAACTATCATCAAATTGAACAGTTTATGCGAATAGTTTCCTGAAGGAGGAAATAGTAGACACTTAAACTCATGACGTTAGCACACAACACACTCACATGCACACAACACACTCACATTCACACAACACACTCACATGCACACAACACACTCACATGCACACAATGCTCACACATACTACACTAGCATACTCTCAGACATACATTTCGAAATTTTTAATGCATATTTCACCATATTTTGTTAAAATTCTACTGCTAGTCCTATTGAAAATCGTCTTTATTCGAAAGATGCGATGCAGGCTTCGCCCTTGCGATACTTATAATAATTAACAATTGGACAGCTAACAAATATTATTATTATGTATGTATTAGGGATGTTGCGAATATTCGCATCCGCATCCGCAAATGCGGAGCATCCGCATGGATTTGGACATCTGCATCCGCATCTGCATCAGCAATAATCAATGCGGATGTTCTTGCGGATGCGAATGTTATACAAGTTGCGACAAGAAAGAAATTGGGCGGGGCCAGCGCATGGCACGTGCCGTTCGCACGTGTTAAAGATCAATTAAAAACCGAACATTTTGAGTATGATAAATACTGACAATAATGTTTTGGTTCTCCTAATGCCAAAGGCCTAAAATAATGAAAATTACTGATTTCCCGGGAAAATTTACAGCACTCCACCAGGCAGTGTTTCTAGCTAACAACTGTTTAGTAGCGTTGGTTTAATTGATGTTCCTCTCCGTAACCGTTTTGAATCAGAAAAGGCGGCAATATTACTTTTTATTAAGTTTAATGCTCCTATTTTTAACTTCATTTACTAATACGAGGAAATGTTACAAATTAAAAAAAAATAAGAGCATTATAGTTAATATTAAATTTCAATACTAAAATGTTGAGAATTACTTTATAAATTAATTGTTTTAATTCGATATTCTTAAACTATATTTTAATTGGATTATAAACATCCGCATCCGCATCCGCATCCGCGGATGTGAGCCTTTAAAAATCCGCATCTGCATCCGCTTTCGCGGATATGAAAAAATCGGCATCCGCAACATCCCTAGTATGTATGTATGTATACTAGCGTTTGCCCTCAGTATATATGAAGAGCAACGAATTGTAGATCATACAAACATTTGGTCCGACCCGGGAATCGAACCCGAAACCTCAAGCACAGCAGTCGCATACGCTACCACTACGCCACCGAGGCAGTCAAGTCACAGTGGCAGGTACATATTTCAAAAAAAGACATGAATAAAATATTGATACGTACATTTCCAATTAAACATATAAATAAATAAACACTAAAACACGACACCTATCACCATAAAATATATAAACAAAATTCGTTAATTGAAAACATTTATTTCTATCGCTACTGGGAGTAAATAAAAAAATAAACATTTTAGTTGGTTTATGAGGACGTAAAACACATTACCTCGCTCTCGGTAGTCGGTTAGAGGGCCACATGCTGCGCAAGCGCATACATAGACTAGTAAAAAATATTTTTCTTGTAGCATATTAAGTTGTATTTGTATATGAATCGTCAATATGTTTATAAGCCTTCCGTACAAAAACAGTCTTTGTTAGTAAATAATTAAATTGTTATTATTTTTAGCAGGTATTATATGTAGAATTTCGCATGTAACGATTTTATCATTTCGAAAAAAGATGGTTAACAGATTTTTCTGAAGTGAATACTTCATTAGGCGCGTTGAGCACTTTTTTGGGTGAACTGTGGAATGAGCTGTCGTCTGCGGTGTTCCCGGACTAATACGACCTTCAAACCTTCAAGAAAACAGCGTACTCCTTCCTAAAAGGCCGGCAACACAACGCCTCTGGTATTGTGGGTGTCAATGGGCGGCGGTAATCGCTTACCATCAGGCGATACGTCTGCTCGTTTGCCCTATATATAAAAAAAATCATGAAACTCTCGTCATCATCACTGAACGTTCCCCATGAGCTATATGTATACTATGTATGTATATATTTGTACTTTTTGGGTAAACAAAAAGAGTAAATCTTGCGTCAACCTCACCACATGCTTCGTTTGAGTAAGTGTATATACATAGATATATCTCCGTGAGTTATTCTTTTGTCAGTCCCCGTAGACTGCACTGCATTTTGAAGTGATAACTTCATATGGAAAGGTAAACGGCTTCGTTACGTAACGCGTAACGGCCTCAGTTGGTCTAGCTTCCCATTCTCTCACGCATACGTCAGCGGTAGGCAGGCTCCTCTTATCTCACTCTAACCCACAGCTGTAAACCTTAACTTTTATTAAGTCTGGCCTTTTTTGGACTTCTCTGTATAATCTTAGATATCGTGTAACCCAAATTTCAACAAACAAACAGCCCCAGTTTAAAGCTTTTATCATAACTCTGCATTGAATTTAAATACACAATAATTTAAATTTAATTTTATAGTCTATGAACATGAAAATAATACGTTAGATTTAAACTATTTTTTTTTACTCTGGTCCTTCGTAATTAGAATTCACACCGTAGGCGTCTAATAAAGATATCATAACAGAAAAATGTAGGTATTATTTTTAAATATTCGTGTTCTACTGCAATTACTTACATAAAAACTTATGCCGTCAAAGTTATGAACTGTCTGGTAGGTATTCGAATTACAAATACATTTGTAAATTGACCATTATTTTTGCAAAACGCCATTGAATACCTTTTAAAATATGTATGCGTATACAAATTAAGTAATTATGTATATATACACGCACATACACATATCGTACCATAATCTACAACTGCTAGCAAAATTTGGCATGTGTGCAGTCCTTTGTTTAACACTAGTTGCGACTCGCGGAGTTTTTGTTTAACAAATAATGATAAATAATATTTATTTTGTATCTTTACAGATATTTTTACACGTCGGATTTTACAGATAGAAGATTTGTTGATACTTAATACTTGATATATGCTTGGAATTTTATTGTACGAGTAAAATCGGCAAGACTTGCTGCTTGCTAATAAGAGATCTTAAAATGTAAATGAATGACAAGAGTGGTTTGTTCCTTTACAACAACTGCCGCGGGTAACACCGCGGGATGAATTTAGTCCTAAATAAAAGTAGCCTAAGTCACTAGTCATCTTATATGATTTAGTTATCAAAATCGGTCTAGCCTATCCAGAAATAAGGTGGAACAAACATGCAGATAGACAGACACAAAAAATATACTTTCATATGCATGCATATGCATAATGAAAAACTTTTAATTTCAAATTACAAACAGACACTTTTATTTTATTTATCTGTAATACATTTGCGTAGTACTCCATATTTATATTTGTTTTATACATATGTGTGGTATTCATTTAAATGTATAATAAATATATGTGTGTGAGTATGTACTACGTGTATGTATAGGCCATAGACAAAATAACTAGTGCTTTAATTAAACAATTTAGAATCAGATATGTGTATGTAACAGGATGTATAATGTAACCTTATTGGTTGATAGCATTTTACCACAATAGGTTTGTCTATGATTTCCGTGAATAGCTCCGGTGACCAATAGTGGTTCTCCTGTCAATAAATTTTGACAGGTCAATAAAAATTTGTATTGAATTTGTTTGTTCATTTGGTATTAGGGCTAGGACATAACACTGGGAGTGTATACATGATCGATTTAGACCAGTTTTATACTGGTCTAAATCGACCTCGTAAATACACGTATATTATTATGTTTATTAAATCTCGACGGTCATTTCTAGTGCTTAGTGACTTTGACTATAGGTCTACTGGTACTAGAGGTCATGGGTTTGATTCCTGCCCTGGACAGTTTTTTGTGATGAACACTTTCATTTTGGTTTGGTGGTGATTGGTTCGGTACCGGGGTATAAGTTATGTATAATAAAATATTCAGAAATATGTAAATATGTTTATCGGTAGTCTGTTGGTACAGGCTTCGCTTAGTTTAGGATCAGATAGAGATTTCCACCCAGGACAGGTTTTGATCATTTGAGGTGTAATTTATCTATTACTAGCTGACCCACGCAACCTCGTTTGTGTCTTATATTGCCCGTAGCGTGAAAATTTCCCCCGTTTTTGAAACATTCTTCATTAGTGCTCCGCTCCTATTAGTAGCGTGATGAACTGCGTCTGGTCAGTAAACCGAAACCTCATTCCTAAGGCTCTCCTCTCAGCTAAGGCTAGGTCTCTACCTATATCCAGCAGTGGACCAAAGGTTGTTAATGATCGAAAGATAAAAAGTTATCAGGCACAATAAATGTCCTAAATGGGAACCGAAATCGCTAACTCCAACTTGACAATCAAGACTGAAGTCAATCAGTGTACACTCCCCCTAACACCACGTGGTACAGGTACTAAGAACACATAGTATGAGCGCACGTGTGTACTGGCTACTGTCGACCTGTCGAGGCGACCGTTAAACTTCGCCTAGCATTCAATACACGTTCGCCAGTTTAGTGGCAGGCAATAATGTGCCTCGATGCGCATAGTAAATGGCAGGTTTGAGTACCATAAGTAGATGTAATATGTTTATAATATAATAGATTGGCCTTTTCTTAAAAAAAAAACACTTAAAATGAGATGAAATGAAATTATTTATTTTGCACTTAGGTTACACTAACACTTTTGCAAGTTTAAACTTTTTGAGCAAATGAGTTCGGTCTTTCTTAACTGGACTGGCCTTGAGAAGAAAGGACGAAACAAACTCAGGGATTATCGTGTATTTTAAAGTTCAGACAATCTTTTTAAAATGCAAATGATATTATATCAGTAAACAAAACCCGTCTTACACTATATTCTGTGTCGCGGGAATCTTTAAACACATATATGGAACGGAAACAAAAAACATTAATTCAGAACATTTGTAAATACCAAAAAAAAAATACCAGGGGTTCGAACCCACACCACTCAGTGCAATGCAGCGGTGAGGAGTTTTATATATTCTAGTGTTGCGGGTGTCCATGGGCGGCGGTAATCACTTACCATAAGGTGATACGTCTCCTCGTTTGCCTCCTAGTTCATAAAAATCCGGCAAAATTTCATTTAGATGTATTTGGTTGCGGAGGTCTGATGGCAGACGCTCCATCTAAAAAAGTTGAGACGTGTCCCTCGTAAACTTAAATACGGTCCCTAGTTTGAGAAAAAGCCTCGGGGAATCAAATATTACTGCAATCGCATCGCTGTCACTACAACGCACACCCCTCCGTCCAATTCAAAGGATAACAAACACAGTGATGCGCAATTAAATTTCTAACTTTCGTTCCAAGAACACCGAACAATTCGGTCATTTGGTTAATTTGAATATTTGTTTATCAAATACTGATGTCCTGATACTGTGGACTTTGAACATTAAATTTAAACCAACGAGTTAATATGAATAATAATTATATGAACTCCTAAACTCTCATTTCTAAAATCTGAAAACTAGGACCCACCTCAGAACTGACTTTTCGCACACACTTGCGCACAGTTTTATCCCCTATTTAGTTGGCAGGTGTCCATTGAGACTGAAATCGACTAGAAGAACATCATCATCGTAATTAAAAAATAACTGAAAATTGTCTCCGAACGGTTATCCATCCGTCTATTTAAGAATTTAGCTAAATACAAATATCATTGCTTTTAAAATGAGTTCAAAGTTTTCGTAAAAGAAAAAAGTAAATAGACCTTAAATATTAATCGGAAATAGTAGAATTTGTTCGAGATCAGAATAATAAGTGTAGATACAAGTATTCGTTAATCTTAATGTTACCTACATTGTTTTTGTATTCAAAGGAAAGTTGTGTGTAAACATAATAGTCTTGTAACTATTGGAACTTTGAATGTTTATGTGTAATTTATGGTTTAGTAGAATAATATTATAATGATACTACCTCGCTGTATCAGCTGTCAGACGTCTTAGGTTTGATTCGCGTATAAGGCCTAAAATGCTGATTTTTTCTTACAAGAAATTCTTCACGTTATCTCGCAGTAAGCCATCGGTCCCAGTCGCCATGAACATCTATGGCAATCGTTATTGGGAATTCAGTGCCCTCAAATATACTGACAACTAGTTTGAATTTCGAATTTAGTTCGCCTTCAGTTCAACGGAGGTCCGATGCAAGTCACATCGTGAAAAACTGCTATTTGGTTAAAACCGGTTGAACTAGTAGCTGATCCCAAATAATCTATTGTATATTATGGGTTTTTTTTATTGAATAGGGGGCAATCGAGCAGACGCATCACCTGATGGTAAGCGATTACCGCCGCCAATGGACACCCGCAACATCAAAAGCGTCACAAGTGCGTTGCTGGCCTTTGGGAGATGGGGAGAGGGAATGGGGGGAGAGGTTGGGGTATGGGCCTCCGGTATCCTCACTCACTCGGTGAATCACAGCGCAAGCGCTATTTCACCCCGGTTTTCTGTGAGGCCGTGGTATCACTCCGGTCGAGCCGGCCCATTCATGCCAAAGCGTGGCTCTCTCATAATGTATCTTGTAAAATTTGACAGACTACAACTGTTAATTTTTCCTCAAAAGCTTAAGTCAGTTTTTTAGATTAAGTTTCTTGCCGGTTCTTCTCTATAGGAATGATATTTTGGAACCGCGGTACTAGAGCTACGAATGTAAGGCTTCGAAAGTACTTGAACTAAAAACTTATGGATTTTGATCCTGACTATGAACCGAGAGGTCGTGAGCTTCTAACCGAACCGACTAAAATCACAAGCCGTCTCGGGTACTAAATACCGGGGAACCAGGTACACCCTAGAAAGGAAAACCCCGGAACCCCGACGTACCTCGGGCCACCTACAGCTTGTAGATGGCCTCCTCTGGTGTGGAAACCCTGATTTTCCATTGGTCTCTTCAAAATATGGGGTGCGAGCGCTGTGGAGCCCACGCGACCCTCACCCGAGCCTGCTTCTGCTAGCTGCCACCGAAAACCCTTGCCTACTAAGTTTCATTAAAATCGTTAAAGCCGTTTCTGAGATTTAAATTATATAAATATTTATTTATTTTTTAAATAACTGGCTACATATTTTAAATAAATTATACATACGAGTATGTTTTAATCATTTGTGTGGTTATTTTTATATTAATAAAGTTTATCGTACGCCAAATGTACAAGCCACTTGACAAAAAACAACATTTCTTTCTCGAAACACTTACAACTGTAACATTACTTTATTTGCTCACCTAAATATCATATATTTTATATTTCCCACAACCCACAAACTAATGACTGCATTACCCGGGAGTCGAACCCGGAAATTTCTTCGAATACAATGCGTTAGCGCTATCACCATATAAATCAACAATAAAGAGAATATTACTGTAATACAACTACAATTGTCTGTCACAACAGGTTCTGGAAATAGCCGTTTTTGTTCCGATTTCCCCAAAAACTTCATAGGTCGTACGTGGAGTAGGGTGACCACAATTTAATGTCTTTTGTATTTTTTATTATTATATAGGGGGCAAACGAGCAGACGTATCGCCTGATTATCGCCGCCCATGGACACCCGCAACACCAGTGGCGTCATAAGTGCGTTGCCGGCCTTTTAGGAAGGAGTACGCTCTTTTCTTGAAGGTTTGAAGGTCGTATTAAAGTTGTCATCTATTCTCATTTCGTCCATAAAAAGTCCTGCTAACCATGATTTATGTCTAGCAGTAACTCAGTAGAGACATAAGCCTCTCCTTAAAAAGAGGTTTTGAGCTACCTGATAAAATTAATTAAACATTTCGTAGGTGAATATCAGTGAGAAACCTATTACAATGCCATTTTTCAAAGACACATCAAGCTACGGAACAGCTTCTTATCTTACATCGTGCTATGAAAGTTCCTAAGTCAATTTGTATAATATACAATTTCTCAACACTTATGCTCATTTTTTGTGGTTGGCGAAACAATTACGTTCAACACGAAGAATAGAATAAGTACCATTCATTTTTGAGGTATATAACCATAATCAATCCTTTTCAATACTCTATGTCTTTCTACCGTAAGTACATTTCATGATATCAAAAAAGCATAAATTCATAATATTTGACATTAAAAGTGTAATTAAATTCTTAATAGCCATTTCTTATATTCACAAGTATAAATGACTAACTGACCCTCGCACCTCATTTACGTCTACTATTGCCCGTAGCATAATAATTTTCCTCCGTTTTTTAAACATTCTTCATTGGGGCTCCGCTCCTATCGGTTGTGTTAATATATATCTACCCCATAGCCTTTCTCGATAAATGGACTATCCAACACTGAAATATTTTTTGAAATCGGACAAGCGGTTCCTGAGACTAGCGCGTTCAAACAAACAAGCAAACAAACAAGCAAACAAACAAACTCTTCAGCTTTATAATACTCGTATTAGTATAGATTGTCAATTTCTCATTGTTTGTACGAGTATTTTGTTGTTATTGTTCGTTATACGTAATGCCTGTGCTATTATTTTTCACTATATTTAAACATTTGTAATATTGACAGATACAATTAAAGAACATTTTGCATATATATTAGCCGATTAATGTTAGGATCAATATAAAATCTACTTACCATTTTTTTTAAGTACATGTATCCGCAAATACCTTGTTTTACTTGAGTACTGTCCTGAAAATAATCAGCCAAGCATAGTTACCGTAGCCGTATGACAATTTTCCCAGTGCACCGAGTAGAAACAGTATTTTGTGCTAATAGCGAGTTATGTTCGTAATGTTGTACATGTACCGTGTAACGTGTTCCTTTAAGATGAGTTCAACTCATCACACGAGGCTTACATGGTACTGTGACGTCACAAACAGTCAAGCGAGAAGACAAGCTTGTGACACGTATATTTTTTTTACTTTTTGACAATTGAAAAGCAGATTTTTTTATGGATCTTGTGGCAAACGAGCAGACGTTTAACCTGATGGTAAGCGATTACCGCCGCCCATGAACACCCGCAACTCCAGAGGGGTCATAAGTGCGTTGACGGCCTTTGGGGGAATGTGGAAGGGGTTGGTGTATGGGCTTCCAGTATTCTCACTCACTCGGTGGAACACAGCGCATACGCTATTTCCCACCGGTTTTCTGTGTGGCCGTGATATCTCTCCGGTCGAGCCGGCCCATACATGCCGAAGCGTGGCTCTCTCATAATGTATCTTGTAAAATTTGACAGACTACAACTGTTAATTTTCCCTCAAAAGCTTAAGTCAGTTTTTTAGATTAAGTTTCTTGCCGGTTCTTCTCTATAGGAATGATATTTTGGAACCGCGGTACTGGAGCTATAAATGTAAGGCTTCGAAAGTACTTGAACTAAAAACTTATGGATTTTGATCCTGACTATGAACCGAGAGGTCGTGAGCTTCCAGCCCTCACCATCATTTGTACGCTGAGATAATTATGTTCTCAGTATCTTCAGTCTATCTATATACAACACAGGCTCTTTTGAATGAGTGAAGTGATGGATACGTCTGAGATAATATTAAGTTAACCAGAAATGAGTCTCTTCAAAATCGAACACTCATCAAATGATGGTTAATAGGCATTAGTAACAGAGAATGATTTATCATCATGAAACTTGGTAATCGAGTCAGTGCCCTCAAATATACTGACGCTAGTTTCAACCTTCGAATACAGTTCACCCTCGGGGTTGCGGAGGTCTAATACCTGTCGCTTCGTGGAAAACTGATATTCTGGTAAACAGGTGGAACTAAGTATTAGCCGACCCCTAATACTCTTGGGAATAATAAAGGCTTGGAAGAAGAAGAAGAACAGAGAATGATTCAACCGCAAGAAACGGTTCAAGTATCCGTATTCCACCAATAAAGACATGTTCTTGTGTGAACATGTCCAAACTTCTAGCAGCATGTAATCCTTCTGTTATCAACATTGACTGGATTCCGGCAAAAGTTGACACATGTCACATATACCGGCGGCACTTTTCCACTGTTGTATAGTTTGTGCCGACAACATGTTTGGGCGACTTATCTAAAACTCTCTAAACCGAACTTGAAGGTACAAAGTCAGTAGTAGTATAGTATTGTTTAATAAGATGTTATACATACCTATAATAGATACAAAATTTATTTAAACATCGAATAAATATTATCTTTAATTAACTGACACGAGCAATCGCGTATTTTTTTTGTTATAGGGGTATGGAGGGTAGAGATAAGGAGTGTTATCTCATATGGTAGAAAATTGAAAAAAGTGTCCAGCATAAGCTGTAAATAACAGTTCAAAAACCTTCCAGAATGGCGCTGGTGTAGACACAGGGTATGGTATGAATGTAGCAATTGTGAACGAATTGAAGTACGCCGAGTTAAAAAAATTAACATTATTGTCACTACTTGCGTATTACAAAATAATGTAGTAAATATATTTTATTTTTTGAACTGTGAATAGTACGTTTATTGATTTTTTATCATTCAATTTTATGAAAAAGTGTGTGTATTGATTTTAAGAAGTTTACTCTGATGCTAATGTGGCGCCACCCTAATTTAATGCATTTCAACGGACACTTTTCATGTACACAGATGATACTCCTTACCTCTACCCTCCATATATAGGGGGCATACGAGCTGACGTATCGCCTAATGGTAAGCGATTACCGTAGTCCATGGACACCCGCAACATCAGAGGCGTCACAAGTGCGTGGCCGGCCTTTGGGAAATGGGGAGAGGTGGAACAAAGCGCAGGCGCTGATTCACACCAGATTTATGTGAGGCTGTGGTATATATATGTGCTATATGTAATAACTCCGGTCGAGCCGACCCAAGAATGCCAAAGCGTGGGTCGCCCACGGTAACGGTGTATTTAATTTTCATTGTTTTTATAGCTTTTTTCATTTATGCTTTGCTCCTATTATTCGATGAAATAAACATTCAAACTTTTCAATTTTATAATGCTACTGCTTTTACTACAAAACTCCTACGCAGTATAAAACCGTGTCGACACAAGTGGAAAACACGGTACTTACTGTAGCTTATCTAAATAGTTCCTCGTATGCCGTCAGATGGAAGATATCGAACAAATGAGGAGTCGGCGCGATCTACGTGTGACATTGTATGGCTGTATGATTACCAAGTTATAGCTCCATGGGACGACAAACAGTGAGTTAAATTGTGGTTTTATTATAAACAAAATGTATGTTTTATAGTCATTACATTGTCTATTTTCATAGCTTTTATGGACTAAGTTGTGATAAATGTAGATTATGTTTTTTTTTTTATTAAATAGGGGGCAAACGAGCAGACCTATCGCCTGATAGTAAGCGATTACCGCCGCCCATGGACACCCGCAACACCAGAGGCGTCACAAGTGCGTTGCCGGCCTTTTAGGAAGGAGTACGCTCTTTTCTTGAAGGTTTGAAGGTCGTATTGGTCCGGGAACACCGCAGGCGACAGCTCATTACATATTTGAAAAAATCAAATCGCACTACAGCGTGAATAACATCGTAACCGTAATCCATTAGATGTTTTTTAATATCACTAATCCCTCTTGGAATGCTACCACAAGAATTGACTTTAAAATCGGAACGCTAATCATACTTTTAAGCTTCCCCAGCATGTGTAATGAGATGAAGTTGAGTATTAAAGAATTGAAGGACAATGGAATGGAAGAGCTATGGAAATGATGCAGTAAATAAACATCTCAGGAGAGCTGTGGTTACCGTGGGAGAGCTCGACCGGAGTGATACCACGGCCACACAGAAAACCGGTGTGAAACAGCGCCTGCGCTGTGTTTCACCGAGTGAGTGAGGAAACCGGAGGCCCTACCCTAACCCCTTCCCCCATCCCCATCCTCATCCCCCATAGGCCGGCAACGCACTTGTAACGCCTCTGGTGTACAAGGTGTCCATGGGCGGCGGTAATCGCTTACCATCAGGCGATACGTCTGCTCGTTTGCCCGCTAATCCATTAAAAAAAAGCTATCAATAAAAGTGATACAAGTACCAAATTTTTACTGTTTTATGTGTATACTGTATACATAAAACAGTATAAATAAACAAATAGAAACCCCCAGCATACTAAATTTCATGAAAGCCGTTGTAGCCGCTTCCGAGATTCAGGTTATATAAATACAAGAATTGATCGTTTAAAGGTATCAGATAAATTAGTCCCACAATATTATGTCTATAAATCAGTCATTAATTTATGCCACTACAAATCCAATTCAGTTTTATGACCACAATTAGACAGAAACGAACGAATAAAGCCGAAACTTCAACAAAAAATAAAAGAATTCTTCAAAACTCATTTGCCGAATAATCACTTTCGCCCACAAACTTACTTATCTTAATCCACTATAACTAATTGGTTTAACTACACAAAACTCCACAAAAACCGTAACTTATTGCTCTCAAGTGCAAAAAAAAAACCGTCCGAAGTGCAAAAAATCGGCTTTTGCGGCAACTGTGAATAGGTTACTTAAAAGCCGTAAAATAGGCTACGAATGTCCTGAGGGTGCATCGTGCAACGGTGATTAAATACAAACAACTCGAATAATATAATAAAAATGGATTTTGTTACACCGAATAGAACACACCAATAAATTTATATTTAAATCAATAAATATTTCGGTCATCTAACAAACATCTAACGCCATCTAATCCCAAACTAAGCAGAAGCTTGTATTCTAGACAACTGATATAAATACGTAAATACTTTTTTGTAAATATATACATATTATACATAGAAAACACCCAAATATACTGACAACTAGTTCAACCTTCGAATTCAGTTCGCCCTCAGGGTTGCGGAGGTCAGATGCCAGTCGCTCTGTGTAAAAACTGATATTCAGGTAAAACCGGTTGAACTGGTAGCCGACCCCAAATATTGGGAATAATAAAGGCTAGGAAGAAGAAGAAGATACATAGAAAACACCCAAACACCGAAACAAATACTTGCAGCTCATACAAACATTTAGTCCGACCCGGGCGAACCCGAGACCTCAAGCACAGAAATCGCATACGCTACCACTGCGCCACCGAGGCAGTCGATGTAACAAGTTTTTCCTCCTCCTTTGGGTTTTAGCATTAAAGTAACTGTTTTGCCAAAAAGTGTGCGTAGTTAAGGTAGGTATTTCATTGGATCGGGTCCAGTTGTGTTAATAACAGCAGTTCCCGGACCCCTCCCTTCTCAGGCCGCCATCACCCCGCCAAAACCCCGGTGGAATGACGGCCCGAAGGGGTTTCCACGCTTAAAAAAAAGCTATTTCATTGTATTGTTTAACACTAGTTAGGTTAGTGTTATTTAAAATGTGTGTTGTCTTTTGAAAATAAAAATATATTAATTACAGTAACTACAATTTGCTGGGGTTTTCTTTTAAGTAAAAATTATTTGTATCAGGAGATCTCGCTTAACTTTTTCTTTTTTCGTTTAACTTCAACAAATTGTATCAAATTATTTGTTTTTGTAATAATTCGTAAAATTTGTGTGTTTTAAACAGTAATTGACACAAATACTTAAACTAAAATAGTAATTATTTTATTTGGTTCAAATATTTTAATTATACTGTCTACATGGAAAATGAACATGTTCACTCAATATTATTATGAGAACTTTAGTAAAATTCAACATACGAGTAAAATTGTATTTTGTCAATTTTTTTCCGTGGGAGAACCACGCTTCGGCATGAATGGGCCGGCTCGACCGGAGTGATACCACGGTCTCACACAAAACCGGTGTGAAATAGCGCTTGCGCTGTGTTTCACCGAGTGAGTGAGGATACCGGAGTCCCATACCCTGCCCCCATTCCCTCTCCCCATCCCCCAAAGGATGCCAACGCACTTGTGACGCTTTTGGTGTTGCATTGGCGGCGGTAATCGTTTACCATCAACATAAAAAAAAAAATGTCCTTTCAATAAAACTAACATTCATTGCAATAATGTTACGCATTGGTGTGATGGCATTCCTAAACCAACAAAGCTTCTATTCGTTTATAGTTACATGTATAAGGGCACGTTGTGAATGCTTTTGAAGATCAATTGGTCGCAAATTGTTAGTGCAAACTTATTATCCGTTCTCTCGATTAGGGTGCGTAGATAAAAAGAGACCTGCGACTACGAGACTACGACTGCACGGTTGGCCGAGTGGTTTCAGCGGTCGCCATGCCGTTTGCTACTGCGCCAAGTGACGTGGGTTGAAATCCCACGCGGTACGTACAACACTTTGTGTGATCCACGAATTGTTGTCCCGAGTCTGGATGTTCTTTGTGTCCGTTTCATGTATGTTTGTAAAGTTCCCCACGACACAGGATGTTTATTCCTAATGTGGGAGTAGTCTTTTAAAAAAAAAAAATAATAATATCTAAAACACACTGTGTTTTCTTATTGGTTTTTATACTCGTACATATTAAACAATTTTACATCGTTTAGATATATACAGTAAGTTATCGTTAGTAAGGGATATGATAATAAGAAAACTAAGTTGCATCGGTGCATTCCTCTTCTTCTACCTAACACAATTACGGGTTTATTTCTCAAAAGAATACATTATTCGCTTATATGAGAACTTAAAACTATTACTGGCAGTTTACAATGTCACTCTAAACAGCGTAATTAACATAAACATAAAGGGAAACAATTACGAACACACCTACAATATTGATGTTAACAAAACCAATAAATTACCTCGACTGTCGACTGCCTCGGTGGCGTAGTGGTAGCGTATGCGACTGCTAAGATTGAGGTCTGGGGTTCGATTCCCGGGTCGGACCAAATGTTTGTATGATCTGCAAATATTTGTTTCGGAGTTTGGGTGTTTTCTATGTATAATATGTATGTATTTACAAAAAAAAATGTATGAGTATTTATATCAGTTGTCTAGTACCCATAACACAAGCTCTGCTTAGCTTGGGACTAGATGGCGTTGTGTGTTAGATATCTGGAATATTTATTATTATTAATATTACGGTCGATGTGTATGATAAACTGCCTGTCGCTATAACTCCACATCAACCGATAGCCTTATTAGTGATATTGCACCAAGCGTAGTGTGTAGTCATTACGAGGTGAGACTATGATAAGTTGTAAAATTCAATTATTTATCTAAAATTCCAACTAAAAAAACACACTATCTCCACTTAATTCCACATAAACTCACCGTTAATTCCACGAATACCAAAAAAGAAAAAAATATATAGACACACCTTCTTCTGCTAAACGGTCTCTTCACACAGATGTTTTATAATTTTTTGCTGGTATCACTAACATTGTAAACCTTCAGTATTGTGTAGTGTCGATTTCAATTAGCTGTCCCATTGTGACATTGTTACATTATAAAGTGGTTTGCTGTTAAAACATGCTTTATTCGGAATTTATTCGGTATTCATTGCCCAGTTAATTGTGTTTTTAAGTGTACAATAAGACTATAATGTACTAATAAGGATCGATAAAGAGGATTCTCAGTGTGGAGACGTAATGAGAATACAGAGGGTCACCACCTCAATTTGCAATAATGCAGCATGGTAACCCATACCGTGGCGGCCTAGTAATGCTTCTGCATCATTGGCCTCGCTCTCACACTCACCAACATAACACAACAGCACGAATACTGTCATTTTACGTTGATCTTCTGTGTGAGTGTAGTACCGCCCCGGTCGAGCCAGCACGTTCGTACTGAAATCAGCTTGACTCTACTATCTTGAGAAGGTCTATATCCAGAAGTGATCCACCGTGTGAGAGCCACGCTTCGGCATGCATGGGCCGGCTCGACCTGAGTGATACCACGGCCTCACAGAAAACCGGTGCGAAATAGCGCCTGCGCTGTGTTTCGCCGAGTGAGTGAGGATACTTGAGGCCCACACTCCAACCCTTCCCCCATCCCTCTTCCCATTCCATGCAATGCACTTGTGACGCCTCTGGTGTTGCGGGTATCCATGCCTGGCGGTAATCGCTTACTATTAGGCTATACGTCTGCTAGTTTGCCTCCTATTCCATAAAAAAAGTGGAATGTTTAAAGCTGGTTATAATTATGAAACGTTACAAATTTGTTGTTTTTATTTCGCCATTTAACGCCTTAACCTATAAAGTTTTACAAATACTTTCAAACAATACTATTCGAAAAAATAGCAATTAATCAGGTAGAATTCAAAAATAACTATTACCAGAGCGATATAAGCGAGCGAGCGTTTAAAAGCTAGTCCATTCTGAATCAAAAACTAACAAAAATACAGTTGTCAACATGTCCGTGCGGCTGTTGGACTAACAATACGTTAATTTATGACATTTGAACACCTTTGAACACTTTTTGTAGAACTTTTTGTTGTTGTTTGTGAAACCATCTGTCCCGTATAGGGAAAGTTAATGATATTGGTTTAGGAGTTTTAATTTTGCGTTAAATTTTAACAAAGCGACTGTCTAATAGCTGTTTGTGTGATATGGATGAGTCGGCTTTTAATGTCTCTTGTATTTTAGATGATTCTGAACGTGTAATAGTCCCTAAGGAGTGTTTGTGGTGACTATTGAACTGTTATAGATACCATGGCGTCTTACTACTTTGAAAAGGATGGTAATTGGTGTGTAATTGTTTTCTGATAATAATAATCTTTATTAACATTCCAGTTTTTACATATTTGTGTGTCGGTGTTAGCCGCATTAGGCTTAGCCTGTATTGCGGCTAGCTTATTGCGATATATGTTTTTCATATTTCTTTTAAATTTAATTTTAAACGGAGTCTTTTTAAACTGATGTAAATTTAAAGAGTTAACAAATACTTACTGTTAAGTGAAGTCTACTACAAATCAGTTAAGCTTCGTCTGAGATTAACATGAACAAACATACAGACAGACTAACTTACAAACTGTTGTTTTAAGTTCTGTTACTTTAATAAAGTATCCCTTTTACTATTTTTTCTACAACATATTTTATGTACAGGCATCGAATTCTTAAAATTTCATTAAATGAGTCGAGATTAGAAAAAAGACATCGAATTTGGACATCGGCCCAAATGGTTGATGACAGAAACAGCCAATCAAATAAAAATATATATTATATGGTTCATATTCTCTTGATGTAATAAATCGTATTAGTTTTATTATTATACTAGCTGAACCCCGCAGTGCTACCCGCGGTACGACAATAACCGCGGACAACGCCTCGACGCGAAGCTATATCTTTATAAATTGTAGCCTATGTGTTGTTCTGATCTATAAGCTATATTATTGTAAAGTTTCATCAAAATCCATTCAGTAGTTTTGCGTGAAAGAGCAACAAACATACTCACATACTCAACTTTCGCGTTAATAATATTAGTAGAATTACAGTCATCGGGGTTTAATAATGTAAATTATAATAAAAAATTAAATTCAAAATTTTTGCAGAATATTTGTCTCGCCATTAGCCCAAGATTTTTTTTATATTTTAACGAGCGTGTGGGCAAAGAGGAGGAGAGGGCCGATCCCGAACGAAGAGGACGTCGGCGATGAGAATAGTCGACGGAACCGCGGGCCGCCGGAGGATAGGGACCTCTGGAGGCAGAATGATCGCTGCGGTTGGGATAGCGGCATTATTGCATAGCTGTGCAATCAGCCAGGTGTTTCTTAGTAGAAACACCACATACTCCTGGCTCCTGTGTCCCCGAGGAACTGGAGATCCGAAGGGATATTTCACCGCGTCAACAAAAAAATCTAAATGTTAATCTAGCGGCTAATCATCTTCTTTGCTTGAGTCAGTAATCGTGAATGACTCCTTATCAGACTTCAAAAAGAGGAGGATTTCAATTTGTTTGTATCTTTTTTGTTTGTTGTCTCAGAACTCGTTTTATTATAGTAAAATGTTGTAGGCCGCCATAGTGTGGGTCTCTATGATGTATTGTTGCATTGTCTGCATTCGAAAATTTCGTACATCTAACACACAACGCCATCTAGTCCCAAGCTAAGCAGAGCTTTTATTATGGGTACTAGACAACTGATATAAATATTTATGTACTTTTTTTTTGTAAATACATACATATTATACATAGAAAATACCCAAACTTCGAAACAAATATTTGCAGATCACACAACCATTTGGTTCGACCCGGGAATCGAACCCGAGACCTTAAACTTAGCAGTCGCATACGCTACCACTACGCCACCGAGGTAGTCGAAGCAATGAGTATAATGACCACCACTCTTGGATTCTGCTCATTCTTTCCAGAGTGGAGTCACTTTGACCATCTATATCTATAATATAAAAATGAATCGCTTAATGTGTTGGTAAGCACATATCTCAACAACGCCTGGACCAATTTGGCCAATTATTTTTTTTAAATGTTCGTTGAAGTTCAAGGATGGTTTTTACGGCAAGAAAAAAATCGAATAATTTATTTCCCATACTAACGTTTTCCAACTAAAACGTAAAGTCAATTTGAGCTTTATTCCTATTGTATAAAGTTCATATATTACAAGCACTCACTGTTGTCTAAGCAATGTAGGTGTGTTCCTAACGTCAATGAGTCAATTTGCACTTTATTACCGCTAAACAAAAATCAAATGCAATCATATCTATCAAAACAGTGTGCGTATGTGCGTTGGAGTAGATAATCGTTGGATAGTCCATTTATTAAGAAAGGCTATATATGTTATCATGCTAATACTAATAGGAGCAGAGCACCAATGAAGAATGTTTCAAAAACGGGGAAAAATTTTCACGCTACGGGCAATAGAAGACGCAAACGAGGTTGCGTGGGTCAGCTAGTTAATAATAAAGCTGAAGAGTTTGTTTCTTTGAACGCGCTAATCTCAGGAACCGCTGGTCCGATTTGAAAAATTCTTTCGGTGTTGGATAGTCCATTTATCTAGGAAGGCTATAGGCTATATATCATTACGCTACTACTAATAGGAGCGAAGCAACAATGAAGAATGTTTCAAAAACGGGGAAAAATTTTCACGCTACGGGCAATATAAGACGCAAACGAGGTTGCGTGGGTCAGCTAGTATTTTTATAAAAACAAAATACGTACCACATCTTACGTTTCATATTTACCCGCCTTTAATCATTCCCAATATTAACTCGACATATGAAAATTTAAATCAAAATTTATGCAGTCATAATCGAATCAAGTTCTAACACTTCCTGTCCCATTTATACGGAACCAAATATCATAATATACTTGTATTTTTATCATAAGAATACAAATATTAACATAACAATACGGAGCAAAAATTCAAAATGGCCGATAAATCTTGTAAAATAGACACGAACTTCTATTTAAATGTTATTCAGAGCGTTTCTGGTAAACATCTTTATTTCTTCATAGTAGCTTAGTACCTCCTATACAATACCCTTGGGTATTAAGCCACGGGATGTCAACTATTCATATATAATTTAATAAATTCTATGTCGAACCTGTAAGTTTTGAACACGGTGGTTTGGTTGCTGTGACGCAATTTAAGGTAAATTTTTGTATATTTTTGCTTAATCTATTGCAGTATTATGCAGGTTGGTTTCGTAGGCAGTTATATTTTATATATTAAATAGGTTAATATGTTTTTATGTACCGTTTAGTGGAAGTTGTAGGTGGAACGTAGCGTCGCAAATACAACAAAAACGTACTTTTCAATTTCTTCTTAGCAATGAATTTAGCTTTACCGTATGTCATCTGTCACACACTGTTTTCTATGTATAAAATGTATGTATTTACAAAAAAAAAGTATATAAGTATTTATATCAGTTGTCTAGTACCCATAACACAAGCTCTGCTTAGCTTGGGACTAGATGGCGTTGTGTATTAGATGTCCGAAAAAATATATATTATATATTTTTAAAATTTTGGTCTGTCTGTCTGTTTGTTCCGGCTAATCTCAGGAACCACTGGTCCGTTTTGAAAAATTCTTTCGGTGTTGGATAAGCCATTTATCGAGGAAGGCTATAGGCTATATATCATCACGCTACTACTAATAGGAGAGGAGCACCAATGAAGAATGTTTCAAAAACGGGGGAAAATTTTCACGCCACGGGCAATATAAGACGCAAAAGAGGTTGCGTGGGTCAGCTAGTACTGAATAAAACCCCGGGTGCGAGAATCGCAATTGAATTATTCCGCCACAGAGATACGTGTTGCTCTATCTCTCTTCAACTAACTTAACAACGTGACCAATAACTTGTAGTTAAGACTACCATACTCCTGCATTTAAGAGTCAGAATTCACAACTTTTTTTTATTGGTTCAAATTTGAAATTCAAACATAACAAGTAAGCCATATATCATTTCGATCTTACAACATCACATATTACGTTACACACCACCAATCATAGGTACGTGTTAGTCCATCTGTTGCCACAATAACTCATTAACTCGATATTACAAACACGTAGCATGTATAATTCTTAACGAAATAACTTAAAATAAATCAGATGAACGCTGAGCGCCGTGTATGGTAAAAGAAACTGTGTTTTAGGAATGTTGTATACCAAAAGATGAGCGACATTTTTCTTCAAGTTAATAAAACTCTTACATCCAGTAAAAAGCCCTAGTACCTAGTGATTTAATAATATATCTTTGTTTTTTTATTATTTTCTTTTTTTTATTGAATAGGAGCAAACGAGCAGACACATCACCTGATGGTAAGCGATTACCTCCGCCCATGGACACCTGCAACACCAAAAGCGTCACAAGTGCGTTGCCGACCTTTGGGGGATGGGCAGAGGGAATGGGGGGAGGGGTTGGGGTATGGGCCTCCGGTATCCTCACTCACTCGGTGAAACACAGCGCAAGTGCTATTTTACACCGGTTTTCTGTGAGGCCGTGGTATCACTCCAGTCGAGCCGAAGCGTGGCTCTCTCACGAAAAAAATGTTTTTTCTAAAAAACTTTATTTCCAGTGTAGACCATGTTGCATTGTCTGCTGTCCACAATGAGAATGATGATCACTCTTGGATTCTGCGTACGCTTTCCTAAGATATACTCATTTAAAAAAAATGTTCATTTCCACAACTTGCTGTTACACACGATACCACTTAAACAGATTGTCACACACATAAAAATAAATACCGTTTTGTCAATAAATAAATAACTGTTCCGAACATCTAACACATAACGCGATCTAGTCCCAAGCTAAGCAGAGCTTGTGTTATGGGTACTAGAGAACTGCAATAATTACATATTTACGTGGGCTGTTCCAAAAATAGTGAAATGAAAGATAGTTAGAATATAAAAAAAGTTTATTTACAGCTTTTCAAAATATCCCCTCCAATCTCAATGCACGTATGCATACGGGTGAACCAGCTATCAAAACATTTAAAAACGTGTCTTGACAGCCTCATCTGCAGCATTCAATTTTCGCCCAAGAAGCATTTTTTTTTGCCGTGGGAAATAAAAGAATCACGTGGAGCTAAATCTGGGCTGCACGGAGGATGGGATAACATTTATAACCCCAAACTTGTCAAATACTCCATAGTTCTAGTAGCTGTTTGAGCGGGCGCGTTATCTTGGTGAACGACGCTCTTTGGGCGCACCTATCCAACTCCCCTAAAGCTTGAAGCAGACAAACTTTGCTATACCCTTTTTTTATGGAATAGGAGGCAAACGAGCAGACGTATCGCCTGATCGTAAGAGATTACCGCCGCCCATGGACACCCGCTACACCAAAAGCGTCACAAGTGCGTTGCCGACCTTTGGGGGAACGGGAAGAGGGATGGCGGAAGGGTTGGGGTGTGGGCCTCCGGTAGCCTCACTCACTCGGTGAATCACAGCGCAGGCGCTATTTCACACCGGTTTTCTGTGACGCCGTGGTATCACTCCGGTCGAGCCGGCCCATGCATGCCGAAGCGTGGCTCTCACTGGTAACTGTACTACGGTCTTTCAGCGGAATTACTGCTACTGATCCACTGCGAAAAAAAAACCGCTATTATTTTTTTATTATTGCTCCGACCGCGAACTACTTCTGTGGGCAAGTCATCCTCTTCAAACACCCTAATTACACATAGGTGGGCAGTGATTTTCACAATGGAGGTTTGTGTTGAAATTAGCCGTCAATACAAAATAGTTTTATGGAAGAAGAGATTGTATTATTCCGTAGCTATTAATTTTCGGAACTATCTAGGTACTTTCATTTTGTAAATACATACTTATTATACACAGGAACACCCAAACTCCGAAACAAATATTTACAGGTCATACAAACATTTAGTATCAATGCTCCACCGAGGCAGGGTCAGGCGCAGGACCGACAGCTTTGGGTGCTAAATTCAATGTAGATATAGCATAGGTATATCAAGGCATCTCTGACTCCTCACTGTGTGATCTCCCTAAACCGTGTACCATTCAAAAAGGCTAAAAGATGGGAGATATAAGTGACACGTACACAAACGCCTGAGTATCGTATTACGGGTAATTTGAATAAGTTATAGCGTCTTGTTCTGTGTGATGTCTCTATTATTTAGGGACGCCATCTTGGAATAGGGTTGGGACGGGTTGAAAAAAAAACTAGTTAAAAAAAGTTGTTTGTTGATTTTATGTTTGAAAAACATTATATTAGTATAATAATCTGTGGTAAATGTAACATAATCTGCTCAGAACAGTTTTAAATGTTTTTATTTGTTTACATTTTCGGTTTTTGAAGTGAAAACTTATTTAGACGCTTTGAGTACTTTTTATGAGTATTTTTTTTTCTTCTGTTGTCATGTTATTATGTTTATTCTCTTCTTCCTAGCCATTATTAATCCCAAGATTAGGGGTCGGCTAATAGTTCCACCTGTTTTACCTGAATATCAGTTTTTCCACGAAGCGACCGGCATCAGACCTCCGCAACCCTGAGGGTGAACTGAATTCAAAAGTTGAAACTAGCGTCAGTATATTGAGGTAGTACTGATTCGATTACCAAGTTTCATTCATGGCAACCGGGACCGACCTTAACGTGCTCTCCGAGGCATGTTATTTAAAGAGCAAAGAAGTTTATTTCAGGTGGGCTTAAATAACTATTTGTTTATAATTTTGAGTTTTCATTTCTGTCAGCAGTCCTCATGACTGTATAGTAATTTTTATCCATATGTAAATCCTCGCTTATACCTCGCACCAGACGGCCGATGGGATAGTTACGCCGGACTCGAACTGACTAAAAATCGCACGCCGTTTCGGTTACGAGTAACATGGGAACCAGGTGTACCCTAGAAAGAAAATCCCGGGTAGCCTGACGGAGTACTTTGAAGATAGGTCCCCTACCCCACCCTCTACAATTTCCAGGTGAGTATCTATCCACCTGGAGATTTAGGTCAATCTGTTAGATAGAAGAGCATTAAGAGATGTTTATGCTCAGCAGTGGACCTGTTTTGGCTGAAATAATGATCATGAAACATTCACATTTTTATCATTGATTCCTTTACAATATTACATTAGATAATAATAAATAGTTGTACATAGAATTAAATCAAGTGCAACAAACAAGTACAGGAAATCATCACATATTTGATGAATATTGTACCAATAAAAAAAGAACTTTAAAAGAAAATTCTTTGTCTGTAAAGTCGGTTTACGGACGATAGTTTTACGTGACAACGCTATAACAAAACATTGATGAAATGATTGCATACTTTTATGAATAAAACTGAATCATTTGCGCAAGCGTACAATGAGTGTAACGGGACAATTAGCGTAACGGGACAATGAGTCATCCTCGGGCGTGCAGCCTGCGTACATCGATTTAATAGACATTGTCACGTCAAAAATAACATTTTTCACTCACTGAAGTAATGAGTAAAGAAGAAAAAAGGGAGAACGTTTTTTGTTTTTTCGAAAGACGGTCCCCAATTTCATGTCATCCACATTTTATATATTTTTTATCATTAATTTCATCATTCAAGGATAAAACCCTTTGAGTTAGTTAAGTGAAAGTGCGAAGTGAACAAAATACTACCATTTTAGTGCAGTGTAATATAAGAACACACGAACAGATTGTCCTCAATTTATTAGAGACAATAAGAAAAGTGTTAATGGACACAATCTTATTATAGTTTTATTTTATTAATTTAGGTCAAAGTAAAGTCAGTAGACTAGATCGTAAAAAAAAAAACGCAGTTATTGTCGTATCGCGGGTAACGCCGCAAGGCGAAGCTAGTCTAGAAAAGGACTAACGTAAGTTACTCCTTGTATCATGAGCTACGTATCAGTGAAAGTCCTGTCAAAATCGGTAGAGCCGATCCAGAGCTTATCCGGAACAAACAAACGTACAGACAGACATAAAATAAAAAAAAAAAGATATTTTGGTATAAATACCGTATATATATATTCTAATATTACAAACAGACACCTTAATTTTAATTATTGTACAGTCGGGTAAAGAAATCGTGTTAACTTATGGTACAATAGCATTAAAGGTTAAATCAAGATATGTAAGTTGACATAAAGTATTTTATGTCTCCATACAATACTTGTAGATGCCATAAATGTAGGCGTAGGTACAGTCAGCAGAAGAAATGTGTGGAGGTTAAACTAAAATTCAAGATTTTTAACACAGTATGTTCAAATAGTGGTGACGACTACATGACTGTAAATGGATTAAAAAAAAAATATTCAGGAAATCTAACACACAACGCCATCTAGTCCCAAGCTAAGCAGAGCTTGTATTATTGGTACTAGACAACTGATATAAATACTTTTTTTTTGTAAATACATACATATTATACACAGAAAACACCCAAACTCCGAAACAAATACTTGCAGATCATACAAACATTTGGTCCGACCCGGGAATCGAACCCGAGACCTCAAACTTAGCAGTCGCATACGCTACCACTACTATTGTATTTGAAGGGGTATTTGTTGCTCAATTATGGCAAAATAATAATTTATTGTAACAAAGTATGGATACCAAACAAGTGCAAGCCCTAATTCTTCAACTAGCGTGAGCTGTATGTCGGGAGTCAGTACCTTCCCAAAAAAATAATAATAAATTAAATGTTTACAAGTTGAACATACATGAAACATACTTAAATAATTGATTTGTTAATTTTACATAACAATCTATACTAATAATAAAGCTGAAGAGTTTGTTTGTTCAAACGCGCTAATCTCAGGAACCGCTGGTCCGATTTGAAAAATGATTTCAGTGTTAGATAGTCTATTAATCGAGAAAGACTATAAGCTATATATACGCTACTACTAATAGGAGCGGAGCACCAATGAAGAATGTTTCAAACACGGGGAAAATTTTTCACGCTACGGGCAATGTGAGACGCAAACGAGGTTGCGTGGGTCAGCTAGTATATAATAAAATAACTTAAGTGATCAGATTAACAATAAAATAATAGCAATAGGGTACCTTTTATTGTTAAAAGGTGAGTTAAAATCGACCTCAACGCGAGAGATACGTATTTAATAGGGTATATATAAGTATGTTTATTAGTAGTCAAGTTCCTGTAAGATATAGGCTGTATCTAATTCAAGATCTGAACACTGAAGAGTGTATATTAGTTTGAATGCGCTAATATCAAGAACTACTGGCTTGAATTGAAACGTTCTAATAAGTATCTCTTGTAATCTCTTCTCTATCTCTCTTCTCTAATAATCTATAAATTACGACCAGAGGGGTTGGTACATAGTTCATTTCAACTAGTCCTTCTATTTCTTTTTTTTTGATAAAACCCGCACTTTACAAACATACATGAAACGGACACAAAGAACTCCCTGGCTCAGAACAACAATTTGTGGATTACACAAAGTGTTATTCCATGTAGGATTTGAACCCACATCACTTGGCAAAGTAGGGAACGGCGCGGCGACCGCTTAACCACTAGGTCAAACGTGCAGTTTAATTTGCAGTTTTTTTTTTTTATAAGTAAACTCCCGCATTACGAATATACATCCTGTGTCGCGGGGGACTTTACAAACATACATATAACGGACACAAAGAACACCCAGACTCAAAACAATATTTTTGTGGATCACATAAAGTTTCATACAAAAAATTTCTTTTCTAATCTCAAATATATAGTTTACTAGCTGAACCCCGCGGTGTTACCCGCGGTTATTGTCGTATCGTGGGTAACGCCACGGGGCGAAGCTAGTCTAAAAATTGTAAGCCTAAGTTACTCCTTGTACCATCAGCTACCTACCAGTGAAAGTCCTGTCCAAATCGGTCCAGCCGTTCCAGAGATTAGCCGGAACAAACAGACAGACAGACAAAAATTTTTAAAAATATATATTTTGGTATGTGTACCGTATATACATTCATATGCATGTAGTAGAAAGCGGTTATAAACAGACACTCCAATTTTATTTATTTGTATAGACATTAGTCTACGAAAATCCTAAACCCCATCATAGATAATCCATCAGGAAGAAGTTGTGACTAATAGTAAAATAGTTATGACTGTACCATTTGACCAAAATTTACCATGGCCAATTATGTACCCCAACAAAATGTGGCCCAGTACTATACAATACAAGACAAAAGACCGTTTGTGGCTTGCAACAGGCCATTAAATGACCATATATCTTTGTTCGAAAGTCATAAATTTGTTGAGCCATTATTCTTACAATAATTAGCGGAATCCTGCTGTACTGGGCATGTTTTTGTGTTTCCAATGAAGTGGACTACAGGGGCGTATTTGGGCAGTTTATTGATGCCACTTAGTGTATTACCTATTTATTTTACCTCTATATGTACAACATTTTCTCTCTGTCTTCTTTTAGGTGATGTAGAAATGTCTGAATAGATGTACTTGTTATTATGTATGTACCTATTGGACAATACTAATATGTACGTTTACGCAGTATGTAATAAGTTTGTCAAAATGTAAATGAGTCAGTTGCATAAAACTTAACTTAGCCCTGTGGAGATATAAATAAGTGAAATTAAAAAAGTATATGTTTTCATATACATTAATATTATATTTTCACTCTTACAATCTATCAAATATCGCATAAAGAATATTATATTTTCAATGCATACAAAATTTTCTACTTTGAAATATACCTTTTTTTTTTAAAAGTACCAAACTAAGTATCTAACCACTAAGTATTCATAATTCATTTTAGAACAATGAAGTTTGTTATAAAATTTCAGAGTATATACATAATTTTTTCACTGCATGCCATAGTCCACCAAAGCACCCAAAATGTATATATTATCTTTTTATTATACTATTTTATTTTCTCCCACAAAATATATGTTACAATAATATACTTATAGCTTATAATATACATTATTGTTGAAATCAGAAAACTAAACTACAAGTAGAATACACCCTGTGCTATGGATTCATGAACGATGATTAAATAAATAAATATAGGTATATATTTTATAATCCACCCCTGTCTTTCTCAATAGCCCTACACAGCGGGTGGTTTTTCTCTAACGCCTGCACGTCAAGCTGTACACATTTGTAGCGAAGGATACGATCCCATGGTCACCATGAGAATGTGCCCCATGGCTTTATGGCCAACTCTATGGGGTAAAGTAGCATTATGATACAATCAATGGCTATTATTTAATTGGGGAATGATACCCGTTTAAAAGTTTTTGACATGGTATTTGAAACCATGAGATGCAGGGAAAATACGGTAGTTGAAAAATAAATTTTGAGATTCTCGTTATTAAATATTAATTTTGTTTAACTAGTTACTGCCCGCAGCTTCTTTCGCCTGATTATTCTTATGTTGTGTTTTTGACATTCATAATAATAATACTATTTTGGACATCTAACACACAACGCCATCTAGTCCCAAACTAAGTAGAGCTTGTACCATGGGTACTAGATACACTTTTTGTAAATACATACATATTATACATAGGAAACACCCAAACAAACAAACAAATATTTGCAGATCATACAAACAATTTGCCCGACCCGGGAATCGAACCCGAGACCTTAAGCACAGCAGTTGCATATCATCATCACCCTATCGCAGTTCACTCCTGGCCATACACCTTAATAAAATAAGATACTTCATTGCAATAATTGTTTAATAATAAAAGGGGTACAAGAATTCGTTTAACGTATTAAAATATAGATAACAGACAGACACATCCCCCATCCCCAATCAAATCGAATCAATTACAATAACCATTTAACGGACAATAGGGTAGATGGCATCGCTTCCTAATTCAATTTGAACTAATAAATAACGGGTGCGAAGTTAATGTTGTGTGCGTATGCGCATCATATGAGTATAATACTTGACGTTTAATAAGAGAGGGGGAAAGAATAATGGCTGTTTAAACAAGTTGGAACGTCTATAAAATTATTAGGTTTTAAAATCAATCCACGTTACTGGAAATTAAGACATTAATTCAATTCATACTTTTATTATCTATATTATAAATTGACTGAGCCCCGCGGTACAACTTAAATCGAAATACAATTCATTTTTTTTACGTTCATCTGTCTGTCTACTTGTTCCGGCTAATCTCTGGAACGTCTTAACCGCTTTTGACGATACTAGGGGTCGCAAACCGGGATACCGAATTTCGAAAATACCGGGATACCGGGTCAAATTGTGGTCAAATTAATACCGGTATTCATTTCCCAAAAAACCGGGATATTCGGTATTTTCGGTTTTAGTCAAATAAATAAAAAATAAATACAGATAGTTAAAGTTATGCGTCAAATCATTCAAATTACGAGCACGCCACTTCATTCACCTTACGACAAGACCGATGAATCCAGCGACAGCCGAGTGGCCGAACTTCCCGACCGAACGTTAAGTACAAACACACACCTGCCACAAACAACTTCGCAACACCCAAAGGTTTGTCTGGAAGACTGCCTGTGGCATTAAGGCCGCCTTGTGCAACATGTTTGCAGGAAGTTTTAATAAATAAATAAATAAATAAGCGAACGAGCCAATCGCGTGGCGCGAACGATGCAACTGGGTGAGTTGCGAATAGTTGCGATGCAACCGACAAGTGTCAAATTTTCTATTTCAACTGTTTACATTTTGTCATCGTCGTTCATTGTTGCGTGTTTTGTTGGTTTGTTTTTGTTATCCACACTTGAAATTTAGAAATACAATAGACGAATTGGTAAATAAATGATTTTAAATTATTATATTGTATGATTGTATCAATTGCATGTCGAAAAGTATGAGATTTTAAATTATTTTTTTGAAAAAAGCTGTTTGTGGAGAGAGAAAGAAGTGCAAATATTTTTCTACATTTGTACTATTTGTATGTATGCAAATAGCTAACATAGTAAGTAGGATATAAACGAACGTTTAATTAGTGGTTTCTACCGCAATTGCTTTCAACTATTTTTTTATAGCTTTGCCCTTTGATTGACCATAATATTTAGTTTTACTTTTGTTAAACAGTCATAGTATAATTAATAAACTTTCAAACTAGCTGTATCCGCGACTTTGTATCATCACGTCTGTAGATGGCTTACCTTTTAGTTTTTTATTACTTCAAATGACCAAAGACAAATCATGGCGCAATCTGGCTACAAATTGCCTACATCTTCAAATTCAATTAAAAATATGGTGATGAAGCACGGTGAAACTGTAAAGCTGTCTATAATAAACAAGCTTCAAAAACTAAAAAATGACGGAATTAAGGTCTCGGTGACTCTAGATGAATGGACTAGTATAGGTAATAGACGTTTTATGAATGTCAATGTGCATAGTCCAATGGTGAAAAACAATTTTGTTAATCTCGGCCTAGTAAGAATCATTGGGAGTATGCCAGCCAGAATTTGCTTGCAGTTGTTGGAGAAAATATTGTTAGCGTTCGAATTATCTTTGAAGGACGACGTAATTTATACCACAACTGACGGAACTTCTGTAATGGTGCCTTTTGGACGTGATGCATCGATTTTCCAACAACAGTGCCTTGCTCACTGTATACAGCTTGCAATACTAGATGTATTGTACAAAAATAAAGAAAATTACCAAACACCAGTAATTGAAACGGAAGTTGATAAGAATAATGACACACACGACGATAATGATGAAGATGACAATGATGGTTTTCATGTTACCTTAAGGACTGATCCTAACAACGAATTTATTTTCAAAGAATTAATAGATAAAGTCCGTAAAATTGTGAAAGTTTTTAAAAAGTCGCCAACAAAATATGATTTGTTGCAAAAATATGTGAAAGAGGAAATGATTGGTGAAACTAATTTGATTTTAGATTGTAAAACACGTTGGAACAGTTTAGCAGATATGTTGGAGAGATTTGTGAAGTTTAAAGTTCCGATCAAGAAGGCAATGATACTCGTAGATTTAAATATTAACCAAGAGCTACCAGAAAGTGAATACCGACGACTGACTGATCTCAGCAGAGTATTTAAAATACCGAAAGCCTCTGTCGAAGAACTGTGCAAAAGAACCGCTAACCTAATTACTGCGGATACTGCTCTGAAGTTTATGTTCACAAAATTAGACGCCATGCAACATGAGTTAGTTGCTCGTGAACTTGTAACTTCTCTGAAACGTAGGGTTAAGGAACGAAGGTTGCTAGTTGCTTCAACCTTAAATTATCTACATAACCCAAAAACTTATTTTGATTCAGCAAATGAATACTACTACAGATTGCACAGAGATGAGAAAACACATTGTGGATGTTGTCAAACCGAAAGAAAATTTTAATATGGAATCTACTCGTGATGTTACTGTTTCTGCATGTGATGATCTCCCTTTAGCTTCAGTGCCGCTAAAGCAACAGTTAGAAATGGTAGTGAAAAAGCAAATGCTAAATCAGGACAGTACATCAAAAGCAACTGAACCTGACTTTGAAACTTTAATCAAAATAGAAATAAGAGTTAATTTTACGTTTTATGAGAATTTGTTAATTTTATGTTTTATGAGAATTTATTACAAGTTTGTTAAACATTTTATTTTTAGAACTGATTCCTGGTAGGAATCCCGACTTCCTAGTCAAACACTACATTTCATTAAAGTATTTGACCTAGTTAACCTAAGCTTTTTTAATAAGGGAATAAGCGGGCATTTTGTATTAGTAAACTATTACTAAGAACTAACTTGATTGAATACCAACATATCATAATAAACCTTGTGTCAATGAATATTTGGTTTTATTTAGAAGATGAATTCATTTAGGTTATTTACTATTCCTCCGCAAACTAACTTTATTATACTAAATTTAGCTTAATCCCGGAAATATCGAAAATACCGGAATATCGGTATTGGTCTGGAGCCAATACCGAAAATACCGGTTTTGGATAAATTATACGGTATTGCGACCCCTAGACGATACTTTCACTGGAAAATAGCTGATGATACAAGGGATAACTTAGTCTATTTTTTTGACTAACTTCGTCCCGTACCTTGGGTAGTACCGCGGGACTCAGCTAGTGTAACATAAATCCTATTGAACTTAAACTATAAGAATATCTACATTCATAACCAGACCTCTGAAAAACATACTTATATTTTTCTAAGCATATATTATTTGTTTGTTGTTGTGATTATCATGGGTAGGTATTGAATTCGCGACATGTGACAATGTTTGCGTCGAAAAATAAAAGAAGTGTTTTTGTCAACCCGTATATAACACTTTATATATAACACTATATATAACATTTATTTGTAAAGGGACAGTGGTTTGATAAGGATTAGATTACGAAATACCAGATCAGTACTTACCCGTGGAATCTATATATCATCCCAACCTCACCAGGGTGAATAAAAAAATTGCCTACACGAATTTTAACACTTAAGAATTACCCTGTGCACAGAAATTAAAAGACACAGACAAGAATACATAAGAATATACTCGAAAAAAAGATGCGCCCGAATGTCTATCGACACTTTATGTCACCGCCATTCAGATAAACCAAACCAATTGACTGCCTTTTTAATATAAGTGTCATACGTCTCCATATCAATAACCAATAAAATCAATACTCAATAGAAACCCACTTCAGTACAAGATGACATGACAATAAAGTGAGTTGATTTGCAACAAATTGTCATTCGCCGTTCCCAGAAGGCGCCAGATGACACAATTATTACCAAATTTGGAATCTATCTGTTTATAAAACCGAAAAAAAAAAATTAAAAACCATTTGCCAAAGAAATTTCAACTCTAAAGTTCACGTATTTGAGAAACATAAAACTTTGCGAAGTGTAAAATCAAATTTGCGACTGAATAAAGACGTCAACTCAGAACCTAACAATGAGCTTTGATTGCCATCGTCCATTGTGTGATTATACACGGTCATTATATTCTATTTAGTTCGTTATAACCGTTTAATAGTTTACGAAAAGTTCCCTTGCTTGCTTATTAACAATACAATAAAAATAAATAACCATGGGGCCACTTTACACCTTCTTGGAACCCGACAGTTGTTTGAAAAATCAAACAGTCCTTCCCTTTCTAACCTTTTGTGCATTTTATTGATCGTTTACAAAAGATTTACGATTCTCAAACTACAGTTAAACGATTTTAGTTTTTAACATTTAACAGATAAAGTATAAACATAACTTGCCGAGTGTAAATTTAAAATTTGCAAACATTATAATGACGCTTATGAAGTGGAAAACGATACCATCGTTCTGTCATTCCCTTTTCACGGTCGTGTTAATATAAAATTAATATTTCGCAGTCGTAAAAAAATACGTTCCCTCACAATGGATGTTTGACAAATAATTTTCACTTGAAATCGTAAAACTGACGAGCATGAAATTCAAGAGGTGTAATATTGTTCACTGTGTTCGCTATAACGATGTCTGATTTAAAGGCCTACAGCCAGCTGTTGGTATTCGTTCACACTTTAAATTATTGCGGGTCAAATTGGCTTGACATAGTAAAATCAATTTTGGAGCAAAATTGTTGGTGGGTTAGTTACGGAGAAATCTGATGTTTGGAATGCAACGATCTGGATCGTTCGATAGAAAGTGTAATGTATAAAATGAGTACTAACATAAAATTAGAGGATTGGGCCCGTACGGCTAGAAAATGTCTGTTGCAATCACAGAACAATTTGAGAAAAGCGTGTTTGTTATGGCCACAAAAATCTACAATGGGATTCCTAGTTACATAAAAGAGTGTAGCAATATGAAAGTTTTCAAAAATAAATTATTTCAATACCCAATGGACAACTGTTATTACTCTGTTGATGATTTTTTATCGACTGAATTTTTTTAATGTTAAAGTTCGCTTTACAATATTTGCTCTAATGTTTCCGTACAGTTTCAATCTACTACTATCTATCTAATACTATCTAGAGAGAACTACATTTATTTAAATATGTTTATATGTATGTCTATTTAAGGAAATATATCAGCAATATAGATTAAAATTTAATCCTTTGTCCTCTGTCTTCCTCAAAAATAACCTCGAGCTCAAAAATAAATCTATTATTTACAACACATACATGAGACGTTTTTAATACGGTAGCAGTTTAAACTATGATAGTTTGTTATCTATAATCTATATTAAAATTCTCGAATGAACTCTGATTCATATACTTACAATTTGATTTAATAATCAACTTTAATCTTATAGTATTATGGTATAATTCGGCGTACTGCTAAACTTGGTAAGACAATGTCGTTGATGTTCTTAAGATACATACTAAGTACTAAAGTGGCATTGACAGAATCTGAATTATTAGGTAACAATCGCCTAGGAAAGAATTTCCTATTAGGAATTTTTTTGGAAGCCGCTATTTATATAAATAAAAATGGGTTCTAAATTGGCAAATATAGTTGATAATTGAGGGATATTTGTAAATATAATGTATGAATATCTTTCAGAATTAATTTGAAAATGGTTGAATGTCTATTTTGAAGTTAATTCGTAGGATATTAAAAAGAGAACCAAACGGTTATACGACTTTCATAATTAAAAACATTTAAAAGTTCTTTTTTATGGGATAGTGTCAAACGAGCAGACGTATCGCCTGATGGTAAGCGATTACCGCCGCCCATGGACACCCGCAACACCAGAGGCGTCACAAATGCGTTGCCGTCCTTTGGGGGAAGAGGATGTGGGAAGGGTTTGGGGTATGGGCCTCCGGTATCCTCACTCACTCGGTGAAACACAGCGCAGGCGCTGTTTCACACCGGTTTTCTGTGAGGCCGTAGTAAATTTAGAAGTAAAAAAAAATAAGTTACAGACTTAAAGTATATACAACTACATTACCAACATTGACAGCACACCAGAACTAAGAAGAACAGTAACTTTCCGTCTCTTTCCTGCATTGTGGAGTATTAGGGAACGTAATTACTCGGTGGAGATTTTGCCGTCAGATCATAGAGAAAATATCAGAGATTATACTCGTATATATATACATCATACTAGCTGACCCGACAAACGTTGCTTTGCCATAAAAAGGAATATATATTTTAGGGGTGGGTCAAATTGGACCAGCGGTTCCTGAGATTAGCGCGTTCAAACAAACAAACTCTTCAGCTTTATTATTAGTATAGATAATAACACGCAGAAATGTGTCACACTATTGTATATTCTCTTTTCTAATTGTCTTTTTAAAAAGACAACGCACTAGGAATAATTCCTGTGTCGCGGGGACTTTACAAACATACATGAAACGGAATCAAAGAATACCCAGACTTAGAACAACAATATGTTGATTACACAAAGTGTTATATATTATACCATGTGGGATTTGAACCTACAACACTAGGCGAAGTAGGGAACGGCGTGGCGACCGCTTAACCACTAGGCCAAACGTGCATTTGAATTTACTAAGTTCCTGTTATCTGCTGACAATAGGCCTATTCAAATCCCAATGTCTATAAACATTTATAGTGTTTGCAGTTCCTGTTGAATATGAATCAACTTACTGCATTTTGCAAAATCCGCTAACCATAAGCTTTTCCCGTACAGGTGTGAAAGATAAATATTTTTTAGTACATTCAATAAATTTTCTAATAGACTGAAAAATACTAAGACAGAAATAGATATAAATACTTAGATAATTAGCTGTACTTGACACGTGTCGCTGTGGTATATTGTTTTTTATTCATCATAGCATTGATGAAAATTTAGAAATGAAATATGGCGCGATACATAATTTAAACCATCTATGTCGTGTCAAAGTTCGAGGTCACTCGGTACAAACAATGTTAGGATTTTAGATACAAACCAATTTATTGTGACACTTCGATCTAGTGGCGAAGGTCACAGGCTTGCCAGGTATATAATTACCTTTTATATGAACACGATTATTCCCGTAACTATACTAATATTATAATTTCAAAGAAACTCTGTTTATCTGTCTGTTCACGCCATTTGCGGCTAAACTACCGTATCGATTTCAATGAAATTTGGCATGGAGATACTTGGATTCTTGAGGAAGGACATAGATTACTTTTCACCGTGATGACCAATATACATGCAAGTAAAGCCGTGGGCAGAAGCTAGTACGTATTTAAGTTAAGAAATTCTTCCAATTCCAAATTTTTTCCAATCGTTGAAGATATTTTTGTGTCCGTTCTAAAATTTCTACTTATAGTTATGTGTGTATATAACTACTTATTGGATTGAAAGTCTTTGAGTTATAATGTTTTATTACAGGTAAAGTAAATAAATAATGCAAACAGAATGGTATATGCTTTAGGTATATTTACTCTAAACTAATTCGAATCGACGAACGTCCTATTAATATTTTTCCCTAGCAAATTGATAAAAAAAAAATCTTACTAAACATCTTGTACCATACAGATTGCATTTTTATCTTAATTTCACCATCGGAATTCGCAATAACCCAACCTATTCTCAAGAAAAACAATCTTCTGTATCATTTCAGATCGATCACTCAATGAAATGACAGATGCATTCTTTTTTCAAATATTTTTTGCCGCGAAACGTGTTTCAAAAATCGAATGCAAACATTTCTAAACGGGCAATTAAAATGGCGATTTGCTATATCGCTTCTGACAGTTCCAACGCCCATTTTAATTCGTTGAAATAACAGTTTTTGTATGATGGTAGATCACTTTACGGGCGCGCTTTCAAAACTTTTTTTGATGTTTTTTTTTTAGTTTGGGTATGAAGATTTACTAAAATATAACCTGAGTATAGTTTATGGTGTAACGTAATTTTTAATGTTTTAAAACTAGTAGTGAAGTTAATATACATACATATAAGTAGGTACATGTTTGTAACTTTAGATAAGCTAAGTCCATTTAGATTGACACTATTTTTCTCTAAACATCGAGTTACTATTTGCTTGTGGTTACGTTCATGTAATAAAGAATTAAGAATTCGGTGTGTCTACTCCCCCCCTCACTTCACATGAGTGTCGTAAAAGTCGACTAAGGGAGCAAAGCACGCAGGACAACAGCACTGCAAAAAGAAGATAAACTTGACACAAAACCTCTTCCAATCTGTCTAGTTAGCTTGAAAAAGTAGGCTCTCCTCAAAAATACCTAAGGCCAGCAGCTACTTGCAGCAAAACTATTAAAAGCGGTAATAATTTCATTAATTTAAAAGAGGTTGTTGATAATGAAATGTTATTAAGTCTTTACTTAGCTATAAATTCCAAATATTGTCACGATGAAACGAACAAACAAATGAATATTTACAATTATGAGATGTATCCGAGATAAAATAACAGAAAAGTGAAAATATTTAATTAAAAATTTAGGCAAGTTCTCATTAGAAATTTCTTATTTAAATAATCCACAGATAAAAATATCAAACTCCACAATGCATTCGGATGCATCACGCACACTCCCCACCCTAGTCGCAGGAAAACGTTTCGACGCACCTATTAAATTATTACATCCACACTCGATGTGAATACCGATTGTCTATGACTCGTGTTTATGCGTTACGTGTGAACGACACTTTTTAAAAAATGTGGCTCCTGTAGCTCGTAAATTGTCTCATTTACTTCGAAATTGTTGTTAAAGAAATAAGTTTTATTGTCGACGATTACCATTAGGCTGTATGACAAGCTGCCCATGTCATTTAAAATTATTTTAAAGAGAACTATTAACATTCCTTTTTAAATTTAAATAATTGCATAAACAAAAATTTAAAAAAAAAAGGAATTTTAACTTTTGACAGTTTTGACATTACCAAAAACATACAACGGATAAAATATTTTTTTTTATGAAACTCTTTCGAAGGTAGTTAAATAGAAAATCTGCCAACAACTGCGTAATTTAATCGTCAGTGACGTAATCCTGCTTGAAATAGCTTTAAGTATGACGCAATGGTGACTTTAGAACATCTATTTAGTAATACTAAGTACCGTACTCGATCGGGGCAATATCGTAGTCTCATAAACAATCTTTCTTGGATTTGAGGTGACCAATTGTTTGCATGTCTTGATGATGTCTTGTTCATTTTTATTTTTCTTTCTTGACCGGAATAATTGAATACTTCTTCATTGAAATCAAACATCTACCAAGAACTAATAAAACCTTAAGCCACTCCACGGATTTAAAAAATATCATATTCAAGACGTATTGTATCAATAAACATAGTTGCATTCAATTCAAAGCGTCACAGGAACGCTCGGTGTGGTCAAATGGCCCTTAGCTATGCATAGCGTTACCACAAGACGCATTTAAACATAACTAATTCGTGTTATGCGCATAGAATTTAATTTGATAGGATGCAAGTGATGCATTAACTAAACGCAGTTGGTGGGAGTTTTGACAGGTGACGTTTTGATTTTTTTTATCGCTTTAATTGTAATCAGGCAATGATATCTATTTTCGGAGCCGAAGAAGTTCAGTCGATCATACTTAATCCTTGCTTATTTATGATTCTGAGAATTATAAAACCTACGTAATTATTATACACAAGATTGTTACAGATAATAAAAGAAGAAGATAGAAAAATATATTTATAAGTACTAGACACAAGAGTGAAATGGCCACCTGCAGTGGTTATAATAATAAGGATGTAATGAGACTTTTATTCATAGTTTTCATTTATCATTTAATTACCAACTCAAACAATTTATTATAGGGAGTATCATTTAAATAACACCAGTACTAATTTGAGAAACAAACAAGCAGTCCTTCTGTCTGCTATTAATACATGCACACGAACGAAAACCCTTATATGTGTGAGTGTACTGTAAGCTTGTAGTGTAGTAGCACTTCAATCGGATTAAGGTCTCTTAATAGGAGATTCGAATCCTTTATCATATATATCTAAATACATTGATATAGTGACAGCATCGTTGGTCTAGCGGTAAGTGTATGTAACTGTCGGTCTCGGTTTCGATTCCCGATGCAGCCCAAAAAGTTTTATTATTTTTTTCTAACTTTAGTACGTTTGGAAGTTGACCGGAGTTAGGAAGTTGAGATTTTAACCCTCGAGAGTCGTAGAGCACATTAAGGTATCAGGCCTGGGCCTGATCTCTTGCCAATCGTGTCGAATGGTCTTATCGGATTGTGTGAGTTAGGGAACAGAGTGTGGCGACCTCCACATATAACATCACATACTACAGCGCCATCTACCGAAGTTACACTGAAGTACTCCTAACGTACCATACGAAGAAACTGCCAATCCTGAATCGCGCAATAGAAGTTCTAGCGCCGACTATCATAAGAACATCCCAACATCAATTGTTGGGCAGTGGCCCGCCAGGCATGATCACCTCGCCTGGTCGGAGGATCCTTCCTTTGTGTTGGGTGGAACATGATACCCGTTCCCCCACAAGAGAGTTTACCTTTGTTTGAAAACACTTGTGCACTATTATATCTTCTTATTAAGGTAAGTTTGTGAGGATGTACATATATTTGTTACTTTTTCATGCAAAAACTACTGAACAAGTTTATATAAAACTCTCTGACCCACGCAACATCGTTTACGTCTACTATTGCCCGTAGCGTTATAATTTATCCCCGTTTTTATAACATTCTTTATTGGTGCTCCGCTCCTATTAGTCTTAGCGCGATGTTATATGGCCTATAGCCTTTCTCGATAAATGGGTTATTGAACACTGAAATAATTTTTTAAATCGAACCGGTAGTTCTTGAGATTTGCGCGTTCAACCCAGCTTTATATATCTATATATATAAAAATGTTATGTTGGTTTGTGTACGCTTCAAAATCTCAAAAAGTTCTGCACCGATCGAGCTGAAATATGAATATATAATCCGCATCAAGGATTGTTTTTATCTAATTTTTGCATCACTCACATATCCGCGACCGCGAAAAAACACGAAAAACGACATAAACGCGGGCGGAGCCGCGGGCAACAGCTAGTTGTATATAAAATTATGGATTAAAGAATTTTAGTAAGAAAGACCTACGAGTATGTCCAGCAATGGACAGCCATAGGCTGATGATAACATCGAAATAACACATTGATTATTTATTACCGCGATGTTCGACATCAAAACCTTGTTTAACTAATAATATTGCTAAAGAATAGATTTCGCATTCGTATTGAAATAGTACGATTAAATAAACCCCGTAATATACAACTAAAGGACAGTTATGCGACACTCAAGGTTTATCTTGCTCACCTGGCATTCATTCCTGTACATCCACATTGCTAGGGTTATAGCTATCTTCAATTGAGGGCATTTTTTTCTTACAGCTGGACTGACAGACTGGCTGGACCCTGATATTTGTTTATTTGTTTCTATGATTACATAAGTGGGCCAACGAGGAGACGAATCGACTGATGGTAAGCGATTACCGCCGCCCATGGACACTCGTAACACCATAGGCATCACAAGTGCATTGCCGGCCTTTGGGGGATGGGAAGGGGCATGGAAGGAGAGGTTGGGGTATCCTTACTCACTAGTGAAACACAGGGGAAGTGCTATTTCAAACCAGTTTTCTGTGAGGTGGTATCATCAAATTACGCAATTCTAGTCTTATTTCATACTAGCTTCTGCCGGAGACTCCTCCCGCGTGTATGTCGGTTAAGTGAAGAATTAAAACATCATTATGTTTACTGAAATCAGTGTAATAATATACTCGTGAAAGCTTGTGTTATGGGCGTAGACAACTGATATAAATACTTAAATACACACTCAAACTCCGAAACAAATATTTCCAGGTCATATAAAGATTTGGTCCAACCCAGGAATCGAATCCAAGACCTCAAGCGCAGCAATCGCATCCGCTGCCACTGCGCCAACGAGGCAATCAAGGTTTAGTTCCTGGTTGCATAAGTAAGTCCAATTACAATTCAGTTTTATGGTGTTTTTTTTTAGTTTCCCTACCAAAGTATTTTGACATCCCTATATGCCTATCAAGGGCTATTTTCATACAATTAGAGATGCTAACGGCGTATGCTTGCCTTCTAATGTATGGTCGTTAGCTCAACTGTGTACGTGGACAGGGTATATGCAACTGATATTACTAGTTATTATCACGACTGCATTGCTGTTAGAGGACCGGTAGGGATATTTGGTTCTTGAAAGTCCTGAGATCAAGGCTTTACAATATTAACTGCTTCGATGGCGCAATGATAGCGTATGCAACTAATTTGTATGAGGTTTTGAGTTTGATGCCCGGGAATAATTGTTTCGGCGTTTGGGTATTTTAAACATATTTGTAAAAAAAGTCTCAAAGTATTTATATTGGTCAATCTAGCTTTTATAGTACTAACAAGTAGTTTAAAGTTAAATGCAATTAGCTTATCGGCTTCAATGCTCTGAATGTTACTCCCGCCAGTTGAGTTCAAAACATATGTAAATAAGGCATCTAACCCGATGCAGATGCCGCATCGGGATAGATGCATAACTTTTAAAAAACCTAACTTCCCAATATCGCAACTAAGAATTAATAGTATAAGTAGGAGCCGCTGTCACCCTGTATCTAATTTATCCACGGGCTGTGGTGCTTTGAGGATATGTTTCGTTCGTGTTTTTCCTACCCAGCCCCCTAGCCAAGTTGCAAGTGTTTTTCTTTCTGCAGTCGTTAACGTCTAAATAATCGTGTGTCATTAGCTAATACTTTGTTCAAGATTAGCCAATGAAACACGAAAATTTAGGCGTTAACGATTGCAGGAAGAAAAACGTTTGCAACTTGGCTAGGGGGGCAGGATAAAGAGCTTATCCTGTAGTAGCAATTGAGTGTTTTGAAAAGAGGAGAGTGGAGACCTCAAGTTTTTTGCTTACATGATTCGCTTTCACATTCACTATATTAGTCTTGGAAACGGTCTTTTTATTGTGTAATTTCTTTACTCTCTTTCTGCCTCTCTCTTTACATTTTTAAACTATTAAAAATGTAAAACCGTCTCGTTGATCTCGGATTCAATTCCCGAGTCAGACTGCTGTTTGGTTTTTTTTAGAAGATTTTTTTAATAGCAGCTCGGAGTACGGAAGAGGCGGAGTTTCCTGCTCGTGCCTTGGAGATCACATTAGCCCGGTTGACATCAACACATACTATCAATTAGTTCAATCTTCAATTCAGTTCACCCTCAGGGTTGCGAAGGTCACATGCCAGTGGATAAACTGTTATTCAGGCAAAACCGGTTGAACTAATAGCCGACCCCAAATAAACTTTGGATTGATAAAGTCGAGGGGGCGATTAAAAATGTAAAATAAAGATGTTTCGATTCGATATTGGTTTTATTCTGTTAAAGAATTTAATTAAAACAAAAGTGTAGTGATTGTTTCAAAGAAATGTCTGTTAATAAAGGGAGTGTCATAATGTCGTTTATGACACTCCCTTTATTAAGTTGATTATTATTAAAATCCAAATATTTAATATTGTTAAGTTATGTAAATGTCTCAGATTATGGTATTTTGTTGAACTGTAATAAGAAATATATAAAAAGAAATCTCTTTAGAACGGCTTAATATCTTATATAATGGTTAAACAAAGACATTACGTCTCGTTTCTGATAAACCCGTTAATAATATGATGGTGTGAATGAAGTTCGGTGCTTACCATCACTTAATAAAAGTACAGTTACGCGAAAAAGTGTTTTCAAAACGATAAAATATATTATTACAATCCATTTAAATCCTACCACACTACTTATACAACTTTAAATTCGCAATTTCCATTTCGTGTTATTTAACTAACTGACTGTACCTTGTTAATTTTAACTTAACATGATAAAACACTTCAAGAGGTTTTAAACTTTAACTTAATAAGAGTAAAGTCCGTTTTTGTATACAGTTAAACAATCACTTATCTCGTATCTACATCTCAGTTTTATGGTTGAATATTTTCATGGCTCAATCAATAATAATAAAAGTTTTATGGCTATCTGTTGGGATACAAAGTTACTTAGCTCTTTATATGGTGTTATTTTTAATGATTATGCCCATTCCGGTTTCATTAACAACTTGTGTGAAAAGGAAGACGAAATTCCTTAGCTCCATTGAATAATTTGTTCGGAGCGGATAATTGTTAAGTGAGATTTTGATTTCGGAGAAATTACTAAGTCAAAAGAGTGGTTTGTGGTCCTGACTGCAAGCGAGAGTCTTTGGGTTTGATTTTCCACCCAGGACTTTATTTCTGTTTTATTTTTTCGGTGTTTGGGTTTCGATCTATGTATTAAGAAATATAGGTAGGTATGTTTTTCAGCAGTTTGGTTAGCTAGTCAGCTTTCTAATGGTGGAGGTTCACAAAGGATGGCTACGCATTTTTTGTTGTTCATGGTCAAAATTGATTCACCGCAGCCACCGTCCGTTTTGTCATACAAGGATTCTAGTACCTATTCGCTATCTATTTTTTTTTTAATGAAATAGGTGGCAAACGAGCAGACGTATCACCTGATGGTAAGCGATCCGCCGCCCATGGACACCAACACCAGAGGCGTCACAAGTGCGTTGCCGACCTTTGGGGGATGGGGAGGGGGTGGAGGGGTATGGGCCTCCGGTATCCTCACTCACGCGGTGAAACACAGCGCAAGCGCTATTTCACACCAGTTTTATGTGAGGCCAATCACTCCGGTCGAGCCAGCCTATTCATGCCGAAGCGTGGCTCTCCCACGGTGAGTCGTGCCGTGTTCTAAATATTAGATGACGAACATACTAATGACTAACCCGTTATCCAAATTTGTTACCAATCTTCTATCTTCCACTATTTATGTACAAACTAGCATTTGCACGCGACTCCGCCCGCCTGTTTGTCGGTTATCGTAGCAAAGAATCAAAGTATCTCCATGCCAAATTTCATTGAAATCAGTGCAGCGGTTTGGCCGTGAAAACAGGACAGACAGACAGACAGAGTTACTTTCGCATTTATAATATACTAGTTGAACCCCGCGGTGCTACATGCGGTACGACATTATTGTGGTTATCCACAGGCAACGCTGTCTTTATAAATTGTAGCCTATGTGTTATTCTGATGTATAAGCTACATTATTGTAAAGTTTCATCAAAATCCATTCAGTAGTTTTTGTGCGCAAGAGCAACAAACATACTCACTTACATACACACAAATTTTCGCGTTTATAATATTAGTAGGAAGTATGGGTAAGCAGTACTTATCTCGTACTACATTTTGCCCGCGTACATATCCGTTATCACGGTAAATCTTAGCTTATATCCTTCCTCAAGAATTAAGCTGTCTAGATGCCAAAATTAATTGCAATCGGTGTAGCGGTTTAGACGGAGTGATTTCGTATTTTTTATATTAGTATGAATTAGTCAATAGTCTATACACTAGTAACAGAGTCGATGCATTCCACGAATAGAGCCCTTGTTTGTTGACGCGGTGAAAAATCCCTTCGGATCTCCAGCTCCTCGGGGACACAGAAGCCAGGAAGGAGTATGTCGTGTTTCCACTAAAAAAAACACCCCGACGACCGGCCTCTAGCGCCCTACTCTGGGAGGACCCGGACCGTGTTATTTCAGGTCCTCCCTGAATTGACGCCGTGATTTATCAGGACCTGTCCTGGGGGAAAATATTCCCCCCCCCTCGATCCCAGCGATGTAGGCTGATTGCACGGCTATGCAATCATGACGAATAAAGGCCTACATTTTTTAATTACTATTTGACAACGTTTGTAGGATGTATTTAGACATATGATTTTAGTTCCTTTAAAAATTAAGGAATATTTCTGTTTTTCAGAATTAACTTACTTACATGTTTGTCTCGGTGGCGTAGTGGGAGCATATACCACTGCTGTGTTTGAGGTTTCGGGTCGGTCCAAATGTTTGTATGAACTGCAAATATTATTTTCGGAGTTTGGGTGTTTTTTAAGTATAATATATATGCAATATGCATTTCTATTCAATTATAAATACATCAATCTATCAGTCATAGTATTTACAAGCTCTGATTAGTTTGAGGTCCGAATATTTCTTTATTAGGTACGTTCTCATTGAGAAAATACCTCACGTTCTTCAAGTTAAAAACGACTCTAACAAGTATTCTCAAAGCACAATACAAATAACCTTCACCTGCGAACATATTAAAAGCCTATTTCAATATCAAAAGCCTTAGCAACTGACTTTCTCTAAAATTTGCGTGTACGCATCGCGTTCACTTCAAAAGGACGCGAGAGAAATAGATCTGTCTCTATCTGACACGTATAGATGTCTCGCTCGTACGTCATTACGTTATTAGCCCGCATGGTACATCAAGAACTGTGATTAGCAGATGATTAAGGCTCATTCAACATAATCATGTAATTATTTATTTATGTTTTAGAGACGAGTGGGTTTTGTACCTAGTATATGTATGATTCTAAGATAAAGTTTATTTATTTATGAATTGAAATATTTAATTTCAGGAATATCGTTTTCAACAGCGTTGTACGAGGGTCTCCAGAGTCCAAAATCCCTCCAGAACTTAAAAACATCCCGAAATAAACAGGGCTGTAAATATAAGAATGTTGCTTTAGTAATTACTTCGTGTAGTAATGGATTAAGAATACAGGTGGTCACTATCGGTGTCGTAAGAGACAACTAATGAACCAAACTGCGCAGGTCAACAGTATCACTTTTTTTTTTACGCGTGGTAACCTTCTCGGCACAGATCCACTCCTTGGGGGTGATCTGTGCCTTCTCGGGCTGTCACCCCGCCAGCGTTTGCGGCGGGGCGGTGTGTCGGAATCGAACCGACTAAAACCACACAGTGTGCTATTCTGCGCCTGAGAAGGGAGGGATTCGGGAACTGCTGTTTACCACACCCCTCGAACACGGCCAGTCCCCTCCCGGAGGTCAACAGTATCCCTTTGTTTTTTTTTAACGTGTGGAAACCCCCTCGGGCCGAGGCCGATTCCGACACACCACCCCACTGGGGTTTGCGGCGGGGTGGTGTGTCGGAATCGAACCGACTAATTATGTGGCGAAATAACCACACGGTGTGCAACTCTGCGCCTGAGAAGAGAGGGGTCCGGGAACTGCTGTTATTAACACGACCGGACCCCTCCCGGAGGTCAGCAGTATCCCTATACCCTGCGGTCAGGCCAGCGTGGTATAGAAAGTAAAAACCTCCTTTCTTAGGCCAAAACCTCCTTCGCTGTGGGAGAACCAGACTTCGGCATGAATGGGCCGGTTCGACCGGAGTGATACCACGGCCTCATAGAACACCGGTGTGAAACAGCGCTTGCGCTGTGTTTCACCGAGTGAGTGAGGATACCGGAGGGTCATACCTCAACCCCTCCCCCCATCCCTAAAAGACCAGCGTCGCACTTGTGACACCTCTGGGGTTGAGGGTGTCCATGGGCGGCGGTAATCGCTTACCATCAGGCGATAATCTGCTCGTTTGCCCGCGATTCCATAAAACAAAAAAAAATACAGTTTGGAATAATTTGAGGTCAATCATTATTTGTGTTATTTTTTTAAACATAAATATATTAATGGTGTAAAATTGATGTGAAATATTAACATATACCCTATTAGCCAGCTTGGCACGCAGTAACTATATCTGCTCACGATCACTAATGAAATGAACGAGAACGCTCCGTACAAAAGCACGAGACACACAGACAAACAAACTGGTCAACAAAGAAAACTGCGAAACTTTTAAACTGACTGCGTCGGTGGCGCAGTAGTAGTGAATGCGACTGCTGTGCTTGAGGTCTCGGGTTCAAGGTACCAAATGTTTGTGTAATCTACAAATATTTAATTCGAAGTTTGGGTGTTTTCCATGTATAATATGTATGTATTTCCAAAAAAAAAGTATATATGTATTCATATCTAACACGTAATCTAACACACAACGCCATCTAGTCCCAAGCTAAGCAGAGCTTGTGTTATGGGTACTAGACAACTGATATGAATACATATATACTATACATAGAAAACACCCAAACCGTCCGAAATATTTATTTATTTATTTTATTATTAAAAGTTAAATTATTTTTTTTTGGAAGAATTAAGTTTCATTGAATAAATTTGTCTACCATTAATGACGTTAATGATGCAATTCATAATTCTCTCACATGTGATTAACTTTATGAGCCGAGTTGAAAGGTAACAATATCTCCATATTATGCAACGACTTGAAATCTATCTATCTACTCCACTAACACGTCATTATCATCTACAGCTTTTAGAAGTTTACTGCTACACATAATCCTCACCTTAGAAATGCGACTTTAAATCGTTATACTTAAAATCAAACATTATTCCCTTACAATAGATCTTAAAATCAAACACCACATTCAATAAACTAAATTAAACTTGAATACGAATGCTGTATTTATTTTTTATTTATTTATTTTTTATTAAATAGGGGGCAAACGAGCAGATGTATCGCCTGGTGGTAAGCGATTACCGCCGCCCATGGACACACGCAACACCGGAGGCGTTACAAGTGCGTTTCACAGTTTTGCTGTGCGCGGCAGAAGTATGGCATAAGTTTAATATTATAAAAGCAAGAAATGTAAAGATAGACTCCTGACTAGCATCCAATGTACATGTTGTTTGTTGTTCCTGTCTGTGTGTACATACGATATTTACCGGCTAGTTAGACAGACATTTTCCACCGGAAACACACAACATTACTGTCTTGTTTATTATTGTTTGTACACAAGTACACAGAAACTACACACTGTTATACATGTGTGTATAATTAGTGCCACCTTACCCCTAAATTCTTGAGAAACTGCCGTCTTCCCGTGAGTCGGTAAGTTATAATAATAACTAGTCGATATTATGTTGCTGCAAGATAGTCAAAAGGTTATAAGCGATATTAAGTACATGGAAAACACACACACTGACTTTTTTTATGTCTGGCTCAGCCTAAATGACTGTTCCCTACCTGATGGAAAGCATAAGCAGAATCCAAGAGTAGTGGTCACCATACTCATTGCGAATGCAGACAATGTAACAATGCAGCATGGTGATCGACACCATGTCGGCTTAGTGATGCTTTTTTTTATTATATAGGGGGCAAACGAGCAGATGTCTCGATCTCGATAGACCGTCTGATGGTAAGCGATTACCGCCTCCCATGGACACCCGCAACACCAGAGGCGTTACAAGTACGCTCTTTTCTTGAAAGTTTAAAGGTCGTATTAGTCCGGGAACACCGCAGGCGACAGCTTGTTCCACAGTTTTACTGTGCGCGGCAGACAACTTCTACATCATTTGTCGTTTGTCTCGCTAAAATTCCAGAAGGGCTGGACTGACTTGGGTAATTTTATTCTTAAAATATTAGTGGAAATTCAGGAAAGATTTAAATAGTGAAAAATATAAATAATAACTGACGGAAAATACTAGAAACGAGAATTAAATTTTTCAATACAGACTGTTCTTCTTTTTCTTTTGATGAAATGGCAACCAGCCGGATCAGCTATTTCTGCCAATGTCAAGTATTTATAGTCTTCAATTATAAGTCTTCGAGTCTTCAAGTCTTCGTCGTGATGAAATTAATGATAAAAAGTATATAAAATGTGGATGACATGAAATGGGGACCGTCTTCCGAAAAAACAAAAAACGATCTCCCTCTGCAGACTGTTCCAAAATGTAATACTTGATGTCTTTTTAGAAATGAAGAAATTGACACTTAGCTGTCAAATTTTTATGCGTTCAGAAATTTGTTCAAAATCAAATTTAAACATTCACAAACATATGCAGGTGATACGAACTTGACCGGGTCACGACGATTTAAATACTAATAACTTTAAGAATTTTTATTAAGAGACTTTCCTTAACAAGCTTCTGTATTGACTCCATAACTAGATTACATTTTTCAACACAAACCCACAAGCCTATCTAATTAAGAAGATTATAAATAAAAGTAACCTCCATATAATCAAATAATTTGTAAAGCCGCATAGTTAACAGGTGCCGTTTAAACCAAAACACGGCTCACAATTACGGCCCAATTTGGGCCACGCTTTTAATTATGGGCCGAGATTTTTTAGGGTTCTTTGTTAACGTGGTTTTAGATTGTGTTTTATTTGGATGTTTTTTTCTAAACATTCTTTGTAAAACAAGCCAATTAGTGATATCATAATGATAAACGATTAAGAGTAGAAGATGTCTAACGCATTGTTTATTGTGGTGTCTCTTTCTTTTTTTATTGAATAGGGGGCAAACGAACAGACGCATCACCTGATGGTAAGCGATTACCGCCGCCCATGGACACCCGCAACACTAAAAGCGTCACAAGTGCGTTGCCGACCTTTGGGGGATGGGGAGAGGGAATGAGGGGAGGGGTTGGGATATGGGCCTCCGGTATCCTCACTCATTCGGTGAAACACAGCGCAAGCGCTATTTCACACCAGTTTTCTGTGAGGCCGTGGTATCACTCCGGTCGAACCGGCCCATTCATGCCGAAGCGTGGCCCTCCCACGGTAAAGTTTCTCTTCTTATCTGACCATGGAGAAGCTAAAAGGAAGGGTAATAATATTGTTGTATTTATATGTTTGTATACTCCATCGTAGCGCCTAAACTACTGAACCGATTTTATTGAATAAGATGTCAATAGCTTCGTAATAATGACCCGGGTGAGATAGGCTATAGATGTTTATGACAACCGAGAACAATAGCTTAACATGCTTTATACAATACTAGCTGACCGACGCAACCTCGTTTGCGTCTTTTATTGCCCGTAGCGAAAAAATTTCCCCCGTATAGTGTGTTGCGGACTTTTTTGTAGATATTTATAAGATCTACGATTAATTAGAACATTTTATGGTTCTATCTTTTATAGTTCACGCAGCGTACGCAAAATAAGTAACTTTTCTGGTTGACACCTTGTGTCCGAAAAACCCCAATATCTTACGGAACCCTATTTTTTTACAAAATAAAATATAGCCTATGTTACTCGTGGATAATGTAACCTTCGAATGGTGAAAGAATTTTTAAAATCGGTCCAGTAGTTTTTGAGCCTATTCATTACAAACAAACATACAAACAAAGTTTTCCTCTTTATAATATTATAGTATAGATAAAACAATTATCGTCTATACTAATATTATAAAGCTGAAGAGTTTGTTTGTTTCTTTGTTAGTATGTTTGTTTGTTTGAGCGCGCTAATCTCAGGAACCGTTGGTCCGATTTGAAAAATTATTTCAGTGTTGGATAGTCCATTTATGGAGGAAGGCTATAGGCTATATATTATCACGCTAATACTAATAAGAGTGGAGCACCAATGAAGAATGTTTAAAAAAGGAGGGAAAATATTCACGCTACGGGCAATAGAAGACGCAAATAAGGTTGCGTGGGTCAGCTAGTTTAAAATATATATTCCAGCACCTTTTTTTTTGTAAATCATTAGTTTCGTCTAATAACTTTTAAAATTCCTCACCAACCGTACGCAATAGACGGACAGACATTCTAAACTCGACCATATTTTATTATCTAACAAGAATAGTATCAATCAATCAATCGACTTAGTGATTATATATATTTATTAGTTCTAATGTCCGAATAGGTGTTGTATCAGTTCTTAGTAAAGGGGTTAGAGCACTTTATGGTACTATACCATAAGCTATTGTGATCAATATATTAATGTTGACTACTTATTTAGAGATGGAATTGTGTCACACCGACGAAAACATTCTCAAATCGATCGTTATTTTTTGGAACGAAGTTCCTTATCGCGCGTTGCGAAAGGGGGCTAGACGGAAAAAAGACAAAAAGTTGTAAAGACACTTTTTGCTATAGTAAGCTATTGTAAGCCGTGCGGCGTGCGCATGTTTCTCTGTCTGTCTCTCTCTTATAGAAAGCAAGCCAGATATTTTCGTTTAGTCTTTCTATTTCGCATTGAACAGTGTGGTGTCGCGACGATTATTTTTGTTGTGTATACGGGTTTTTTTAAATAAAAATCATTTAATTATATCATATTCTACTTCGTTCCATCCGGGTGTCCCTTGACACCTCTCAAGTTTTCTTGTGCGTTATTTTACAGATTTATTTGTTCGCTCAAATATTGGGTTTTAAATTTAAAATAATACAAAATTTTCTAGGTGATGTTTTGTTTTATGCATGCTGAATTGAACTCCTGAAGTTAAATGTAACCAATACTTATGTCTTAATATCTACCTAGATTTTGGGCAACAAAGTTTTTCACACATAGTATTGTCCCATGTTTTCCGTGGGAGAGCCACGCTTCGGCATGAATGGGCCGGCTCTACCGGAGTGATACCACGGCCTCACAGAAAACCGGTGTGAAATAGCGCTTGAGTGAGGATACCGGAGGCCCATACCCCAACCTCTCCCCCCATTCCCTCTCCCCATCCCCCAAAGGTCGGCAACGCACTTGTGACGCTTTTGATGTTGCGGGTGTCCATGGGCGGCAGTAATTGTTTACCATCAGGTGATGCGTCTACTCGTTTGCCCCCTATTCAATAAAAATAAATAAATAAAAAATGTGGGGTTTGAACCAATATCACTTGGCGCAGTAGAAATCGATGTGGCGTTCGCTTAAACCTCTAGGCCATACGTAGAGGCAATATAATTTGCAACTGAATGCTTTATAATCCTATTCTTCTATAATTATAAATTTGAATGTAAGTTTCTTTGTTACGCTTTAACGCGAAAATTACTTAACCGATCATCAAGAAACTTTATATACAAGACAGCTCCCAGCATTAGGCATATACATCCTGTGTCGGGGGGACTACAAACATACATGTAACGGACACAAAGAATATTCTTGGAGGTATAAGAAGTAACATAGGATACTTTTTGTTGTTGTTAGAAGCCGCGGGCGAAAGCTAGTATCTCTATAAAGCAGTCGATTACAAAACGGTGTAACATAATCTTATACATCGAGGCTCCTGTCTGGCCTTAACAAGGTGCCAGTAAACCAATTATTAAGGGCAGTAAACGGCAATAAGGGGGCATTCACATTTAAAAATAACGTTAATATAGCTGGAATTAATGAGAGCCAATATAACGATCCGATTCGGTGAATACTGCCCCCAATTGTTTACTGTTGTAGAGATCTTTCATCTATATATATGTATATATTTATTGATATATTTTGATTGCCTCAGTAGCGCAGTAGTAGCGTATGCGACTGTTGTATTTGAGGTCCCGGGTCGGCCCAAATGTTTGTATGATCTGCAAATATTTGTTTCGGAGTTTGGGTGTTTTCTATGTATAAAATGTATGTATTTACAAAAAAAAAGGTTTTATGTATTTCTATCAGTTGTTTAGTAGGTACCCGTAATACAAGCTTTGCCTGTTTGGGACTAGATAAGTCAGCCTTTGGGGGATGGACCTCCGGTATCCTCACTCACTCGGTGAAACACAGCACAAGCGTTATTTCACACCTGTTTTCTGTGAGGCCGTGGTTACACTCCTTTCGAGCCGGTACATTCATGCCGAAGCGTGGCTCTCCCACGGTATAATTTTTATCACGGAATAAATCTATATCATACATATATTTTTTTAAATACATACGTAGAGTGGAGCCTCGGGAAAAAGCTAGTAGTCAATATATAAAGTGTTTAAAAGCTACATTTCGATATTTTATTCGATATCTTTCAAAATCAAGCCTCACACCATGAATCATGGATATCTCGATTAGTTAGAAACAAACTCATTACGGTATGTGACCCCCATGTAATTATCGTTGCATCTCTTTGCCGTGGGGAGGTGTTACAAAACCGATTGGGACAAATAAAAATATTGAAAAGTGTTCGGTGACCGCGGGTGACAAAGCTACAACCATTTCTAGGATATATCTTTAATTTGGAAAATAATTCTCATGAAAAAAAATGTTATAAAATGATCGATTATTATCTTGAAAAGATTTGCAGTGGAGATGATGAACTGAAATTAAATGTTTTTTTTTTTTATTGAATAGAGGGCACACGAGCAGTCGCATCACCTGATGGTAAGCGATTACAGCCGCCCATGTACACTTGCAACACCAAAAGCGTCACAAGTGCGTTGCCGACCTTTGGGGGATGAGAGGGAGAGGGAATGGTGGAGGGGTTGGGGTATGGGCCTCCGGTATCCTCACTCACTCGGTGAAACACAGCGCAAGCGCTATTTCACACCGGTTTTCTGTGAGGCCGTGGTATCACTCCAGTCGAGCCGGCCCATTCATGACCGTAGACCGATAGACGTGCTTGATTGGATGTTATTTATTGGTTGCACAGAAATGACTAATGAACTAATGATATAATGTGTAAAGATTAATGCTAATGAGTACACCCTGTGGCTGTTGAAAGTGAACTCAGAAGAGACAGTTTTTGGAGACTTAAGTTGAGGGGTGATTTTAGTTACATTCCAAGATAACTTCCTTATTACTTAATAACTTGAGAGTTTAAAATTGTTACTTAATGTGTCTAAATCTGAGTCCTTCTTTTTGGTTATCTATCACCTTCGCAAACAATATTTTATGAAATTCTCATTGGTTTAATTATGATTTAGTTATACCCTGTCATGTTTGACGATGACACATTGTGATTATATAGAACAGTAGAATGCTAAAAGCTTTGAAAATTTCGTTCAATTAATATAATTAATTGATTGAAAGAAATGGACACTAGAAATAACATATGTTTAAAGCTATATAACATGAAAACAAATCAAATCATTAAAAACTTTAGCTTACTACTAAACAGGCCTCTTCTTAAAAATGAGGCTTGGCCTACTTCAGCACGCTGGTCAGAGAAGTGAAGTGGTCACCAAACCTCTCCTCAAATATATGTAAACGTAGTCACCCTACACTTTACTAAAAACAAAAGTGGACAATCTTACGGGATCTTAATTGGAGTCTGCGCTATGCGAGGCATCCGGCGGCTGGTCCCAAAAACAATACCTTTATTGTTTCATTTTCCTCACCGTTTTCGAACGAAGCATCGTGTGTCAACGTCTCGGCGACGGTGAGTCTGTCCATCCGTTATTTGACTTTTAAATCACTATGTTTTATGTTGCCAGCGTAAAAAACAGTGTTTGTTTCTTTGATTGTTCTCGAATTTCAAAAAGGTTTCAGTTTGTCCTTGTTTATGTGTATAATTTTTGTAAAAGATCATGTTTTTGTTGGTTAGATATTTGTCACACTTATATGTTTTATGAAAGCGTCACACAAAAATGATTGATGGAATTTGATAGCTTTTTGCGTTTTCAAACTTTTTAAAGACCGATAAGATATCAATATTTTATTTTTGAATTGAACGATAAACTAGTAATTTAATTTACATATTTTATTTTTTTGCAAAAAACAACTCTCGCATTAGAAATACATTCTGTGTCGCTGTGGACTTTATAAACATACCTACATGAAACGGATTCAAAGTACACTAAAACTCAGAACAACAATTTGTGAATCACACAAAGTATTGTCCCATAAGGGATTCGAATCCACAACACTTGGCCCAGTAGAAAGCAGCGTGCCGATCGCTTAAACCACTATGCCAACCGTGCAGTAATTTTATACAATGTAGAGAAATATGTAAAATACAGGTTGCTTTTATACTTAACAACTCTAGAAAAAGAAATAAACAAACATTTAAGACCTTTAAACCTCCTGTTTGATAGACACACGGAGTAATGATTGACTCATACCTTCACTTAGCAGAGCAGCAGGTCGAAGATATTACCAGCAATTATTGAATACACTGTCGTATGAAGCTAATAAATGGGCGTCAGTTTATAATTAACTACTAGAGACAGGTGTAGTTGTCAATGCTAAAAGGACGGACAGACGCGTTAAAGGTACTGAATATATTAATATATGTATGTAGGTACAGTTGGCAAAAGTATGTGTATTAAATTATATTTATTCACTAGCTGACCCACGCAACCTCGTTTGCGTCGCCTATTGCCCGTAGCGTGAAAATTTTCCCCCGTTTTTGAAACATTCTTCATTGGTGCTCCGCTCCTATAAGTAATAGCGTGATGATATATAGCCTATAGTCTTCCTCGATACATGGACTATTCAACACTGATATAATTTTTCAAATCAAACCAGCTGGTCCTGAGATTAGCGCGCTTTCAAACAAACAAACTCTTCATGGCGGGACGACTTACGTAAGAGGGCTGGCAGCGACTGGATGCAGAAAGCAACAGACCACGCTCCGTGATGTTCCTTAGGAGAGGCTTATGTCCAGTAGTGGACTGCAACGGGCTGATGATAATGAAAGAAAGAAAAATATTTATTTTGGCAACAAAAGTAATAGAAAACAAAAACAGTAGCATACCACAACATTGCAAGGCCGAAAATGGATCCAATTCAGTATTGTGTCAGACAAAACATTTGACACTGGTTTCCATTTGGGCCCAGATGTCGCCGTGCATTGGGAATACAGAATGTAACAACCTCTATTTGTCTCATTGATTTCGTAAAAGCCGACTAAGAGAAAAACTCCACAGGACCAAATCATAAACAGACCCTATACTAGCCCAGCTGGTCAGCGTGGTGTAATAGGCCGAAATCCAATCCATCCAGACCAAGAGGTCTATGTTAGAAAGGAGATCAACCATTAGTTTTGTTTCTGTATTTCAACGTGAGAGAGCCACACTTCGGCATGAATGGGTCGGCTCGATCGGACTGATACCACGGCCTCACAGAAAACCGGTGTGAAATAGCGCTTGCGCTGTATTTCACCGAGTGGGTATACCGGAGGCCCATACCCTAACTCAAGTCCGACTCCACTATGGTATGGTATATCTGGTATACATATGGTAATCTCACCATCAGGTGGTCCATCAACAAACTCAAACATGACATAAATATACAATGTGATGCAAGGCTTCTCTTTTATTGGAGTAAGTAAAAGAGAAAGTTTTATATACTCGATAAAGATCCGAGCAATTTTAAAATGGCATAAAATTAAATTGAGATCCAATATGTTGAACGTATTATTGAAATACTTAATTATGAGCTGACTGTTAAAAATCTTTATTTATTTGGGAACACAAAGAGAAAATAAAAAAATAACTGATTCTAATTATAAATTGTTACCATTTTAACTTTATAACCACAAATTTACAAAATTTACAATATTACAAACCGTGGGAGAGCTATGCTTCGGCAAAAATGGGTCGGCTCGACCGGAGTGATACCATGGCCTCACAGAAAACCGGTGCGAAATAGCGTTTGCGCTGTGTTTCACCGAGTGAGTGAGGATACCGGAGGCCCATACCCCAACCCCTCCCTCATCTCATTCTCCATCCCTCTCCGTCCCCCAAAGGTCGGTAACGCACTTGTGACGCCTCTGGTGTTGCAGGCGTCCATGGGCGGCGGTAATCGCTTACCATCAGGCGATACATCTGTTCGTTTGCCCCCTGTTCCATAAAAAAAAAAACTTATCAAAAATAACAACGAGCTCAGCTCCTGATCAGGGTACTAAAAACTTACACACGGATTACACACATATATATTGCTACACAACCACAATTATATACTTTCACTAGTTACCTATTACTAAGTCTTTCCCTTTCTTAACTTTCCATTTTCACTACCATATTATAATTTTAAAAAAAAACTTTTTTTTTCCAATATTTTACCACCTTTAGCGTTATGGCGACTTTGATATATAACACAACAATAACTACAGCGCCATCTACCGAAGATACACTGAACTACGAAGTAACGCACTACACGGAGTAACTACAAATCCTGAATCACGCAATAAATAGTTCTCGCGCCGATTATCACATATACAACATCCCAACATCAACTGTAGGGCAGTAGTCCGCCAGGCATGATCACCTCGCCTGGTAGAAGGATCCTCCCTTTGTGTTGGTGGAACATGATACCCGTTCCCCCACAGCGTCTTTGATACGCCTCTGTTTACTCCTTACGCCGTAAATATATGCATGTAATAGATTATTACTGAAGAAAAAAATTCTTCAACCAATTAATAAATTAAATGCAACTCAATAAGAAACGCATTCTTATAAAATTAAATGTATCAATAAAAAATGCAGGTACGCATTCAAACAGTTGGTATATTAATAAAAAAGTTATTAATTTTTCGCACCGTTCAGTCGGCGCTCGTACGGTCGATCGCCCAACTGATTTCTGACAAGTTCGAAAGGCAAACACTGATATTAATGTTACTTATATTAAAAAAATTACTTTGACTCGTAGATTTTTCTTGATTCATTTGCTTACTGGTACGTTATTAGTCTAAAATCAAGATCGATTTAGTAGTTAATTTTTGGGAATTGCTTCAGGCAAGTTCAGGCAAATAAACTGTATATAAATATAAATTTTAGTTATTTTTTTTGTACATGACTGCTTCGCTGATCTGGTGGCTAGCGTACGCAACTAGTTGCCAGTCAAGAAGTCTCGGGTTCGATGCCCGAGTCGGGCCTAAGTTGATGTATCGTTTTTTTCATACATAAAATACTTATTAACTGGCCTGGGAAAATGTCTCGGAAGAGCACGTTAAGTTGTCGGTCCCGGTTGCCATTAACATCTATGGTAATCGTTATTGAGAAGTCAGTGCCCTTAAATATACTGAGGCTAGTTTCAACCTTCGAATTCAGTTCACCCTCAGGGTTGCGGATGCCGGTCGCTTCGTGGAAAAACTGATATTCAGGCAAAACAGGTAGAACTGGTAGCCGACCCCAAGTAATCTTGGGATAAGGCTAGGAAGAAAAAACACATACATAAAAAAACACAAAGATTTTTTTAGTATAGGCTTTCCAAATGTATTCTACTTTACCTGATGTAAAGCATGAACAGAATCCAAGAGTATTGGTCATTATACTCATTATGAATGTATTATAATTACAGCATGGTGACCCACACTATAGCGGCCAAGAAAAATGATGGTTTTTCATCACCAAACCGCTTTAGTTTCGTGATAATGGAACGTTTCACATTGCATTAAGATTTTTAATAATTCTATTAGCACATTCTTTTGATGAGATGGCAACCAACTCGATCAGCTGTTTATGCCAATGTCAAGTAATTATAGTCTTCAATTCTAAGTCTTCGAGTGATGAAATTAATGATAAAAAATATATAAAATGTGGATGACATGAAATGGGGACCGTCTTTCGAAAAAACAAAAAACGATCTCCGATTTTCGTATTATCATTTTTTTAGTTTTCGAATTTAAACGTCACTTGTCAAATGATTTTTGTTTTTAATCTCACAAATGTCTATAGCATGAAGTTAATAATAATAATAAATAAATATTTTGGACAATTTAACACACAACGCCATCTAGTCCCAAGCTAAGCAGAGCTTGTGTTATGGGTACTAGACAACTGATATAAATACATATATACTTTTTTTTTTGTAAATACATACATATTATACATAGAAAACACCCAAACTTCGAAACAAATATTTGCAGATCATACAAACATTTGGACCGACCCGGGAATCGAACCCGAGACCTCAAGCACAGCAGTCGCTTACGCTACCACTCGCGCCACCGAGGCAGTCCATGAAGTTCCTTATTACTTGTGCGACTCGGAGTTGCCATATCTTTATTCGTGAAGTAATGTTGTTTAATATGAACATATTCACTCACTCGGCTGGTAATCTTCATATGTCAATTCCTTTGATTGTGTGAGAGGCAGTCGCGCGATAAATTGATTATGCGTAGCGCCAAATTAATCGCTTCGATGAGACACTGTTGGGTATCAGTCATAAGAATTGTGCTGGAATGTTATTTATTTCCGTGATGTTGAACACTGGTACATATGATGTAACTCAGAGACGGGTAGAGCCAAGTGTGAAAACGGCTAATAAGGAAATTCGCTAAAATCTTCGTATACAACGAAAGTTGGAAAAAATTGGCGAAAAATTATGATGATGTTAGTGAATGTTGGGTTTTTTGTGCATAAATATATTTCATAATTAAATCCAACTTAACAAACAAGCTTCAGTTTGAGAAAGTCTAGTGATATTCAAAACCAATTCAGAATAAATTCAGAGATTACCTCGTAAAACCCAACAAACGTTATCTTAATACACACTGTTCTCCAGGGAACATTAAAATGATAATTTTGGCAGCATTCTCCTTTAACTTATACCAAACTCTTAAAGACAGAATGAGACAGACTTTTAATTTGTAATGATTAACACTACCGATGCACGTGTCGACTTTTTGTATTAATTTGTATTTTATATACCTAATCTATACTAATAATAAAACTGAAGAGTTTGTTTGTTTAAACACGCTTATCTCAGGAACCACTGGTCCGATTTGAAAAATTATTTTAGTGTTGGATAGTCCATTTATCGAGGAAGGCTATAGGTTATATATCATCACGCCAATACTAGAAGAAGCGGAGCACCAATCAAGAATGTTTCAAAAACGGGGGGAAATTTTCACGCTACGGGCAATTGAAGATGTCTGATGATCAGCTAGTGTTGTATAATCGTAACTTAACTCGGCATAAGTGAGATAAATGTTTTGATGTAGAACTTACTAGGAGTAAGTTCTACTTTTGATAGACCTATTAGGCTAATTGTTAGAGACTCTAACCGCTTAAGCCAAAGGTCATTTTGATTAATGTATGCTATCATTTTAGGTTGCCTGTTTGAAATATCTTCTCTCTTCTGGTCTTATTCGTGCTGTTGTGTGAGTGCTCTTTTATCTTGAAAACACTAATACACTAACACTTAATTCATGGTTTTATTCTCGATAAAACCATGAATTAAGACGGTATCGAAAGCTTGTTATTTATAAATACTTCTCCAAGAAACTTTATCCCAATAATAACCAACGTCTAAAGCTATAGGAAAACCATAAATAAAATTATTACTATAACAGGTACGTTGCTTCCCAAAGATATCGACATATCGTTTACAAACGAACAAACACAATTTCTCCAGGGCAGTCGGTAATTAAAATCATTGAACATTTGAGTTACGACCGAAGGACAAATGGTTGTGTCTGGAAACTAATTAAAAGCTATATATAATGTGGGAACGCCCTAAGACAAAGGTTCGGACCGTTTAGGGAGTATTTGATTAGAGCTTTTGCGTTTAAATATTGGTTATTAAGTATACTGGGAGTGATGGAACATTCGGAGTTGTGGATCTCTATCATAGTATTTCTCTTTTTCTTCTTTTTTTTTACGCGGGGAATGCTTTTCGCACCATACCCTTCGTGGGGAGACGAAAGGCGTGTGTGGGACTCCCGGAGGACCGGTCTACCCACTAAACACCGCGGCGGCCAACCCCGGCAGTCAAGAGGAGCTCCAGGAACGCATCGGCGGCTTCTGGAGTCCCCTCTGCCGTACTCCATGACTGAGGTACAACACGTCACGCCTCACGCTGTTACGCCTTACACAGTAAAAGGCGTAACACCGATCCGCCCTAGACGACACCCCCGGCTGCACCGCGGTGTCACCTTCCCGGTATCATCATGGGATATCTATTTACTTCAGAACTAAGGGTTTGGTTTACTGAAGTTTTTCTTATTTGAATTAGAGAGCAAAATAATAGATGGATGCCTGATGATAAGCGATTACCGCCGCCCATGGACATCCGTCACACCAGAGGCGTCACAATTGCGTTGTCGGCCTTTTAAAAAAGAATACGCTCTTCTCTTGAATGTTTGAAGGTCCACCACATAAATGGTGATACCACAGTCTAACGTAAAACCAATTATATTGTTGATTTTCAGTAAAACTGTACTACTTCCTAGGGGGTAATGTGTATTTTACCCTTTAGGATGTCAGATATAACAACAAAACATTATTATTAAAATCCGTGAGGTTGTGAACACTAATTGTGTTTAATTTGAATAAAAAACCTAAGTAATACTCTCTCTATTAATGAACGAAAAACTGTTATTTCATTATCCTAAACGAATGCCATATACTATCAACTTAACTACGTACTAGTAAAATCAATATCTAGAATTAAATTATTTATATTTAAAACAATATTTTACCTAACTAAGACGAAACCTTGACTTCCGTATCTAAACAATTAATTTTAAGTATTGTAGGTTTCCGCAGCTCTGCAAGTCAGCTAACTAACAACTAACTATTGCTAACTAACAAACTACATCATATTGGTGGTTTTGTTTTATTTCTAGGGAAGTATAATGTTACAAAACCTACTGGTGCTAAGGGAACCGTGCAATTATACTTGTATATGTAACGTTGCAAATTTGTCTGTAACAGCCTACTTGTAATGAAAACTAATGGATTATAAATCTGCTCAATTCTCTTCTATTCTCAGTTAGGAATGGTTATTTTAAAGGTATATATAAAGAAAGAAAGAAAATACGTTGATTGGTCATGCAGAAAATAGAAACAAACAAAGATTAAATGTTGTCTCTGTAGTCTGGGTAGAGAGCATATATGCGGACTGAATAGATGAACTAGATTCTAATAAGAATTATAGCTTGATCACGTGTTAAAGCATGGCTCTACCACAGTTGATGATGTAATCTGAATCTGAATGTAAATATTGAATGAATATTTAGTGGGGCACACGCGCGCGCACACACACGCGCACACACACATACACACACACACACACACACACACACACACACACAGCAGAAGCATGTTGTAGAGTGGGGAATACGAAAGCTCCGGGCCCAGATGGAATTCCCAATATTGCACTAAAAGCTGCCATTAAAGCAGCGCCTGCAATATTCCTTGACGTTTATAACAATTGCCTCGCAGAGGGTACGTTCCCATCGATGTGGAAACAGCAGAGACTAGTTCTCCTCCCCAAAGGAAATAAACTTCCGGAAAAACCAACATCATATCGCCCGCTCTGCATGTTGGACACTGTTGGCAAAATACTCGAACGCATTATACACAGGAGAATCGAAGCAACAGTCGAACCGCTTCTTGCCAGCAACCAATACGGTTTTCGGAAGGGACGCTCTACCTTGGATGCAGTTAGTGTTGTCGTCAATACAGCTAAGGACGCAATCGCCGGAACTAGATGGAAGGGAGGTACAAAGAAATACTGCCTGGTAGCAACTTTAGACATAAAAAATGCCTTTAATTCCGCTAAATGGGATTGCATTATGAAGGCTCTTTATGAAATGAAGGTACCAGGATACTTACAAAGGATGGTTGCAAGCTATTTTACTGACAGGGTCCTAAGATATGACACAAAGGCTGGTCCGAAAACATACAAAGTCACTGGAGGAGTACCCCAGGGCTCAGTTCTAGGCCCACTTTTGTGGAATATCATGTATGACGGACTGTTAAAACTAGAACTTCCAAAAGAAGTCAAACTCGTGGCATATGCAGATGATGTGGCTGTAGTGGTCGTTGCAAAGCATCTTGAGGAAATTACCTTCGCCTTTGACGCTACCTTCGAAAAGATTAGTCACTGGATGAACACGGTTGGACTGCAGTTGGCGGAGCACAAGACTGAGGCAGTGCTCGTTACTGGCAGGAAGCGGATAGAAACCATCACACTGCAAGTCGGAGCACATGAAATCACATCTCAGCCGTCTCTTCGGTATTTAGGTGTGATAATTGATGCCCGACTAAACTTCAAACTGCAGGCGCAGTATGTGGGTGCTAAAGCGTCGGTGGTCAGAGCGACCTTATCAAGGCTGATGCCCAACATGGGAGGCCCGAAGCAGAGAAGGAGGGCGTTACTGACGTCTGTGGTAACATCCGTACTCACCTACGGAATTCCCATCTGGGCCGATGCGTTTAAAATACAGGAAGCACGAAGGAAAATTGCACCAGTATATCGGTTAAGTGCCTTAAGAATTGCCAGTGCTTTTCGCACAGTGTCTGACGACGCTGTGAACGTTATTGCCGGAATGGTGCCAATTGAAATACTAGCCGAAGAACGGAAAGCCCTTTACCTCCGTAAAGTAGCGACCACATTGAGCCCTGGAGAACTTGGTAAGGAGGAACGGTTAAATAGCATACAACGATGGCAATCGAAGTGGGATACCAGTACAAAGGGCAGATGGACCTACCGTCTAATTCCACAACTTGATGACTGGTTAAACCGTAATCATGGTGAGGTCAATTACTACCTAACACAAATGATCTCAGGACATGGGTGCTATCGGGCATACCTCTATAAATATAAGCACGATATATCTCCGATGTGCCCATCCTGCCCGGGAGTTACTGAAGATGCAGAACACGTATTCTTTACGTGTCCTCGTTTCGACCCGTTACGCAGTGCCTGGGCAGAGGCTCTTACGAGGAAAATTCAGCCAGAATCCTTGATAGAAGCCATGCTATCATCGGAGGCAGCATGGCAGGCGACAAGCGTTTTTGCGACGGAAGTTCTTCGGGAACTCCGTCGGTTGGAAAGAAAGCGGTCGGAACCTAAAACCCGTGACATTAGCACGACGGAAGAGCAGTAGCTAGAGCCTCCCTCCACGAAGTAATGCCTAGCGGCAGTTCCGTGGGGGAAGAAGAGGTTGACGCCAGAGGAGGTGGTTTTTTTTTTTTAGTCGGTATGGGGTAATCATAACACCGAGTCCGACATACCCAGGTTAGACCCTGATGATACGTAAGAGTATTTTTGTCCAAACCTCTGGAAAAAAAAAAAAAAAAAAAAAAAAAAAAAAAAAAAAAAAAAAAAAAACACACACACACACACACACACACACACACACACACACACACACACACACACACACACACACACACACACACACACACACACACACACACACACACACACACACACACACACACACACACACACACACACACACACACACACACACACACACACACACACACACACACACATACATTATGATGATGTTATACACAATATAGTCTACATATTCTAGGTAGACTATATTGTCTAGGTAAACTCCTTTGTATGTTTTTTTTCATATAGCAGCATCACAATTGATTAGTGTGAAGACAGTACCTATGCTTTGTCGATGAACAAGACTACATTGAAAAAGCGGCCTTAAAATTACGATAAGGGACTGACGGGGCGGGGATGTGGCTCTTGCGAGCATATATCCGTGAACGGTAGTATCATGGCATCAGAGGGCCTAGTGTGAGTTTCTTCCACAACTATTCGCCCTCATCGACAAGCGCGTTCGGCGTTGCAATTGATATAAATCACAACGGTGAACTCGGTCACTGTGACGAACGACTTAATGTAGAATATACCTAGGTACCTTTTCCTTTGTCCATATACCAATTTGACTGCCTCGGTGGTGCAGTGGTAGTGAATGCGACTGCTGTGCTTGAGGTCTCGGGTTCAAATCCTGGGTCGGACCAAATGTTTGTGTGATCTACAAATATTTGTTTCAGAGTTTGGGTGTTCTCTATGGATAACATGTATATATTTACAAAAAAAAATAGTATATATGTATTTATATCAGTTGTCTAGTACCCATAACACAAGCTCTGCTTAGCTTGGGACTAGATGGCGCTGTGTTTTAGATGTCCGAAATATTTATTTATTTACCTAGGTGATATGTCAGCTCATTTGCCACTTCTAGCCTACAAAATTGACAACCTATCCTCAGCCACATATTTGTCAGTATGCATAGCTGTAAAAAACGAATTGGACATCACCGAATAACATCAACCACTTAACCAAACGGTTAATATATTGACATAATTGTTGACAGTTCGACAGTCACACATCCGCTTCCTCTGACTGTTGACTCTGCCCACAAAATGGCCACCTACCTCACTAAGGAGGCTCTGTTTTTACAAACAACATCTTGCTGAGTCAACATATTAGTTCTAGGTAGCGAAGGGTTCAATAAATCTGTTTTTCAAAACACAAAACTTGTTAAGTTAATTATTTAATACCTCGGTGATCGTTTTTTTTGGTAAATTATCAGGGTACGGAGGTCCGATGCCAGTCGCTCCGTGAAAAAAAAACGATATTTAGGTAAAACTGTTCACCCCAAAAAATCTTGAGAATAATAAAGGTTAGAAAGATGAGATATTTTTGGAAATATCCTCGTTTATAATAAATAATAATAAATGGTTTATTATTTGTTACAAAGTTATTTTTCTTATTTGTTCGTCATTGTTAGGACAAGGTTTGTATAGAAGAAAATCAAAACATAACGGGATTTTTTTTTGTTCACGACCGTGGTAAGCTGATATAAAAATAAGTTTTTCAAACATTTTTAAAATATTTACGAAAATAGAATATGACGGTATGACGGTACGAAGTTGGTCGAGTCAGCTAGTATTATATAAAATCTAAAAAGTTTCTTTGCAACTCCATCTGTCCCACTGAAAAGGAATATTTTTTTCCGGTTTCTGCAATATTTTTCATTGATTCTCGGCTCCTATTGGTCGAAGCGTAGTGTTATATAGTCTATTATATATTATATTACTATATTATATTATTATTATATATATAACTGACATCCTACTTTCCTTGGTCACAGATAAGTATTTTAGACATTTTTAATCTTGGTTACTTTTGTTATCTCTGGCACTGAGTTCTAAAAAAGTCTTAGAATTTTCTATGGGCCTATAATAGGTAAAAAAGAACAGTTGTAGACATAAAAGGAAGTAGAAAAAAGGAATAATATTAATATTGACATTCTAAAAAAACATTGTACATACTTATTTTTCAAACGTCTCATTTCATTTAGTTTATTCAATCTACGAACATACACTCATATATTTTCCATTACCAAAATGTTATTTTTCTTCCATTTGAAATCCGGTTGCGGAACCACAAATATTAGTTGTGAAAACATAATTTCATAAACGGGGACAGGAAGCACGTCTTGTATAGAACAAATAAACCATCTTGTATTGACATCGAAAAAACTCAGTAAACTGAACTGATTTTAAGTGTACTTTAGAACTCATTTAGGCTTCTTAAAAATTTAAATAAACCTTATAAGATGTCCTTTAAAAAGTTTTTTTGATAAGAGGTATTGGATCACAAAATAAAGTTTTTCTGAGTGAAGTGAAAAAGGGAGCGTTCAAGTATTACGTAACGCAACTTTTGAAGACTTTGAAATACCCCCTCCCCCCCTGTAACGCATCGAAATGTTTTTCTGTTCGACCCCCCTATCTAAACGCTACGTAACACTCAAGTGTCATGTTTATATTTTATAAATGTTTGGCTTGCAATACACACAATTGTTTTTCTCCTTAGTTTTTGCTAATAAACTCTTAAAATAACCGCCCCTGTAACGCATCGTAACGTTTTACGAGACCCCCCCTCCCCTCAAATTGCGTTACGTAATACTTGAACGCTCCCAAAAGGTTTTAAGTTTATTAAGAAGCTTTTAGATTTTCGAATTAAGAACATTGGGCGGCTTAAAAACATCCAACGGCAATTACGTAGCCACAACGTTGTCTTGCCAGTCCCCAACCCGTACTTGGCCAGCGTGGGGACGTATGGCCTTAACCTTCTCCTGAGAGGAGACCCGAGCCCAGCAGTGGGACTTGGGTGTCAGTGTACATTCCTCATTTAATTCTGTTTTGTATTTGCATGATATAAACAAGAAATCAGGTACATATATTAATTATTAGCTGACCCACGCAACCTCGTTTGCGTCTTATATTGCCCGTAGCGTGAAAATGTTCTCCCGTTTTTGAAACTTTCTTCATTGGTAGTAGCGTGTTGATATATAGCCTATGGCTTTGCTCGATAAATGGACTACTCAACACTGAAAGATATATTTGCAATAATTAAATCGTTTTGAAAACTAAAAAAAACTCTCGAAAGAGACTGTTACACACAAACAAACAAAATATAGGTTACGCTGAAATAATGTTTTTTTTAGAAAAACTCGACTGCGTCTATATCTGAAGAACTAAAAAGATGGAAAGAACTAAAAAAAATATATGTTTTTAATAGTTTTTATTTTGTTTTTTTTTTTTTAATTTTAGTCTACCCAGTGTCACTCGCACGACTAAGACGAATCTATTAACATCACTCACTTAAAAATACGACAAGCCGTTTAGGCTCTCTGGCGTGCTAAAGAAATAAACATAGATACACTCGAAAAACATAACCCTACTTCTTTCGCAGTCGGGTAAAGGTAGGGCCTTACTACATTTTACTCGCCACTTCACCCTAGTGTATATTAGTTATCGCGGTAAATAGTAGCCTATATCCTTCATCGAGTATCAAAGAACCTTTGAATCTTGAATCTTGAACCTTGAACAAAGAACTTAAACAAGAAGAAGAATATAAACAAGAATTTTTTTCCAAATCGGTTTAATGGTTAAGCCATGACACTAACAAACAGAAAGAGTTAGTTTCGAATTTATAGTACTAGCTGTTGCCCACAGCTCCGCCCGATTGTATGTCTGTTATGGCAGCAAATAGTAGCTAGTGTGTTTTCTGATCTATAAACTATATTACTCTCTCAAACTTTTACTTAAATACGTTCAGTAATTTTTGTGTGAAGGATAATAAAACAACCAAACATACTCACAAACTATCGCATTAATATTTATAATAATACTAGCTGAACCCCGCGGTACGACAATAACCGCGGGCAACGCTTCGAGGCGACGCTAGTATCTTTATAAATTGTAGCCTATGTGTTACTCTGATGTATAAACTGTATTATTAAGTATAAGTATTTCAACATTTTAGGAAACCCAACCTCAAATACTGCACTTGACCTATTTGAAATATTTACGCATCGAAAGCTTTGACCTGATATTGGATAAGATATAACATAGGATAAGCCAGAACATGTAATAAAAATCTCTAAATTAAAAAAAGATAAAAGAAAGCCGTGGGGCTGTCTGTTACTTTTTAATGACTTAACCACTAAACCGATTTGCACCAAATTTACAATAAAGGTTCTTTGATACTCGAGGAAGAATATAGGCTACTATTTACGCGATAACTAATATACCTACACTCGGGTGGAGTGACGAGTAAAATGTGGTAAGGCTCTATTTTTACCCGACTGCGAAAGAAATAGGGTTATGTTTTTCGAGTGTGTGTATGTATATCTGTTTAGCACGCCCTAGAGTCTAAACGGCTCGTCGTATTTTTATGTGAGTGTTGTCAATAGATTCGTCTTAGTCGTGCGAGTGACACTGGGTAGATCAAAAATTAAAAAAAAAAACAAAATAAAAACTATTAAAAATATATTTTAATTGTAAAGTTTTATCGAAATCCACTCAGTAGTTTTGGCGTGAAAGAGCAACAAACATACTCACTTACATACTCACAAACTTTCGCATTTTAAATATTATGAGCATTAGTATGGATATTCTCAAAAATAGCCAACATAACACTGTTTATATCACTCTTCTAGTAAAAAGCAACTTAAAAAAGTTTCATTGCAAATAGATACCATAAAAAGTTATTTGAGACACAGAAACTGCCTCTGTTCCTGTCGCTTAATAAGTCCTTTTCAAATATCTCCTCGATAATATTCTCTAATAACTCAAGCCTATAATAACAAAGCCTTTTAACAAGAGAATATAATACAGTTTTACGAAGGCATAACCGATAATAACCATGGTTGGGTACTAACGTGTGGTTGTGGACTTTGGTTGCGGGCAACCACTATTTGTAGGCAGTTGGCTCATTTAATTTATAGCTGTTGAAACCAGTTAAATTGTTATATTGATGGCTCTGAGCGTATCACGTAGGGTTGTCACGAGTTTTAACTTATATTTTAGATATTTTGTACAATTCACATTAAACAGTATTATTAATTGACTGCTTCGGTGGTGTAGTGGTAGCGTATGTGACTGCTAAGATTGAGGTCTCGGGTTCTACTCCCGGGTCGGACCAAATGTTTGTATGATCTGCAAATATTTGTTTCGGAGTTTAGGTGTTTTCTATGTATAATATGTATGTATTTACAAAAAGAAAAAAAAGTATTTATATCAGTTTTCTTAGTACCAATAACACAAGCTCTGCTTAGCTTGGGACTAGATGGCGTTGTATGTTAGATGTCCGGAATATTTATTTTTACTTCACAGTAGTCGCATTGACTATCACTGCGCCACCGAGGCAGTCAGTCAATAAAACGTGACCGTAATAATATCACATAGTAATCAATTAATTAGTGATTTATAAAAGTGCAGTTTTAAACATACATATAATAAATATAGAAAAACAAAATTACTTAGTGACAGCCCTACAGAGCCCCGCCTATTAGGTCCTCAACTCATGCTCAGAGGCGAAGTGGAAGCCAATTTGAGTTCAACACTACACACATAAGTACCTATATGTACAAACATACAAACCGAGTACACATAAACATTGTGTACACGAATACTGACGTTAAAATTAATGATATAGAATAAATTGTTCACCGCTGTCAATATTTCAATGAATATGCGATACGTAAATTTGTTGCGTGGTAAGCATGGTTTCAAAAGGAAAGGAAATAGATGGGCATGGTGTAAAATTATTTTATGATGAAATACTTTAATATTTATATTAAATAATCCTTTATGTAGGTATTATGTAGTGTAGTGTTATTCATTAGTAATTTTGTATTAAAAATAGTGCTTTTAAAAAAAATAAGTGGTGTTTTGATAGTGAATCAATAAATTATTTATTTATTTATTTATTTATTTAAACTTATTGCACATGTTGTACAGAGGCGGACTTAATGCCTTGAGGCATTCTCTCCCAGTCGACCTTCAGGTGATGTAGAAGTAGTGTAATTAGTAGTAAATTAGAAATTAATAGTCCTTAGGAAGATTATCCATTGACTTGTCAACTAGTTAGTCTCAAAAAAAACTAGTGTTTTAGAAAAGAGCCAGTTGGCCAAGTGGTTTAAGCGGTCGCCACGCCGCTTTCTGCTGCGCCTGGTGTTGTGGGTTCAAACCCGCATGGGACCACACTTTGTGTAATCCACAAATTGTTATTCTGGGTCTGCGTGTATTTATTAGTGTCCATTTCATGAATGTTTGTAAAGTCCCTCGCTACACAGAATTGTTTCTTTTTTCAATTTCGTTTAAAGTGTATGTCAATTACCAATGCTGTAAACGTTGTAGCAAAAATAACTACAGGCCGAGACTGCACGGTTGGCCGAGTGGTGTCAGCGGTCGCCATGCCGCTTGCTACTGCGCCAAGTGTCGTGGGTTCAAATCCCACGCGGTACCTACAACACTTTGTGTGATCCACGAATTGTTGTCCCGAGTCTGGATGTTCTTTGTGTCCGTTTCATGTATGTTTGTAAAGTCCCCCACGACACAGGATGTTTATTCCTAATGTGGGAGTTGTCTTTTTAACTAAATAAAATAAAAAAAAATTAAATTCTTATTTTAAACTTGGTTGTGACTGGTCAAAGTTAATCCGTTTGTGCCTTCAGATTGATCCTGAATTTCCCAAGGTAACTTCTATTATACACAAAATGATGACCCTCGTACTTCAAAAGTTTGATTTCATCATAGAACAAATTGTGTAAAAAAAATTTATCAGCAATTGTCTGCGGTCACAGTGAGTATGGTGACCACTACTCTTGGATTCTGCTCATGCTTTTTATCAGGTGATTTTTATAAAGAAAAAGATAGAAAGAGCGTCTACATTCCTAACTAAATTATCGACAAACGGGCTAATCTTTAATCGACATCAAACTCTGAACTACAATCAAATTACACTCACTCGACAATTTTAAAAACAAGTCTAAAACAACTAACCACAGCGCCCGAAGTCCAATTCATTTGATCATTATTTTATGGGGCCCAAATTTGGACATTAAACCCTATTATTTGGCCCAATATCGGGCCAATTATGGCCTTCCCGGAATGTGAGATGATTTGTTGAGGTTACCCATCGTTAAAATACTGTGGGCGTTAGACAGTGGCTTAAAAAAAGTAAAATTTGTGTTGTGTTATTCAAAGTTGTTAGAGAAAGCCTTTGTAGCTATAAAGAGCCACATAGATTACTAAATATTGTCATTAAATAATTTCTTCTTGATAAAATGTAGTTAACATGATATTTATAGTCTATCTTTTTAATATTTAACGTCTGACAACTCGGTGGTGTAGTGGTAGCGTATGCGACTGCTGTGCTAAACCATAACACAAGCTCTGCTTAGCTTGGGACTAGATGGCGTTGTGTGTGTAATATTTATTTTATTTATTTATCTACACATCTATCGCCACACACTTTAGCGTGTATAACCTGAGAATAATGAATTGTTAGATATGACATTTAACTGAACTATTACTTAAGTTTACAGAAGATCTACCAGAAATTAAAGCTTTTAACAGTTCCCTGAAAGATTTGGACCTCTCCTTAGGAAAAGGCCTGAAGGAATTGATGTGATCAAATTGCAGTTCTCCTAATGGTTTTCAACAAGCAAGAGGTATCTAGAAGTGAGAAGTGGAGACCGTGTCTTGACAAACGTAATATAGGACGTCCACAGGCCAGGTGGAGTGATGACCTGCGCAAGACGGCTTGCAGGAGCTGTATGCGAGAAGCAGAGGATCAAACCAAGTGGCGTGCAATTAGAGAGACCTTGGACTGCGGTAGATTGATGATGATAATGATGAAAAGGTATCTTAAGGTAAAGCATAGTCAAATGATCAGAAAGTACTGAATAAACACAACTACCTTCTGTAACTGTCCAATTATATTTTGAAATAATTTCAAATAAAAATTTAGTCCAGAGAGCCTCACTAAAAGTTTGCTGTAGATTTTATTCTTTGTTCTTTTAAAGATTGTTTTTTCTTTTGTTTTGCAGCGATGAGGAGATGGTGGCGATTACAGACGGTCATTAGAACTGCGTGTAAGTCTGTACTGAGAAGAAATAGCGTCAGCAAAAAAGCCAAAGTATTTTTACTCCTATAATAATATATGTCAAAATCGAGGAAAGATTATTCGCGAACAATGCTCGAGACGTCTACACACATACAGAAAGATCTCGTCGATCTCCTATGGCATGGAACATTGAACCTTATATCGATATACATAGCGTCGTATATCGATTTATTGTGGCTTCCAGCAATCTCGCCGTTGGGTGCGTCCTTGGAGTGAATAACCCTGTATGTACGAGGCGTTTCTAGAATGTAATAACAATAATAAAATGGGTATAAATACAAAGTCTGGGCGGGCCGCAGTTCAGGTCAGTTTGAGCTACAGTGCGAGAAATATTGGAGTGATATCAGTGGTTAACCTAGCGACCTCGTTGACAATTAAGGATTCTAAGTAATATTGTGATTTTTAAGAGTGTTTTTGTAAGACATCAAAAAGACACCGCCGTAATAATCTTAAAACAGATACAAATAAATATATATCACGTCTAAAATTATTATTTCCAAACAACTGGTGTTGTTATGCTATCGATACAGGGCGTGGTTGTTGTAACTCAGGCGGTTATTACCAGTCCGCAGCATTAACAAATATTTAAACATATTACACACGAGCAAAAAACAAGCGCGCACGCATTGTGACGTCAGCATCGTTTAAAAAGTTTTTTGCTTTTACATCTTGAGGTTATTAGAGAAAATTTGCTTTTTACTTCTTGTTTTATCTTTCTTTAAATCTTTACTAATGGGTTTTTTATCCGATGAGTTGTCCAATTACCGTAAAACTCTCGTTACCATCATCATTATCGTCATCAAGCGCCTACAATAGTCTACTACTGGATATACATTTAGGATAGGCCAAATCTTATGTTGCTTAACATTTGTTGTATAAATTTTTCGGACAAATTGTAACAAAAGTTATAAATTGTAAATTATGTTATGCAATTTTATATAACAAATGTTACAAATAATTACATTATATAACAAATTATAACTTTTATTGTATAACATCATCCGAGTCTCTGCGAGACGTTAGCAGGAGGGCGCGGGGAGGAGGTGCAATTCTCTCTCCGATTAGATTCAGGAGATACTCAAATTCTAAAATGTTTTTTTTTTAATCGATTCAAATTCAAACAGCCACTACCTAAAATCCTCCAAATACTCTATGGCACTGTGTTTTCCTCTCGCTTTTAGAGTTCAATCCTATCGTATTCTGATCAATATACACGAAATTAAAAAAAAAACTGTAACCATGATTCTATACAGAGCAGAGGTACTAGATAAATTGAATGTCATCTAAAGGCTAGGTTTGAATTTTGCTTTAATTGAGTAGATATTAAAAACTAGCTGACCTGACAAACTTCGTACAGCCATATCTAAGTGTCGAAAAACTTGTTTTAGTATTGATGTATGCCTTAAGTTTCCAAGGGTAGTATATAGTTGCAGACTAAGAAAATATAACCCTTTCGGTTTCCTTTTAAAATTCTTCCATATAAACCTTGTCCTGGCAATAACAAACATATGAAAAAAAAAGTTTAAAAATATATAGACTTAGCTACTTGAAATCAAAAGACAATGGCAGGTAGATAGAGTATAAATTGTACCCATTATCATGTCTACAACTGGTGTGGTTTCGAAGACTTCAAATTAGCCTCAATACACTGCAAATGCCGAAATCCAACCTAATGCTGATTCAAAAAGCAGTACTTCTAAACACGCCGTCTCACACGAAAATTTATCGAATCGTCGCCATTATTTCTCCCTGGTACACTTGGCTAAGGCCCGTGTGTTAGATTTAGCTTCCCCTTTAATATAAAAGGTATTAATCAATAAATAATCTTTATTTTTCTCATCACAGATGCATGCAGTACAGTGTAGATTCTTAATCTAAATATACATTTATAGTAATCATCTAATTTAGTGCAGACGATCTGAAGTTATGCCTGTACATACATTTAAGTCATATAGATATATACTTTTTGTTATCTCAAGTTGTAACAAGAAAGAGTTTTAAAACTATAACACAAACTACATATAAACTTTTGATAAAATTGAAATTGCTTGTGTCACCCGGGCTATTATTTATATTTCCTGTGTCATCTGGGCTATGATTACAAGTCTTTTGACACCTCATTCATTAAAATCTGTGTAGTAGTAAGACGAACATACATAGACAGTTAAAGCTAATAGCCTTTAGTCTTCACCTTAGTCGAGAATAAACAAAGATGTTGTAAATGATAGTATTAAACTTCGGCCTAAAATTTAATGACTTAACTTGATATATACTCATAAAATGCATAAAAATACGACAAGTCTATTTGTCCTGACGGCATAATTCTAAAGGCACCGTACCAATAAATATCATAAATACTTTTAAAATAAACAAGACCAAAAAAGCTATTTTATAATCTTCATAGAACCACATTTGCACCTCACCACCTTTTAATAATCAAGAAACACTGATTAATCACCAATCGATATAAACGACCAATAATAAACGCGTTAATTTGAAAAAAATCATTACGGAACCCTTCCCAATACGAAAATAAAGGCATGCCCGCATAATTGGGATCCGAACAAATTTCATTGATATTCGTGATGGGAAAAAAACACAAAACGACTTGTCGATGAGATGTGTTCTGGGCCGATATTCTGAGAACAATTTCACAATTTTATCGATACTTTTCATATAAACTTTATGTCTCTACGACTAAAGTTGTTTTTCCCATAACTGGTGGACATAAATAAATTTGTATTTTTATAATAGGCCACTTACGTACAGCGCAAATCGCCAAGAATTGCTTCGTCTCAAACAAGGTGTCAATTTGGCAGAGTTATGAAAGTTTTCGTTTCTTGGAACTATTTGTTTTAAAGTTACGCCCTGGTTGGTTCGCAGTTTATTATGTGCATTGATTGCCCGATGGGGCGTGTGTTCGTGTTTTATTGAATGTGAATGTCGATAGAATGGGTTATGAATTGGTGTTGATGCGCTATGCCTGTTGTTGAACAATGAAATGTTGTTAAAGATTTTGTCGTTAAATGTTTTACATTGAATGTTAAGAATAATAAATGTTAAACGGAATGTCAGATTTAATTTAATTTACGATTGTTGCACATACCGTTTTCAATATGTAACACTTGTATTTTGACTTTCGATTACATTGAATTCTTGTTTTAACCTAAATACTACTACTGTAGCTTGTATGAGTTGTGGTAAAATATGACACAGTTAAAAAAGATCTTAAGTTTATTTGTAAAATCTGGTATTGTTACTTCACTAGATCATTATAAGAATTATTTACGATGCAGATACACTAAAATAATTTGCTAAATCTTTCTCAAAATCTCCAAACTCAATGCAAACATATCGACATTTAATGCTGTAAACAAATAAAATGTATCGATAAAATTTATCGACAAAAGAAATCATCACTATCACACCTCTATCTCACCAAACGAGATTTATATCATATCATTATGCATAAAATATTTCTTTTAAACGTATAATTAGTTAATATTAATATTTTAAATTATATATTTTGTCCCGAGGTTAGTCGATATTGATAGCTTGTCGAGTTAGTTTATTTATAATTAGCCTTTCAATAATGGTTTTTTGTTTTGATTCATTTCCTTTGATATGTTTCATGGTGTTTAACAAGTTTTTTTTTAATCGACACCTATAATTTGTGAGTATAACCATGTTCATTAATTATCGTTACGAGCATTCTTCTTTCTATTCTAGAAGTGAATGAGTAGAAATCAGTTAAAGAGGTACATATATTTTTTTTTTAACAAATACTACTCCTGCATTAGAAATATACATCCTGTGTCGCGGGGGACTTTACAAACATACATGTAACGGACACAAAGAACACCCAGACTCAAGACAACATTTTGTGGATCACACAAAGTGATGTCCCACGTGGGATTTGAACCCACGGCACTTGGTGCAGTAGCACTAGACCAACCGTGCAGTCAATGCCATATTACAACTAAATATGCACGATTTTTTTTTTGTTAACATGTTATTACGTAGAATAGTAAAATAGCTTTTAGAATTGTGATGAACCACACGTATATCTTGTACTACAAATATTAAAATCAAATAGCTTTGATTTCGAGTACTTATGCCTTTTCAGTCACTTTTGAAACGTTACATTAATGACTCTAGTTGTGTGTGTTTTTTATGTACCTATAGCCCTGCAACATGACTCTGCTCTGCCTTATGGAAAGCATAAGCAGATTCCAAGAGTGGTAGTCACCATACTCATTGCGAATGCAGACAATGCAACAATGCAGCATGGCGGCAATGATGCTTCTATATAATTGAGCTTCCACTTTCGCTCTCACCAACGAAACACGTCGGCAGTAACGCTGATATTTTACGTTGATCTTCTGTGCGAGGGTAGTACCGTCCCGGTCGAGCCGGCCCGTCTTGCTTTGTACGTGTCAACTACCTTTCAATGGTTCTAAAATGTCATTCCTATGGAGAAGAACCGGCTCACCATTATCATCCTCCAAACCTATTCCTAAAAGAGGTTGGTCGCAGTTTACTGTGATAGGTCTGAACGTCGATTTTTATGCAGAGAATCTTGAATATATGAAAGTAGAAGAGAAGATAAGAGAACCAGCGTTCAGAGAAACCTTAGCGAATTGAAGCATTTCTTAGACGGTTTTCTTAGGTACAGGAAATTTAAGCTTAAACTACTTAATCTAAGCTCTATTAGAAGGTACCTATGTAATTGACAATTCTGTCTAAATAGGTCATTCTTAGTATATACTCGTATATACCTTCTGAACTAGTTAAAACTGTATCTCGGACGTACGTACATAACGTTACGACTATTCCGGACAATAAATAAATAAATATTCCGGACATCTAACTCACAACGCCATCTAGTCCCAAGCTAAGCAGAGCTTGTGTTATGGGTACTAGATAACTAATATAAATACTTATATATTTATTTTTTGTAAATACATACATATTATACATAGAAAACACCCAAACTCCGAAACAAATATTTGCAGATCATACAAACATTTGGTCCGACCCGGGAATCGAACCCGAGACCTCAATCTTAGCAGTCGCATACGCTACCACTACGCTACCGAGGCAGTCACTATATCCCAGAGAGGTAGGCAGGGGTAGTCAGATGACTTAGTATCTATAGAGATTAATCATTTCACTACACAGAAACAAGTAATTTGTCATTCAACAAGAACCAGTCCTTAAATTATTGCCTTACGAGCGGACTTTCTTTTACCGATAATTTTACACATTACCATTTTCACATAAAGGTATTTACGACGTATAATATGTACAAAAGTAAACATAAGTATGTTCAAAATAACTGCAAAACCATCCGCACTTAAATACATTAAACACATTGAACACTTCTCAGGCAACCCCTAAAATTTAGCACAATTACCCTTTATGTGGGTAATTTGAGAGATACTAGCAACACTGGCTGATATTACCCCATAATACATGAACCAATATAACAATTTTGCCTGTTAAACATAAAAATCTGAAGCATTATACGTCTTAAATGCTTTTGTGACCGCAAATTTAACTTTGTAGACGTTAATTTTTTTGTCAAAATTATGTTTAACTAATTTGAACTTTAATTGAAGAGGTATAAGGTCTCAAATTGTTTTATGTAGATTGTTAGCCATCAGCAAACATCGAGTTAGCACCGGGCCATTATTGAATTTACTTTATATAATAATGGTTAATCGCCAGAATGCATCGTTCGATGCTGCCTTGTTACTGAGAGCAGTAGTGATGGACACAGATAAGTCCACTGGTTATCGATATAAAACTAGTGTTATCAACGACATCTGTTAATTTTCTTATACTTAAAAATAAAATTAAATGTATTGTCCTGTAACTAGTTGAATGGGGTTGAAGTTCCTCCTCACCCCCCTCCTCCCCGCAACTTGTGACAGAAGATCATGGTTCTGTTCCGACATATCTTCTCACTACCAGCTCTACTAAAGTATTTAAATGCTGGTTATACTAAACAGAGAATGTATTATGGGTACTAGACAACTGATATAAATATGTACATATATACTTTTTATTGTGAATACTAACATATAAATACATTAGAAAACACCCAAACTCCGAAACAAATATTTCAAAAAACAAAAATTAACATTGCTTGAGCTTGCGTAGAACGTAAATATGTAACAAGTTTTGAAATTTTAATTTCGTGGTCAGACCCTTACAAATACATGTACCATTTGGCGTTAATTGTAATTGAAACTATACTGATTCAAAAACTTACTATAAACACATACCTACTTACGTTTTATTCCATATTTTGTATTAATATTCAATACAGGAATAGCGAAGTACGTCATGAATCAATAGGCATATTAATTTAATGTCCAGGAATCTATATTGTTCAAATAAATCCCGCGTCCAGTGGCGCCGTCTGAATATTGAATAGTTGTGACGTCATTAATGCCCTATTGTGTAATTCGTGTATGACATCATAGGCATATTTATGGATTATTACGTCATAACTTCGTAGACAAGCATACGATCTTTATTTAACTTACAATATTTACATATAAGTATTTTTGTTCAAGTGATATTTTGCAGATAATAATCTTTTAACGCTGTTTCGTTAAATAATTATGCTGAAATTTAATTAACAATCAACATTTATTAACTATATTTAATGATTAACTAACTAGATTAACTAGTAGATTAATAAGTAAATAAAATGACTAAAAAACAGCACCTCTACTTAGTTACGTACTTAGTACAGTGTTACCCGTGAAGCCTTTCCTTATTTAACACACATGTAGACTTTATTATAATCCATACTTGACTGTTCTTCATTAAATGTAAATGCAAATTGACAGTTTTCTTGATAAAATATTTAAAAAAAGTAAACTTAGTTTAAAAACACTTTTATCGACTATTGATTTCCTATCGATAAATATCCCATCCCTATACCCCGGGGCGAACTACACGGGGCGTGGCGTTCATCCTGCTGTAATTTATACCCAGCTCGTTAAACACCGCTCACACTTGCCACTTTCAGCCATAAACTAAACTATTTTAATTAAACACCCATTACTGTGCATGCTATCAACTAATTAGATAGAACGAATCTAATCTTTATTTACATATAACTAATATCTACTAAACTAATTTATATTTAAATATAACTTCTCTAATATAATGACTACACAGATAACGTAGTGATTTAAGAATTTACTACGAATCCACGCTACTACGCTTCTACTACGAGTTCGATTCCCACATGGGACAATACTTTGTGCGATCTACAAATTGTTGCTTTAAGTCTCAGTATTTTATGCATCTATTTTATGAAGGATTGGAAAGTACCCCGCGATACTGGATGTATTCCTAGTGAGGGGGATGTCTCGTTAAAATATGAGACAAGAAAGTTAAATTTTAGTACAGACATAGGTACATGCATACATTCTGAACTTTCTTTAAATAATAAGTATTTCGGATTTCTGAACACACAACGCCATCTAGCTTCAAACTAAGCAGAGCTATATTAGGACGGTTAGATTGACTGATAGAATACGTGTATTTTTTTGTAACACCCAAACTCCGAAACAAATGCAAATCATACAAACATTTGATATGACCTGGGAATTGAAACCGAAACCTCAAGTACAGCAGTCTCATACGCTACTACTGCGCCACTGAGGCAGTTTCAATCAAACATAAGCAATGTGTTCTAATTAATTAACCCGTTACAGTCCATTGCTAAAGATAGGTCTTAATGTGGGTGGTAGCCCTCCGCCGTCCGCATTAAATCTACCCCCGCTGCCCTCCTGCAGTTCGACTATCCATCTGGTTGAAAGCATTGTACCTTCAGTTTACCTCTTCGTGATCTCTATTCTAAGACACATGAATTCCAGAATCCATCGGTTTTCTATCCAATATGGCTAGCCAATTACTATTACTAAAACATTCATTAACATTATTCTCCTAGCTATGCAACTTTATGTCCTTGAATCTCTCTTTCGGCCGCATGCACACCGCTAGGTCCAATGCCTTGTACATTTGTATGTAATATAAATTATTGTAAGGTAGGTGCATAAAGGCATTCAGTTCAATAGTTACACCACAAAATTCACCTTTCATAGAAACAACTGTGGGAGAACCACGCTTCGACATGCATGGGCCGGTAAACCGGGTAAACCGGTATGAAATAGCGTCTCCACCGTATTTCACCGAGTGAGTAAGGATACCGGTGGCCTATAACCTAACCCTTTCATCCCCTGAAAGCCGGCAACGCACTTGTGATGCCTCTGATGTTACGGGTGTCCATGGACGGTGGTAATCACTTACCATTAGGCGATATGTCTGCTAGTTTACTCCCTATGCCATACAAAAAGAAAATAAAACTTTAGATGTTGACTAGCTTCTTTATCTGTTGCTATAGAGTAAGATAGGGAACTAATAATAGCGTTAGAGCCAATGTTTCTTTACCATTCGTGTAACTACCTACTCTACCTCTACCTACCTACCTCGGTGGCGCAGTGGTAGCATATGCGACTGCTGTGCTTGAAGTCTCGTATGTTTCTATAATCTGCAAATATTTGTTGCGGAGTTTGGATGTTTTCTATGTTTAACATTATCACATAAATACGTATCAGTCAATCTAGCTGTCTTAATACAAGCTCTGCTTATGTACGATCTTCGTATGTATGTATTTACAAAAGAAAAATTATAAATGTATTTATATCAGTTGTCTAGTACCCATAATAAAAGTTTTGCTTAGTTTGGGACAGATGATATTGTGTGGTGAACGTCTGAAAATATTTATTTATTATTCTTTATAAAAGTAATAAATAAAATACTGGTTTTAAAATGTTTTTACAAACTTCTTATTTCAAAATTTCAATGGTAATAAATATATATTATACATTAGGTCCATCAGTGGACTGTTAAAGATCATTTTCCGCAAAAATTTTCAAAATTGATTTCGTTCTTTGATTGATTCATGTACTTAAGTACCATATTTATTTTTATAGATAATTATTTTATCTCAGAGGAATGTGACCGACTAATGACGGAATGACAATGAAAACATGCAGATCTCTTATTTTGCAATAGATATAGATATATGTCACTCGTGTAGTAATAAACGGAGTATAAATTCGTGTTTTTGAACGTGATTTTAGTAGAGTAATTGTAAAGAGTTTAAATCGAGTAGTATTCAATTCGATTCTTTACCCTTGCTTCATAATCGAACTCACCTACAACCAGTACTTATTCAAGCACTCGTGCAAGAAATCACCAACAATTTATCATTATCATATAAATTGCTGTTATTAAACAATTTAATTAATTTAATATAAATATAACAGACTCCTCAAAAGGTGAACGCGTTGATGTCTTTATAATGGCGACCTCGGTTCTACGTTATTAATATGTCATTTTATATAATTGTATATGATTTATGCCTTTGAAGTCATAAAAGGTGTATTTTTATTAGCTAGCTATAAATATATTATAATAGTAAAATGTTTTGGTGTATGTAGTAATTGCTATCGAGACCAAATGAAAACTTCTACAATTGTTTAATAATACGAGTATAATAGTACGAGTTTTCTCCTGATGTTAAGTGACTATTGCCGTTTATAGATACTTACGACCCAAGGTTTACGTTTATTGGTGAGTGATTTGGTATCCTGAGTTCCATTTTTATAAATGACAAATAATTGTTTTATTGCACTGATGGTTTAAGCAGTCGCCATGCCACTTTCTACTGCGCTGAGTGCTGTAGGTTGAAACTATACATGGAGACTTTTGCGTGATCTACAAATTGTTGGTTTGAGTCCGGGTGTTCTTTGTGTGCGTTTCATGTATGTTTGTAAGGTCCACCGCGACACAGAATTCCTAATGCGGGATTTGTGTTTCAAACGATATTAAACGGATTTATGATATGAGCAGAATCAACTGTTTAATTTTTTGATATATTTTATTTACTATTTATTAGCGGCCTAACTTAGTACGAAAGTCTTTGAAATTCTCGGATTTCCTCAACTATAATATGCATGTTTTTCCAGTCCCGCTACAAGTTACGATCATAATAAGTAATTGTATAATCTGTGTTTGTTAGATGGTAAATACGAGTGTCACTTACTCGACTTAGGTCATGATTTGTATTTTTTTTAATTCTAAGCTGAACATTCAAACTGTTACGATCAATGCAATAAAACGATTGCAGTTAAGATTATCGTAGATTTATATAGCACCATAACCTTCCTCTTGAATGACTATATTTATTGCTGAAAGCTGCATTAAAATTAGTTAGTATTTTTATTATTTTAAAAATCTAAGCGAACAGACAGCGGAAGCAGCTTTATTCATACTAGGTAAAGATAATATAATAATAATAGTTTATTTATTCATTAATAGTTACAGTGTTAACTTAAAAATTAAAAAAAGAAAGAAAAATATGTATATTTTAAGTAATTTGTAAGTTGATTTTGTTAGAAGTATATTTGCCCGTTCGATGACATAGTTAAATATGTTGACCGAAATTAGGTGAATGGGATTAAATTTGTATTCGAAAACAAAATATAGGACTTTAATAAACCCCTGTCTATTTCTCCGAAGAACTAAGCAGAGCTTATATTAGGGTAAACCGGGATAGATGCCCCACTTTTTGAAGTACCTTCATAATTTTAAATGATTTTTTTTTCTTGGTACGCCTGCCTGTATGGATAGTTGCCCAACCATAAAAATAACAAGGAGGATAGATGCCTGAAGTGCGGGTTAGGGACTGGCAAGACAACGTTGTGCCTACGTAATCTTGCTGTTGGATGGTTTCAAGTCGCTCAAAGGCCTCACACTAAACTTCACGACTGTTATCCTATGATGACAACCGGTACTGACTGCTTAACGTGACCTCCGAATCACGGAGACGTTCATGGTAAAATGCCATCAGTGATCACACTTTTTTTTTTTATTTTTTTACGTGTGGAAACCCCCTCGGGCCGTCACCCCGCCGGGGTTTGCGGCGGGGCGGTGTGTCGGAATCGAACCGACTAAAACCACACGGTGTGCCAACTCTGCGCCTGAGAAGGGAGGGGTCCGGGAATCGCAGATATTAATACGCCGGACCCGTCAGTGATCACCCAACCCAACCACCAAAATATACATTACACGTACATAAATAATCGTCATAAATACTTAGACTTTAGTTTTAATAAAATATATTTGTTAATCAACGTATGTACACCTCAGAAACTGTATATCTGTTTAAGTAATGACACCCTATCTACTTTTTTTGTATCTACCACTGACAACGTTTATTCATAAATTTTATGGAATCAGCAAAACAGTGAAGATATAGACGAGTAAAAAAAACTAACATTCATAATTAGTTGGCTATATAACTATAACTTTAAAATGTAGGTTCTTTTTCTGAAATTTCAAAACTGATAAACCTGACGCTATCTATTGATTTTCAGAACAAATATTTCATAAATAGACTGTCCGTTAACGTGATGAAAAGTAATCTACTACCCTCTCCTAGATTCTATCTATTTCCAAACCGCCTTTCTTCCAAATCTTTTTTACGAACAATTACACAATTTCATAAATTTAAGCCGTGGGAGAGTCACGCTTCGGCATGCATGGGCCGGTTCGACCGGAGTGATACCACGGCCTTACAGAAAACCGGTGTGAAATAGCGCCTGCGCAGTGTTTCACCGAGTGAGTGAGGGTACCGGAGGCCCACACCCTTCCCCTACCCCATCCTTATTCCCATTCCCCTGAGTGAACTGAATTGAGTTACTAATTTATATAATTGACATTAGTGTGGACTTACTGAACCCTTTATTTTATTTATTTTTGAATTCAAAAACCAACTTCAAAGCAAACAATGTTTTTAACTTGTAAATCCGTATAGCTACGTATAATTAGATATCACTGTAAATTTAATTAAATCAAGTAAAAAGAGACTTAAAAATTAAAACTACAAAGTTCTTTTTACTATACACGAGAAGTAAAATAAAAACATTTACCGAACAAGTACTCGTACGCATTCACAGTAATTGGAGTCGTCCTTTCGACCAATCAGAGCTAAGCACGCTTAATAACTATTGTCTTTATGCTGTTGTTTCTCTCGCACTTGTAGAAGTTACCTTCGTCTGTCTTTCTCATTACTATGATTGGAAAATGGGTAAGTGTTGCTATCTTTATCACTCACAGGCTTTTTCGGATCTAAGTAGATTTTAATTTTAGGCCTAATGCTAATAGAATTGATATTAGAAAACATTATTTTCGCTTAAATTCTTTATGATTATAAAATATAATTTGACTCCGTCTAAATATTTATGTTCATGAGTGGTACAAATAAGATGGCAAACTAGCATGCCGTGAAAATGGTATTTGACAATAAGCCGCCTGAATTTAATAGTAAGTGGTTACCAGTGTTTATTTACAGTTTTACAATTTGTATAAAGAAAATGTGTCTGGACCAAATTGATGAAATTCTGAAGAATGGCCGTTTGAAAAGCCACAAGAACGACGAGCTTGCCGAATTTATGGATGTGGACGAAGCACAAGAAGTGTCATTATCATCAACAGCCCATAACGTCACACTGCTGGGATCAGGTCTCCTCTCAGAAGAGGGTTGAGGCCATACGTCCCCACGCTGGCGAAGTGCGGGGTGGGAACTGGCTAGACAACGTTGTGGCTACGTTATCTTGCCGTTGTATGTTATTAAGCCACCCAAAGGCCTCATACCAAGCTGAAGTAAAAATAAGTGTGTCAGGGAGTGAAGATCACTTATCTCTACCTACCCTTCTAGGAAATAGGCGTGAAGTTATGTATGCATGTTTTTTACTTAAGTTGACAATAATGATATATCTCGATACGACACACTATTATTAATCGCAACTGATTAGGTTTTTATGTCTGAAACGGTGAGCCCTTATCTCAATTTTGGGGTTTATTTTATCACGTATATAGTAAAGTAAACTTATATTATGGTGAAACCAAAGGAAAATATGGCGTTGGCTTCCTTATAAAAAAGAAATATAAATTGAATATTGAGAGCTTTATCGGAATATCTGAACGCGTATGTTTATTAAACCTCAAATTTGAAAATATGATTTTAACAATCGTTCAAGTACATGCTCCCACTATTGAGGCGAGCGATCATGAGATTAAAATGTTTTACAACCAAATCCAAGAAGCTCAAACACATTTTAGTAAATATCTAATTATTATGGGTGACTTTAATGCTCGAATCGGTCAACGGATTCCAGGCGAGGAAAATATATTAGGTGAATATTGCTATGGAAAAAGAGATAAAAGAGGCGAAACCTTGCTCCAATTTTGCTGGGCAAATAATCTGTATATTTTGAATTCCTTATTTAAAAAGAACAAAAATAATTTATGGACATGGCTCTCACCGAAGGAGAACAAAAGTCAATTGGATTATGTACTTACCAACAACAACAAGATTTTTACAAACATAGAAATTTTGAACAATCTATCATTTCCAAGCGATCATCAATTTATAAGAAGTACAATCAAATTTGTTCCACCTAGAAAAAGTAGAGCAAAATACAGAAATAATAAAATGAAATTAATTACAACAGAGGAAAAAGATGAGTTCACTAAAACACTAAAATCGAGAATAAACTTGTTAAATTTAAACGATAATGTAGAAACTCTGTGTAATAAAATCAACAATTTAATATCTGATAGCTTGAGTTGTACTAAATTAAAGTCAAAAGAAAAACAGAACAAAATTCCGAGCTATATTCAAAATTTAATCTCTAGAAGAAATGAGTTAAAAAGTAAGAAAAATTTAACAAGAGAGGAAAAGAAGGAACGAAGCTACGTATATAAGCAAATATACAGACTTTTAAAGAAAGAACGGCAAGAGTATAGAATTAACGTACTAAAAGCTCAATTGGAAAAATCAGGTAGTCTAAAAAAAGGATATAAGGCACTCAGTAACACAAAACAATGGATACCTTGTCTAAACAAAAAGTCTACTAGCGAAAAATCCTACACTAGGCCCAAAATAATAGAGACGGCAACAACATTTTATAAAAACTTATTCTCATGAAAAGATAGTGAACAACAAACCCCAACACTATCTGAGAACTTAACTTGTGTGAAAAGATTTTCTACGACAGAGATCTTGAAAGCAATTGAAACCTTAAAGCCCGATAAAAGTGTTGGGCCGGATGATATCTCAAACGATCAACACAGGCAAATTTTTGCTCGTGTCACCCATAACTACATTATTTAATAAAATATTGGATGAACAAAAAATACCAAAAATATGGGGAGAATCATATATAAAACTAATTTACAAAAAGGGAAATCCAGCTGACATCGGCAATTATAGACCTATTAGCCTGCAATCAAATTTATACAAACTGTTTGCATCTTGCCTGGAGAAGCGTATTGCATTTTACACCGAAACAGAACAACCCCCAGAACAGGCAGGTTTTAGGAAGAACTTTTCTACCACTGATCATATTCACACACTTAATCTCATCATAGAAAAATATGTAGAGTTTAAGAGACCTCTTTATTTGGCTTTTATTGATTACGCCAAAGCTTTTGACTCTATTTCCCACAACAGCATGTGGAAAGCTCTACATGGGTGTGATGTACCAACAGAGACCATTTGTCTTATAAAAAATATATACGAGCAAAGTATAAGTCGTGTGAAAATGGAAAAAATTGGGACGGATATTAATATACAGAGGGGCGTTAGACAAGGCGACCCCCTCTCACCAAGAATCTTTATAACCGTACTGCAGACTATTATGCAGAACCTAAATTGGGACACGAAAGGTATCAATATAAATGGCGAATACCTAAGTAACCTGCGTTTTGCGGATGATATTATATTATTTTCAGAAACAGCAAACCAGCTCGAGAGCATGGTGAACGACCTCAATACTGTTAGCCAAGAAATCGGCTTGGAATTAAACACCATAAAAACAAAAGTTATGACTAACTTTCAACCGAGGCCTATTAAAGTCAACAATGAAGTACTAGAATATGTACAAGAGTACATATATTTGGGTAGTTTAATTTCATTTAAAAGCAGTAGACACCAGGATGAACTAAACAGGCGAAATAATAATTCATGGCATAAGTTCTGGAGCCACAAAGAAATATTAATATCAAATCTTCCCATAAAACTAAAGAAGTTGGTTCTAGACACTTATATCCTGCCGTGTCTCACATATGGTTGCCAAACCTGGATATATAACATGCAGACGAAGATTAAACTACAGGTATGTCAAAGGTCAATGGAACGCAGTATTTTAAACATAAAACGTAAAGACAAGATTAGATGTACAAATATAAGAAAATCAACAAATGTTATAGACGCCTTAAAATATTGTAAAAAACAAAAGTGGAAGTGGGCTGGTCACATAACTCGGATGAACAAACAAAAATGGACTAAAAAAGTTACGCTTTGGACTGGACCCGTTGGTAAGAGAAGTAGAGGAAGACCACAAGAAAGATGGATAGATGAAATAAACAAGGCGGCGGGCATGGACTGGTTTATTAAAGCAAAAGATAGAGAATATTGGAAAGAACTGGAGGAGGCCTTTACTCGTTGAGAGGTCCTTAGTCAATGGATATTTTTATTTTTTGAAATGAGGAAAAATGCATTTAATTTGATAGTTGAGTTTGTTTGAATAAATAATCTGACATGAAAATTATATAGTAGTTCTAAATTAATTAATTATTATTTTTTCAATGTATACCTAATTTAATTTTTTGAATTGTATTGTATTTCTTTTTTGTTATTGAAATTGAAGGCATTGTATTTATGATGTACGTACAAAATATTAAGGAAATAAAAGGCTATTATTATTATTATTATTATAGTAAAGTGGCAAATAAATATCAATAATCGTATGCCTATCTTTCCAATAGGATATTGAAACGATTTGCGAACAATAAAGTTGAACTCAGAAATCGATGCAACTGCAAAACTCCTTTTGAATAGGAACTCTATTAGTATAATACATATTAAAAATAATAAAATCATGACAGAGACTACACGTTTGGCCTATTGGTTAAGCAGTCGCCACGCCGTTCCCTATTTCGCCAAGTGTTATGGGTCTAAATACCACATGAGACAACACTTTGTGTGATCCACAAATTGTTGTTCTAAGTCCGAATGTTCTTTGTGTACGTTTCATGTATGTTTGTAAAGTCCTCCGCGACACAGGAATTATTCCATAAGCGGCGGTGTCTTTTTAAAAAAAAAAGGAATCTTAAAACCAGATCGGCCTCGATGTAAAAACAAAAGGCCTAAAAAAATTACTCAAATTAAAAGAGTATAAATGTTCCCTCACATATTATTACACTCCTACGCACCTCCAAACGACTATCACTTAAAAACGTTAAAACAAATGAAGAACACTTAAAAACACAACATTAAAACATCTCATTATAACAACACTAATTAAGACGCAGCCTTCACCGAATGAATGAATAAATTAATTTGTCAGAAACGAACGAATGACTTGCGATTAGTAATCATTCTCGTCTGAATGAACCAATTTGTGGGGAGTTAATTTGAATGGGGGATCTGATAAGTTGTAAGTGGCCGATTTAGAATAAGTCTTTGTGGTACTGATTAGTTTGGATGCTGTATGGTAATGAGAGGAGATTTAGAGACATTATTATTTGTATACTAACTTGTATGGGCTGAATTTTAAGTGGTATAATTAAACTCGCACTTACAAATTTTATTACTTGTGCTTAGTTCGTTCCTGGGTTTATAGGTAATTAATTTGTTTAGACCTTTCCAATACAAAAAAAAAACTTTAAAATTTAGGTTGATCTCTTTGACATTTGTCGCTAGTATCATTGAAGAACGTACGAGACACATTTTAGATGTGATTTTTTATATTTTTAATGTATTACACTTTATTCATAATTAAATTGACAGGTATAAAATTTAAACTGAGGATTTCAAACTACTACATTTTATTTTATCGTAGTTTTTCTAATTTAAGGATTTAAGGACTGCAGGTTCGATTTGTTTCTGTTGATATTCTCTAAAAAAAATATGTGTGTGCGATTCACACACGATAGAAGTGAAACTTCAGTAAATCGACAAAAGAATGATATGAATATATATAACAATTTAAGTAATTTGATTAATTTATACATACACATCGACATTTGCTCTCTCGCTCTTCCTCACTAATTACAGGCGACTTTTTGTATTTGTGTCTCTTACCTGTCGTTTTTTCTGTTGCATCGGGTTTGAAATCACAACGATTCTTAAGAAGTTTCACTTCAAAAACGAAGTCTGAAAACATACCTAAACGCAAAGTCCCTACTTCATAAGCCATATTACCGTCAAATGGGTGTACGGGTCACCAAGGTATGCACCTGCAACTCGAGTTTCTGATTTTAGGTTGATCTTCTGCGCGAATAGTACTGGCCCAGTCGAACCGGCCCATTCGTGCTGAAATCAGCGTGGCTCTAATACTCGTACCTATATCCAATATACCACAGATTACCTTTAATGCCTAGCTAATATATTATTAAACTATTTAAGTTCTATTTATTTATGTATAACTTTACTTAACATCGGCGGGTTGTATATCGGGTTTTTGATTATCTCACGTACACAGGGAAATTATGGGGTTGCCTATATGTATATGCTAAGACGTAGTACTAGAGTTTTGACTTTGGAAGCTAGGATAATGAGTCCTACAACAATTAATTAATAACCAAAAATCAATGATAAAACCTTTACTCTACTTACTTTACTTTTATTTATTTTGGCAATTTTGCTGCGGTTTTAATTAATATATAGACTATTTACTAAATCTTCAATCACTTAAAGTAGTTTTAAAAGACTTTAATAAAATCTTCAATCAATAAATTCAATTGTAAAACGATCTGTGATAAACATAAAATACATACTACACATAAAAGCCATCATTAATCTTCAATATCAAAACCAAGCAATACTCTTAACATAACAAAACGCCATACCAAAATTACCTGTTCACATCACTCATTAATATATTCCATATCTTAACCACAATCAGAATCTGTTGATCAGTTTTCGACACTAACATACACATGCATACTAACATATATAGGACCGATATCTTCGGAGTAAGAGTGGCCTGTAATTAATTCATTCGTTTTGTATTTCACACGCAAGATGTCGAATGATCATAATATGTAGTTGGAGACGGAGAAAGATTTAGACTTGGCGCTAAATATTTTTTTTTGGTTACGTATGTAGCCAAGCTTTGTCTGCACCTCGCGTCAATTACATCACACTTACGCTTAGGTACGATATGCACAAAAGGAAGTCGCTATTAAAATTCGACTTTAGAAATTAAACGAATGTTTTTTACAAAATGGCACCTAAGTCAATTTACCGTAATTATTTCTGCGACAGGGCGATCACGGTAAGGTGAGAGGGGAAGTGGGCGGGGTGCAGCATTCGAGCGAGGTGCACATTTAGCCTAATTGCAAGGATTGGCAGCAGATAGCTAATAGACCAGGGTAATTGGCGCTCCTTGGGGAGACCTTCGTTTAGCAGTGAATGGCAGCAGATTGGAGTAAGACAGATGAAATAAGTACCCACATTTTAATTCAATATGAAGTAGATTTGCTGTTTCTCTGTCTGTGTTCTCCCCAATCACAGGGTGAATATATGGACACGCAATTATGAAGCGACGCTTAAAGTCTCTAAACTATAGGACTGTAAATACAGAATCCCAGCCGTTTTATTTAACGCTGAATTTGGAATGCTTTAACGTCTGCTTTCTTATTTTCTGAGTTATGTAAATCACATATTAGAAGTTATGTTAAAGTTTATTTCATTATGGGTAAACTCGACTATAACGTTAACGCGGTTCAGAATGACCAACGCCATCTGTTGACTTACAATTTAAACTTTTGACACTACAAATATGGCATAGTAGTGTAAAATAATTTGTAAATTCAGAACTATTAATACTGATTTACTTTTTCAAAAACTTTTTGCTATTTCTAAATATTCATAAGTCTATAACCAATCACGGCACTAAACTGTTTAACAGCGTGCAAAAAGGACAAATATAATATATTTTCAATTGATGTGAGAGGGATAAACTTAGAGTTATTACGTCACAGCAGGGTATCCTCCCTGGCCGTTAACTTATCGAGATTAACCGGACAATTTAAAGAGGCTTCGTGTTGGGTGATATACATTACTTGTTATATACTGTTTCTTAATTGTCTATAAATTTTATTACATTATTTTTAACTTATTTATTAAATTCCTATTATATTAATTATTAAGTTATACTACATCAAAAAAAGATCACTTAATGAAGGTAATAAAAAAAAAATTAGTTTTTTCACTGATTCGACTAGGAATTAGTAACTTAATTTTCAATCGCTAGTAGTGTTAGACAATATTATCAATATTATGTAATCGACCAATTATAATATACCATAATAAACCATAACACAGAAACGTTACTTCTTTTTAAGAAAATAGAAAAATAGGGATGATAATACTATGAAACCTTCTTTTTCTCGTGTCTTCTTTTCTTAGTGTAGTATTACACTCCTCTTATTACGCAGAAAGAACTTACAACTTATTTTATATGTTTAGATTACTAATTCAGTCGCTAATTATATAATATTGTAGGTATAACATTCAGTCAATGTAAGTAAAACCCAAAATATAGATAATATACAAGAGCCTATTAAAATATGTTTCATTACATTTTGTATAATTTTAAAAAGAGAACTGTTACATGAACCGGTCACAAACAACATCCAGACTCAGAAGTCTGGATGTCTTTTGTGTCCCTTAATAAAAACAACAATTTGTGAATCAGTTTTGTCTTATGTGGGATTTGAACTAAAAACATTTGGTGCAGACAACGGCGTTGCGACCGCTTAATCAGTGCCGTAATTATTGCGAGTATATTAAAAATTTCATTTAATGTATATTGTAAACTCCGTACAAACCCGTCAATGTATAGCACTCAATAGATATAGTCGTAATCCACGCTTCTTAGTACTCCAGCTCGTTAAGTTGGTCGCGTTTTGGTTTATTTTCATAACTACCCGTATCTATCACTGTTAACGATGTTTATTCAAGCAGTTGTGTCAGGGTGACCACACTATAATGATTTATAGGACAAAATATGGATTTTTTAATTATGGATGGTTGTGTAAAGTTGATTTCTGTTTATCATGAAATCCTACTCACTTGAAGGTTATTTAACTTTTAAGAAATAAAATTCAAACATAAATAAATCCCTGCAACGTCCCTATAACAGAACTAAAAAGAGAGTGTGGACTCCGCCCATTTCATTCACATAGTGAATAGCAACAAAACAAGTACTGACAAACAATTTACATAATATACAAATTATACAAGTACCTAACATTAGTCACTTTTCTATTCTGCTGTAGAATCACTTTGGTCCTATTCATGCCAAAGTACTTATATCTCTTTCAGGCATAAAGTTTGTAAGTGTTTATGAGTTATATAGCATCGTCTTAAATATCCTTCGAAAGGTGGTAGAGCCTGAGAATCCTCTCACATATGATCACTTTAAAATAACAGCATTCGTGCTTCGTGTATCGTTTGTAAGTGCAAGACCAGGTTTCCAATGATGCAGAAGCATCATAATAGGCCACCATAGTGTGAGTATTTACTGCATTGTTGTATTGTCTGCATTAGCAATGAGTACTGTGACCACTTTTGGATTCTACTAATATTTTCGACATTTTGATTTGACTGCCTCGGTGGCGCAGTGGTAGTGAATGCGGCTGCTGTGCTTGAGGTCTCGGGTTCAAATCCTGGGTCGGACCAAGTATTTGTGTGGTCTACAAATATTTGTTTCGAAGTTTGGGTGTTTTCTATGTACAATATGTATGTATTTAAACTAAAATTTTACATGTAATCCTATCAGTTGTCTAGTACTCATAACACAAGCTCTGCTTAGCTTGGGACTAGATGGCGTTGTGTATTAGATGGTCGAAATATAGAACACTTTGGCAGGATTGTATATAAATATATAAAACTCCCAACCCATGGTCACCTTACTATAATAAGGTATAAGCTTAGTAGCTATTTGCTCTTTTATAGTGAGGCGAGTTTTCTTAATGATGTTGTTACCATACCTCTCTGACCAACCACAGTAGCATTTTTTACCTGTCAAATGCAGTATGGGTATTACTAAGGTGAATAATGAATGAAAATAGTACTTCAACTTATAATCAGGGTGCATTGAGGTCAAACGTGTTATTTTGGATGAATTTTTGAGCCGTAATTAGTTTGAATGTGTGTGAGTTTTAAGATTGAAGTGTTGACTGTGAGTCTGTCAAAGATATATTTAATGTAATGCAATGATTGGAAGAATTTAAAATGAATACATTTTTTTGTATTAATATTTCGAACATTTAACACAACTCCATTTAGTCGCAAACTAAGTAAGCTTGTATTATGGATACTAGACGACTGATATTAATACATATATACTTTTTTGTACATACATAGAAAACACCCAAACTCCAAAAAACATATTTACTGATCATACAAACATTTGATCCGACCAGGGAATCGAACCCGAGAGCTCGAGTCAAGGCCTGCACAGCAGTCGAAAAACCCTACTACTGCACCACCGAGGCAGTCATAGGAGGTTTACCACGTACATAGTTTACTTTTATTAATCTACATTGTAAAACAGTGTAATGACAAAATACATAATGCATATTAGAACAGTAATTGTGATGTGATCTATATATGTATATATGTATGTGTCTTTCACGACTGAACCCGTAACCTATATTAATACACATTTCAATATTGCTAAATCCAAAATTAATATAGCTCAAACTCTTTCATACTTTTTGAAGTGAAAACTTCATTGGCCGCGTCGAGCACTATTTGGTAGAGGAAAATGTTATGGGTTCGCGTTACCTACATGCTAATGTTTGATGTTGATAATATTAATTTAAACATTATGGAATTTCAAATATTACACTTTAATTTTTACAAATAACATTCTAAGTTAGAAGTTTTCACTTCTATGTTAGTGAAAACTTAATTGGCAATCTGCAATTTAATTGTTACTCACACTCACATACCGCCATCTGGTCTCAAATAAAACAAAATTTGTACTTTTGTTTGTTTTATGTATATATATTTGTAAATAAATACATATCGTAGACAAATAACACCCAGACTCAGAACAAGTGATCTGGCTCATCACATAATAAGTGTCATAAGTGGAAATCGAATCCCTGATCTCTGGTTAAGCAGAGAGACCACTCATTCAATTATCTATTGATACTGGCTAATAAATAATGACAGTAACGTAAGAGACACAATAGAGCAATAATAGTTAATCGAATTTAAGACACACTCCTTTTTAAAATCGATTTAAAGAGGTCTATTTGCTAAAATGCACAAATCGTGTGAAGCTAGAAAACAAAAAGATTATGAGCCGTATAATATGTTAAAACTTGTCTATGTTTTAATTATTTTTAAATATTTACACGCACTTCTTAAATTATAAAACTAGTAAAGCACAGGAAACATCCCATTCTGCCCGAAGCACAAGACACAGGTCATTATAACATAAATCTCAGTCCACCTAAATTCTTTACAAAGCCAACATACAAACACACCTTCATTTTATCATCAATTTAATCTTAATACAAACATGATAATCGAGCCGTCAGTAGAGGTAGCTGTCTTGACACCCCCCGCCTGCAAGACCTTCTCAGCAGGACGCCATTGTACATCCCAAAATGAATACCACTTCGAACGAGCTTAAATATTATAATTTGATATTTTTAAACGTATAAAGATATTAAAGTCACGCTCACAACTGTTTATTTAGCGCGTTCTTGAACGATTCGTTTTACTTTTTTAATTTTTATTTGTCTAAGGTGAATGGCCGATTGATAGATTGGTTTTGACAGTTGACGGGATTGTTATAGGTTAGTTTAGTTTTGTTTAATGAGGTTATGTATATGATACTGTTTATTATAATTGATGGTTATAAGACTGACATGTTGAATTTATTTTTAAAATCTCAGCATCTGAGGTTTTGTTCGCAATTCCAAACATTTTTCTGAACCAACGATATCTGTTGATACCTACGCATGAAATACATACAAACAGTCATTCTTTCTCCTGTTTTTATAAATGATGCGTACGTATACATATAATGTTGTTAAACGATTTGAATACGATCGGTGAGAGAAGGAAAACTTGAAATATACTCTTGGTATACCAATCCTGTTTGCCACAGTGTCTTTTTTTTATTGAATAGAAGCCAAACGAGCATTCGTATCGCCTGGTGGTAAGCGACTACCGCCGCCCATGGACACCCGCAACACCAGAGGCATCACAAGTGCGTTGCCGGCCTTTGTAGAGATGGGGATGCGGTATGGGCCTCCGGTATCCTCTCACTCGGTGAAACACAGCGTAAGCGCTATTTCACATCGGTTTTTACTGTGAGACCGTGATGTCACTCCGGTCGAGCCGGCCTATTCATATCAAAACGTGGCTCCTGCGGTGAAAAGATGGTATGGTAGACAAACACCATGGTAGACAAATACCTCCTAGGCGCTCTAAGGAGGGGCCTAAGTATGTCCAGCAAGGGACTGTTAACGTCTGTTAGTAATGATGCACATCATGTATCTAAGTGACAGAAAGACACTGAGGAAGAGCACAATCAGAGACTAATTCTTAGTGACCACTCTTGAGACAATAGAAATGCCTGACTAAATTGACTTCATTGAACATGTTGCAGTGCTTTATAATGACAAAATAAAGTATAGCGCTAGTTCTCAAAGATTAAATTAAAATAAACAAAAGTATATAAACTGTACATGACGCGATTAGATTAACAAAGGGACTGAGCTAATGTGTTTTTTTTTAAGTAATAGCTGGCAAACGAGCAGACGTATTGCCTGATGGCAAGCAATTACCGCCGCCCATGGACACCTGCAATACCAGAGGCGTCACAAGTGCGTTGCCGGCCTTTGGTGGATGGGAAGGGGTTTAGGGGAAGGCGTTGGGGTATGGGCCTCCGGTATCCTCACTTACTCGGTGAAACACAGCGCAGGCGCTGTTTCACATCAGTTTTCTGTGAGGCCGATGTATCACTCCGGTCAAACCGACCCAATCATGCCGTGCGTGCGTGGCTCTCCCACGGTAAAACGGTTTTATGTTTAGACCCTTTAGACACACAACTGTACCCAAATGCCTTCAACAACCAACAAATTTCAAAATAGAAATAGATGCAATGTATAGCAGAAGACGCATGTTTACCCACCCGGAATGTAACCCACAACATTCCGTCACCTCACACGATAACCACAGAACGTAAGATTACTTATTAAGAAGCACAGTTACTTATAAATATATAATAAGTATTACTAATCATATTAAATAGTTTCGGGTCGTATTAAAATAAATTATTTGTACACGTTATGACTCAACATGTATTCGGGACGAAAAGTTGATGTGTGGGGTTAGACTACCAGTTAGCGGACTGTATAAAAATATTTATTAAATCTTTATTATATGAACTAAAATGTGTTCAGTTTATGTTTACTGATTTTGATCTGGTCTGAACGACAACTGTTGATAGACTACATATCTTTCAAGGTCTTTAAGCACTCTTGTCAAATTTAAGACCTACTTTTAGGTGTCCAGTAACCTCTATTACTAAAGAATTGCTAACGACACGATTTTTCTGTTTGATTGTGAAGTCACTCCTGTTGTGCTATAGTATTTATACACTCATTTGCAAAAAAAACGGGCGGTTTCGATTTTCTTCCTGGCTGAAAAAAATAAAATACCAAAAAGGTTTTAATCATTTGAACATGTTACTGGCCAGTTATAAAAGTGCTATAATGTTTATAAGTTCCAAATTCAAATTTTTGACTGAGCCTGGTTTTCAAAGAAAACAACTTAACTACATTTTGTGGCGCGAATTCCCTATAGTTAATATCGACTCTAATTAACTTTTTGTCAATTTTTATTAAATTATCTCATGTCCTTGACATTTAAAAGTATTGTTATTGCTGTTTAGCAATTTGGAAAATGGTAGATAAAGTGATAAAAGCGAGCAAAATTATTGCGCTGCTTGAAGAAGGTTGCAGCCAATGCTTCGTGGCTCAGAGGCTAAATGTGAGTCGGTCAACAGTTCAAAGAACCTGGCAGCGCTATTAAGAGACCAGTTCCGTCAAGAGAAGGCCTGGTTCTGGCAGAAAGACATGTACCGAACCACGGGATGATCGTTTTCTAGTTAGTCAAGCGTTGAGAAATCGCAAATCTTCTTATGTGGACCTCAAGAACAGCCTCGAAGAAGTAAGAAATGTGCAAATTAGTCTATGGACGGTCAGGAGGAGGCTTTTCGCTGCTAATATACACAGTCATCGCCCGGCCCGCGGCCCTAAATTACTCCGTGGACATCGAGTTGCCAGGCTTAGCTTCGCTCGAAATTGTGTGTCATGGACTCATGAAGACTGGGATAGGATATTGTTCTCCGATGAAGCCAGGATATCTCTGCATGGTGAAGACCGACGTCGGCGAGTGCTACGTAGACGAGGAGAACGCTTTGCAGAGGCATGTTTTAAAGAAATCACACCTTATGGAGGAGGCTCTTTTATGTTTTGGGCAGGAATAAATTCCATGGATCGTACGGAGTTAGTCTTCATCGAAAACGGTACACTGACTGGACACCGATACATAACGGAAGTTCTAATTCCTTATGCACAACCCGCTTTAACCGCTCTTGGCGAAAACTCATTTTTTATGGACGACAACGCTCGCGCCCATCGGTTTGGCGATGTGGAAGCGTATATGCTAGAAGTCGGAATTCGTCGTTTGGACTGGCCAGCTAGAAGTCCGGACCTCAATCCCATAGAGCATGTCTGGGACGTTCTGAAGCGACGAGTAAGATCAGTGCAGCCGGCTCCGCAGACCATCAGAGAGCTAAAGAATGTGATTACCGCTGAGTGGGAACGTATTCTCCAAGAAACCATAAAAGATATACTCGCTAGCATGCCCAGACGAATGCAAGCCGTGATTTCAGCAAGAGCGGGTCACACTTAATACTAAACTTTTATCTGCTTTTAATGTATTCAAGAAAACCAAAGAAATTAACGCGTTTCATTTTTATTTAGCGAGCAGGTACAATAATAATGTTTTGAGCTTAATCATTATTTCTCAATAATTTAATCAAAATGTTATGATAAAACTGATGATACCTATTCCTTCCTAATTAATTTATGAAATTCTGAGGATAACAATACCTAAAATTGTCAAACAAACTAATAGTAACTATAAAATAGTTCTTTGCTTAAGTGCCCGTTTTTTTTTGCAAAAGAGTGTATTATATTTTAGTAGAAAATAATATAAATACTATATAAAAAACCTCCACTTATTACACTTGTGAGAGAAAGCTTAGTTAAATTTATTTTTATTATATTTAATTATATATATATTATTCCTCACTTACATATCATATTCTATCAAATCATATTTTGTTTATTACATTTATATATATGTCAATTAGATTTTTAAATATATAAAAAGGTAAACAATAATTTATATTTAAAATAATAAAAAATAGTAGACAACTGACTTCGGATACAGGGACCGAAAAACCGGTGGTTAGGGTTTCAAAGAAGGAACCTCCTCGTTATACTACCCGTGTTTAGGAGGACTGCCTTCTGCATCAGACCCTTGATCCACCGTCCGTCCATCTAACGTGCGCCTCTTAAGGTGTTGGTGGAAACTCTTGGCAATCAATCCATGAACAGATATGACTCATACCTACATTCCACATGTCGACAATCTCTTGAGATAAATCCAAATAATTCATTTGTTTTTCTTTTGTTATTAATTTTATTATTTTAAATTATAGGGGTGCAACGAGCAGACGTATAGCCTGATGGTAAGCGATTACCGCCACCCATGGATGCTTGCAACACCAGAGGCGTCACAAGTGCATTGCCGGCTTTTGGGGTATAGGGATAGAGATTGGGAAGGGGTTGAAGTATATGGCCGCCAGTATCCTCATTTACTCGGTAAAAAACAGCGCAGGCGTTGTTTCACACAGGTTTTTCTGTGAGGCCGTGGTATCACTCCAATATTTATAGAATTTAGCAGTTTAAAACTTAACATTATGACGATAATATACCTTTTGAAGTCTTTGAAATAACATTTTGAAAAATAAGAATAATGAGGCAGAAACCCTTAAGTTATATTTAACACTAGCTGACCCACGCAACCTCGTTTGCGTCTTATATTGCCCGTAGCGTGAAAATTTTCCCCCGTTTTTGAAATATTCTTCATTGGTGCTCCGCTCCTATTAGTATTAGCGTGATGATATAGCCTATAGCCTTCCTCGATAAATGGACTATCCAACACTGAAAGATTTTTTCAAATCGGACCAGTGGTTCCTGAGATTAACGTATTCAAACAAACAAACTCTTCAGCTTTATTATTCGTTTAGATTATTTGGCAGGTCGCTAACAAGTTCGACCACCTTACAGATAATGATCATTTAACCGTCATCTAACGAGTGGATGATTAACGACTCACATCACGCCCGTAATGACGGATAATGATCACTGTTTGTTTTTGTCAATATCACCTTGCGAGATTTTTAGAGGTCCTTCGTACCTGGACACTGTAACTTCAAGTGTTCAAAGTCATACAATTTATTATGTACTTTAGACAATAATATAATAAGTAACTTTTTTTTATAACTGTGGAAATCCTCTCGGGCCGTCAGCCCAACGGGGGCTGTGTGTAAGAATCGAACCAACTAAAACCACACGGTGTGCCATTCTGCACCTGAGAAGGGAGGGGAACTGAGAACTGCTGTTTGTAACACGACCGAACCCCTAATACATATTAAGTACCTAGACCGAGCTTTTCTCGATATTTTTTTGATTAATTTTATAAAATATACGAGTATTTTAGAAATTGTAAAATATGTCTTGAATAGTCCATTTATCGAGGAAGGCTATAGGCTATATACTGCCACGCTAAGACCAATAAGAGCGGAGCACTAATGAAGAATGTTACAAAAACTGGGGAAAAATATTACACTACGGGCAATAAGAGACGTAAACGAGGTTGCGTGGGTCAGCTAGTTAACAATTTTTTTTTTTTTTTTAAAAAGACAACTCCCACATTAGGAATAAACATCCTGTGTCGTGGGGGACTTTACAAACATACATGAAACGGACACAAAGAACATCCAGACTCGGGACAACAATTTGTGGATCACACAAAGTGTTGTACCGCGTGGGATTTGAACCCAAGACACATGGCGCAGTAGCAAGCGGCATGGCGACCGCTGAAACCACTCGGCCAACCGTGCAGTCAACAATATGCAGATTGAATACATCTCTTCTTCAATATCTTCTCTTTGTTCCTTCTTACTTTTATTTTAAATTTTCTAAACTTTAACTTCTAAAGAGCCCGAATGAGAACAATGGTCATCATGAATTTGTACCATCACGTAGTTTGCTTCTAGTTTTTCTTGGCCTTGCAGTGCAGTTGTCCTGCGCAATGTGCTCCCATGGTCGGCTCTTCTGCCACTCACAGAATTAATGCCTAGTGACTGCCTCGGTGGCGTAGTGGTAGCGTATGCGACTGCTAAGCTTGAGGTCTCGGGTTCGATCCCCGGGTCGGACCAAATGTTTGTATGATCTGCAAATATTTGTTTCAGAGTTTGGGTGTTTTCTATGTATAATATGTATGTATTTACAAAAAAAAAGTATTTATATCAGTTGTCTAGAACCCATAACACAAGCTCTACTTAGCTTGGGACTAGATGGCGTTGTGTGTTAGATGTCCGGAATATTAATAGGGATGGTAACACTCCGTATTCTTTATCCGACAAAACACAAAATAAGGTGGGTCTCTAAGAGATTAGTACTAAATAATAGTGCTCAATTGACGGTGACGCATTGGTACTGTATGCGACTGCTGTGCTGGTCTCGGGTTCAATTCCCGGGTATCTGCAAGCATTTGTTTCGGAGTTTGGTTGTTTTCTATGCATAATATGTATGTATTTACAAAATATATATATATATATATCAGTTGTCTAGGACCCATAATACAAGCCCTGCTTAGTTTGGGACTAGATGGCGTTGTGTGTTAGATGTCTGAAATATTTAAAATACCATACCCTACTCTTTTGGAGATAGAAACATGAATATATGTAAACTTACGGCCCTGATCAATTTCCAAGTCTTCTCAAACGTCTACGGAACACAAAATCTAACCAGATTATTACGTACATCAAACAAACGGTAGGTGGCACAATGACTATGCACTTCTGCTGATACCCCTAACTTTAAACAGATACATTCTGACGCTAATGATTTATCATTTAAAACGACTTCTTAGTAGCCATATCTCGAGTATTCACTACCTGTTATGTGACTCATACATTTTTAGGGTCTTTAATGGTCATTTATTAGCAACCTTTCAATATTAAATTTAAGGGATCATTCTTATTATACGTTTACTTACTGACCCACGCAACCTCGTTTGCGTCTTATATTGCCCGTAGCGTGAACATTTTCCCCCGTTTTTGAAACATTCTTCATTGGTGCTCCCCTCCTATTAGTAGTAACGTGATGATATATAGCCTTCCTCGATAAATGAACTATCCAATACCGAAAGAATTTTTCAAATCGAACCAGCGGTTCCTGAGATTAGCGCGTTCAAACAAACAACCAAACTCTGCAGCTTTATTGTTAGTATAGATTTGACTGCATAAATAGTTTTTTTTATTATTATACCGGTTGGTACTACCCTCGCACAGATAACCATAAAATGGCAACGTTCGTGCTGTCTTGATTCGTTGGTGAGTGCGAGACCGGATGCTCAATGATGCAGAAGCATCGCTAGGCCGCCATAGTGTTTCGCCATGCTGCATTCACTAAATTCGCATTGAGTATGGTGACCACCACTCTTAGATTCTGCTTATGCTTTCTATCAGGCAGAGTAGTCATTTTGGCAGGGCCAAATATAAAAAAAACGTCATTCCTCCACACAGCTCTGAAAAAATTAAATCTGCATGGATGTGTTCGAGGTCCAAACAAGACAATACTGCGTGATTTACAAATTGTGGTTCTAATAAGTCTAGGTGTTTATTGTGTTCGTCACAAGAATGTTTGTTAAGTCCCCCGCGACTCAACTTTTCTTATATTTATGATTTCAGCAAAAACGGGCTGGCTCAATGTGGCGATACTACTCTCTCACAGAAGACCAATCTAAAATTTCCTTTCGTTGCTGAATGGGAGGCTGGAGGCTCAATGATGATAAGCCTAAAATAAAATTATTATTTTTGTGATATGATTCTTTTTCATTTTTAAGTTATTATAACTTTTTTTATGGAAAAGGGAGCAAACGAACGGACGTATCGCCTGATGGTAAACGATTACCGCCGCCCATGCACCACTCGCAACACCAAAGGCGTCACAAGTGCGTTACCGGCCTTTGGGGGATGAGTAGGGGGAGGGGGGAGTGCTTGGGGCATGGGCCTCCAGTATCCTCACTCACTCAGTGAAACACAGTGCAAGCGCTATTTCACACCGGTTTTCTGTGAGGCCGTGGTATGACTCCGGTCGAGCCGGCCTATTCATACCGAAGCGTGGCTCTTCTACGGTAATTTTCTGAACTTTCTTTCCTAACTTTCTTAACTTTGTATTATTTACAAAATGATGATGATAAGCATCTCAATAGGCCGCCATAGTGTGGATCACCACTGTGGGGGAACGGGTGCTATGTTCCTCCAACACAAAGGGAGGATCCTCCGACCAGGCGAGGTGATCATGCCTGGCGGGCCACTGCCCAACAGTTGATCGACGCGAGAACGTCAATTGCGCGATTCAGAATTGGCAGTTTCTTTGTGTTGTACGTTGCTCCGTGGTTTAGTGTATCTTCGGTAGATGGCGCTGTATGTGGAGGTCGCCACAACCACGTTGCATTGTTCCAATGTCTGCATTAGCAATAAATATGGTGACCATTACTCTAGTATTCTCCTATCATCATACTCATACTTTCTGTCAGACAGATTCTCTTTGGCACGCCTAAATATAAGGAAGTTCTCTATATAAAATGTAAGTTAAATAAACAAACTGCTCAATCACGAGGTCCATAACCTGTTGCAAGTTTTTTTTTATAATTTCAACGTGATAGGTAATCCCTTGTCATTGTATTCTAACAAGTTAATTTGAACCTTCATATTTTACGTTTTATAATCACTTGAACAAAACGCGTGACTACCCCGGGGGGTACCTACTTGCGCCGGCGCAGATTCAATGAAGTACTCACGCGCAGATGACGGCCGATGGCAGGATAATTAGTATGGTAATGAGATGTCGTGTTAGGTTTAATATTAATTAGTTGTCGTATACAATTTAGTTGGGAAATAATTATAATATGATGGGCTGTTTTGTTATTGTATTAGCTTTGAGTAAGATGTTTGTTAATTGTGTTTTATGATAAAGGTACCGTAACCCACGCATGCACAGAACTCTTTGAAATTCTCGGATTCCCTCTATTATAATCATCAATCAATCTATTTATTGCTGTTAACTGTATTAAAAGCTGTTATGTAGTTTAAAAGGTCTAAGCGAACAGACAGCTGTAACTACTTCATTTTATACTATGTAAAGTCCTCGCACTAGTTTTCTTTTCTTTTATATTTAGTGCATCTAACAGTAAAAGACTTTCAAATCGAACCAGTAGTACCTGAGATTGGCAGGCTTAACCTATCAAACAAAAGAAACTCTTCATTTTTTAGGTACTAACTGACCTGAGCAACTTTATCTAGGTTTTGAAAAGGGTATTTGTGTTCCCCATTTTCGCATCATTTTTATCTCAGCTCAGTTACTTTTGGTAGTACTGTGATGATATATATTTCATAGCCTTTCACAATACATGGACTCTCCAATAGCATAAGATTTTTTTTAGTTTGAAGTGAAGAAGAAGTTCAGGTTGAAGATTGGGATTGGGATCTTTCATAGGATAGAGAGTGTGTTTGTCAGGTTACACACACTAGGTTTGTCAGTTTAAATACATTTATTACATTTATATCTTTACATCTATAAAGATATAAATATAATAAATAAATATTTCGGACATCTTACACACAATGCCATCTAGTCCCAAGCTAAGCAGAGCTTGTGTTATGGGTACTAAACAACTGATATAAGTACTTATATACTTTTTTTTTGTAAATACATATATATTATACATAGAAAACATCCAAACTCCGAAACAAATATTTGTAGATCATACAAACATTTGGTCCGACCCCGATATCGAAACCGAGACCCCAAGAACAGCAGTCGCATACGCTACCACTGCGCCACAGAGGCAGTCAAATATCAATCTATGGAGTTAACCAATAAAAGTAATGTATTCAATAAACCAAACCACACTTATATCAGAAAGTTTCCAAGTTGAATTCCAAAATTCTGACCATAAAATTAAGAGGAGAATTAAAATGAATCACATCCTTTTATCACATTACTAATCTGGCGTTTAACTTAAAAACACATGAATTTACCTTAATTGTTGAATTTAAGATCTCCGAGGCATATAATAATATGTTATTTTAAATTATGGTCAGTAATAATGCTTTTTAGTACACTATCGTTCTTTTGGCTTAAAGGTTTCGTAATTACGTAGTTAACGAGTTTACATATATGAACACCTTCAACTTAAGTTGCAGTGTGTCGCCACGCCTTAAGTCCTCCTGTCAACCCCTATTGGGGGAAGATAAGTCGGTCGGTAATTGCACTCATTCGGTGCAAAGCAGGGAAGACGCTCGAGTTGGCCCTCACGCCTCGTCTTTTCTCATTGTAAATTGTAGTAATATGACGATAATTTATAACTTCATACAAATTCACCTTTGATTATATCTGTTACTAGCTGACCAACGCTACCTCGTTTGCGTCTTATATTGCCCGAAGCGTGATAAATTTCCCGTTTTTGAAACATTCTTCATTGGTGCTCCGCTCCTATTAGTAGTAGCGTGATGATATATAGCCTTCCTTCCTCGATAAATGGACTATCCAACACCGAAATAATTTTTCAAATCGGACCAGCGGTTCCTGAAATTAGCGCGTTCAAACAAAGAAACAAACTCTTCAGCTTTATTATTAGTATAGATTTGACTGCATAAATAGTATTTTTTATTATTATACAAGTCAAAGTCGAAGTCAAAGTCAAATCATTTATTTCCATAGGCCCCAAAAGGCACTTGAACACGTCAAAAATACAAACATCAAACATTATTAATACAAATATAAAATAAAACTCAAGTACTGAATTGATCAGTGATAAAAGGATGTAACTCAAGTAATCAATGATTTGAATTACCGGAGCTTAGATTGATTTCGATTCAACTCAAAGGTTTAAATTGAAATCAATCCAAGTACCAGCTCCGATGGGTATTGCATTCATGAGAAGAGCTGGTGAGAAACTCATGTGCACCATCTTTTCAAATAAGTTATACAAAGTTTGTTTGTTTTTGACAACAATACTTATATGTGCAAGTTAAGGCAACCAAAACACAAAGGCTAAAAAACGGTCTAAAGAAATATTAAAGTTGGGGAAATCTATTTTTTGTCTAATAAAATAATAAAAATTAGTCCATAGCATATAAGGTTGCAATCACTTACACATCAAGGAGTAAAAGCAATGTGTGCATATATACTGGTCCCAGAAAAAAAAAAGTTTAAAATGTAATAAAATAATAAATACTAATTATTTATGCTCCAACAATGTAAACACAGATCGCCTTAACTTAACAAAATTCAAATGTCAGGTAATAAATGCAGTATAAGATGTCAAGAATTAATTACAATCAAATAAATTATATTAAGGATTGTAAATAAATAAATACATTGCTTATAAATATAAATTACCTCAACCAGCACACAACAAGTCCATACCAAATTCTCACTCACATCCAAGGCACTGCGTCGGTCAAGAAATCGTTTACCGTATAATAGCCCCCTTCCCTAAGACGACTCTTAACGGAACTCTTGAACTTTTGTAGGGATAAGTTCAAGATTTGGACAGGAATTTTGTTATAAAAACGTACACCAAGTCCTTCAAATGAATTGTGGACTTTTTCAGGCGATAATATTGGCCTACTAATTTGTGCTTATTCCTTGTGTTTAGTGAATGATGATCACTTTTGCTGGTATATTTATCTATGTTTTTCCGTACAAACATAATATTAGCAAATATATATTAGGTCTTTACCTATGAAATTGCCGTTTTGTATGCAATAAGTGAAAGTACTTATTTTTTCAAACTTTTTTATTTTTGTTATTCGAAGTAATCACCCATGCAATCGACGCATCTTTGCCAACGCATTGTCAGTTTATTGATGCCCTTCTTGTAAAAATTAGCTGGACGGGAGGCTGCCTCTCGGGAATTGAATTTTTTACCCACTAAAAAGTTGTCTAAATTTTGGAAAAAGTAATAGTCGGTAGGTGCAAGGTCTGGTGAGTATGGCGGATGAGGGAGAGCTTCCAACCACAGCTCTTGCAGCTTGGAGACTGTCTGTTGCGCAGTATGGGGTCGCGCGTTGTCGTGAAGGAGCAGTGGGGACGACCGATTGACCAAAGCTGGTTGCAGATGTGCAAGCTTCTCCATCATTCTCTCCAGTTCTTCACAGTACACATCTGCATTAATGCTCATGCCGTTTTGTAAAAAGCTGTGGTGAATCACACCCGCACTAGACCACCAAACAGTGACCATCACCTTTTTAGGGGTCATTTTTGGTTTAGGGCATTGCTTTGGTGCTGAACCAGGGTCTAACCAACTTGCTGAGCGCTTTCGATTGTCGAACAGAATCCATTTTTCGTCGCACGTAACTATTCGTTTCAAAATTCCTTCATTTCTTTGCCTGTTGAGCAGCGAAAGGCAGGTCTCGACGCGTACGTTGCGCTGGCGATCGTTAAGGTCGTGGGGCACCCATCTATCAAGCTTTTTTACCTTGCCAATTTGTCGCAAATGGATCAATATTGTTTTGATGCTTACATTAAAATCTGCTGCTAGCTCAGCTGTAGATTGAGTTTCGTCAGCTTCCACAATCGCCTTTAATTCATTATTGTTAACCAAAGTCTACGGACGACCACGAGCTTCATTTTTCAAGTCAAAATTTCCAGAACGGAACCGGGAAAACCAATAAAGGGTTGTACGTTCGTTTGTACAGTTCTCTCCGTAAACGTTTTTGATGTTACGTGCCGTTTGTGTCGCGTTGGTGCCACGACGGAACTCATATTCCATAATTACACGAATTTTTAAAGTATCCATTATGACGAAAAATGTTCAAATGTAATGAAAATACAACGCTAATCAAAAAACAAAAGACTGAGTTTGTAAATAGAATGTCATGGTTTTGAAACAAAATGAATTTGAATTTAGAATACAGAGCCATTACAAACTTTTTTTTATTTGAAATGACCAGTACTGAAGAAACGCAATTTCATAGGTAAAGACCTATTATATACCGGTCGGTACTACCCCCGTACGTATAATAAAATACGGTGATATCTCATTGTATTTATCAGTATAAGAAATATTTTTACTTAGCTATTGCTTGCACTCACAAATCTAATCTATAATTAGTTTTTACAAAACTACTCGTATGATAGTTGTTTCTCAAATTGCTTTTTTTATTCATAGATAGAATGTCCTTTGCCTTTTGAAAAGATTGTCTGGATTTAAAAAGAGACGATGATTCCTGATATTATTTCGTTCTTTTTCCTCAGGGCTAGTCCGGTTAGGAAAGGCCGAACTCATCTATTCAAAAAAAGTTTAACTTTCAAAAGTGTTCATGTAACATAATTGCAGAGTAACTGATTTCATTTTATTCCTTATTAATATTAGAGCTCAATAATCAACAAGTTGTACGTTTGTAGGATGAAGTGGCAATGGGCTGGTCATATATATCGCAGAACAGACAACCGCTGGAGTAAGCGTGTCTTAGAATGGAGACTGCGTCTTGGCAAACGTAGTGTGGGACGCCCTCTGGCCAGATGGCGGGACGACTTGCGTAGGAGGGACTGGCAGCGACTGGATGCAAAAAGCAACAGACCGGGTTTTGTGGCGTTCCTTGGGACTTATGTCCAGCAGTGGACAGCAAATACAACAGGATGAAAACGTTGTAACATTACTTTAAACATGATTAGCAAAAGCCTACTCCACCGGGACGGTACTAGTCTTGCAACGGAAAATGACAGCACGCGTGCTGTCGTATTTCGTTGGTGAGTGCGAGACCGGAAGCCCAATGATGTTGAAGCATCACTAGGCTGCAATGGTGCATTGTTGCATTGTCTGTATTTCATTACACACAACACTAGATAACTCTAAATCAAACCGTCTGATTAGCGATTCATTACAGGAGCATTAAACCTTATTCCTAATGAATATTATTCCTAATGGGTTGTGAATGTATTCAAAACTGTCAATAATACATAATGATTATGAAAATAATATATTATTATTTATATAATACTTTTTAAAGGTTTTCAAAAAAAGTTAGAACTATTATTTAATCTTTTTGTATTTTTTTTTTACACAACACCATCTAGCCCCATGCTAAGCAGAGCTTGTGTTATGGGTAGGTACTAGACAACTGATATAAATACTTATATACTTTTTTTTTGTAAATACATACATATTATACATAGAAAACACCCAAACTCCGAAACAAATATTTGCAGATCATACAAACATTTGGTCCGACCCGGGAATCGAAACCGAGACCTCAAGCTTAGCAGTCGCATACGCTACCACTACGCCACCCAGGCAGTCAATTTATATATATATATTCCCTTGTTAACATAGCGGTTGGCAATTATAGAAATGCACACTAACAGCTCGGAGTTTAGAAATTGATATGTTAGGACCTAATCTCTCTCCAGTCGTGTCGTATAACCCTCCCATCGAACTATAAGAGTGAGGGAACGGAGAGTGCACCTGTGTTTGCGCACACGCATGTGGATGTGAAATCGACTAGACAAACATCATCATTGTCATAATACAAGTAAAGAAATATCACAAATGTTATTATAACAACAACATATTATACACCTGTTAATGAGCCGTTTCAGATGTTATTAATTGACATTAAAACGTATCTTTACATCAAACCCATTAAAATGATGCTCGTGAATAACTCTCACGAGACATTCGCCATTTTTATGACTTTATGAATGACCTTTTTTGGTAAACCGTTTTCGTTAGATAAGCTTAAAGAAATTATTGTTTAATGACATTCTTTTCGTTTTCGTTCCGTAACCTGGAATATGTCTTCAAAAGCTTATGCCCGCGGCTCCGCCTGAATGTATGTCGGTTTTCACAACAAAAAGTAGTAAATGTCCTTCCAGGAACCAACCTACCTCGATACCAAATGTCATCCAAATCAATTCAACAGTTTATCCCTAAAAGCGTAACAAACAGACAGGATTACTTTCGAATTTATGGTCTGAGTATGTTTAACTTTCAGAAGAACAGAAAACTACTACGATCTAAAACCATAGGTATATACTTTAATTCGTTTAATTTAATTGTTTTTCGCATTTATAATATAGGTATGGATTTATAATTTTTGTCTGTCTGTTTGTTCTCTCTCATCTCAGGAACGGCTGGACCGGTTTAGATGGGACTCTTACTGATAGGTAGCAGATTATATAAGGTGTAATTAAGGCTACTTGTTCAGACCAGCTTCGCCCCGCGCTCAGCTAGTAAAGCAATACATACAAGATTAAAAAATATATATATTTAATATTATATATCTGTCATTTTATGTACTCCATTGTATATCTGTAATACATTGTACATATATAAAGCTTTTTTATATTTAACTAGCTGACCCACGCAACCTCGTTTGCGTCTTATATTGCCCGTGGCGTGAAAATTTTCCCCCGTTTTTGAAACATTCTTCATTGATGCTCCGCTCTTATTAGTAGTAGCGTGATGATATATAGCCTATAGCTTTCCTCGACAAATGGACTATCGAACACCGAAAGAATTTTTGAAATCGGACCAGTGGTTCCTGAGATTAGCCGAAACAAACAGACAGACAGACAAAAATTAAAAAAAAATATATTTTGGTATATGTACCGTATATACATTCATATGCATGTAGTAGAAAGCGGTTATTTTAATATTACAAACAGACACTCCAATTTTATTTATTTGTATAGATAAAAAAATATCTATTTATCTATTAATATCAGTTTCACACAGTTTAAAACAAATGACCTCGTCATTACATTCCTATTTAAACCGAACAAATTAATCAATCCAAACCATTCGGGTAGAAAACCACAAGAATTTAAAGAATTCTGTATTACCGTGGCGACATTCAATGCCTCTATCAATACCTTCATCACATAAATCAAGTAGACACATAGCTGTACCAAAACCGATTAAAATTAACAGTATTAATATCTTTATTTAAGATATACTAGTGATATATTGACTGCCTCGGTGGCGCAGTGGTAGTGAATGCGACTGCTGTTCTTGAGGTCTCGGGTTCAAATCCTGGGTACTGGGACCAAATATGTGTGATCTACAAATATTTGTTTCGAAGTTTGGGTGTTTTCTATGTATAATATGTATGTATTTACAAAAAAAAAGAGTATATATATGTATTCATATCAGTTGTCTAGTACCCATAACACAAGCTCTGCTTAGCTTGGGACTAGATGGCGTAGTGTGTTAGATGTCCGAAATATTTATTATTATTATTATTATTATATAGCACGACTTTGTACGGATACTCTTAATTTTTTTTGTGCTTAACATACGAGTACTTAGTTAAAATAGAAGTTTTTTTAAATAATAATTCTGAAACTAATTGTGTTGGTGGTCACTTACCATCAAGTGGCAACTTTTGCACCCTTTACGATGAAGAAGGTAAAGTGTACAAAATTAACGACTACCCGACTACGCAAAAAATAATCAGAAAATTTAGAAAAACTCACGTCATCCGTTAAAATAACTTCAGTAGTTAAGTCGCTTTTGTGGAACATACAAGCATACATGGACTATCAAAACTGTTATTCTTGCTTTTGGTTTCACCTTGACTGGGGAATAAATAAATAAATAAATATTTCGGACATCTAACACACAACGCCAACTAGATTCAAGCTAAGCAGAGCTTCTGTTATGGGTATTAGACAACTGATATAAATACTTATTGACTTTCTTTTTGTAAATACATACATATTATACACAGAAAACACTCAAACTCCGAAACCAATATTTGTAGATTACACAAACACTAGGTCCGACCCAGGATTTGAACCCGAGACCTCAAGCACAGCAGTCGCATTAACTACCACTTCGCCACCGAGGCAGTCAAAACTTATTTTGACTTAACATACAATTTGGAGATTATTATATTATACTGTTGCTGTTGCCCGCGGCTCCGCCCGCGTCTATGTCGGTTTTTTTGTGTTTTTGCGGTCCCGGAAATGTGACTGATGCAAAAATTAAATAAAAACAATCCTTGATGCGGATTATATATCATTCTAAAATTTCAGCTCGATCGGTGCAGAACTTTTTGAGATTTTGAAGCGTACACAAACCAACATAAGATTTTTATATATACAGATAGATAGATAACACTGAGCCCACACAGGTAACGCCATGGCTATAATTTAGTCTAAAGAGAAGTAGCCTAAGTAACTCCTTGTATCATTAGCTATCTGCCCGTCAAAATCCCATTAAAATCGGTCCAGCCATTCTATAAATTTTTTGGAACAAACATACAGATAGACGAGTTTAAGCTTTATATATGTACAATGTATTACAGATATACAATGGAGTACATAAAATGACAGATATATAATATTAAATATATATATTTTTTAATCTTGTATGTATTGCTTAACTAGCTGAGCGCGGGGCGAAGCTAGTCTGAACCAGTAGCCTTAATTACACCTTATATAATCTGCTACCTATCAGTATAGCTAGACGTAGGCTAGGCTAGTATATACATACAGATAGACGAGTTTTTTTTTTAAATTGCTTTTTCCTATACGTACTTTGATATGAATTTAGTGATAAGCTGTTTGTTTGTTATTACAAACAGACACCTCAATTGTATTTATTTGTATAGATGTAGTAATATGTAAAAACTAATGTAATTAAGGTAGAAAATACGAGCGTTCAATTTTAAATTAATTAAGAGTTTAAAAGATGGCATCAACCGAATACCAATATGTATCTCTGTGTCATTCTCGCTGGTAACACAAGCCAATGTTATCGAATTAAATAAATCTTCGCGTACAGTTAAAAAGGATATATAGTGTATGTTTGTTTGTGGGAAAAATACTTTGTTAGAAAAAAACTCTTTGTGGAAACACTCATAGGTACCGGGAGACAAGGAATACCCAACTGAACATGCATGCTTAAAATTGTCAAACTAATGATTTTAAATTTTAATGATTTCAGTTTTTCGACGTATCACCTGATGGTAAGGGATTACCGCCGCACATAGACACCCGACACACCTGAGGCGTCACAAGTGCGTTGCTAGCCTATGAGGGTTTAAGGCGGAGGGGTAGGCCTCCGGTATACTCACTCACTCGGTGAAACACATCGCAAGCGCTGTTTCACACCGGTTTTCTGTGAGGCCGTGGTATCATTCCGGTCATGCCGAAGCGTGCCTCTCCCACGGTCCTTTCTTTATGTACCTATTTAAAATTTCTCTTTCCTCTGTATATAATAATAATATATATTCATACTTTAATATTGTAAATTTGAAAGTAACTCTGTCTATCTAATCCGCTGCACAGTTTTCAATGAAATTTGGCATGGAGATAGTTTGATTCTTGAGGAAGGACATAGGCTGTATATTTGACTGCCTCGGTGGCACAGTGGTAGTGAATGCGACTGCTGTGCTTAAGGTCTCGGGTTCAAATCCTGGGTCGGACCAAATGTTTGTGTAATCTACAAATATTTGTTTCGGAGTTTGGGTGTTTTCTATGTATAATATGTATGTATTTATAAAAAAAAAAGTATATAGTTGTCTAGTACCCATAACACAAACCCTGCTTAGCTTGGAACTAGATGGCGTTGTGTGTTATATGTCCGAAATATTTATTTATTTATTTTAATATTACAAACAGACACTACAATTTTATTTATTTGTATAGATATATTTCGATGGAGTAAGATAGCATTTCTAACATTATAGTTTACTTGTATAAATTTTTCTTCTTAGAATCAGGAAAGCAGTCAGAACTGCTTGGAAGGCGGTGGTAGAAGAAGTAAAAGAAGAATAGAAACTATATGACAATCAAGCAGTTTAGTGTTACCACACCGGTACCCACTTTTACTCTATCACACTGTTTCCATTCATGAGCTTGTTTACAAACTTAGTGGTTTTCTGATACTTTTATTTATGAATTTGAATTGATAAATATGGATACATTTACTCATTGGAAAAATCAGTGGGGTTAAGTCTTTAATCGTTATTCTGCTGTCATTGTTCTAATTCAACACAAATGCCTCGATGGCGCAGTGGTAATGGATGCAACTGTTGTTGATGAGGTCTCGAGTTCGATTCCCGGGAAAATATGTATTTATTTACAAAAATATAGTAAATATGTATTTATATCAGTTGTCTAGTATCCATAATACAAACTCTGCTTAGTTTGGTACTAAACGGCGTTGTGTTTCAGATGTACCAAATATTATTATTATTACAATTGACTTCTAAATATTTCTTGTTCTTATATAAGTTCTAAGTTAACACAATGCAGAATTATTTTCATTTAACAAATTCCCACAAAAAAACTGACACACCGAACCGATTTTTACAACCCAGAAACACCACTAAACCATCCAATAATGAAGTTACTTCAATATCTAATGATCGCACCCCATAATTAATTCACGCTGCGCTATCAGGCAGAGCCGTACGACATACCATAGCGAGATAAAAACAAAATAAATGCCCCATCTTGGTGCCTGAGCATAGCGAAGCCAATTAGTTTATTGGTCGACACATGTCCTTCCCGGAACGTTAAGATACCATCTTTGAAGGGCCAACGTACATAAACATTGAATGAATAATTCAATTCGTTCATTCATTGGTTACACCTTGAGAATTTACGTACAATACCTCTGTTTCATAAAATTTAATTTTAATTATTCTTTTTTGATAAGACTTGTCTTGTCTTCACCATTTTAAATTACATTAAAATAATTAACTAGAACACATGTAATTGCAATCTATAGTAATAATTTGTTAGTGATAGAAACTATAATGTGATTGTTTAATGGGAAATTAAAGGGTTTACCTACTTACTTACTTGCCTTTATTTTTAAGTAAATAGTTTTGATGTAGGTTCAAAGTATCGGTTTTGTATGAGCCCATTGTGTCCCACTGCTGGATAAAAGTCTCCCCTGCCATTTCTCTCTATCGAAGACCAGTTCCGGCCAGTCTCTGCAATAGGCTCCAAGATCGTCGCGCTATCTTTTACGTGGTCTGCCTTGTCGTCGGCATCCACCAAGGCACCCAGCGTTTGGCGACCTTGGCCCACCGGTACGAATTCATCCGACATACGTGCCCGGCCCAATCCCGCTAAGTTATTTTAGAAGTATATTTATATTGTATAACTTATATACTTACTACTTATAGTACTACTCACCATGTATTTTCGGAAATTAATTTCCAGTATTTCAGAGTGTAAAATTAAGAAGAGGTTAGATAGATTTTCTTGCAAATAAGAGATACTATATCCCAGTTTATCAGTTACTACTGCCTCGGTAACGCAATGATAGCATATGCGACTGCTGTGCTTGAGGTCTTGGGTTCTATTACCGGGTCAGATCAAATATTTGTTTGATCTACAAATGTTTGTTTCGGAGTTTGGGTGCTTTCTATCTATAATATGTATAAATTTACAAAAAAACAGTATTTATGTATTTATATCAGTTGTCTAGTACCCATAGGACAAGCTCTGTTTAGTTTGGGACAAGATGCCGTGTGTTAGATGTCCGAATTATAATAAAATTCCGATTATAATAATTTATCAACAAAAATATGAAATAGTTTTTGTTCAATCATAGAAGTTTATAACCAATAGTCATATACCCACATGACAGTTCTGTGTGAGTGAACGTAAATAAAGCATCATTCACTCACTCATCACCGTACACGTTGACCCTATCCTAAACAAATCCAAAACTCGCGTTAATGTGCGCACACGCACATATCGCGCCCAATAATACACACACGTCCCAAAAAACAACACAATCGCCCAATACCCAATTAATAAAAAAAACTTTTAAATCCTCTTTTTGTAATGTTTTGTTAAACAACTAAATTTGGGGTTAAAAAAAGACTTGAATCTTGTTAGCCGGGGTCACTCGTATTTATTTTGACAGGGGTCGTAAATTCTCCGGTTTTTTGTTGTTCAAAAGATTAATCACCTATTATTTCGATAATTTTAATAGGAGAAGGTGTCGGTGCCCATTTTGGGGTCTCGCAGGTGTTTTATTTGAACGATATGATCTTCTAGATGATGTCATTTTGGGTTCCGTGGCAAAAGATTGAGATAAGCCGAGGTTTTATGATAATTAGTATCGTTCCGTTTTATGTAAGTGTATTCGAGATGTCGTACGTATGTTTTGTAGATAAATGGCTTGTATTTATTGTGTGTTAAGTAATTTAATTTGTTGTTGCTTTAAAAATAAAAATATTGACTGATTTCACGGTTTATTCCTTAGCTTACTACTAAATATATTCGAAGGTAGGATTTTGGAATATTCATGAGTAAAGGATATATACGAGAAACTTGTTTAAAGAGGTATATTTTCTTATACGTATTTGTATTTCCATAACTGGTTGGTCTAGCAGTCGACTGACGATCAAGAGGTTTCAGATTCGACTCCCGCATCCGGCCAAAAGGTGTCATTTTTTTTTCTTATCATAGAAATACATAATACCAACCAATACACGATTTGGGAATTGGGGTCTTAGCCCCCGGGCCATAAGACTGATGACCGTTGTCATAGCTATCTAGCTAGTAGGAGGACAGGAGAGTCAGGCTAGGTCAGGGTTAGTCTCTTTGGGGTAGGGGTCTTTGAGCTCCAGATGTTTATGGAGAGTGGTCACTTATTCAGAAGACTATTCTGATAATTAGCCCCTATTACATAAAACAAATTTAAAATTAATCTAATCTATCCCAATTTAGAAAGCTATCCTGAGATGTACGTACATTTATACGATTTAAATTTAGATCATTCTAACATTTACTTGTAATATTCTGTACCCTCTAAACTAGCCACAACACTTCACATACATATTTTAATCACGACATCAAAGATTAAAGTTTGAGACACACTGAGAATTTCTAGATGCTTATGTTTCTAGTTTCGTGTTCACTTAAAAGCTAAGTTAACCTAGAAAAAATGAAGTACATATTAGAAGACTAATTTATAGGTATCTACTATTAAATTTGTTTCTCTTAAAAGTTAAGGCCTTAATTTAAAACACTAATCTCCACAAAACGTCTACCGTGTTTAGCTTTGAAGACTCATTCGGCTCCTAAAAACCACACAATAAGTATTTTCACGACTTCTGAAAAGACCTCGGTTTGAATCTAAATTCGTCGAAAAAAATTCTCTCGTGATTATAACAATACATCTTAAATGATTGTGATTATTGCCTATAGATGTTTTTCTGATTAGATGCCAGATGCCAACCACACTTTGCTTCCAGTGTATATCAAACATCAACTGAAAAGTGCTTGTTAGAGAGCGAACTATTTGTTCCGGCACGTATAAACTCGATTAATGTGAACAGATACCCAGTACGTCGGCGAGACCGATTTATTAGACGCTTATAATAGAGTGTTCAAGGCATAGGACGAAAGAGATTTCAAAAATATACCCAAAATAATTCTAACATTTTAAAATAATTAAAACTAAAACGTTTTATAGCATTCTACTTCCTTCTACATATATATTTTAACTGTGCTAAATTTCATACTCCTTCATTTGCATTATTTTCGTAAAAAGGGGTAATAAGTTTTTGATGCACATGTCAAATAGTAAAAAGATAATTTGACATATCTAAAACAGATAAACAGATATGGAATACACTATGATGACGAGACTGCTGATAAAGCTATACATGTACTTAAAATGTGTAGTGGCCCGCCAGGCATGATCACCTCGCCTGGTCGGAGGATCCTCCCTTTGTGTTGGTGGGACATGACACACTGTTCCCCCACATATGCAAACATCACCGATGTTAATATCCGGATAACATAACAGACACAAATACCTTCAAAATAGTTGCACCGACTTCAATCAATAATAATAAAAACAACTAAAAATAAAAATAACAGTACATATAATATAAAAACTAATAAAAATAAAAACTAGTTCGACGAATACAACAGGTAACATTATAACCGTCTGTTTGAAGAAGAAGTCAGGGTGGTGCCAAACCCAATAGCTATCATAAGTAATGATTCAACTTCCCATACATCCGAAAACACAACTCGGAAAATTTAATAAAATCGACATTATTATTATAAATTAAGATGAAAGAAAATACAAAACGCTACCTCTTAATACTTGATCCCGCACAGTATGCGACCATAAGCGTCGCAGCAGTTTGTTAAACCGTCCCAAGTGAGAACTAGCGTTATCGAGCGTTAATTAATTGTGTTTTATATTACGCTCGTTTAGTGGCCACACATTTATGTATTTGTATCTAAGAATTATGGCGGGTGATACTTAATTTAAAGAGGTAGTTTAAGTTGTCATTTTTAAACTGATCTTTTTATTGTTTTTTTTATTGGATATACAGGATATTTATTTTAATGGTACATTAATTAAATTTGTTCAAGCGAGAGTTAAGTTAGAGAAGGTATTGTAATGATGTTCCAAAAGGTAGTGGAGCGACGTTGTAGTAAGAACGAGCCTGGTCGACCAGGGCGGTACTACCCTCTCACAGAAAACGAACCTAAAATGACAGAATATGTGTTGTCGTGTTTCGTTAGTGAGACCGAAGACCCAATGATGCAGAAGCATCTCAATGAACTGCAATAGTGTGGGTCACCATGCTGCATTGTTACATTGTCTGCATTCGCAATGAGTATGGTGACCACCACTCTTGGATTCTGCTCAAGCTTTCCATAAGTCAGAGTAGAGTCACTTTGGTAGGCTCATACAAAAAAAAAAAATATTTATTTTTCGGACATCTATAACACACAATGCCATCTAGTCCCAAGCTAAGCAGAGCTTGTGTTATGGGTACAAAGACAACGAATGAATACATATATACTTTTTTTTTGTAAATTCATACATATTATACATAAAAAACACCCAAACTCCGAAACAAATATTTGTAGATCACACAAACACTTTGTCCGACCCAGGATTTGAACCCGAAACCTCAAGTATAGCAGTCGCATTCGCTACCACTGCGCCACCGAGGCAGTTCCTTCTCATAGGTCTATTGAGGCAAGATTTATACATTTTTTTTATAATAATACTTTTATTTTCAACATACGTTTTACAGTTTCTCTTAACCTATTTACATTTTGCTTTTGTTGTATGCTTTTTTCATTTTTTTTAACAAGTATTAAATAAGGAGCAACTAGCATCGGTGCTCCGCAACCCTAAAAGCAAACTGAAACGTTCTCTCCGAGGCATGGGAAGTTGGATTGGCAGTCGCAAAAACTAATCGCTAGATTAACGAGGCAGTCGGGGAATCAAGAAAGCAGCAATGGATACTTTTTTTCCTTTTTTAAAGATAAACAATAAATAAATAAATATTCCGGACATCTAACACACAACGACATCTAGTCCCAAGCTAAGCAGAGTTTGTGTTATGGGTACTAGACAACTGACAACTTATATACTTTTTTTTGTAAATAACAAAGAAAACACCCAAACTCCGTAACAAATATTTGTAGATCATACAAGCATTTGGTCCGACCCGGGAATCGAACCCAATACCTTAAGCTTAGCAGTCGCATACGCTACCACTACCGAGGCAGTCATAACTCATAACTCCCTCATTAGATTTACAAATAGACGTTACGGAAAATAAGAACACTCAGAAGCTGGACAACAATTTATCGATCTCACAAAGTGTTGTCCTCTTTAGAATTTGAACCCACAACACTTGGTACAGTAAAAAGCGACGTGGCGACCGTTTTAACCACCAGGTCATCGTGCAGTAGTCGTCGTTTATAATGGACAAATCAGTGAAATGAATCAAGGACTAGATTAGAAAATTTTAGTAATCCTATGTATTAACTAAGCCTTTCTTTCTGTGGTGTGCTTTGGGAGAGGTCTATGTTCAGCAGTGGACTCCAATGCGCTGATGATGATGATGGTGATGAACTAAGTATAATTCCATTCATTCTAAGAGCGATTGGAGGATGCAATAGCCATGAAACTTCCGAAATATTTCGTCTCACTTAAACTTGGAAACGGCTGGGCCGATTTAGCTGATTTTGGTTTAAAAATGTTTGTTGTAGTCCACGGAAGGTTTAAACGGTTAAAAATGATTAGTGTGGCGACCTCTACATACAGCGCCATCTACCGAAGATACACTGAACTATGGAGTAACGTACAACACGAATAAACTACCAATCCTGAATCGCGCAGTACAAGTTCCCGCGTCGATTATCATATACACAACACCCCAACACCAACTGTTGGGCAGTGGCCCGCCAGGCAAGGTCACCTGGTCCTGGCCTGGTCGGAGGATCCTCTCTTTGTGTTGGTGGAACATGATACCCGTTCCCCCACACTAGTTTTGAATAAATATTAACTCTAATTAAAATTTTAGGAACCCCTTGGTAACGTCTTCTTTTTCTTTCTTAAAAGACAACTTCCGCGTTAGGAATATACATCCTGCTTTGCAGGAGACTTTACTAATATACATGAAATGGACACAAAGATCTCCCAGATTCAGAACAACAACACAAACACAAAGCGTTTTCCCATGTATGATTTGAATCCACAATACTTAGCGCAGTAGAAAACGGATGGCGATGCAGGTTTCCCTTCGCGCTTAATTCACTACTCTACTTCACTTTTGTGTACAAAGAGAGTTTCTATACACATGAATTCTACTTCTTAAAACTTAACGCAAAAATATCCCTTAACTTAACATAATGATTCAATTGTTTTTAAGTAATGTAAAATATCTGAGTGTTGGGTTTGATTATTTGCGAGCCGAACACGTTACGAGCACAGGTACATTCTTGCACGTCCTTCGATCGCCGTACAAATCTCGTCGGAGGTTCAAACAGATCATTATGCGCAGGAGACAAAAACGCGTCCGATGCGACATCGAATCGCCAAACTCATAAATAAATACATATGTGATTGTGTGGCTTGAAACATGAGTGATGCGATTAAATGTTTCGCGAATCTCTCTTTACAACGGTCTATATCCACATATATCAACATCAGTAGTAACACTATTTATTTGTTGATTTAGGTGATTGAATTGGTCAAATACTTCGAAACAGTGCTATATATCCGATTTATGCAAGAACGGTAGGGCGCTAGGATCTGAGTATCAATAAAACATATTATGATTATTTCTTATTTCGTAATAAATAAGTAAATAATAAATAAATATTCCGGACATCTAACACACAACGCCATCTAGTCCCAAGCTAAGCAGAGCTTGTGTTATGGGTACTAGACAACTGATATAAATACTTATATACCTTTTTTCAACTGCACGGTTGGCCTAGTGGTTTAAGCGGTCACTACGCCGCTTGCTACTGCGCCAAGTGCCGTGGGTTCAAATCCCACGTGGGACATCACTTTGTGTGATCCACAAAATGTTGTCCTGAGTCTGGGTGTTCTTTGTGTCCGTTACATGTATGTTTGTAAAGTCCTCCGCGACACAGGATTTATATTCCTAATGCGGGAGTTGTCTTTTTAAAAAAGAAAAAAGAAAACACATATTGCACATAGAAAACACCCAAACTCCGAAACAAATATTTGCAGATCATACAAACATTTGGTCCGACCCGGGAATCGAACCCGAGAGCTCAAGCTTAGCAGTCGCATACGCTACCGAGGCAGTCAATGACACTAACTTTGATCTTAGGATAAAATTTTCAGCTGTCAAAATTTCAAGTTAATAAACAAAAAGGTTAATTTAAAGTCCCCAGTGATTTAAGTACTGCCTTGATGAAACAGTCAATCATAATATCCCCACCCACATTATAATCTTAGTACCTTTAAGTTCAAATTTAACAATAATTAACCCCCTTGCTCGACTTTATGGCTCAAATCCGCGACCCGCCTGATCCTACACCACACGCCAACATAAAAGACAAACACCGCAGCATCCCCATGCATGAGGCCCATGAAAAACCCGTGAAAGGCCACGTAATGGCTACAGAACATTTGTTACATTATACACTAGAATACCTCAAGCATTTCTTATAATACCACCGATTTATATCGGCCGACCAACCAAACTTTTTTGTTCGAAAGAGGTGATTCTCAAATTGTAATCATGTTTTATTTATGATGTCATTTGTTAAATGGATAGCATTTGTTTTTGTTTGTTCTCTCTTGTTGATGCTAGGTGTGAATTTGATTGCTTTAATGAGTATAAGAGATTTTCTTATAGATTTTCCTTCGACAACTAAATTCGACGAAATATACAGTTTAAGAACACCGAGTGTAAACATCCGTGTTCATCCAAAGGTGTCGTAAGTCTTAAAGTGTCTTGAAACAAATCTATATGTTCGTATATCCCAACGCGTCTGGTCAGCATGGCATAGAAACCAAACCCTCTTTTAGTAGGAGAGGCCTATATCCAGCTGTGGACTGACTACAATCTGTATGAAATCCGTAATATAATAACCAGACCACCTTAGCTCAGTAGTCAGAATAGGCGGGAATTTTCGTTCTGTTTTTAAACAGTTATAGCATAAGCTGTTATAGTCTTTTTTTGGTGGCAAACAAGCAGACGTATCGCCTGATGGTAAGAGATTACCGCTGCCCATGGACACCTGCAATACCAGAGGCGTCACAAGTGCGTTGACGGCCTTTAGAGGATGGCGAGGGGGATTGGGGAAGGGGTTGGGTTATGCTCACTCGGTGAAACACAGCGCAGGCGCTGTTTCACACCGGTTGTCTGTGAGGCCGTGGTATCACTTCGGTCGAGCCTGCCCATGCATCCCGAAGCGCGGCTCTCTCACGGTTCTGAATCAATGTTCACTACTTAACATAAGCTTTTCTTTAGTAAGAGAATCTGATCTCCTATACCTCGCTGGCCAGATGGATTGGTGTAGGGTTTGTTTCGAGCATTTCATAAATAAAAATCAGGTGGCTACAGATTGCATACTATTTACATTTCATGTAATACTAATACTATTGTACCTGAAGATCGGACTTTTAGAAAGAGACAGCATGAGTTTCTTTGCCAGTATTCTTCTGATAAGGCTCTACGCATTTTGGAAACTGTAAGTTATGGATCGACACAAACAGGCAGTTAGATTTCGATGTTTTCCCCATATTTACGTTGACAATCCAGAACATTTTGTGGCGTCTCTTTGTTTCGGTCTATGATTTTTAACTGTAGCTTCAATTTAACGTTCATAAATGTCACTTAGTGTCTTAATTGAATAAATGATTTTGAATTTTAATATTTCAAGTTTTCTTGTCTTTTTGTCTTGTCCATGTGGAGATATAAATATGTATGTATTCGAGGTGTAGATATACTATATATTTTAGATGGTCTCATCTGAAAATATCGCAGTGAACGATAGGCTGTCAATTATTCAAGCCAGCGATGGTGGAAGCTAAGCCTAGTATATTCTGCAGATATATACTATATTAGTAGTGTTATATAGGTAAGTATTAGTAATTGGAAGTAACACTCTCCGTAATACTACAAGACTAGTTTAAATTTTGTGTGTGTAATATGTATGTTTTTACAATTATACCAGTAAGTTTATTAGCTGAGCAGGTAGCCTAGTATCATATCCCGTGTGTTGCATGTATAAAGCTATATTATCTTATTATATAAAAAATATCTGTTTGTATTTTCGTTAAGTAATTCCTCCGAAACGGCTTCACCGACTGGGATAAAATTTGGGTGTATATTTTCAATGACTTCTTGCATGGTATAAAAACATAGTTAGATCTGGTAGGTAGCCGCTAATGTCTGTGCTAATAACTAAACACAACATTACTCATTCTAAGACGGTATGAAGTTCGGCGGGTCAGTTAGAAGTTTATATTAAAAAACGAATTATCTTTTAGCAGTTTGAAAATACAGTATAAAACTAAATATGAAGTCTATAAACAAACAGTGGTATACATACACTTAACACACAATTCACACCGCGTTCTTTGCCAACATTCTCCTCGCGCGAATCTCTTCATTAGTTTGCAAGTTTTTTGCCCTCAAATGCCCCGGGACAGACGGACGGACACGAGGTCGGTTTTATTATGTTGTCAGCATGATATAACGGTGCTGTGGAAACTCTTTTTGTAAGACGAATTTAATGAAACTGTTGTCGCCGCCGTGTGATGGAGCAGCGCAGTGGTGACAGTGATTTAGATACGAATTTCACTGACATTTAGCTCTGGTTACCCTATTAGTCTTCACCGAAGGAACTACAAAGTCGGCTTACTTACTGTATATAAAATTAACGAACCTACCTTATTGTTAACTTTACTTCAAATGAACTTAATACAGAATTTAATCGTGGGAGAGCCACGCTTCGTCATGAATTGGCCGGCTCGACTGGAGTGAAACAGCGCCTGCGTTGTGTTTCTCCGAGTGAGTGAGGATACCGGAGGCCCAATTTCCAACCCCTTCCCCCTCCCCTATCCTCCAAAGACCGGCAACAAACTTGTGACGCCTCTGATGTTGCGTATAATAAATATTTTACAACGATACGGTGCAGAAGATAAAACTGTAAATATTTCAAAATAAAGAAACATATACCTTTCAATGAATAGGTAAAAATTAAATATATTTATTTAAAGTAGTCAATTAAATAAACAAAACACCAGATTTTCTACAACATATTTGTACCCGACTACGGCTAAGCCAAAATGAAGAGTAATTGTTTTGGCACTTTATGTAGGTATGTCTCGTACCTATGTTCCACTCTAGCTCCTAAACTAATTTTAACAAATGACGTATCAATGGATGTAATAATGACATGGACAATAATTTTATTAACTTATTTGTTGTCTTGTGTTATGTTAACTGCCTCTGTGGCGCAGTGGTAGCGTATGCGACTGCTATTCTTGAGGTCTCGGGTTCGATTCCCGGGTCGGACCAAATGTTTGTATGATCTGTAAATATTTGTTTCGGAGTTTGGGTGTTTTCTATGTATAATAAGAATGTATAAATGTATTTATATCAGTTATCTAGTACCCATAACACAAGCTCTGCTTAGCTTGGGACTAGATGGCGTTGTGTGTAATATGTTCAAAATATTTATTATTATTATTTTTTAGGTAAATCTTTATTTACAATTTATGTTCCTTAAATAAATTAGTAGACATATTTAAAGTTTTTGAATAATTTTCTGCAAAGTATATAAAAATAAGTTTTCACCATTTGGTTCTTGATATTCTGCCCATATCTTGTTTACATTTTATTATTACTGACACCCTCACATTTCGATATTTTACGCCCCATATAGACCCACTTCACACCCACCCCATAAAAAGTATAATATCTAAAGTGTAACACAATCGTTTCCAATCAATTAAATTATCAAAATAACTTGCACTTTGCACAAAACCCATCAATACACCATGTAACACCACCCCTGACAATACAATTTGCAGGGTGCCACCCCATAACTTGTACCGGTTAACCGGAACAACCCCCTAGGGGTAGCTTATGGGATTTAGCGATACGCCATAACAACGGTACGTGAAACCCCATGGATTTATGGTGCTATTATTTATCACCAAGATTTCGATTAAGTAATAAATTGGTTTTAAGCGAAAGGGCGGAGTTACATTCGGTATTTTTTTCTAAACGTCATTTCTTTCGTGGCTAGCAACATTACGCTGTATCTTACACTTAAACGAACAATTCTTATATATACACTATAAGTAGAGAGAGCCACGCTTCGGCATGAATGGGCCGGCTCACGGCCACGGCCTCCCAGAAAACCGGTGTGAAATAGCGCTGGCGCTGTGTTTCACCGAATGAGTGAGGATACCGGAGGCCCATACCCAAACCCCTGCCCCCATTCCCTCTCTCCATCGCCCAAAGGTCGGCAACGCACTTGTGACGCTTTTGGTGTTGCGGGTGTCCATTGGCGGCGGTAATCGCTTACCATCAGGTGATGCGTCTGCTCGTTTCACACATACTCAAAAAAAATGAAAATAAAAGTAACCAACGAGGGAAGCCGAGGACAAAAGCAATTTTTATAAATGTGAAAGTATATGAATTAAATGCGAAAGTTTGTGAGAATTTATAGATGTTTGTCACCCCTTTACGCAAAAACTACTGAACGGATTTAGATCAAATTTCGCAGTAATGTAGTTTAAACATAAGAATAACATATAGTCTAGTATTTACCGCTATAACCGACACATACGCGGGTGGAGCTGCGGACAAAAGCTGCATAAAAGACTGCCTCGGTGGCGCAGGGGTAGTGAATGCAACTGCTGTGCTTGAGGTCTCGGGTTCAAATCCTAGGTCGCACCAAGTGTTTGTGTGATCTACAAATATTTGTTTCGGAGTTTCGATGTTTTCTCTATATAATATGTATGTATTTACAAAATGAAAAGTATATATGTGACGGCGCATCACTTATTTTATTTGGTAAAACATAAGTGTCGGTAGTTAGACACTGACGCAACACCGAGCATTGAAGCGTGCGACCGATGACAATAGGGATGGAAATTATTGCCACTTTAAAAATAATAATCACGCGTTAAAATAATTGATGGTAGTCGATTATTTTATGTGATAAGTTGCAGGTAACAGTAACTTTGATCCGATCCCTAAAGAACTGTGGGTAGTTATGAAATGGAACGCAGCCCGAGGTGGTTATAAAATGGAACGCAGCCGGAGGGCAAGCATTATCGTTTAGCATCTCGCAGTAGCATCACATGTTCGGTGGAGTGTCGTACCTAAATCGTAACCTGTATACCATTATTGATTATCGTGAATGTATTTCACTATGTATTATCATAAAATGATTATGACAAAGCGATTGTGAGGAAAACCATTACTATCACTCTCCTCGCCCGACAACTCACGTCTACCCTCTTTTAAAAAAAATATGGAATCTACCGACACTCCTAAACGGGGTATGAATCCCTACATATGTATTCATATCAGTTGTCTAGTACCCATAACACAAGCTTTGCTTAGCTTGGGACTAGATGGCGTTGTGTGTTTGATGTCCGAAAATTATTTAAAATATATTGGAACGAAGTTCCTTATGGCGCGTTGTGTAAGGGGGCTAGACGGAAAAATTGTCACGACACAATTTGTTGTCACGACACAATTTGTTGTCACGACACGACGACGACACACACAGATATTTTCGTTTCGTCTTTCTATTTCGAACTTCGTTCCATCCGGGTGTCCCTTGACACCTCTCAATTTTTTTATAAATAAAGCGCTTTCGCCAAAAGTTTGTTAGAAGTGTCAAGACAACAAAAATCTTTCACAAATACAAGAAACAATCTTAATATAAAACAATACATATTTAACCGAACAAATATCAAACTTAAAACCGCGAACAGAATCGAGAATAAATTCTTAAAAATTATATTATGTATTCGCTTTTTTCACTTCGCGAATGTGTTCTTTATTTCTCATGCTGCGTTAACACCGGTCAAGGCGAAGAGGGCCCGTCAATCAACGTACCACCGAAGCGTCTACGGCGATTGTTTTCAAATAGGATATGTCGCTGCTTGATATGGACAAGTATAATCGGGGAATAAGGGTGACTTTACAATTGATGAATAACTGTTTATATTATTGTTTATTTGACTGCGTCTGAGGCGCAGTGGTAGCGTATGCGACTGCTGATCTTGAGGTCTATGGTTCGATACCCGGGTCGGACCAAATGTTTGAATGATTTACAAATATTTGTTTCGGAGTTTGAATATTTATTTATTTATTTATATTTCTGGAATGATTTGACAAGAAACAGAAAGATAAACTATGCATAGGTTTATGGACACTTTCCCTGAGACTGAGACAAGTGCTCTCCGTATTTGTGACTCTTGAGTTATAGATGTTCGTGGACGGTGGTAGTCACTTTCCATCAGGTAACTATTCTGCTCATTTGCCTCCTATACTATGAATGAAAGTTCCTACAAGCATAAGATGGACCATACTTAGATAATAATAATAATAAATATTTCGGACATATAACACATAACGCCATCTAGTCCCAAGCTAAGCAGAGCTTCTGTTATAGGTACTAGACAACTTATATAAATACTTGAAAATACAAACAGAATACTCCGAATCAAATATTTGCAGATCGTACAAACATTTGCTCCGACCGAACCCGAGACCTCAAGCCCAGCGCCCGCTTACGCTATCACTGCGCTACCGAGGCAGTTAATAATATAACATAGTCGATAACCAGTGTGTAGGGTCTTTAAAATCAGTTGTAAAGTAAACTCTTAACCAAATAGTGTCGATACGTATCGTGTCGAAGTGTTTGCGAGTCAAATGTGCTGATAACCGTTCTGAAGACATTTGGAAACACACGGACCAATATCGGACACTAACTTTTAAATAATCGCATTTATATATATATATATATATATATATATATATATATATATATATATATATTTCGTCACCGGGGTCGCATGTGACGTCCCCGGTGTTACTGGTGTCCATGGGCGGCGGTAATCGTTTACCATCAGACGAATCGTCTGCTCGTTTACCCCTGTGGCGACTTCCACATATAACACAACAATAACCTACTACAGAGCCATCTACCGAAGATACACTGAACTACGAAGTAACGCACCACACGGAGTAACTACAAATCCTGAATCGCGCAATAAACAGTTCTCCCGATTATCATATATATAACATCCCCACATCAACTGTTGGGCAGTGGCCCGCCAGGCATGATCACCTCGCCTGGTCGGATTATCCTTCCTTTGTGTTTGGTGGAACATGATACCCGTTCCCCCACAGTTCACAACTAGCAACTCTTAGAACCTTGATGTCTTATAAATTATCGATTATCACTATACGAGATCGGTTACTGTTGTGTTGTATGTGGAAGTCACCACAGAACAATTTTTTTTGTGAAAAATGTACGCAAATAATTTTAAAGCATGTTGTAATTTATCATGTAATTTGAGCTCAATTGGTGTAAAACTTGACAAGAATTTGAAGTGTGCATAAACCGACAACACAATCTATTTCAGTCACAGTCTATGTCAGTTTTTATTTAGGAGAAACCGTAGATTACCCATAGATTGAGTAAGCCACGGGGCGTTACTAGTTTAATATTAATATTCTCCGTTAGTTCTACGCTCTCTGATTAACAAAATGATTGATGTTGTTCGTTTTAAGGTTGTCGTATATTTGAATATCTTAATATGTTTAGCATCAAATATGTATATAATATGGTAAAACAACACTGAATCATAAAGAAGCTGATTAAATTTAATAACGGTTCCGTACTATTTATTTTATATATAACGCTTATATACAGTCAGTTTCATGTACATTACACGTTATTTTACGAATATCTTTACTACCACGGTGGCGCAAGTGGTAGCGTAAGCGATTGCTTTACTTGAGTTCTCGGGTTCGATTTTCGGGTTGTACCAAATGCTTGTATGATCCAGAAATATTTGTTTCGAAGTTTGGATGTTTTCTATGTATGTAAAAAAGGATTTATGTATTAATATCAGTTATCTAATACCCATAATACAAGCTCTACTTAGCTTGGGACTAGATAGCGTTGTGTGTTATATTTATTATTATTATCTTACATTCCTAAACAGGTAAACAGGTGTGATTCAGGTTTTAAAAGGCGACCAAGAATTGAGGAATTCTTGAGGCATTTTTTAATAGGGCATACCCAAATCTCTTGCAGCAAACTCATTCGCATCGTAAATATGTGTCGTTTCACTAAAACCATAAACAATAGTGAAGAGATGACCGTAATCGTTTCCACAGCATTATACGCACGTATAATTAATTTATACCTTTCATTTAATCTGAAATCACCGTGGAACCATATCTATAAATTGGGCTATAACGTCTAACGTCCAACGTTATCTCATTGAAAGCCAAACGATAAAATGTGAATGGCATAATTAACAATCAATTTACAAGCGTCTACATTTTAAATAGCTCCTCGACTCTAAACTGGTTCACTAAGGCAGACGTTTCGATAAGATAATAAAATTACAAAATTTTATAAATCAGAATAAATTAAATATATAAAAAAAAATGCTCTAGCTTAAATGAGAAAAACAAACCAGAAACGCAATATTTAACTAAAAAAGAACAGCACAGTGAAAAGTAGTTTTATCAAAGTGTGTGGAACCCTAAAATCTCGACAGTTTCACTAATACTCGTGGGAACATCACTAGCATGCGTAAGTCGATATAAAATTAATGACGGTTACGTATCGATACATCAATAAATTCTGATTTAACATGCTAATACCTCTGAGAAATATGTTTAACACACAATTACATAATTGAGATTATAAATAATATGTATAATGATTGAGCTATTCTATTTTGGATGTTTTTTTTTAATTATTATATAGGGGGCAGACGTATCACCTGATGGTAAGCGATTACCCATGGACACCCGCAACACCAGAGATGTTACAAGTGCGTTGCCGGCCCTTTAGAAGGGAGTACGCTCTTTTCTTGAAGGTTTGAAGGTCGTATTGGTCCGGGAACACCGCAGGCTACAGCTCATTTTTTTTTTATTGAATAAGGGGCAAACGAGCAGTCGTATCGCCTGATGGTAAGCGATTACCGCCACCCTTGGACACCCGCAAAACCAGAGGCGTCACAAGTGCGTTGCCGCCCTTTGGGGAATGAGGAGAGAAATGGGGGAGGGAACGGGGTATGTGCCTCCGGTATCCTTACTCACTCGGTGAAACACAGCTCAAGCGCTATTTTACACCGGTTTTCTGTAAGGCCGTGGTATGACTCCGGTCGAGCCGGCCCATTCATGCCGAAGCGTAACTCTCTCACGGTAATACCGGTCATATCACAGTTTGTGACCCATTTTTGTGGATAGGCAGAATCTGATAAACAGTTTGGTTGAACATAGGCCTCTTTCAGAGAGAATATTTTGGTCTACTAACATGCTGGCCAGACGGGTTGGTACAGCATTTATTTTCCTTCTCTTTGCTGTGATGTAGTCCTGTATAGTTTGGTCTCTTAGTCTTCTTGTCTTTTATGACACCCTTCAGATAAATATGAGTGCTGACACTCTATATACGTCGACACACGGATGAGTAGAAATAGGAATAATTTGCAGGAGCTGGGTGCGAGTTATGCCTTATTATGTGCCAAGTAGAATTGTAGAGGACTATGTTCAGCAGTGGACTGCGATAGGCGATGAAGAATAAATATAAATATTTCGGACATCTAACACACCTCGCCATTTAGTCCCTAGTTACGCAGAGCTTGTGTTATGGTTTTAGATAACTAATTTAAATACACGTATTTTTTTTTTTAAATTCATGCTTATTATACATAGAAAAATACTCAAACTCCGAAACAAATATTTGCAGGTCATGCAAACATTTCGACCGAATTCAGTCCGACCCGGGAATCGAACCCGAGACCTTTTGCACAGCAGTTGCATACGCCACCACTGCGCCACCGAGGCAGTTAATGTTCATTTTAAACTTAAAGTACATTTTAGAGTAGTACTTACTTTTTCGCAGTTAGTTAATTGTACTATCAGGGTTTTTTTCACACTATCCATACGAATATTTTACTTTGGAAGGGAAGGAACATTTGGGTATTAGGGTTGTAAAACGAGTATTATATCTCTCCAATAGAAAGAGAAGAACCTTCGATAAACGAGAGGATCATACCCAACGGTTAATGTTGGGTAGTTGTACGAGTATATATTTGCTATCCATTGGAGAATTATTCATTCAATTACTTCGTAGTTCGGTGTCTTTTCGACAGATGGCGCTGTTTTTTTTTCTCTCACTACATTTTGAAGACGCTACAGATTCTAAGGTTCGATTCGTCCTTATTGCAAACAACTTACGTTTTAAACGCTTGCATCACATCATCGCCACGCTACATCCACTGTCCGTCTCTACCTTAACTGAATAAACTATTAATGATATGTTAATAATACCCAATGATCATTTATAATGTCCAGATTAATCACCATTGATTGCCTAAGACATAATCGCATAATTTTAATGCTAACGAAATCAATAATATTTCCTAAATTAGCAATAAAATATGCTTTTGCTCATCTACATATTCACGCTTAACTCGAACTTTTGTGGTGACTTATTAAGAAGACATAAAGAGTATTACCTTCAATTTTTCCTGTTTGTCACACTATATAGTCGTTCCATTACAGTTAAAGATATATAATATCTTCTGCCGCATTTTCTATGAGGATTTTAGGAGGAGATGTATGGCCCTGCCGAAATGACTCTACTCTACCTGATGGAAAACATAAATAATCCATAAGTGGTGGTCACGACACTCATTGCGAATGCAGACAATGCAACCCACCAATGGTGTGGTGACCCATACTATTGCGGCCTAGTGATGCTTCTACATTATTGGGCTTTCGGTCTCGTACTCACCAACGAAATACGACAGAACGTTGTCATTAGCATCGCCCTGGTCGAGCTGGTCCGTTCGTTCCGAAATCAGCGTGACTCTACTACCATTTTTTTTCCTCTTCCCCTCCGATACCACCGGTGGCATGTCGGACTCGTACCGACTAAAACCGCACGCCGTCTCGTGTCCTAGGAGCCGGGGAACCAGGTGCACCCTAGAAAGGAAAATCCTGGAACCCCGACGTACCTCGGGCCACCTATGGTTTGTAGATGACCGTCTCCCGTGTGGAAACCCAAATGTTACTGTTGGTGTCCCCATATTATATGGGGCGCGAGCGCTGTGTGTATGTGTGTGTGTGTGTGTGTGGCTCTACTACCTGGTAAAACTTACATAATTTCTAATAAAAATATTTAAAGTTAATAAATAGTTTTTAAAATAAACTTAACTTTTATAGAAAACCATTAAACTATCAAATTAAAACCAGACGCATGTTTAATTTATTTAAACTTAATTTCACCATCAGGCCTATAAATTATATTGACCTCGATATCACCATAAAACTTCGATGGATGACATCGATGGCTTTTAATATTGATGTATTAGAATTACATGTAGGAATTAAAATAAAACAACCAAACCTGACCAAAATACACAATACTACCACAGAATAAATAAGGACCACAGAATAAATAAGTGCCACATAATATACAATTTCGGACAATTTAACACACAACGCCGTCTAGTCCCACGCTAAGCAGAGCTTGTGTTATGGGTACTAGACAACTAATATAAATACACATATACTTTTCTAGAAAACACCCAAACTTCGAAACAATTATTAGCAGATCATACTAACATTTGGTCCGACCCGGGAATCGAACCCGAGACCTCAAGTACAGCAGTCGCTTACGCTACCACTCTCGCCACCGAGGCAGTCAATGGTATCTACCAGTAGCAAGTTTAGATCTTTTGTAAGCAAATTTCGATTAAAATAAATCAATGTGAATTTCTTTTACATTTGATATAATATACAGATACTTGACCCGAGACGATAGATAACAGTCCTGTAAATACCTACTAATATTGTAAGCTGAAGAACTTGTTTGTTTATTTGGTGGGTTGAACGTGCTAATCTCAAGAAGTATGGGTCCAATTAGAAAATATTATTTCAGTGTTAGATAGCCCAATTGTCGAGGCAGCCTATGAGCATATATCATCACTCAGCACTCTTACATCTAACGCTGTGGAGTATGTACTAAAAATGATTTAAAAACCGGTAATATACTATTGCGGCCTAGTGATGCTTCTGCATCGTTGGGCTTTCAGTCTCTCACTCACCAACGGAATACGACAGAACGTTGGCATTTTACGTGTGTGAGGGTAGCCTTTTAAGAGCTTTCGTTGCGTGCGTGCGTTAAAAGTTTAACAAACACAGTGTATGAAAGTTGTGTTCCCCGTTAAAAGTTTTAAAACAATTTTACGATAGTCTATGTGATCAATTGAGGGACCACCTTCCGCATGCTTTATATTTAGTCAATTGGTTTTTACAAATCTTTTACTAAGAGTGGTCACTTAGTGCAGTTGTAAATTTTAACTAGTCTACAAGATATCGGTCACGATTGAGGGACCACCTTTGACCGTTTGTAACTTTTAGTAAAATTAGTGCTTTTACAAATTAATATAATACTAAATTACTACATTACTACATTACTAAATTAATACTAATTAAAATACTAAATAAAATACTTAATTTACAATTGTTTGAGAACTTTTACTAGAGCCTGGTGCATTCAAAACCTTCAAATTCCAATGTGGTCTCTCAATGGGAACGCAGACGTATGTCTTGTCTCTTAAGGTTTTATGTATTTATTTATTTTTACCATAAGAATGATAAAAAAATGTTCACGCTGTATAACGTCACGATACATGCAAGCGTCAACTAGTATTGGTATAAACTTTGTGGTTGAAGGAAAGGACAAGATGGCCCTCTTCAAGTTTTTTGCTTGTAAACCACTGAATATGCGTACTACTAGTTGAACCCGCTACGTGCTTTTCATCATCTAATTTCATCGTTTAGAAAAACTTTAACAGCCCACTGCTGGATTGAGCCTCTCCTTTAAAATTGATTACGTTATTTTTATTCAGTCATTTTATTCACTGTCTTGGCGGGACAGCTCAAAATATGCTTCAGTATGTTTTCAAAAACGTCAGCAGCTTCCATGTACGGAGAGCAGTGGATTTAACGACTTCGGAATTTGTAGTAGTTTCGTATAACAACCATTACAAGAAACATTTGAACATTTCAAAATTATTTATTACTAGCTGAGCACCGCGGTGTTGCCCGTTTTTGTACCTTCTGAACCGCGGGTATTGCCGGAAAGCAAAGCTAGTTTAAAATGAAAATTACCTAAGTTACTCTTAATATCATCATTTTCGGCACGAATGGGCCGGCTCGACTGGGATGATATCACGGCCGTACAGAAAACCGGTGTGAAATAGCGCTTGCGCTGTGTTTCACCGAGTGAGTGAGGATACCGGAGGCCATATCACATCCCCTCCCCATCGCCCAAAGGCCGGCAAAGCACTTGTGACGCCTCTGGTGTTGCGGGTGTCCGGCGGTAATTGCTTACCATCAGGCAAAACGTCTGCTCGTTTGCCCCCTATTCCATACAAAAGAAGTAAAAAACTAACTGCCAGTAAGAGTCCCATAAAAACAGCTAGAACAAACAGACAGACAAACAAGAATATCAAATGGTGTTTCTTCTAATATAAGTATCGTATAATTGTATATACTTTCAAATGTATTTAGTGAAAAGCTTTTAATTTTAATTACAAACAGACACTTCAATTTAATTTATTTATATCTATAGACTAGGTCTTCAATTGTTTCTTATAATACAATATTCTGACATTTAACTTAGACTCAAGTTAAGTAAAGCTGAATAGTGATGAATCAGCACATATATGCCCGTATGCCTTAAATCGTGGGAAAGCTATACTGTGGCACATAAATATGGACTACAGTCCTTCAAATAAAGCTTGATCTCTGTGACACATATTAACTCAACTAAATAACTTTGAACAAACATTTCCATACTTTACGTTCAAGTTTTATCATAATTGTCTGTTTATTGAATAGTGGGCAAACGAACAGAAGTACCACCGCAACACCAGAGGCGTCACAAGTGCGTTGCCGACCTTTAGGGGATGGGGAGAGGGATGGGGGAGGGGTTGGGGTATAGGCTTTCGGTATCCTCACTCACTCGGTGAAACACAGCGCAAGCACTATTTCAGACCGGTTTTCTGTGAGTCCGTGGTATTACTCCGGTCGAGCCGGCCCATTCATGCCGAAGTGTAGTTCTTCCACGGTAAGAAAGATTTGTAGGTATATTTTGTTAATAATGCCCTAAACTTGTAGGTACTACAGCCACACTGATTTCAGCACGATTGGGCTGGTTGGAAGAGTTTGTTTGTTTGAACTAAATGGCGTTGTGTGTTAGATGTCTGAAATATTAATATTTATTTATTTGTAGTTCACTACTTTAGTTAAACCAGATATTCGATTCCAATCCAAGACAGAACTTTATATGATGAACACGATTATTTTTTCTGTGTCTGGGTGTACTTTATCTATTCTAATATTAGCTATAAAGGTTGTTTGTTTGTTTGAATGCGCTAATCTTAGAAACCGCGGGCCCGATTTGAAATTTTTTCAGTGTTAGAAAGTCCATTTATCGAAGAAGGCTATTAGGCTATATCTCATCACACTTAAAACCAATAGGACCGGAGCACCAATGAAGAATGTTTCAAAAACGGGGGAAAATTTTCAAGTTACGGGCAATAGAAGACGCAAACGAGCTTGCGTGGGTCAGATAGTTTTCTAATAAAATTAACGTTCATAGAATATCAACTTGACTACTTGGTTAGTTACCGAAACTCAATGTTAAGGATTTTTCAATGCGTTTAAGGCAGTGTAGAGTCATTTTGGCAGGCCCATATATAAACAAATATATTGTCAGTGATCTGTAAGCGTACCTTTCATAAATAACACCCAAACGCAGTCGCTCGCTTTTGCTCGCAAAAGCTATCATTTGATAAAAATAAGAAAGGAAATCTCTTATAATATCATAGCGAAGGGTAGGTGTGATGTTGTAACATAATTTGAGTGATGATTCCAACCCCCGCAAAGACTCCCCAGGGGATAGTCACGGTATGAATCTGTGATGTTATAGGGGTGGTTTAATCAATAAGGGGGAAAATTGGCTTCTCTTTTATAAGATTTAGCTGAAAAAGACATCAAAATAATATTACCCTATTATGTTCAAATTCATATTACTGCAATTATAAACTTAAACTAATAAGTATCAGCTTATGCTATTTTTATGAATTAGGTGGCAAACGATCAGATGTATAACCTGATAATAAGCGATTACCGTCGCGCATGGATACCCGCAATACCAGACTAGCCTTTGGGGAGGGGTATGGGCCTCCAGTATCCTATCTCACTCGGTAAAACACACTGGTTTTCTGTGAGGCCGTGGTATCACTCCAGTCGAGCCGGCCCATTTATGAAAAAGCGTGGCTCTCCAACGATTCAATTCTGTATTAATTTCATTTAAAGTAAAGTTTATAATAAGCTAGGATCGTTTATTTTATATGCAGTAAGTAAGCCGACTTTGTAGTGCGACCGAATCAAGAAATTCCGTAACGAAAATAAAACCTAACACCCCTACTCCACCTACCATGTAGCTCGGCCGAGCGTTCGCTTAACGTGTATGTACTCGTATATGGTACGTAGTATGTGAGCTGCTCCGAAATCGGACGAATACGTAAGCAGCTGTTTGTGAGAAAGTATATAGGTGTATAGGTATCTATCGTGTCTTTATAATGCCACATTCACCGCATGTGCGCCCCGTAAGAATACATGTAGGTATATATGTATACATAGGTGTACCTATGTACAACAGTGAATAGCAGTGCATTTATTAATGAAGAAAGTGATGAAAAAATTGTGAAAGAAAATTATTTAATTGCATAAGTTGATGAAAAATGCTATGCAATAGTTTTACCGCGGCAGTCCCCGTGTGCCACATGTTTTTTTTTAATTGTAGCTCCAATTTAACGTTCATAAATGTCACGTAGTGTCGTAATTTTAATAAATGAATTTGAATTTGAATGATCCGTCTGCTCGTTCCCCACATCACACATCACAACCATAGCCTTTAACAGTCCACAGCTGAACATGGGATTCTACTTAAAAAGGAGATTCCAGCCTACAATAGCACACTGGAAATACTAGTTGATATAAAGTTATCCATCTCCTAACAGTGATGTTGTCCTGCTTAGATTGATTCCTTAGTCGGCCCTTATGACATCCATGGGTCGAAAATTAACGCATACCATAAACAAATCAACTTAAAAAACAGGTGGTTAATAAAACAGAAAGGTGAAACTGAAAGTTAAGTGATTATATTATTGACTGATGGTTTGAACGCAGTCTGTTTTGTGACAAGTAATAAATATATAATTTATTGATTTTAATTAACTTCGGTCTTAAATATTTTATTTGTATTTTTAACATTTGACACGCAACGCCATCTAGCCTCAAATTAAGCAGAACTTGTTCTAAACAAGCTAGATTGACTGATAGAATACTTTGCATTGTTTTTTTTGGAAATACGAATATTTACATATTATACACAGAATACGTATAGCCCAGTGGTTTAAGCGGTCGCCACTTCGCTTCCTACTTCATCGAGTGTTGTGGGGTTCAAATCCCAAATGGGACAACGCTTTGTGTGATCCACAAATAGTTGTTCTGAGTTTGGGTATTATTTTTGTCCGTTTTTTGTATGTTTGTAAAATACTTCAAGAACAGGATTTATTCCTAGTGCGGGAGTTGTCTTTTTGCAAGAAAAAAGAAAGAAAACAAAATACTATTTTTTTGGTAAATTCGTACATATTATTATTCTTAATTATCAGCAGATTTGTAACCATAGTTCTTACAGGATTTGCTTAATTTGTGATCAATAAAAACACCCAAACTCCAAAACAAATATTTGCAGATCATACAAACATTTGATCCAACTGAGAAATGAAACCTCAAAGCACAGCATTCGCATTCTCTACCATTTCACAGTTACAGTCGATATACAGCATGTTTCATGATAACTCATTAATAAATAATTTATTGATTTTAATTAACTGTAATTTAAACATGACATTATTAGCTGTCTCTATAAACTGTCTCACTGCTGGCCTGCCACCTGTTAATATGAATTATGAGAATATAAAAAAGTTAAATAAACACATAAATAAAATTGTAGTGTCTGTTTGTCATATAATAACACCTTTGAACTAAATACATGGGAATTACGTTAATTTTAGTTTCATATTTACATGTTAATCAATATATTTTTTTTGTCTTTCGGTTATTACAGAATCTGGTTCCACGGGAATTTTCGTGATGGATGGCAACTGTTAAAAAGACGATCATTGACTCCTTTTGAACGGAAGGAAGGAAGGTAAGAAGAGACTTTAGAAAAGGGATATATATACATACAGATGTATTGGAAATCAAAAGATTCCTTGCTCATCTTAGGAAAACACTTTATAATTCATTCACTGGAAGTGGCTGACACTCGAAACTTACCAAATTTTATTGAAACTGGTTCAGCCGTTTGAGTGTAAAAAAAACCAGCCAAGTGCGAGTCGGACTTTCGCACCGAGGGTACTGTACATACCTGTAGGTATATAAAAGTTTTTTTTTACAGCTTAAAGGCAATCAGACCTATTATTTGATATGAATTAAAACTTGAAAAAGTTTATAATGATTAAATATAATATATTATGTGATGTAACTAAAACTTTAAGGTTTTCAAAAATGTTCCTTTATGTGTGCTATAAGACGTTGCTTCGTTTCAAATTTCAAGATTCTGAGTTTTCGGGAATTTTCGGTGGCAACTGTAGGTTTTGATTCCCTTGCGAGTGTCGAAAATTTACAACATAAACGGCTGTATCTTTTGATTGCGTTGGCTTAACAGTTTGATTATTTCACATCTCCAAGAAACAATAGACTTGAGTATTTGGTATGAATTTTAGCTCGATACCTCCACGCGTTCCTGAAAAAAAGGGTCTTGAGAGATAGACAGACTGACAACAAAGTGATCCCATAAGCGTACCGTTGTTTTCTTTTGGGGTACGGAACCCTAAAAAGGGTCAAATAGACAAAGAAACATATACACTCATAAATTTATATCACTGTTATAATCTAACACTTCTAACAAGCAATTCTCGTAAATAATCTAAATCTCGGAAACGGCTTTAATAATTTTCATGAAATTTAGTACGCAAGAGGTTTCGGGAGCGACAAAACGAAAACATACCAAAACAAATACCAAGCAAAGTTTTGTCACTCAGGTAATACTAGTTTTATTACTGTGATGAATTCAGCAGATCAGGGACGCATAATTTTAATTCTATAATAGGCTATTGATGAAAAAACCAGACACCTCTTGACCTCTAAGCTTTCGTTGACGGCATATTCTCTTCTCATAGACATTTCTGCGGAATCTCCATTACATTTCCAATAAATAAACCACTTTAACACGACTGGAGAACCCGAGAACCTATTTATAAAATTTCACGCCACACATAATGTAAGAGATCCGTGAAAAATCTCTTGTAACGAGATTAAAGTAAATTGCACTATGCAAATCTGTTCTTAGCGACACAGGTCCTGTGCGAGGAAAATCAATAGAACATGTGTGAAAGAGACAAAAATAGCTTTATACTAATGTCTCAGTGAGATAAAATATCAGCCTCTTTCCCCTTGTCGTGAAAATCTGATATAGAATTACGTTTAAGCTATTTTCTACTTCAAGCTATTTACAATAGAGTATAGTTTAATTTGGGTACGTGTATGACAAGTTATTTTAAGAGGAAGGTTGGTATTTGATAGAATTTTGATAGATATTCCTATGGTGTTAAGGTAGATTTTGCATTGAAGTGAATCTGAAGCAATTTTCTTTTAGTAATTGGTACCGATTTCGTAATAGTGATAAATGGTGCAATGAGAGAATTTGCTAATTATTTTTATTGGTTGTTAGTGACTATAGTAGTTTATAAAGTGTTTAACTTCTGATTCTCTATAAAACTTAATTGTAATCGAATAATAACTACTTTATCAACGATATCAACATGCATTATTTTATGGATTCGAGTTAACTGGTTTAAAAAAATAAAGGGTATAGACATTTTTACGAATGAAATTGAAGTGATACCAAACGGCAGGACCTTCAAAACAGAAGATAATTCCTAATCCTACTAATATTATAAACGCGAAAGTTTGTGAGTATGTAAGTGAGTATGTTTGTTGCTCTTTCACGAAAAAACCATTGAATGGATTTTGATGAAACTTTACAATAATATAGCTTATACATCAGAATAACATGTAGGCTATAATTTATAAAGATACTAGCTTGGCCTCGGGCGTTGCCCGCGGTTATTGTCGTACCGCAAGAAGTACTGCGGGGTTCAGCTAGTCGTTTCATAAATGGCGGAATTCTAAAACAAGAAATACAATGAAAAACAAAAGCCTTTATTCTATTTCTTCCTTTTTTTAAACTAGTCATCGAGATCGACATGAGAAAAATAATATTGTTACTAACAGAGCCATCTATGTCCAAAAGATTACACCAACCATTTAATTTCGTACCACCCTTAACAAATTTATCCACATAACGAGACTCGCATTAAAGTTTAATTGTGTGTATAATAGCGCCCCTTAACTGGAACCACCCAGCACGCACACATGCACACGGCGAATGTGTCGGTTTACACACACAAAGAACGGAGGGTTCTCATTGGTTAAATGAGAATACGTACATGGTGTAGAAAATAATGTTGTGGAGATTGTAGTTACAGGGGGTTTGTAGGCAGTTATTATTTTAATACTTTCGTGACAGTAAGTAGGGTTTTCTTAATAGTTTAGGAGACAAAGGCGCAAGTAATTCACCTGATTGCTAGTGTCAACCGCTGCCCTTGTTTTCTGCTCAAGAGTCGTACATTGATCTCTATTTAGTCAACCAGAGGATCTAGTGGAAGAGCTTAGGTTCTGGTAACCTCACTCACTGAAAAATCAATGGTAGAATTTTTTTTTTTAAAAGACAACTCCCACATTAGGAATAAACATCCTGTGTCGTGGGGGACTTTACAAACATACATGAAACGGACACAAAGAACATCCAGACTCGGGACAACAATTCGTGGATCACACAAAGTGTTGTACCGCGTGGGATTTGAACCCAAGACACTTGGCGCAGTAGCAAGCGGCATGGCGACCGCTGAAACCACTCGGCCAACCGTGCAGTTGTTGTTAATGTCCCTCCAACACAAAGGGAGGATCCTCCAACCAGGCGAGGTGATCATGCCTGGCGGGCTACTGCCCAAATGAACTAAATGAACCGGTATTCCATGAATTCACGGTATGATCCCAGTTGAAACGACATATTTGTGAAGAAGTAAGGCAGTCCCATGTCTAAAAAAGTGTAAAACTTTAAATTTGTGTTCTATCGAAATTTTCGATACTAATTTCCAAGGATATTCTGGCATAAATGGCTCATAGACTTTTAATATAGGATCATCATCATCAATCCATTGCTGGACACAGGCCTCTCCTTAAAAAAAAATATTCTACGGGTTTCTTGTTCAAATGCATGACTGCTCAAAAACCAGTGCTACATTTGTTGTACTTCGCTTCTACGATTGTGTAGCTACTAATTCATATTATTAACTCACTTAGATCGTGACATTTGTAAAATTATATTCATCATCATCAACAGCCTTCTGGACATAAGCTTCTCCTCCGAAACGTTTTGGCCTTCAATACCACGCTGGCAAACGGATGGGGGTTTGATTCAAGTCTTCCTTCTCTTCGCAGTATCCTGCGTAATTTGCTCCTTTCGTCGCCTTTTACGTCACCCATGGGATGAATTGAGATAGTGATACTCTATATACTTAATCCGTCATCACACGAACAAATTATATTAATTTTATCTTAATGCCTCAAATAGCAACACCCTGTATTCGTCAAAGCCGTAGTAATGACACGTTTAACTGTAGAACACGTTGCTCGCACAGACTCCCTGTTTAAGTGGGAGTGTGGGGGAGGTGATCGTTCAGAACTAGTTTACGGATGAATGTGGTAATAGGGCACCAGCTATCTAATACCCTGTGAAATTGCGATGTATATTTGTCTAAAAATTTGAGTTTATTTATAAAATAAAATTGGAAATAAATGAGTATAATTTATCAACACGCTGTATACAATAAAGTACGTATGAAAATGTATTTTCGTGGTTAATAAGCACAGGTTGCGCTCAGTACTCAAGAGACACACTTGATTTGAATTTCCTTCTTCTAGAATTAAGAAGAAGGGGTACTTTGTGTAAAGATGGTCTCACTTATTCATTATATCGTTACGCTACAATTAATAGGAGCGGAGTATCAACGTAAAATGTTGCAAAGAAGAGGGAAAATGTTTCCCTTTAAGTATTTCCATTGCGTGGTTAAAGTTTCGCAACAATAATTTATAATAGATTTATTCCCCTTTAAAGGTTCTAAAAAAAAGCGACAGCATATGTCTTTATAGTTGGCTTACTATACACCTTATTTATAGTATATAAATTTATACACGCTGCATAACATTACGCTATGACAAAAAAAAAGTTGGTATATAAAGAACAAACGGAAATATACTAAAACCACATAATACTATGTGCATATAATACTTTACAGGTACACTATTTAAACCAACAACCCTTAACACAATTAACCTTATTAATTAAGTTCTGACTACCCCCTAATTGATCGTGCTTACGTCACAGTTTCCCATTTACCCGCCTCCTACAAACGCCACCAGTCACCGCTTATACTAACAGCCCTGTAATGGAGGACAAATAACGTCCTCTCCCCTAACACCCCTCCTACGACCCCTATTTTCACCCCCCACCCAACGAGCTCTTGAGATAAGTGCCACCCTTGGGTATTGAGTACTATGACGAACAGAATTGTATACAATACAAACTGAGAACATTTAACTTTTGATTAAACTCGTTTCGTTCCAAAATATCTATTGAACTTCTTCTAATTTTGTGAAAGAAAGATTCAATAGTATTCAGTTAACCATATACGGTAAGGTGTACCTGACAGGCTTACCACCAAGCAGGTTACCAGCATAGTTACACCCGTCAGGTAAACTGGATCTAAGTAGCAGCTATTCAGGTATGTCCTATACCTGAATAGCTGTACAACATACTTACTCCAGTTTACCTGTGAAGTTCAACTGTACGAACGAACCTGACATATATGTATGTCTTAACGTGTATATAATATACATACAATATATACAATACATGGTAAGGTAGGGTGTATTCACAGGTTTGCCAGCCCAATCACACTCGTGAGATACGCTTGAGCTTTATGTAAGATCAATCTCACGAGTGTTATTGGGCTGGCAACGTACACACGTAGCGATAAACCGTCTCCTGGCGTCTCCTCTCACATTATCGCGCAACTGACGTCCTCTGCAGCACACACTCAATTCCGTCTGTACAGTTAAAACTGATATACCAGTTTGCCTTCAAACCTTCAAGAAAAGAGCGTACTCCTTCCTAAAAGGCCGGCAATGCACTTGTAACGCCTCTGGTGTTGCGGGTGTCCATAGGCGGCGGTAATCGCTTACCATCAGGCGAGACGTCTGCTCGTTCGCCCCTATACAAAAAAAAAACGTGGAAAAACAAACAAAAATCATCTTTTTCTGTTGCCTAAACAGGTGTCTAAACCTGCAAATTTGTGCGACATACTTACACTAGTTTACCTGTAAATTCAACTGTCAGGTACACCATACTGTGTATACCATTATTGTAAATATACAAGTAGAAAGATCGCTACCTTGTCAGGGAAGGAACTGACAAACAGACAATGCAACAATGCAGCATGGTGACTTATGATAGCCTATTGAGATGAATCTGCATCATTGGGCCTCGGGTCTCGCACTCACCAATAAAACATAACTGCACGAATGCCGTTTAGGTTTGTCTTCTGTGGGAGGGACCACCCCACCCGGGCGAACCGGCTTGGTCGAAACCAAGAAACAATTAATTTATCCCGATTTACCCCAGGGATATAGTTTGGACAATGTTAAATAATAAAAGTAACGTAAATAACAAGACGAAAAATTGTTAACTCTTAATGAATTCAAGTTTTAACATAAAAATTCTGTAAATTTGTTATTTTATCATGGTTTTCTTTCTCTACGTTTGCAAGCCAACTATCCCGGTCTTGAGCAGTCCGCATCCATCCGCTGCCAGCCACTTTCTTCAAATCATCATTTCATCGTGCCGCAGGGTGCTCTACACAAGAAATGTTGGCGGAAACAAGTGTAATAAGTTTAAAATTACTTTTAGCAATACTTGTATTTAATTGAACTGCGTCGTTGGTCATTCGATTAGCGTAAGCGACAGCTGATCAATAGGTTTCGGGTTCGATTTCAGGGTCGGACTGCTGTTAGGTTTTTCTTACAAGAAATTTTCAATAGCAGCCCGGAGTATGGAAGATGGCGGTGTTTCCGCTCGTGCTTCGGAGAACACGTTAAGTCATCGGTCCCGGTTGTCATGAACACCTATGAAAATCGTTATTGGGAAGTTAGTGGCATCAAATATGACAACTAGTTCAACCTTCGAATTCAGTTCACCTTCAGGATTGCGGAGGTCCGATACCAGTCGCTCCGTGGAAAAACTGAAATGCAGGTCATCATCATCAGCCTATCGCAGTCCACTGCTGGACATAGGCCTCTTCAATTGCACGCCACTTAGTTCGATCCTCGGCTTCTCGCATCCAGCTCCTGCCAGCCGTCTTGCGCAAATCATCACTCCACCTGGCCTGTGGACGTCCTACACTACGTTTGCCGAGACGCGGTCAAACCGGTTGAACTAGAGGCCGACCCCAATAAATCTTGGGAATAATAAAGGCTAGGAAGATATATGTACTGAAAGATTGAACTAGTGTAACTGCGTCTACTTCATTGAAAAGGAATAATTTTCTCCCACTACGCAATTTTTTACTAATATTTGGCTCCAATTGGTGGTAGCGAGAATTACAGGCTTCCTAAACAACAAAGTTAATTTTCAGCTGTAACTGTTAGGAGCTGTTAATCTATACTAATAATAAAGCTGAAGAGTTTGTTTGTTTGAACGCACTAATCTCAAGAACCGCTGGTCCGATATGAAAAATTATTTCAGTGTTGGATAGTCCATTTATCGAGGAAGGCTATAGGCTATGTATCATTACGCTACTACTAATAGGGACGGAGTATCAATGAAGAATGTTTCAAAAACGGGGGAAAATTTTCACGCTACGGGCAATAGTAGAGGCAAACGAGGTTGCGTGGGTTTTTTTTTATTATATAGGGGCAAACGAGCAGACGTATCACCTGATGGTAAGCGATTACCGCCGCCCATGGACACCCGCAACACCAGAGGCGTCACAAGTGCGTTGCCGGCCTTTTAGGAAGGAGTACGCTCTTTTCTTGAAGGTTTGAAGGTCGTATTGGTCCGGGAACACCGCAGGCGACAGCTCATTCCACAGTTTTGGTCAGCTAGTATGATATATAATGATATATAAAGTTTAAAATATGTAAAACGGTACTAATATTTACATATATTGACCCATTGTGGTACTAAGGTCTATACAAGTGTATGTTGGTGTGAGGTCTTTATTTTCAAACTTAAATAGTAAAGTAATATTATGAACATTTAGCCTCGACAGTACATAAGAGGGAGGTATTTGCTAAAGGAGTGCTACTTGCCGGAAATAGGATTGTAAGACGATGGATTGCATCCTTCATCTCCCTCTGACATTAACATCCGTCCCTCTCTGATAGCAATATGGATTCAGGCGGGTATTCCTTGATTCGCCGTTTTGTTTGGGCGTTTAAGATTATTTCGATAAAGTATAAATGTAGGCACTGTTTGTTAGTTATGTTTCTATTATTATTATATACAGCCACGAGTGAATGATGACTGCCTAAACGACTTACTGACTGAGTAAGATTATGAGAACTATGCAAAAGTATCGGGAGCATAACTCAGGGAACGCAAACCGCTAGCGGTTACCACCGCTGGCTCTACAAAAACCTTGAATTTCATCATTAACCGAGAAAAAACCGTGCTTAATTATTTATGGATCATCGGTTCGACCGAACCATACCAGATGACAATGATATACAAAATCCTACTAATATTATAAACGCGAAAGTTTGTGAGTATGTAAGTGAGGATGTTTGTTGCACTTTCATGCAAAAGCTACTGAATGGATTTTGATGAAACTTTACAATAATATAGACTATAAATCAGAATAACACATAGGGTACAATTTATAAAGATACTAGCTTCAACTCGCGGCGTTGCCTGCGGTTATTTGTCGTACCGCGGGGTTCAGCTAGTACAGGAATAAAACTATTATCTGAGTGATAATACAGAAGTCACTCACACCCAGGTATTCATGGGAGGCGGTAATCCTCTACCATCGTAAGCCCCGTCGACTCACCTGCTTCCGAGACCTTAAATACATATCTAATACATAACAATTCTCGTGTCGCGGTATTTGTTACCAAACTGCTCCGAAACTGATTTTTATGAAATTTTGTGTGCACATCGGGTAGGTCTGAGAATCGCTAAACATCTATTTTTAATACCCCTAAATGATAAGGGCGACCCACCCCAGAATATTTTATATTTTTTTGCCAAAACAACGCTTGCCGGGTCAGCTAGTGTGTTATATATATCATCACAGTAGGTACTTCACATCAACAGCTCTTGAGAACTGTTAAAGTGATGAGATGTGGCAGGCTCAATGAAGACCAGACAACTGTACTCAAACACAGATGTTCTCTCGGTTCCCTTACTCTAACAATCACATAGGACGGCTATACGACACGCCCGGGGAGAGATCAGGCGTAGGATCGACGGCTTTAAGTGCTCTCCCACGCACAGGGGTTGAGACACAACCTCCTAAACTCTGGGCTCTTATTAAGAATTTCTATGATCAAAAAAACTTAATAACACTTTTTTGGCTAATCCTAGGAGTCGAGGATTCCGGAGATTGATCGTCAATCGCATACGCCAACAACTAGACCAATTTGGCAGAACTAGAGTAGAGTAGAGTAGAGTAGAGTAGAGTAGAGCAGAGTAGAGTAGAGTAGAGCAGAGTAGAGTAGAGTAGAGTAGAGTAGAGTAGAGTAGAGTAGAGTAGAGTAGAGTAGAGTAGAGTAGAGTAGAGTAGAGTAGAGTAGAGTAGAGTAGAGTAGAGTAGAGTAGAGTAGAGTAGAGTAGAGTAGAGTAGAGTAGAGTAGAGTAGAGTAGAGTAGAGTAGAGTAGAGTAGAGTAGAGTAGAGTAGAGTAGAGTAGAGTAGAGTAGAGTAGAGTAGAGTAGAGTAGAGTAGAGTAGAGTAGAGTAGAGTAGAGTAGAGTAGAGTAGAGTAGAGTAGAACATCTTAGGTTGAAACATACATCATAGTATAAAAAATACTGCATATATAGGTAACCTATTGGTGTAGTGGTTAGTGGCCCTGGCTGCTAAGCTGGTGATTTTGGGTTCGATTCCCATCCAGGGCAAATAATTATGTGATAAACAGTATTATTTGAACTGTGTCTAATATATGGATAATATTTAAGTATCTGGCTGAATTAAGAAATATTTAGGCTGTTCTTAATTTGGAATCAGACAGGTTATATATACTGCGACGATCAATGATATATGCTAATAAAAAAAGTTGAAATTTTTAATTTTTAAAAAGGCAACTCCCGAAATGGAAATATGCATACATCCTGGGTCGCGGGGGACTTTATAAACATACATGAAACGGACACAAAAAACACCCAGACTCAAAACAACAATTTGTGGATCACATAAAGTGTTATCCCGCGAAAGATTTGCACCCACAACACATGGCGCAGTAGAAAGCGGCGTGACGACCGCTTAAATCACTAGGCTAGCTATTACAGATTTCGTAAATACCTAGGTTCTAAACAAATAATCCTTCCTCCTTTAACCAATCCAAAATCATTAAAGCCCAACCATCCTAAAATTTGGTTCAACACATAACAACGAACATGGTACCGCAATAATTGCCTGCAACCCAACACCACAAGAACATAAACATCTGTAAAAGAACACTGGCAATCACTGTTTATGTGTTCGAAGCAATTTTGTGTGCTTGTTCCCGCGACATAATAAATCCTAAAGCGATAGATCCGTCCTTTGGAAGGTTTGTTCTTATTAGGACCATTTGTGTTCAACTTATTACAATTTTTATGTTAATTAATTTAATTTATTAATTAAAACCTTTATATATATGTTTCCAAAGAACTTCAGTATAGGTACACAACTGCATAGTCTTCTATAACTTATTTTAAATGTCTTTTTATTTTCTTTTTTAAAGATATTGCCCGCATTAGGAATATACATCCAGTGTCACGGTGAACTTCACAAACATACGTATAAGGGACCAAATAACATCCAGACTCGAGAAATTTGTGGATCACACAAAGTATTGTCCCTTGTGTGAATTGAAACCACTACACTTGGCGCAGTAGAAAGCGGCGTGGCGACCTTTTAAACCATTAAGCCAACCATGCAGTCAAAATTGATTGGTGCGGAAGCCGTCCAGGCTATCTTCAAGAGTCGTTTCCAACATCTCTAAGGCCTCGATTTTTGACAACCTTAATTTCTAATTCACTAGGTTTCAGTCCAGTAAAGAAAGATTTTCCGATCAATATTACTACTATACTTATCTATAGTAATGTATGCATGTTAAAAAATAAGTGAAATTTAAAATTGGAACAATCCCAACTGACGTATAAGGAATATACTTCGCGCCAATTCTATTCAATATGTCGCCCGACCGTAAAAAGAAAATAGACTAGAGAGGAAACTAATAAAAATACGATAGTCAACAATAAAGCGTTTACTGTAAAAATGTTGTAGCTTACATGTGAAAGGTCGTAAGTATTTTGTCATAGACACCCGATAGTACAATTTAATTAGTAGTATAGTAGGATACTAATTTTATAAATCAGAATTTAGATAACACCAAAACGAAAATGCTTATTAAGTTCAATTTTAGCACAAAGTAAGATAACGTGAAATAATCCCTGATTTGTCTATGAATAGAAATCAGAATTTAGTTAAGACTAAATTTATACATCATTGTTCTTCCGAGTCTGGGTTCATTTGTGTTCGTTTCGTATATTTTTTTTAAGTCCAAAGTATATATGACGCTTTTGACTATTTAGTTCAGTTAGTTACGAGCCAAAAATAGACATTAATTATTAAATATAATTGTTTTATTTGTATCAACATAAGCTAACTTAACAAATAATATTGTGGCGTCCTCCACATACAACATAACATACCACAGCGCCATCTACCGAAGTTACACTGAACTACGGAGTAACCTACAATACGAAGAAACTACCAATCCTGAATCGCGCAATTAAAGTTCTCGCGCCGATTATCATACGAGTATATACAACATCCCAACATTGACTGTTGGGCAGTAGCCCGCCAGGCATGATCACCTCGCCTGGTCGGAGGATCCTCCCTTTGTGTTGGGTGGAACATGATACCCGTTTCCCCACAGTGGTGACCCCGTCGTGATCGGAAGCAGCCTTCAAGGAAGCCGATCAGCGCAACCCTTATGTTCACTCCCACAGCAAGTCTCAAGCCAGCCAGCAACTTCGGCCTCGACAGGGATATACCATACGCAGGACGCGACCGCTCCAGCCTGGTAATCCCTACGGCCTCTACAGCGTCTAGGCACAGCACACTGCACCTACGGTCTATGTAAGCAGAGCAAATCTCTCCTGTCTACGCAGCAGCCAGCCACTACGCAGCAACCGCCCCGACTCACTGGGGACCTCACCGCAGCACCGCGCACCGCATGCGATCCCGACTCACTGGGATCAGCGGACTTCAGCCCCGACTCACTGGGACTAGCGGCATTCAGTTCCGACTCACTGGAACTTGCGGCATTCAGTTCCGACTCACTGGAACTACTCACTCCTGGCACTGGCAAGCTCCACAACAGAGCACAGACAGCTGACGCAATATATATCGACCTCCAGTCTTGGAGGGGAGTGATGTGGCGTCCTCCACATACAACATAACATACTACAGCGCCATCTACCGAAGTTACACTGAACTACGGAGTAACCTACAATACGAAGAAACTACCAATCCTGAATCGCGCAATTAAAGTTCTCGCGCCGATTATCATACGAGTATATACAACATCCCAACATTGACTGTTGGGCAGTAGCCCGCCAGGCATGATCACCTCGCCTGGTCGGAGGATCCTCCCTTTGTGTTGGGTGGAACATGATACCCGTTCCCCCACAATATTAAGATTTCTCACATATAAGGCTTGAAACATCTAAAACCACATCATTTCAAATATATTGACTATTATTTGGCCTGTCCGAGCTTATTCCATTCCCGTGAAACAGTATATAAGATAAACAAACAGACCCACTATCCGTCGCTTAAATCCATTCGGAAACAAAACCCTTCTCAATATTTTTCACGGTTCTTGAACGAATATTGCTCCCGGCAGATCGATTCCGAACGAAACGACCAAAAGATTTTCGCTTCTGTATAAAAAAATAAAACAAATTTAAGCGCGACCATTTTAGATGGATATTGGTTGCTGAAATGGCGACGGGAGCAAATTGAATTGGTCTAGATATTTGGTGGCAAAGGGATAGTTTTCGAATCAATTGCATTATTTGTTTTTGTTTACTGATATTGTTTTTACTTTGCGGCTTTGTTAAGTGATTCAGAAACGTGTTGGTTTTTGTTACTTAGGACGAAAGTTGCATGTGCAAATTTTATCAATTTGCCCTACAACTTTTTTTTATATTGGTATTTATGTCGTTTGCAATAGTGCGATTTTAATAATTAATGTACTAGTCCACGGGCCCACGTACAAGGGATTTAAGTGATTAATAACAGGCTGAAAGTTTATACACAGCTTCGTTTTGACGAGGCACCCAACTTTTATTATTGGACCAAATTCTGATAGTGGAAGGAAAAAGCGGGATAGGGTCGCTTCCTATCCCGCTTTTTCCTTTTCCTCCTTCCTTCTCACTGAAATCCCTTGTACGTGGGCCCGTGGACTATACAGTTAACCATTGATATTCAATCAAAGCTTCAACTGTTTAAATTTATCAAGATTATAATTATATATATTTTGTTTAATGTTTTTTTTTTTATTGAATAGGCGGCAAACGAGCAGACGTATAGCCTGATGGTAAGCGATTACCGCCGCCCATAGACACCCGCAACACCAGAGGCGTCACAAGTGCGTTGCCTGCTTTTAGGTTAAGGGGAGGGGGATAAGGTAGGGGTATTCTGGAGATTTAGGTTAAAATAATCTCATTTACCGTGGGAGAGCTATGCTTCGTTGTGAATGGGTCGGCTCGACCGGAGTGATACCACGGCCTCACAGAAAACCGGTGTGAAATAGCGCTTGCGCTGTGTTTCACCGAGTGAGTGAGGATACCGGAGGCCCATACCCCAACCCCTCCCCCTATCCCCTTTCCCATCCCCCAAGGGTCGGCAACGCACTTGTGACGCCTTTGGTGTTGCGGGTGTCCATGGGCGGCGGTAATCGCTTACCATCAGGTGATACGTCTGCTCGTTTGCCCACTATTAAATGAAAAAAAAAAAAAAAAAAAAAAGGACTTATTCTTAAATCGTTTATTATTTCTTGAATACATAATAAACTTTTGAATAGTCAGTTATCTTTACATAGTTTAAAATTAAGTCGCTTCCGCTGTTTGTTTGCTTGGATCGTTTAAACTACTAAACGTATTTAAATACAGTTCAGCCATAGATAGAGCCATTCAAAAGGAAGGTTTCAACAGTAGAAGAAATCCGAGTATATGAAAGACTATTGTGTGAAGCTAGGCAGTATCGCTAGTAATATGATAATAAGATAATACTTATAAGTATTTGCATATCAAAAATAAGAGGCCGGATTGGGCTTCGGTAACCTGACTCGGTGAAGAGCAATGGAATTTTGGTAATATTTTAACATCGATTTTCTGTGATATGGTGATATTACTCCGGTTGAGCTTCACTGCCATAGCTATACCCTAACTATAAGAAGGGCGGCTAAAGTATAGAAAAATTAGAACCACAAGTTAAAAGATGATTTTGCACCTTATTTGTATATTAATCTTTTCGTCCATCAGAGGTAGATTCTAGTTGATTTAGCTCTAAAATTAGTCTTATTTCTCTATACCTGATAAAGTCATAGATTAACGTAGACTAACTAAATAAGTAAACTAAACATCTAAAAGGTACCTGGCAAATTTAACCGTGGGAGAGCCACGCTTCGGCATGAAAGGGCCAGCGCGACCAGAGCTATACCACGGCCTCACAGAAAACCTCACAAAAATAGCGATTGCGCTGTGTTTCACCAAGTGAGTGAGGATACCAGAGACCCATACCCCATCCCCTTTCCCCCGCCCCCTCCCCATCCCCCTAAGGCCGGCAACGCACTTGTGACGCCTCTGGTGTTGGATGGAGGTAATCGCTTACCATCAGGCGATGCGTTAGCTCGTTTGCCCCATACTCCATACAAAAAAGGAAAAAAAATGATATAGGTTACCGGACTTCAAATCCTGAACTCCATGGGCCGGGACTCCTAGGACGGCAGTGCCTTTCTGATTGTTGTATTACACGTGTTCATGGACAGTTTATTTCATGGCAAGTGGTTACTACCGCCCACAGACACAAGCTACTACTATAATATATATAACAATATATATCATACTAGCGACCCGCCCCGGCTTCGCACGGGTGCAATGCTGATACTAAATTAAATACACTACAGAAAAACTATGAACGTTGTATATAAAAACATAGCGGCCCGCTCCGACTTTGCACGGGCATAAAATAGAAACCTCTAAAATTAACAATGTTGCCTTAGTATATGATGCATGTATTATACATATAAACCTTCCTCTAGAATCACTCTATCTATTGGAAAAAACCGCATCAAAATCCGTTGCGTAGTTTTAAAGATTTAAGCGCACATAGGGATATAGGGACAGAAAAGGCGACTTTGTTTTATACTATGTAGTGATAAATACGAACTACCTAACTATAAAAAAGAGTTTAATCCTTCCTTTAAAAGGCCGGTAACGCACTAATGACGCTTCTGGTGCTGCGAGTGTCCATGGGCGGCGGTAATCGCTTACCATCAGGTGATACGTCTGCTAGTTTACCCAGTAAACTAAAAAAAACACAGAGCAACACGGTAGAAAGTAGTCATACGCAGGCGTTCCCCTCTATCAAAGAATAAGCCCAAAAGTGCCTACGCATTACTCTGTTATGATACAGAATATGGGCCTCCGGTATCCTCACTCACTCGGTGAAACACAGCGCAAACGCTATTTCACACCGGTTTCTGTGAGGCCGTGGTATCACTCCGGTCGAGCCGACCCATTCATGCCGAAGCATAGCTCTCCCACGGTCACGGTCACGGTCATGCATTGTCTGCATTCGTAATGAGGACGGTGAACATCACTCTTAGTTCTTACTCATGCTTTCCATCAGGCAGAGTCTTATATAAAAATAAGAAATGTTTGTAGTATTCGGTGGCGCAGTGGTAGTGAATGCGACTGTTGTGCTTGAAGTGTCGGGTTCGAATCCTGTGTCGGACCAAGTGTTTGTGCGATCTACAAATATTTGTTTCGAAGTTTGGGTGTTTTCTGTGCATAATATGTATGTATTTCCAAAAAAAAAGTATATAAGTATTTATATCAGTTGTCTAGTACCCATAATATAAGCTCTGCTTAGCTTGGGACTAGATGGCGTTGTGTTAGATGTCCGAAATACTTATTTATTTATGTGATCGGTTACGACAACCATTTCATCGCGACATAATTTAACAAATGAACTTAAGACTAAAGTTATCCGCCCATTCCCGGAACCAATTTGTAGCGCATTTAAATATTTATGAGTGACTGTACAAAAACACGCACCCCACATTAACTGGCAACACAATTTGTTAAAATATTAATGCTATGACGAAATGTAGTTATTAATATATTTGTCAAGTGATATGTTTGAAATGAAGCGTTCTCGTGTAAGCGGATATTTAATAAAAACGGTAAAGTCCTATTCTAAATTGTCTTTGAGGGTGCCGTACTAATTTATAGATATGAAACTCGAACGATTCAAAGTCAAATTCCATATTTTTTTTATTTACTCTTGTCAAACATCAGTAGTATACAAATAGTAATCCCATTTTAAACGAAGTCCACGATCTTGTAATGGTTTCATTTGTTCGTTAGTGTACGGAACCTTAAAAATCATTACGTTTTTTAAATTACAAGGTACAAAGTAGCACGCCTTGTATTGCAATATTATACATATTGAATTTAATTAAAATAAATTTTACAACCGATATTACTTGAGGCAAGGAAAACGAAGTTATTAGGTACCCACGCAACCTCGTTTGCGTCTTATATTGCCCGTAGCGTGAAAATTTTCCCCCGTTTTTGAAACATTCTTTATTGGTGCTCCGCTCCTATTGGTAGTAGCGTGATTATATATAGCCTATAGCCTTCCTCGATAAATGGACTATCCAACACTGAAATAATTTTTCAAATCGAACCAGCGGTTCCTAAGATTAGCGGGTACAAACAAAAAAACAAACTCTTCAGCTTTATTTTTAGGATAGATTACACAATCTACTATTTTAAAGGTACCTTTAGGAAAAAATACGGAATATTATCTCTATAGCTGCGGACCATATTGTCACTACAAATATGCATAAAACTAAAACAAAGAACACCCAAACCTAGATCAACAATTTGTAAATCACACAAAGTATTCTCCTATGTGGGATTTGAACCCACAACACTGGCGTGGTGACCACTTAAATGGTTAGGCCAACGTACAGTCCTAGTGTAGTCTAGCCTTGGAATCAATGCGCTTCCTTAACAAATAGTTGTATTAATTATTAGGGCGAACATATTTTTTTCTACGTATACATATATGCAATGTCTCTTATATATTTATATTTAGTAATATATTACGTTTAATAACAATTAACTTAGGTACTTTATTTATAAATTTAACAATTTAATTATAAGATTTCGAAACTTTTTAGTTAAATAAACAAATTTATTATTAAAAAAAAAGATTCCGGTTCTGATCAAATACTTGCATGATCTGCAAATATTTGTTTCGGAGTTTAGGTATCTTCTGTACATGCAATTACAAAAAAAATATACAAGTATTTATATTAGTTGTTTGGTACTCATAATATAAATTTGGCTTAGTTTGGTATCGGACGGCCGCGTGTAAGATCGGAGGTCGGAAGCCAGTCAGTCCGTGGAAAAACTGAAATTCAGGTAAAACCGGTTGAATTAGTAGCCGACCACGAATAATCTTGGGCATAATAAAGGCTAGAAAGAAGAAGTGTAAGATGTGTCAGGTCATAATTATTATTCGGAATTCCTTCTCGTTATTATTAAGGTTGAATTTTAGTTTTCTCCAATATGCCTGCATCCGACGACCTGGTAAAGATCGCGGGAAGCCGTTGTTGAAGCACAACACACAGGAACAGGTCGTTGTGAAGATCTTTAGGAGAGGTCCAAATCCAGTTGTAGTCGTCTTACGGCTAAAGATGATGTTCAGAAATATTGACAAGTACCGCTTTTTATCCTAATCGCGACAAATATTCGCGTCAAATCACACGGTTATATAAAACAATTTACTTTGACAGAACTATAAAAAAAATCAAAATGGCTGCCATTTTGACAGCTGTTTCCCGCGGGTGGCCCTACTTATCCAAACATAATCCCTTAATCCGACCTGTTTAAATAACTAATGAACGCAACATAATATTAAATCGTTAACATGTGTCAATAATTTAATATTTTATGTGCAAAAAAATAGCACACGCGTCGTAAGTGATCGTTTTACTAATCCGGGATTACGGTCGTGTGTGTTAACTGTAGGGTGACAGTTTTTTCAGTTTATATGTTTGGATGTTCCATCGTAACCCGCCTGGCATGATCACCTCGCCTGGTCGGAGGATCCTCTCTTTGCGTTTGAGGGACATGACACCAGTTTCTCCTCAGCTATATTATAATGTACCTAACTAAAAATTTATGTTTTTGGCAATTTTCCCTTTATCTGTGCTATAAGACAGTGCTTCGTACCAAATTTCTATAACGATTCTGAATTCACGGAAAGTACCCTGTAGATTATAATTCCCTTGCAAGTGTCGAAAATTTTCAGCATAAACAGCTGTATCTTTTGGTTTCGTTGGCTTAGAAGTGTGATTTTACAGCTCCAAGGGTCAGTAAACCTGAGTATTTTATATGCATTTTGATAACTCCACGCGTGCTTGAAAAAAGGGTCAAGTGGATGACAAAGTAATCCTATAATGGTTCCGATTTTTCCGTTTGAGGTACGGAACCGTGGGATCGCATCTAGATGGCATTCTGTGTTAGATTTCTGAAATATTTATGTCCATTGAGCGTATTCGTTATAGAATTCCACAAATGCAACTAAACAAAATTAACTTATCAACCATATCATTAATTCTCTGTCGTTAAATTCAAATACATATCACTCACTGTTCAAATTAGTTTGAAAAAAGCGCTCATTTGAGTAAATCTATTTCTGTTCTGAGAAAACATTTAACTTGACAGAATGATAAGGAACAACAATAATTGTTATAATGGCAACACTGACGAACTGATAAATCGGTGAGCGCGAAGTGAATGACAAAAAAAACGGATTCAAAAAAAGAATCGACGATTGTTAAGAAACACGTTTGGACTTGTTTTTTTTTTAATTTTCTAATTTAGAACTCTCCGTTTTATTTTTAGAACCAGCTTTTACTCGCGTTAATTTTGCTTTTTTTTTTAAAAAAATAGTTTACATCTCATTCTAGACAATTTATCTTCATACTAAGTTTGATCGTCTGGTCGTGCTATGGCAACCATACCTTCTTCATCAATAAGCCTTTAACAATCCACTGCTGGACATAGGCATTTCATTAGAAAGGAGGTTTTGGTGTAGGTACTATATCATGCTGGTCAGACGAATTAATGTTAGGTTTGGTTTAAGTTTTCAAAAGATTGATCTTGCTTGGTTAACTCCCTTAATAGTCTCTAACATCATCCACGGGATGCATAGGGTTAATGACGTAACACTGTGTGTCAGATACATAGACAAAATTGTTCGGGTTAACCAGACACAGGTTAGATAATCATCCTCGAGATACAAAATTTGTTCGAATCGAATCTACGTCCTCCGGCTTATCAGTCAGTGTCAATAACCACTAGTGAGTAAATTAATAACATAACGTAGCCAATAATGGACACATAAAATTTATGTACATTCGTCACGATTATTTCTTCTGTTAACTGCTCATTAACAAATCGATCTTGATTGATACTGATAATGAAAGCTGTACAGTAATTGCGTTTCAATTTGCACAAGACATACAAACATGTATGAAAAACGTTTTACTCTATATTTAATTAAAATATATTTGTGTTTCGTGTTTAAAAATGGTAAGGATTTTTTTTTGGGTGACGGGCGATGGTCGGGGTCACCATTTGTTTCCGTACGATAATCTTTTTTCATTTCACCTATAAGTCTACCAGGTACTGTCACCACGACCTGTTTTTGTGTGGTGTCACAAATGGTGAGCTTATGTGACCACCAGACCTGCTCCTTTATAGGAAAGAGGTCAGTCAGCAACTTCCAGTGCCTGATTCGTCTGCGATATCGTCCCGTTATTGGCCCTGTTCCTAATTTTCTTTCCCTTTCTTTGATTTTTTTTCTACCTTGATACCTAGCTTCGATTTTTAACATGGAGCGACTGCCATCAGTCCTAACTCAAGTACTGTAAAATTCTGTAGAAGGGCCGCTGTTGGAATACTCAGAGCATTAATTACCCATAACGATTGCCAAAGATATTCGTATGACAACCAGTACTAACGGCTTAACCTACTCGCCGAAGTACGAAGGTAGTAAGAATTTTCTCCTATCATAAAGAGATCTGCTCTTTATTTTTCCTGTGCGGAAATCCCCTCGGATACCACTTGTGGTTATGTCGGACTCGAACCGACTAAAAACCGCACACCGTCTCGGGTACTAGGAACCAGGGAACCAGGTGCACCCTCGGAAGGAAATCCCTGGAACCCCGACGTACTTCGGGCCACCCATTGCAATTTGGCCTGAAATTTAAAAAAAAAATGTATACCATTGAGCCTTAAGTCCTTTTTATCTATTCCATTCCAGTCGCAATTCATGCACAGAATACAAAATATACAACTGTTGTGGTCATAGACCCGTTTAAGATGCCGAACGTGCCTCCGCAAGAAGTCTTTACATTTCCCGGCATTAAGTTTGAAGGCATCGACTATGAGGACCATAGACATGTAAAACATTTCTACCCTCACCTTCAACGAAAAGATTACTATGAAGGGAGAGAAGATTGGCGATGTTGGTACGACCAACTGAGATGCATCAGATTCCAGTAAGTAGAAATGCAGAGGCATCTTACTAGGCAGCCATAATATGGGTCACCATGCTGCATTGTTGCATAACTGCCTCGGTGGCGCAGTGGTGGCGTATGCGACTACTGTGCATGAGGTCTCGGGTTCGATTCCCGGATCGGACAAAATGTTTGTATGATCTGCAAATATTTGTTTCGGAGTTTGGGTGTTTTCTATGTATAATATGTATGTATTTAAATCAGTTGTCTAGCACCCATTTTTTTTTTAATCGTGTTCATCATATCAAGATCTGTCTTGGATTGGAATCGAACATCTGCTTTAACCAAAGTAGTGAACTACACATAAATAAATATTAATATTTCGGACATCTAACACACAACGCCATTTAGACCTAAGCTAAGCAGAGCTTGTGTTATGGGTGCTAGACAACTGGGTTTTCCCCTCCATCCGCAATACAGGCCATCCGCGAGGAAGCGACGTACGCGAGTGCCGTGCGTCGCCTAAATTGAGATTTTTACCAGCAGACGGTGCCCGCTTCAGTGCGGGCAGGCGCTGGGAGGGGTCCGGTCATGTTAATAACTGCAGTTCCCGGACCCCTCCCATCTCAGGCGCAGAGTGGCACACCGTGTTGTTTTAGTCGGTTCGATTCCTACACACCGCCCCGCCGCAAACCCCGGTGGGGTGAAGGCACGAGGGGGATTCCACACGTTAAAAAAAAGAAAGGACTGGTTATTGTGGAGAATCTTAAGGAAGGAATCAAAGTTAAAGATTAGTATATAAGTATAATACGATTAATTATTATGAACACATACATTACTGAAATCTGTGATATGTTTTAATTTTAGGTCCAACAACAAACCCGTTTGCTCAATAGATAAATATACAATGATGTACAGTTTTATTAGTATTTGCGAATTGGAGTATCACAACTGTGTTTTAGAATTTAGTAAGTATTTTGTTATGATTCTCTTACTAATATAAATAGTCTGAGTTCAAGGGAGCCGAAGAGGTTGTGGGTTCAAACTCCGCATGGGTCAACATTTATGTGTTCCACAAATTGTTGTTCTGAATCTGGGTGTTCTTGCTGTGTCCCGTGATACTGGAATATTCCTAGTGTGGGAGTTACTTTATAACAAAGGAAGGAAAGAAGATTATTTCCTATCAATCAATTGATACACAAATAGTGTTGGCTCTAAAAGGTGTTGTCAACAACTATCTAGCCCTAACGACACAATAACTAATTCTAGTTTACTATAACAGTGAAATATGCTTTCAAAAGAGAAGTTATCAACCATCAAACCTTCAAGAAAAAAGCGTACTCCTTCCTAAAAGACCGGCAACGCACTTGTAACGCCTCTGGTGCTGCGGGTGACCATGGGCGGCGGTAATCCCTCACCATCAGGCGATACACCTGCTCGTTTGCCTCCTACATAATAAAAAAAAAGGGGAAGGAAGGGGAAGGGGAGAGGTTAGGGGATACCCCTCCGGTATCCTCAACCACTCGGTGAAACACAGCGCAAGCGCTATTTCACACCGGTTTTCTGTGAGGCCGTGGTATCATTCCGATCGAGCCGGCCCATTCAAGCCGTAGCGTGGCTCTCCTACGGTTAGGTAAGATGACTCCTGGCGCCAAATTTTGACATTCCTATTTGTTTCAGAACGCTTTCATTATAATGGTGATGAACGTGAATGTTGGTACCTATGGGGGGTTATTTCTGACGCTAATTATAATCGCGCTCTCCAAGAAGAATACGGTCTATATGCGGATCATATAGACTCTTGGTTCCAAGCATGGAAACCTTTGAAACTTCCGTGGTGGAGTGACAGTAATAAACCATATTATTAAACGATAATTAACTAGCTGAACCCCGCAGTGCTACCCGCGGTACGACAATAATCACAGGCAACGTCGCGAGGCGAAGCTAGTATCTTTATAAATTATAGCCTACGTGTTATTCTAATGTATAAGCTATATTATTGTAAACCGTAAAATAAGTAACTTTTCTGGTTCATTTTTTACACCTTGTTTCTTGAAAAACGCAAATATCTTACGGAACCCTATTTTTTTCCAAAATAAAATATAGCCTATGTTACTCGTGGATAATGTAGCTTTCGAATGGTGAAAGATTTTTTAAAATCGGTCCAGTAGTTTTAGAGTTTATTCGTTACATACAAAAATACAAATCTTTCCTCTTTATAATATTAGTGTAGATAACTATGAGACGTCACAAATGAGAGGGGTTCACAGCATAATAGATAAAACATTAACAAACAAAAACGACTTCAAGAACTGTTCCAAAATGATGGTCCCATTTAATTTCACCAGCTTTCATATCTTTACTAATATTATAAAGAGGAAAGATTTGTACCTATTTTTGTATGTTTGTAATGAATAGGCTCAAAAACTACTGAACCGATTTTAAAAATTCTTTCACCATTCGAAAGCTACATTATCCACGAGTAACATAGGCTATATTTTATTTTGGAAAAAAATAGGGTTCCGTGAGATATTTGGGTTTTTCGGACACAAGGTGTAAAAATCAACCAGAAAAGTTACTTATTTTGCGAAAATTTTCATGCTACGGGCTATATAAGACGCAAATGAGGTTGCGTGGGTCATAATTTATAAAGATACTAGCTTCGCCTCGCGACGTTGCCTGTGTTTATTGTCGTACCGCGGGTAGCACCGCGGGGTTCAGCTAGTAAAAAATAATCATCAGAATCGGTTCACCCAGTCGAAAGTTCTGAGGTAAATAACATAAATAAAAACCGGCCAAGTGTGAGTCGGTCTCGGAACCTGTATAATGAATTTCAATTTAAAACCTCTACGCGTTCATGAAGAACGGGCAGTAAGTTTATTAGGTACTAGCGACCCGCCCCGGCTTCGCACGGGTGCAATGCTGATACTAAATACACGTTGTATATAAAACATAGCTGACCCACGCAACCTCGTTTGCGTCTGTTCGCAAATTTTCGCAAAATAAGTAACTTTTCTGGTTGATTTTTACACCTTGTGTCCGAAAAACCCAAATATCTTACGGAACCCTATTTTTTTCCAAAATAAAATATAGCCTATGTTACTCGTGGATAATGTAGCTTTCGAATGGTGAAAGAATTTTTAAAATCGGTTCAGTAGTTTTTGAGCCTATTCATTACAAACATACAAAAATAGGTACAAATCTTTCCTCTTTATAATATTAGTATAGATATGATGAAACTTAAAAATTTATGATTTTCGCAATTTTTCCTTTCTGTGCTTTAAGACGTTGCTTCGTACCAAATTTCAATATTCTGTGCAGCATAAACTGCTGTATCATTTTATTGTGTTGGCTTAGAAGCTTCATTTCTTCATACAATATTAGAATAGAATTTCAGCTTGATACCTTCATGTGTTCCTGAGAAAAAAGGTTTTTACAGACCGGACGGACAACAAAGTTATCCTATAAGGATTTCGTTTTTGCCTTTTGAGGTACAGAACCCTTCAAATACAGTCGAATTGAGAAATCCCTCCTTAAAAACCAGTGAATATTTTTCGTTGTTATTCACCAAATTATTAATTTTTTTTTATTGAATAGTGTGCAAACGAGCAGACGTATGCCCATGGACACCCGCAACACCAAAGGCGTCACAACGACCTTTGAGGGGATGGGGGGAGGGGTTGGGGTATGGGCCTCCGGTATCCTCACTCACTCGGTGAAACACAGCGCAAGCGCTATTTCACACCGGTTTTCTGTGAGGCCGTGGTATCACTCCGGTCGAGCCGACCCATTCACACCGAAGCATAGCTCTCCCACGGTAAATGAGATTATTTTAACCTAAATCTCCAGAATACCCCTACCTTATCCCCCTCCCCTTAACCTAAAAGCAGGCAACGCACTTGTGACGCCTCTGGTGTTGCGGGTGTCTATGGGCGGCGGTAATCGCTTACCATCAGGCTATACGTCTGCTCGTTTGCCGCCTATTCAATAAAAAAAAAAGATTAAACAAAATAAAAGACTTCTTCACAGTTCCTTCCTTCGCATACCGTAAATCTAAGGTTTCAGGGCTCCTTGAATTGCGGTAATCACTAACTTAACCCCTCTGCTCATTCGTCTTTCTATACTATAAAATATTTGTGAATAAATTAAATATTTTAAGATTAAAGAGTGTTTTCATAATTCACAAAATCAAGAATCTTTTATGTCTAGTGGACTTTTTTCAGACACTTTCGAAACGTTACATCAATGAGTCTAGTTTCGCGGTTCGAAAATTATAATAATATTAATATATTTTCAAACAAACAAAAAATTGGCAAAATTTTACCGATCAAATGATTTAAGCATCTGCAAAGAATCTAGGTTATGCCTGTATTTCGATTATAAATACTAATTGCTCCAATTATTTTAAATATTGTAATAATTGCTTACAATTTTACATTTGCTGGTTGTACTTAATACAAATCTTACAATCCAATACCTACCTAGAATTAAAAATAAATGTAAATAAAACTTTGTATTTTTATTTTGCCTGTCGTGAAATGTCCTTTTTTTACTGCCTCGGTGGCGTAGTGGTAGCGTATGCGACTGCTAAGCTTGAGGTCTCGGGTTCGATTCCCGGGTCGGACCAAATGTTTGTATGATCTACAAATATTTGTTTCGAAGTTTGGGTGTTTTCTATGTATCCTAATATGTATGTATTTACAAAAAAAAAAGTATATAAGTATTTCTATCAGTTGTCTAATACCCATAACACAAGCTCTGCTTAGCTTGGGACTAGACGGCGTTGTGTGTTAATAAATTGTCCGAAAAAAAAATATTTAGAAAAAATTAAGAATGTGTCATTAATCTTGTATTACCGTAGCCGGTAGCGCATGTTCTACCTTGTTTAGAACAGACGGTTGTGTATAAGATGTGTGAAGACACCTCGGGCGAGACACCTCGGATCACCGAGGTCACTTCCAGAAGTCGTCGGCAACGTAAAAGGTCTGCTAGGCTTCCACGCAAAATAGGCGCACTGAAGTCGTCGAGCTGCGGAGACCCAGCCCGCGAGTTTCAAGTTCAAGATGTGTGAAGATATTGTATATTATTAGATTTTACCCGAGGCTTTGCCCGCGTGTATATTTTGGGTATAACGGTAAAGTTTAACAGATGTCTTTCCTTAGAAATTAAAGTATTTGCATTCCAAATTAAAAGCTTATCAAATAGACAAAGTTATTCTCGAACTTATAATATTAGTCGGGATATATTAGAACATAAAATGTATCATAGATTTATAGAATCAAGTACTTTATTCCATAAATCCGAAATTAGTTGTTGATGGCTTTTGAGAATAATGTTTTCAGAATATTTCACGAATATCTTGAGAGTTTATGTTCTAAAGTACATTAGCCATTCCAACAAATCGTTCTTACTCTAAAGTATGATTATAAAAAAGCGATAAACGCTTTACGGGAACTAAATATAGATGCATTAGTTTATTACTCAGCTAGGTACAGTCGGATACACGAGTGTTAAGCTCAAAGAATGATAGCTGTTCTTAAGCTTTAGAAGTCGACATTTAAAGATTTTAAGGATGTATAAGTTACTCCTTATTCCAGCAGCTATCTATCAGTGAAAATCCCGTCAAAATCGGTCCAGACGTTCCTGAGATTAGGCGGAACAATCTGTTTGTTCCGCCTAATCACACTGACAAAAATTTAAAAAAATGTTTTTTTGGTATATGTAGGTATACCTACATTCATTTGCATTTAGTGAAAAGCGGTTATTTGAATATTACAAACAGACACTCTAGTTTTATTTTTAAGTTTAGATTAAATTATTCAATTATAAGAAAAAATCATTAGAAAACAGTTTTGTGGGTACATGTACATCTGTCATCTCGACAGATAAGTGCGAACACACTCGGATACATTTTAGCAAAACGTTATAACGTACATGCTTTCTCATTGACTAAGCTAGTGATGATTGATAAAGATACGCAGGAGTTGCCAGCGCAAAAAAATCGGTTTATAACTTAGTCTGCCTAACTAGCTAAGAATTTGACTGCACGGTTGGCCGAGTGGTGTCAGCGGTCGCCATGCCGCTTGCTACTGCGCCAAGTGTCGTGGGTTCAAATCCCACGCGGTACCTACAACACTTTGTGTGATCCACGAATTGTTGTCCCGAGTCTGGATGTTCTTTGTGTCCGTTTCATGTATGTTTGTAAAGTCCCCCACGACACAGGATGTATATTCCTAATGTGGGAGTTGTCATTTAAAAAAAAAAAAAAAAAAAAAAAAAAAAAAAAAAAAAAAAAAAAAAAATTATTATTTAATATTTCAAGATACGTATTTTATAAAACTACCTAGATTAGGTAGGTCTAAAAATAGCTGTAACAATAACTACACAACTGTCTGATCCTAAACTACGCAAAACCTGCACAAGAGATTTTCTTTTTAACTCATAGGAGGCAAACAAGCAGACGTATCGCCTGATAGTAAGCGATTGCCGCCGCCCATGGACACCCGCAACACCAGAGGCGTCACAAGTGCGTTGCCGGCCTTTGGGCGAATGGGAAGAGAAATGGGGGAAGGGCTGGGATGTGGGCCTCCGGTATCCTCACTCGCTCGGTGAAACACAGCGCAGGCGCTATTTCACACCGATTTTCTGTGAGGCCGTGGTATTACTCCGGTCGAGCCGGCCCATGCATGCCGAAGCGTGGCTCTTCCACGGTATATTAAAAACATACATGATATGATCGATATATAAATGTAAACACATTGAAACAAAAAAATTTTAAGCATACCAAATATCGAAACAAGTCTAGCTTTTATATTTCTAAATAAGGAATAAAAGTAATTTATAAAAAAATTAAACTTTTTAAAACAAACTAAAATAGAAATAATGCTCCTTGGTGACATGAAACAAAGTAATTTAAAAAAAATGTATTCGAAACTAGCAACTCTATGATTTGAAAATATGGCGCGAACAGATCACCCGATGACAGCTTTATAGTCCACCATTTTGGAGTCCATTTAGTAAATGTAGATAAATATTTATCGGTCATATAAAGCTCTGTGTTGATGAGTTGCGTTTATTTTTGTTGTTGAAAGCTCTTTGTGGATCAAATATATTTCGAGTAAATATGCAAGTATTTATTGATGAACATTAATCTTATAATAATAAATTGTTGAACGATAATTTTGAAGTTATGTGAATGAATTTTATGTGGAATTTGTTATGAGTGCATCATACATTACTTTTAAAAATACATTTTTAAGACTTTTGCGTAACATGACTTACACGGGCGTAGACAGGTTTCAGTTTCGGAGGCCAAAAAAAAACCGGCCAAGTGAAAGTCGCACCGAGGGGGGGTTCTACGCCTGTGGTTACTTAGATAATATTCTGAAAGGTCTGTTGGTTAACGCGCGTTTTTATTAAGTTATCTATAGTTAAAACTGAAGATATTCGAAATATTTTATTTTATATAATTGATTCAATACCTTCATTACTATGCAGGATCAATTGGTTTTATTAATTTTTTTGTGAAATTTTAGTTATCAAAACAGAAAAAACCCTCTTTTTAATGTAAATTAAAGCATTTTGAATAATCCATATCTAGTTAAAACTGGATACAGGTTATTGAAAATGGCCGTTAGTTGTTACGCCTGCCTGACTGTAACCAGAGGTGGGTTCGATTCCCATTCTCACATAACTCAGAACCAATAATTGTGTGGTGAGCAGAACCATTTTCATTTCTGTTTGAATATAATGTGTATTATATATGTATGTACGTCCTCTAAACCTCTTTACAAAAACCTATGTGCAGCAGCGGACATATTTCTATAAATCACTAACTTTGTGTGCTTAAGGATAACGACATCGCCTAAAATCGCAACCTAAATCTGCATCAGCCAATCAACACACAAGACAAGAGAATCCCAAAGACACTACCAACACTAAACAACAAACACAGAAGTCCATAAATTCATGGATAGTACAAGAAATACGATACGTGATACGTCTGCTCGTTTGCCCCCAATTCCAAAAAAAAAAATATATAAATGTATGATGGATGGTGATCTTCAGTTTTAACTAGACATAGATTATAAAACTTTTAAGAGGTACTAGAGCCAAGCTGATTTCAGCACGAAGCAAACGGCAGCTTGATCTTTTTCTTGTTAAGATACTCTTTACTAAAAAACAGTCAAACTTTCAGTTAGAGCTCACATGGTAATTGCAACTAATTTTTTTTCTTTTATTGAATACTAGCGACCCGCCCCGGCTTCGCACGAGTGCAATGCTGATACTAAATTAAATACACTACAGAAAAACTATGAACGTTGTATATAAAAACATAGCGGCCCGCTCCGACTTTGCACGGGCATAAAATAGAAACCTCTAAAATTAGCAATGTTGCCTTAGTATATGATGCATGTATTATACATATAAACCTTCCTCTTGAATCACTCTATCTATTGGAAAAAACCGCATCAAAATCCGTTGCGTAGTTTTAAAGATTTAAGCGCACATAGGGATATAGGGACAGAAAAGGCGACTTTGTTTTATACTATGTAGTGAAGTGCAAACGAGCAGACGCATCACCTGATGATATGCGATTACAATCAGGTGGTACCACCAAAAGCGTCACAAATGCGTTGCCGACCTTTAGGGGATGGGGAGAGGGAATAGGGGGAAGGGTTTGGGGTATGGGCCTCCGGTATCCTCACTCACTCGGTGAAACACAGCGCAAGCGCTATTTCACACCGGTTTTCTGTGAGGCCGTGGTATCACTCCGGTCGAGCCGGCCCATTCATGCCGAAGCGTGACTCTCCCACGGAGGCCTGCCTATCATTTAAATATTATATTACATTTAATAAAAATATAAGTTTTAATAATATTATTTTTGGACATTAGAATTAAATTACGCTACTAATGCCATCTGTCCAATATTATGAGACTATTCTATTATCCACATGGCTGTTCTTACTTACGCCATCTGATATAAAACTAGAGAACTAGTGTCGTTAGTGTAACGAAAAGGTTATCTGCGGGTTGCCAGGTATTTGTCCTGAGCATAACACTATTTATCTATCTACCATTTACTAATACAACATTTTGTTAACATTTAATATACACAATAATCCTTCACAGGTATTTTAAAATTCGTTAAAATGTAAAATGTTGTTTCAAAAGATATTATTCTTTATCATTTCAAAACAACGACAAAATAACTTGATGTCAAGAACAATATTTTAATGCAGGCTTAGATATCTTGATAACAGAATAAAATTTTAGAAGTCGCTTTACTAAACTGTGAAATTTTTATGAAACCATTTAGAAAAAGGCGTCATCTATCACAATTACAATGTTATTCAAAGGAAATATCGATAGTTGAATTACTGTTACACAAGATGGCGTTGCCTACGTTGTTAAAAATAACCAAAACTACAATGTATCACTACCATATAGCTGGTATCACTGTTACGTTTCGTTTCTTGATTCGATCCAATCTGTGAAATATTTTAGTAATAAATGTATAAACAAATATTAATTATTGAACTCGTATGATCACAAATTTATTTCTTGATTTATATATTTAAATATACTTTCATAAAAAAAATACATATTCAAATACTAATTGTTAAAAACCATTGACGTTTATAGACTGGTTTGTGGATATTTTGGAGAAAAGGAATACCACAATACAATGCTGCCAACATACAGAACTCGGAAATCAGAAATAACTTGTCTCAAATCCACCATTTTTCCTTTGTAACTAACCGGTGTCCAAAACACGTGCGTACGATCAAGTTACATGGAAAACTTGTGTGATCATTGTGTGTACTGAATTAATAGTTACGCTAAAAACAGCGGCGTGTTTTAAGAAACGGGCGTCGTGTATTAAAACAATACAATGAATACTGAAAAGCTTAAGAAATTGCAGTCACAAGTACGCATCGGCGGTAAGGGCACACCAAGACGCAAGAAAAAGGTTGTTCACGTTACCGCGGCCACAGATGATAAGAAATTGCAATCTTCCCTCAAAAAATTGTCAGTAAATACCATTCCTGGCATTGAGGAAGTGAATATGATAAAGGATGACGGCACAGTTATACATTTTAACAATCCTAAAGCACAGGCATCCCTCACGGCGAATACTTTTGCTATCACCGGGCATGGAGAAAACAAGCAAATCGCTGAGATGCTGCCTGGTATCCTGAGCCAGCTCGGTCCGGAAGGTTTGAACCAATTGAAGAGGCTGGCCTCTAGCGTGGCTGCCCCGAAACCGATCGACGAGGACGATGAGGTGCCTAACCTAGTCGGCAACTTCGATGAAGCTTCTAAGCAAGAAGCCAAGGAAGTCATTACAAATGAGAAAGAAAAGGAAAAAGAGAAAGTAGTGGAAGTAAAGGAGAAAGGAGACGCGAAGGAGGAGAAACCTGAAAAGAAAGAGGAAAAACCTGAGAAGATAGAGGAGAAACCTGAAAAGAAAGAGGAAAAGCCTGAAAAGAAAGAGGAACAACCTGAAAAGAAAGAGGAGAAACCTGAAAAGAAAGAGGACAAACCTGTAAAGAAAGAGGAGAAACCTGTAAAGAAAGAAGAGAAGAAACCCGAAAAGAAGGAAGAGAAGAAACCCGAACCAGAAACCAAAGCCGCAGATAAAAAATCTGATTAAAGTGTGGTCACATTGACATAATGGTGTAGTTTTTAATTTTGCTCACCCGAAGTGAAACGGGTTTCCAAAGGCACAACGGCATCTCAATAGTTCTCATTTTATTTTAAATTGTGTTCCTAAATAAATGTTATTTGATAATCTAGCTACATTTATTAAATGTGTAATTTTGTGAATGTGTTGTATTGGTACAGGCACTTTTTTTTTACATGTGACTTTGGAAACCAACCAACTGCCTTAATTCAAACTGCTTAATTCTTATGCCATGCACTAATACAGTTTTATTTTATATATAACAAGTAATATTGGGATGTAACTTAAGTTCATTCTCTTAAATAGGATTTAATAATGAGATGTACAAAGTTATTGTTGATATTGGCAATATAGGTTACATTGGTAACGGTATATTTGACAGCGCACCATAAAATCATAAGGAGTATATATATGTATATTAAAAGAGGTGTTATGAGCACCTCACAATATTTTTAAAATAAAATATTTTCAAAGTTGTTAACTCATATCCGGACTAAGGTTTGCTTCTCAAAGTCATAGATTATAAATAAAAACTTAGACACAGGTAGCTCTTTAGGTTACAGAGCTAACATTGTATAAAAAAAACCCATAAAAATTGCAAAAAACTGTAAATGATAGAGTTTTGGTATGTGGAAAGAACATTAAAACTTTGTTCAAAGAAAATGGACTTTTATTTGTACACACTTAAGTTACATTTTAATTAATAATCACATTTCCTATTAACTTTTACATAATTACTGAGATTGTTTTGTCTGAGGAGTTTTCCGACAATCTTAATTCTGAAAATTTTGATTACCGGAGTTCATCTAGTTACTGTTCTTACAAGTACTAGTAAGAAGGCAAAAAAGATGACTGTTTTTTTATGTATGGACCTGCAAAGTGACTACTCTGTGTGATAAAATGCATAAGCAGAATCCAAGACCGGTAGTCACAATGCAACAATACAGCATGGTAACCCACACCATAGCGGCCTAGTGATGCTTCTGTATCATTGAGCTTCTGGTTCTGTGTAAGGGTAGTACCGCCCCATTTGTGGCTCTACTACCTAGTACCTTCCAAATACCAGAGTTTAAAATAGTTATTTTGACTAATTATTATCTACTGTAAGGTTGGCTAGGTTGTTGAATATCACTATCTTTAACTGTTTACTACTGGATATATGCTTCTTCGAAAGGAGGTTTTGGCCTACAAACCATGCTCTCACTTGACTGTCTTACTCACTGAATTTGTATCAAGTCTTCCTTCTCTCGAGTGCTATCCTCTGTAGTTTGTTAAATTTAATAAATTGACACCTATTACTGTGGAAGTACATTGGACTGTAACGTAATATTTTGTTTAAGAATTTCATGGAGCTGACAACTAAGTACTGGGTGTGAAAAGTCTTGGGTAAGACTACGGAGCAATTTATAAAAAGCAGTCTTATAGAATTTGATTTTGAATGGAACATATTAAATCAATGATTTACGAACAATAAAACCACAGTCGATTGAATGGAAAGGCCAAACATTTTAAATAGCTACAGTCAATTAGGTATTTTATTGGTCAAAGTTCTCAATTGGTATATATTTGTATATGATTAGGGCCAGAAAAACGTAATAGACATTTTGTCTTACCCGATACACCTACTCGAATTCTAAGGCAACAACAGAAGCGCTAAAAGTAGGTGTACTAATGAATACCAAAGTCATTATTCTCTTACGAGACATTTTTTATGCAAAGTTCTTTATTAGTTTATTTTATAGGAATGCAGAAGGATCATCGTATAGTGTGCCTACTAGCTTTTGCCCGCGGCGGTTATCGCGGTAAGGGGGCGTCCATAAATTACGTGAGGTGTTTAAGGGGGGGAGGGGGTCGAGTCAAATCTCATCTAATTTTACGTTGGAGAGAGGGGGGGTCTCGGCAAATATCACGCAATTTTTTTTCTGATTGAAACAAAAAAAAAAAATACTTTTGGTCCATTTAATCCAGCAATATTGATTACTAGTCTTAATTAGTCGTAAATAAAAGCACGAAGCAAATTTGTTTTTTTCTTTTTACAATAACAATCCAACGCGTTTAAGTAAGAAACTCACATTTTGAAAAATCTCACGTGAGATTGGGGGATGGGGGAGGGGGTTGAATAAAATCTCACGACATCTCACCAGGGGGGGAGGGAGGGGCAGAAAATTTAAAAAAACACCTCACGTAATTTATGGACGCCCCCTACAGTGTAGCCTATATTTTTCCTCAAGAATCAAAATACTTTCATGTCATTTTTTTTCAAAAAAAAAAAAAAAGGTACAGCAGTTAGCCGTGAAAGCAAAAAGGACAATTACTTTCGAATTTATAATATTTGTATTGATGGTGACTGCCATGGATACACCTAGGTACCACGTACGCAAGAGTCATAAGAGCGTTACACTCTATGTCCTCACTCAGAACTAAGAGGAGAGTCATAAGAGCGTTACACTCAATGTCCTCAGTCAGAACTAAGAGGAGACGGTTTAGTTAAACTGCAGTAACCTCACTCAACATGTGGTTAGACAAATACCCAAAGAATTGCTTCACTGCTTCTCTATAGGGCCATGGTATCACTGCGGTGAAATTGGCTTATTTAATTATGCCAATGGCTCTCCTACGACGAATGTTTTTTCTTCAATTAATATATATGTAATTGAAAAATCATAAACAAATAAAGCAAATGTGTGTATGATTTAAATGTTTCTGTCCAGAACATGTTCGAATTATAATAGGTTCTTTCTAAACGTTAAAACATACGAGTTTTTTATTTTTAATCTACGCTAGTGGTTTCAATAACACAATTGCGGTCCTTATGAGAAAGGAAATAGTGGTTATTTCTGCGATAACTTCGATTGAGTATGTTTTATTAAGTGCCGTGCCCAGATTGATAAAAGCCAGCTAGCTGATAAGCTTGCAACGACCTAGCTTAAACATAATTTTATTCCAATTCCAAGAACCATCTGCCGGAAGTTAGAAAAAGGCTAATGGCTAAAAGAGTATGCCAAGCTGTTGACTGCTAAAGACAGCTGATGATGATGTTGTATTTTTAAAATTCCGGTTTGGGATGTTCGTACATATTTTAACTATGGTTTAAAAATAACTGGTTTGTGATAAAATATAGGTTTTCTTGCCTTTATAAAAAGTTTATATTTAATTTCTAATATTCTAAGGTATTGCAAAATTTGCAAAGAATAATGATGATCGAGAACAGTTAAAACCAGTTTACACTTTTTCATGAAGATTTAATAAATCATGTGGTATCCCCATTCCCCACTGCTACTCACTCAGTCGGTTCGCTGTCACTTTAACTGTCACTAGGAATGCTCGATGTCAGAAAAACATCAATGTAAACATTGATTCAAAAGTATCGATATGCGATAAACATGTGGTACGTACCATTTTAATTTAATCCAGTTTTTGAAGTCGGTAATTTTTTGTTAAAATTTGTGATTATTTTAGTAATGGAACCTAATAAAAATAAAGAAAATGTTGTTCGCAGTACTTTTGGGCACACTGTGCCAAAATTAATTTTATGAGGTGTTATCCCTTCAAGAATTTTGGGTAAATTTGTTGTCCGTCTGTGGGTCAAGACCCTTTTTCGCATTAACGCGTGGAGGTATCAAACTGATATTCAGATCAAATGCACTGTCGCTTAGAGCTGTGAAAAAAACAAACTTCTAAGACAACTCAAACAAAAGATACAGTCGTCCCGTGAACTCAGAGTCTTTAAATATGGTATGAAGCAACGTCGTATAGCACAGATAAAGGAAAAATTACGAATGGCATAAATTAGTTACATCACATAATATACCTACACACAAAGGTTTGTATGGAACTCTAGGTGCACGAGTTCGACTCACACTTAGCAGAGTTGTTTTTTTAAATCTCTGCACGTGTCAATCTTATCGGAGTCAAAACATTCGATGTTTTTCTACTAAACATCAATGGTTCTTTCATCATCATCATCAGCCTATCGCAGTCCACAGCTGGACATAGGCCTCTACAATTGCACGCCACTTAGTTCGATCTTCGACTTCAATGGATCTTAATCGATATCAATAGCGACATCCCTATTCCCGTCTCCATCTGTCACTTTATAAAAGTGTCAAGTTACAAAAATAAATAAAGCAGGAGGATTGGAGATCGTTTTTTGTTTTTTCGGAAGACGGTCCCCATTTCATGTCATCCACATTTTATATATTTTTTATCATTAATTTCATCACGACGACGACTTGAAGACTTGATAATTGAAGACTATAAATACCTACTTGTCATTGGCAGAAATAGCTGATCCGAGTGATCCGGCTAGTTGCCATTCATCATCAAAAAAAAAAAAAAGCAGGAGGATTAATTTTATTACTCTGTGAAAGAATATATCTTAAAATTATTTATGATCATTAGTAAGGATGATAGCCAGGCCATGGACGGATGATTTACCAAAATGCAAGAATACGTGTGTAGCTTCTTATTTCTCGAGGTTAGGTGGAGGCAATACGAATACCACTGATGATTATCTTTGTTTCTACTGCAAGACTGAGGATAATTTGTAAGTAATGCTATTGTTATTCACACAAATATATACCAGAATAGCTAGACATATAGAAATATCCATAAAATAATACAATGCCTTTACCAAATGTCGTTTTGTCTCTAATATTTGATAGCTACGTTCTCTGGAGAAAGTTTTAAGGAATGTTTTGGTAAATTCATTCAAATACTGTTAAAGACTTTACCCTATGGTTTTTTTTATTATAGAGCCCTTATTGGCTCTGCCTGTGTGAATGTCAGTTGTCACGGCAAAGAGTAGACCTATCCTGTATGTCTTCCCTCAAGACGCAAAGTATTGCCTTACTAGATTTAATTCAAATTGGTGAAACGGTTTAGATGTGATCGTAACAGACATAGAGTTGCTTTATAATTTATAACATAGTTACTGAACCCCTTTGGTGCTACCTGCGGTATGACAATAACAGCCGGCAATGCAGTACATTTTTATACTTGACCCTAACGATCTATGCCACATAAGTACAGGGTGTTATTATTTACAGATTTTAGTTGTTTCATTCCCAAGTGTGGCAAGTGAATTTTTGGAATATTTGAATGCGGTTTTTTTCCTTTAAAAAATAAAAGAATATTTTCTTTGAGATTTTTTTTTTATCTACAATATTAAGAGTACTTTCCCTTCAGATGGCATTACAAAATTCCACTCTGAATATATTATGGAAAGGTATAAATTTATTTAACAAAATTCAATTCTTATAAGAAATGACTATGGTTATAATTTGAATTTTTTTTAAGGTCACTGTATGGAGTATTTGAGCCCCACAATGGCATGGATGCGGCTAGATTTATCATGCAGAGGATGGCTGCAGAGATCCTCTTTCCACCGCCTGCTTCGACCAACACTGATGAGGAAATCAGAGAGAGATTGAGGTATGGGTCTCATATTATAGGCGTAGAGTAGCGGACTGTGTGGTTTTAGTTGGTCTGATTCTGATCTGTCTTAATCTCCTGTGGAATGACAAAATTGGGTCTATTATTATTATGTTTCCTTTTATAAGTGACTAGCTGAACCTCGCGGTGTTACCTGCAGTTATTAGTTTACATATTGTTTTTTTTATTTTTGTTTTTTTTTCTTACAATTAAAATAGCCTATATTAATCAGTGATAATGTAGCATTCAAATGGTGAAAGAATTTTTTAAATCCGTCCAGTACTTTTTTAGCCAATTCGTTACAAACATACTTATATACAAACCTTTCCTCTTTATAATATTAGTATAGATAGAGTTCTAATGGAAGAAGAAAATTCATCATTATCAACAACCCATAGTGTCCCACTGCTGGGCTCGGGTCTTCTCTCAGGAGAGAGTTCAGCGTGGGGACGAGTATGGCCTTATACCCGTCCCCACACTGGACGAGTGCTACGTATCTTTCTGTTGGATGTTTATAAGCAGCCTATAGGGCTCCAACTAAGCTTCACGATTGTTTATCCTATGATAACAACCGAGACCGACTGCTTAACGTGAATCACGGAGACGCGCCGTCGTTGCTTACCCCCGGTGATTGTTTCTAATCACCGAGTGCAACTGGGCTATGAGCGGAAATTCATCAATCAATCGTTCAACTGTATACGGTTATTAGTTGACTGGATTGTTTTATTATAAAGCAGTATAACCCATTTAACAAGAAAAGTTGTCAAGGTTATATAACATCATGCTACGACCAATAAAAGCCGGGTATCGACTGAAAAGGTTTTTTTTTTCTTTTTTTATTTAATGAGGGTTTAGTCACGAACTGATTATGTCGCCCACGAAAATGTTAAGGTAACGGAAAAAAAATATTTCTTTCGGAGAGACAAAGACGGCTTTGCGCGGGTTAGCTAGTATTAGTATAGACATCAGTTGTCTAGTACCCATAGTATAAGCTCTGCTTAGCTTAGGGCTAGATGGCATGTCAAATATTCGGCAAATATTATTATTCTTGATGTTTGAACAATGGCACATTTCTGTATGTCTGCATTTAACATCTGCATCTTCGGCATGCATGAGCTGGTTCGACCGGAGTGATACCACAGCTTCACAGGAAAACAGTTTTCTGTGTGTGCATCCCTCTCCCCATCCCCCAAAGGCTAGCAACGCCCTTGTGGCACCACTGGTGTTGTGGGTAATCGAGTACCATCAGGCAATAGCGATAGAAAGGCGTCTGCTCGTTTGCCTACTATTAAATAAAAAAAAATAGTAACGTGACTTAATTAATTAAATCATCAAGAACTTTTTTTTTCTTTTTAACAACGCCATCTAGTCCCAAGCTAAGCAGAGCTTATGTTATGGGTACTAGATAACTGATATTAATACTTAAATACTTTTTTTTGTAAATACATACATATTATACATAGAAAACACCCAAACTCCGAAACGAATATTTGCAGATCATACAAACATTTGGTCCGACCCGGGAATCGAACCCGAGACCTCAAGCTTAGCAGTCGCATACGCTACCACTACGTCACCGAGGCAGTCAAAAGTAAAAAAAAAGTTATTAATATTATACAATCTTAATTTTCGTTAACAGATTTAATAGGTAGGTACTTAAAGAATTTCATTATATTTATTTCAGAAACGCCTTCATATCTGTGGAGAAGGCTTATATAGAAAATTATGATGGATTGATAGCTGAAAGGACTAGTTTACAATACCAGCTTCAAATGCACAATGAAACACAGGTACTATTCTCTTTTTAACCGACTTCAAAAAAGGAGGAGGTTCTCAATTCGACTGTTTTTTGAAGTGAAAACTTCTTTAGCGGCGCTGTGTACTTTTTTGGAATGGGTAAAAATGTATAAACTCGCGTCAGGTCACGTGACCTGATCGAAAATTCGTAAGACGGATGGAGAGAGGACAGGCGGCGCAGGGCGCTTGCGCGAATGTTCGTGTGTGTATGTAATATAAATTGTCATGTTTGTGTACGATAGCGCAATAAATGAATATTGTATTCAACCACATAAATAATAGTACTTTTATACTGATAATGAAAGCAATTCGTACAAAATTATTCTCTAACCATTCCAAAATATCAAAAATGCACAACGTTAATATTCAAGTTTTCACTTCTGCCGGCACTCCCGGAGTGCAACCCGTCGATTTTTTTTTACATTTGTTGTTTAGAAGTTCCTAAAACATTACGCTTATTATGTAGAGTCCCAATCACACGATCTTGGCACGCCTGAAGGAGATAGACATGGTCCTGTCAGGAGGAGCTGGAGTGGTTTTGGCGCTGGTACGTGCTGGCCGAGAGGGCAGGGGAGGGGCATTGTTCGTGGCCCACGTGGGCGATACACGAGCTCTACTGGGCCGGACGGACGATAATAGTGTTCTTCGAGTCGTCCAGCTCACCGTGGACCACAGTCTCCATAATGAAGATGAGCTGCTACGTCTCTCGCAGCTTGGGCTTGATGTTAACAAGCTAAGGAATTGTTAGTATCTGATTTTATTAGGGGAAGGGGATGGGACGAGGGGTTGGGGTATGGACCTTCGGTACCCTCACTCACTCGGTAAAACACAGCGCAAGCGCTATTTCACACTGGTTTTCTGTGTGATAAACGGTTGGCTAATGAAGTAAGGTATTCTTAGGAATGCTATTACAAGCTTACGACCTGACAATTTTTTTTTTTTTTTTAAAAGACAACTCCCACATTAGGAATAAACATCCTGTGTCGTGGGGGACTTTACAAACATACATGAAACGGACACAAAGAACATCCAGACTCGGGACAACAATTCGTGGATCACACAAAGTGTTGTAGGTACCGCGTGGGATTTGAACCCACGACACTTGGCGCAGTAGCAAGCGGCATGGCGACCGCTGACACCACTCGGCCAACCGTGCAGTCATTAAGTCAGTAATTAATTAATAGACGAACGAAAATAATAATAATATTGATTCTAAGGTATGTCATAAGTTCACTTGTAATTTCAAATAATCATACAAAACAAACATGTGTATAAACCAATTAACAATTCTTGCCGTGGGAGAGCCCGGCTCGACCGGAGTGATACCACGGCCTCACAGAAAACCGGTATGAAACAGCGCCTTCGCTGTGTTTCACCGAGTGAGTGAGGATACCTTCCCCCATCCCCCTCTCCATCCTCCAAAGGCCGGCAACGCACTTGTGACGCCTCTGGTGTTGCAAGTGTCCATGGGCGGCGGTAATCGCTTACCATCAGGCGATACGTCCGCTCGTTTGCCCACTATTGCATAAAAAAAAACATATTATTAAAAAAAATACATATTCAGCTTAAAATTACTTTTAACCTTATGCCTTTGACTGCACGATTGGCCGATTGGTTTAAGCGGTCGCCTCTCCACTTGCTACTGCGCCAAGTCTTGTGGGTTCAAATCCCACATGGGACAATACTTTGTGTGATCCACAAATTGTTGTTCGAGTCTGGGTGTTCTTTGTGTCCGTTTCATGAATGTTTGTTAAGTCCCCTGCGACACAGAATGTATATTCTTAACGAGTTGTCTTTTTTAACCGACTTCAAAAAAGGAGGAGGTTCTCTATTCGACTGTTTTTTTTTATGTTTGTTACCTCATAACTTTCGACTGAGTGAAACCACTTTATTTCGGTCGTTTTAATTATTTTTTAAAGAGATAAAAAAATCATACTAAAAAATATTTTAATGGTTTCACAGCTCAATATCTTGGCAATCAGACTGGTACTCGATGCTTGGGCAATTATCTGGTGAAGGGTCTGTACAAAGCGTTTCCAAACATCAGCGCAGCCAGCTCTGAGCCCGTCATCGCAGCCCCTGAAATACACGGACCCATCATGTTGGATGAATCTTGCAGGTAGGTGCTTCTTCTTACAGCGCTCATAATCCAGCTGCGCTCGGTGATTAGAAACAATCACTGAAGGTAAGCAACGACGGCGCGGTCAGTACCTGGATGGGTGAGTGCTGGTGGCCACGATGCCGTGAGCGTCTCCGTGAGGTTCCAGTTGTTATCATAGGATAACAGTCGTAAAGCTAAGTTGGAAGCCTTTGGGCGGCTTAAAAACATCCAACGGCAAGATTACGTAGCCACAACGTTGTCTTGCCAGTTCCCAACCCGCACTTGGTCAGCGTGGGGACGTATGGCCTTAACCCTCCCCTGAGAACAGACCCGAGCCCAGTGGTGGGATGTTATGGGTTGTTGATGACGAATAATCTTTCAAATATCTAATTGTGTCAATCAATAACTGAAAAAACGGGTATACATTCAATGGCCTGCCTTTGAACTATATACTTTACCTCACTGGGTAAATTTTCCACATGCCTAGCTATTTATTGCTATAACAACCAACAATAAAATAAATAGCGTGACTCAAAAGTGATTCACATAACACCATACAATAATATATTCCATCAAAAAACTTAAAATGGCCACCAATAAAGCCAACCGAACGACCATAATTATAAAAATTAACATTTTATTGATCAATTATTTAGTAAAGTCCCCAACCCGCACTTGCCCAGCGTGGGGACGTATGGTCTTAACCCTCCTCTGAGTGGAGTCCAGAGCCCAGCAGTGGAACTTTATGGGTTGTTGATAATAATACATGGCGGCTTTTACTTGTCGGCTACATTCATGAGCACAGATAACAAAAGCATTATGTAATCGATTAAATATTTTTTAAACCAGTATTATAAAAGAATATTTCTTTTCTAAATAAAAGTTGCAATAAATAATGAGTCTAAGTGAAATATTAGATTTAGATTGCCTCGGTGACGCAGTGGTAGTGTATGCAACTGCTGAGTCTGAAATCTCAGGTTTGATTCCCGAATCGGACCCAATGTTTGTATGAACGGCTAATTTTTTTTTCGAAATTACGATATTTTCTATATATAATATTTGTTCTATGTGTAGTATGTATTCTAAAAAAAGTATTTATATCAGTTGTCGAGTACTCCTAGTAAAAGCTTTGCTTAATTTGAGTCTAGATGGCGTTGTGTATCAGATGTCCGATATATTTAAGATGAAAAATAAATTTCAGCGCAGAAAATTATATAATTGACTTGCAGATTTTAATCCATGTTTTTTTATATTGTTTTCAGATTCCTCGTACTAGTCAGTTCTGGGGTATACAAACGCATCCAAGAATCCAAAGGCAGTTACGAACAAACAAACAAAATGCTCTCACAGATCATCGTTGAGAATTTCAGAAAACATACCAACTTCAAACAAGTCAGTCAATTCGTTCTAGAAGAAATCGAAGAGGAATTTGTATCTTATTGTGTCAAGAATAACTTAACACCCAAACCTAACACACATATGTCGTTATTAATACGAAATTTCAACTTTTTACCAACTGAAGATGACGAGGACCCACCAAGTCAAAGTGTTACGAAAAATGCTTCAGTCCGATTCAATCCGATTGTTCAATCCAAATCGAATACTTTACTGAATGAGATCGATTCAGAGATTTACTCCTCAGGAACGAATGAGATTGAAACGAATGATTCGAACATAGACACGAATCGTTCTATGGAATCTAGTTCGGATACCGATCCTGTTGCGAGACAATTCGACAGGAATAGAAAAATCAAAGGTTATGTTGATTTTACTTGTTATTTCGAGAATGTGGCTAAAGCGAGGCAGAATGGCACGTTACCTGATTTTATTGATTGATTTACTGTTTATTTGGATTATCAAGATATTTGTATGACGTCACAAAAAGTGTTTGGTACCGTAATGACGTTAGATGGTACATATGCTCCCATCGTGTTAAAAATACTATAAATAAGATTCTCTTCAACCCTGAATACTACATTAGGCGCATGAGGGTAATTTTTTTACGGATGAACGTCACGAAGATGAGCAACGATTCAGATACGGAGTGTCACCTCCACTATACTTCCAGTGGGTATCGTAAGAGAGTTGTAGAAGAAGAGAGAAGTCGAGAGAGAGAGCGTAAGAGTCACGTTGTTGCTCACGGTGAACTCCGAAACTATATAACATATTGTATGTTTATTTTTTAAATATGTGTTTTGTTGGTGTGCCTAAGAAAGGAAAGCATCGTCGTTAACATCATGTTTAGTCCAATAGGAGCCGAGTATGATTTAAAAGAGACGCAGAAAAAGTTGCGTCAATGGGGGTCAACTGGTATATATATTTGTATTATAAAAAGCCTATTTTAATTTACTTTAAAAAAACTGTCATTACTTTTTTTACGTTTAAATTGGATGAATTTTCATATTAAATTTGAATAGAGGCCTTATATAAATAATAATAACACATGGTTTAAATAAAATATAAAATCTTAAAATGTCTTTAGAGATTAAATGTCTAAATATATAAAAGTCTCGTGTCACGGTGTTTGTTACCAAACTCCTATGAAAAGGCTGGACCAATTTATATGAAATTTTGTATGCATATCGGGTAGGCCTTAGAATCGACCAACATTTATTTTTAATACCCCTAAATGATAAATATATGGCAAAACAACAGTTCCCAGTTCAGCTAATATTATTCATACTTATGTATTATAAATGCGAAAGGAACTCTGTCTATCTGTGTGTTTGTCCTGCTTTCACTGCCAAACTGCTTCACCGATTTCAATGAGATTTGGCATGGAGATACCTTGATTCTTGAGGAAGGACATAGGCTACTCTTTGGTGCTATAACCGACAATCACGCGGGCGGTACCGCGCGTAAAAGCAAGTGTAGGTACATAATAGGCACATATAGGTACTTATAAAACATAAGGTATCATATTAATTAGAACTAAAAATTAAATTAATTATACATAATTAAAATAAAAGGACAAAGAAATTAAATTGTAACTTGCGGTGACGACACGATACGATGTCTACTGTACGTATGGCCTAGTGGTTGAAGCGGTCGCCACGCCGTTTCGCTAAGTGTTGTGGGTTCAAATACGACATAGAACAACTTTGTGTGACCCACAAATTGTTTTTTTTTTTTTTTTTTATTGAATAGTGGGCAAACGAGCAGACGTATCACCTGATGGTAAGCGATTACCGCAGCCCATGGACACCCGCAACACCTAAGGCGTCACAAGTGCGTTGCCGACCTTTGGGGGATGGGGGGAAGGGTTGGGGTATGGGTCTCCGGTATCCTCACTCGGTGAAACACAGCGCAAACGCTATTTCACACCGGTTTTCTGTGAGGCCGTGGTATCACTCCGGTCGAGCCTCCGTGTTCTTTGTGTTCGTTTCATTATTTTTGTAAAGTCCCCCGCGACACAGGATATGTTCCTAGTGCAGGAGTTGTCCTAGGTGAGGCTTATGTCCAACAGTGGGCGTCTTTCAGCTGAGATGATGCAATGTGTAACAAAAATCGCGAATGGTGATTAAAACCGTTTTATTTTCAGTTATAATGTTATATAAGAGTTACCTATTTATGAAATGTTTGTATTGTATGATTTGGATTGTAAAATAAATTGTTAATTAATAAATTATATCGTATATTTTTAATTGGAAAAACTATTCTGAATGATGAAATAGATAGAAGTACCTGCAGATATTTGGAATTTAACCAAAATACTTATCGTAATCAAAGCATCTTTGAAAAAAACATTGCTTCAGTTGACTGCCTCGTTGGCGCAGCGGTAGCGTATGCGACTGCTGTATTTGAGGTTTCGGGTTCGATTCCCTGGTCGGAACAGCTCTTTGTATGACCTGCAAATATTTGTTTCGGAGTTTGGGTGTTTCCTATGTCTAATATGTATGTATTTACAAAAAAACACTATATTATATAATAAATAATAATAATAAATATTTTAGACATTTAACACACAACGCCATCTAGTCCCAAGCTAAGCAGAGCTTCTGTTATGGGTACTAGACAACTGATATAAATACATATATACTTTTTTTGTAAATACATACATATTATACATAGAAAACACCCAAACTCCGAAACTAACATTTGTAGATCATACAAACACTTGGTCCGACCCAGGATTTGAACCCGAGACCTCAAGCTTAGCAGTCGCATACGCTACCACTACGCCACCGGGACAGTATGTATTTATATTAGTTGTCTAGTACCCATAACACAAGTTTTGATGGCGTTGTGTGTTAGACTAGGTCCGAAATATATTTATTTAAATATATAAACAAAAAATTATGAAGACACGAACAAAATACCTACTCAGTGCTTAGTGTATTAATATGTTGTCAAGCTTTTTTAAAACAAAAATTCTATAGACAAAGTCAACTAGACCATTATTACAAATCTGTTGACACTCATTTACTAGTAGTTTAGGCATTTGACTGCCTCGGTGGCGTAGTGGTAGCGTATGCGACTGCTAAGCTCGAGGTCTCGGGTTCGATTCCCAGATCGGACCAAATGTTTGTATGATCTGCAAATGTTTGTTTCGGAGTTTGGGTGTTTTCTATGTATAATATGTATGTATTTACAAAAAAAAGTATATATGTATTTATATCAGTTGTCTAGTACCCATAACACAAGCTCTGCTTAGCTTGGGACTAGATGGCGTTGTGTGTTAGATGTCCGGCATATTTATTTATTTATTATTATTATTTCGATTAACATACATAGACGGCGAAGAAAACTGAATAGCCGTATCCTTTTGTTTCGAAGTAGTCAAATTTTAACAAAATCTATATTAATATTATAAAGCTAGTTTTTTTGTTTGAACGCGCTAATCTAAGAAAACGCTGGTCCGATTTAAACAATTCTTTCAGTGTTGGATAGTCCATTTATCGAGGAAGGCTACAGGCTATATATCATCACGCTAAGACCAATAGGAGCGGAGTTCCGGTATCCTCACTCGGTGAAAACAACGCAAGCGCATTTTCACACCGGTTTTCTGTGAGGCTGTGGTATCACTCCGGTCGAGCCGAAGAATTCATGCCGAAGCGTGGCTCTTCCACGATTCCCGTGGAGCTCGGTATTTTTAATGTGTCACCATTGATTACGCAAATGTTATTAAAATGTAATAAAAGTAAATACAGTATATAAGACTATTTATTAGTAAATGTATTGAAATGAAGAAATACACATTATTGATAGTATTATTATGATAATTAAATGGGTTTGTAGTCCAACTTGCTCTCCAGTTTCTTATTATCAGCTACTTTGCGCACTGCTTTCATTAGATCCTCCTGAAAATACAAATAAAACTTCAATTTATGAACTTAAGTATGTGGCATCATATCTCCTAAACGAATGGACCGATAAGTATGCGGTATACTTTATGGAAACCATTTTTTTTTTTAAAAGAACGCACTAGGAATAATTCCAGTGTCGCGGGAGACTTTACAAACATACATGGAACGGACACAAAGAACACCCTGACTTAGAACAACAATTTGTGGATCACACAAAGTGTTATTCCATGTGGGATTTGAACCCACAACACTTTGGCAAAGTAGGGAACGGCGTGGTGACCGCTTAACCACTAAGCCAAACGTGCAGTCTGCAGTGCATTTTTTGTGTTTAGATGTTTCGATATTTCTTTTTTTGGAACAAAGTTCCTTATCGCGCGTTGCAAAAGGGGTCTAGACGGAAAAAAATAAGACGAAAAGTTGTAACGACACTTTTTGCTATAGTAAGCTATTGTAAGCCGTGCGACGTGCGCATGTTTTTCTGTCTGTCTCTCTCTCTCTCTCTCTTATAGAAAGCAAGCCAGATGTTTTCGTTTCGTCTTTCTATTTCGAACTTCGTTCCATCCCGGTGTCCCTTGACACCTCTCAAGTTGTTATTCTTTATTTGTTGAGTTTACATAAACGCTTATTTTTGGTTATGTTAAAGAATTAAGGCTACCATAACTTACAACGCTATTTAATTATATTTATAATTGAATTAGTTGCCCACGGGTCTCATAAAATCATTTTTATTGACGAGCTCTCATAAAAACATTCGTAACAGTATTTTAAACCGACTACAAAAAGGAGGAGTTACTCAATTCGGCTGTTTTCTTTTTTTTTTTTTTATTGAAAAGGGGGGCAAACGAGCAGACGCATCACTTGATGGTAAGCGATTACCGCCGCCCATAGACACCCGCAACACCAAAAGCGTCACAAGTGCGTTGCCGACCTTTGGGGGATGGGGGGAGGGGTTGAGGTATGGGCCTCCGGTATCCTCACTCACTTGGTGAAACACAGCGCAAGCTCTATTTCACACCGGTTTTCTGTGAATACACCGGTTGCTGTATTTTTTTTATGTTTGTTACCTCAGAACTTTCGACTGGGTGAACCGATTTTGATAATTTTTTGAAAGCTGTTACTTCCCGTGTGGTTCCATTTCAATTTCTTCTGAGTTCTTAAAGTCGATTTTTTTGAGTAACAATTATTTCATACCTGAATAATATATTCCCTCTCAGCCCGTATAGCGAAGAGTCCAGCCTCAGTGCACACATTCCTCAGATCAGCTCCGTTGAAGGTGTCGGAGAGCTTCACCACAGCCTCGTAGTCCATCTCGCCGTGCTTCGCTATCGGAGCTGCATGGATCTTTAGGATTTCCAATCTGTAATAGATAAATAGAAATTGAGAATTGAAACTCATAATTTGTGTTGAATATTATGGGTTTCAATCTAAAATAATTTTGAAGTGAAAAAGTGCAACGGAAAAAACGACAGGTAAGAGACACAAATACAAAAAGTCGCCTATAATTAGTGAGCTAGAGCGAGAGAGCAAATGTCGGTCTCATTCTTTTGTCGATTTACTGAAGTTTCACTTCTGTCGTGTGTGAATCGCACACACACCTTTTTTTTTAATAATATTAATTAATTTCAACACATTAGTTTACATATCACTTATACTATTTACAAATTGACTAATTGTTTGAAAAAAATAATTGTGATATATTGAACGTTGACAGCTGTATGTATTGTATGACAGCTATTCAACTTGGAAGAACACAACTAAATAAAAATGGGACAACACTTTGTGTATTCCCCTTGTTGTTCTGGGTCTGGGTGTTCCTTGTGCATGTTTCATGTATGTTTGTAAACATTCCTATGACACAGCCAATATTTTTAGTGTAGGAATTGACTTCTTATACGAAAAAATTCATAATAGCAAGATTCCAACCAGTGATAGGCGACGTTTCTATCGCTGCACAATATATAAATAGTTAAAACTATGTGAAAGTGAATGTGAGTTTATTCATTACACACTTTAACTATTTTACTATGGACTTAGTTTTTTTTAATGAATAAGGACAGCTCCTTACATACACATACAAACTGACACATAGAACACCCAGACTCAGAACAACAATTTGTGGATCACACTAAGTGTTGTCCCATTCCCATGTAGGGTTTGAACAGACAACACTCCAGAAGAAGCGGCGTGGCAGCATAATATGGGTCGTATAGAGTATGGTGACCACTAACCTTGGATTCTGTTCATGCTTTCCATCAGGCGGAGAGGCAGGGTCATAATAAAAGAGTTACAGAAGAGTCTTAGTAATAAAATTCCTTCTCACCTAGCCTGTTCATTCGGCAATGGAATCTCGATCTTCCTGTCCAGTCTACCAGGTCTCAGAAGAGCGGGGTCCAGCGTATCAGGCCTGTTGGTCGCCATGATAATCTTCACTTGTCCCAGTGAATCGAACCCGTCCATCTGGTTCAGCAGCTCCATCAAGGTTCTCTGGATCTCTCTGTCAGCTGATGTACCCTCTGAGAATCGACGGCCACCTGGGAACAAGAGGGGGAATTTATACAGTAAGGTAAATTTCTAAGACGAGAAGTACAATCTTTTAACTGCTTCGGTGGCGCAGTGGTAGTGAATGCGACTACTGTGCTTGAGGTCTCGGGTTCAAATCCTGAGTCGGACCAAGTGTTTGTGTGATCTACAAATATTTGTTTCGGAGTTTGGGTGTTTTCTATGTATCATATGTATGTATTCACAAAAAAAAGTATATATGTATTCATATCAGTTGTCTAGTACCCATAACAGAAGCTCTGCTTAGCTTGGGACTAGATGGCGTTGTGTGTTAGATGTCCAAAAATATTTATTTATTTATTTATTTTATATAGGTGTCTCAAAAATATTTTTTCTTTGAGCATGTGGCAATTCTGAAATATTGCAGTTATAACATATTTATTACGATTACTGATAATCATAAAGCATCAAGACCAAGTTATCAATTAATCTTTCGGATGCGCGAACGGGTACTTCCGGTTCCATGCACCGTGCGGCGAAATTGCAAAATTTTGCAGCACGGTGCATGGTGTACGAAAATGATCAAATCTTTTCAAAAACAATGCTCGGTGGTTATAAAAGTGATTATTTTTCAAAAGATGGATAACAAGCGTACATGGTTATGCCATATTTTATTACTAAACTAATGTTATCGCTTTATTATTTACTCACAATTGAGCCAAGTATTAATTTACGCACCTATTGTGTTAATAAACATGATTTTAATATTTAATGTGGTTTATTATTCATTTTACTTATTATCCTCATAAAGTTCGATAACTAAGCTATCTACTGATATAAAAAACACTATAACTGCAGTAAAAATTCATTGAGAAACATATTTGTAAAAATCACATTTCGCTGTCGAGATATTCGCCATTTTGTCACTTTACAATCAAACTATTATTTGCGCCGAACACCAAATTACGTAGTATTTATATGAAGAAATAGTGTTTTTTAGTTAAATAATTTATTTTTTTAGTTAACTAGTGCAAAAGACAGGAACAATACATAAAAAAAACAACCTATTTATCAAGTTATTTAAAAAAAGGACTCGTTTGCTAGACCAGTTTTCATTTATTATTTTTAAGTTCTGAGAATTCTCTAAACTCTATGAAAATGACTGAATGCTAAAGAGAACAAACTGATCGTTCCATTATGTGACACACAAAGTCTATGGTCAATACAAAATAATTTAGTAAAACATAAACAAAGATCAGTTTACGTCTTGTTCATTGTCCGTCACTACTGTGTATGTGTGGGTGTTAATAGTTCCGGGACTTCCCGCTAGGCTGCGTGCAAACACGAATCAACGGCGATATACAATTTTAAGTGGCGTGCTATTGGAGAGGCCTATGTCCAGCAGTGGACTACGATACGCTGATGATGATGTAGAACAGTAATGGCGTGGGAGCCCTTTGTATGTGTGCGTCTAATTTCGCTCGTCAGGCAAAAAATTAGTGTTTATTTAAATATTTAGCTTTTCTAACACATTTTTGTTGCTATTCTATATTCTATATAAGATTCTCATCGCAATTATATCATTTTATCAATAAAAACATAAGAATAAATGCGTAAAAACCTTCAAATGAGTAAGCCCTTTTCAATAGGTAATAGACTCGGTAACTTTTTGAGTAACACTATTCAAAATTACGCATGATTTATGCCTCAATTCGTATTGATAGTGGTTCCTAAAATAAGTATAATAAGTAAAATATAATAACAAACTACCTTCAAAACCACCTTATCGGCAAAAAATCAGTTTTAAGAGGCACTTGACAGATCGCGTTGCGTCATCGTCAACTTTGAAATTGGAACTCGTTTTTTTTACGGCTCTTGAAGCGCACTTGACAAACGAATGTTTTAAAATGTTGTTCGTATAAAGCAAATGCATAACAAACCTTTCTAGACTTCATTATAATAACTTTAATACCCAAAATTAATTAAATGCAAGTTAACTGCGGTTATCGCGGATCCGCGATGCCGCACCGACGGGACAATCGTGGATCCGCGATGCCGCACCCCAGAGGTTAATCTTCATTTAACGATTATACGCGTGAAGCACTTAATCTAGTAATCAGACGCCAAAAATGCCTTACATCATTGAAAAAGGGCTGATACTCTTACACTGCTTGACCGATATTAACCAAACAAAGCGGAAAACCACCGCAAGGAAACTGGCTTTCAAATGAAAGAACTGCATCGCCACATTCAGACAGATACACACACAGACAGACATCGACGACAACACGGAACATATAACACACGGAATATATAAATACTAGCTGACCCACGCAACCTCGTTTGCGTCTTATATTGCCTGAAGCGTGAAAATTTTCCCCCGTTTTTTAAACATTCTTCATTGGTGCTCCGCTCCTATTAGTAATATTTTAATTTTGCCATAACTTCAAAACCAAACGTCCAATTTTTATCATTCAAAGACCAAATATTATCTATATAAACTGTAGTTATAGTCGTTCCAATAGTTTATTTAACTTTTGACAGCTCTAATACTTAATCAAATAGTGATACCCTGACCCGTTACCTATTCGATTTCTTTCATCGATCGATTTTATGCATTAAGAAGTTTTAATCGATTTAACAAACTCATTATTTTATAGATAATTTCGTACTTCATATTTCTATGTGTTTCAATGTGCGACCTCCTTTGTCAAAATAAAGAAGAAATGGATTAAAAGAATGTTGTTCAAATATGACGGTTCTATGTCATGAAAAAATATATAATAAAAGGAACTGAATTTTCAAAATGTATTATTGTATTGTGTTGTAATTCAGTGGTTAATATTGTATTTGTTAAACTATTGATGATCTTTATTAAATCTCTCTATGTCTATTTTAAAATAATCTACAGTATTTCAATGAGTAACCTTCAATATAGTTGAGTATTTATATTCCTCCGTATTGATTTATTTGTGAATTCTCACGTTTGGTTGAGTTGAGCGTATCGTTCCTGCCTTCGTTACTGTCAAAATGCCAAAAAAGAAAGTACTTAAAGGACAAACAACTGTCAAGTGATGATGATTCCTGGTCATACGAAGAAGACGATTCTTTATAATTAAAATTAGTATTACAGTACCTCTTTTGGTTGTTTTATTTTTAATCCGTAAATTACTACGAATTTCAACATTTTGTACCTGTTCATTACAAGTAGGTACCGCAGGTAGTTTTTATTTGAACCAACTATAGTAAGTCTAAACAATTATTTTAGATTCATTAATTTGCGGCGAATACATTCGATCCCATTACTAGGTATGAGTACGATGGAACTGTTTTCATTACGCAAATTATTTATGCATTGAAACAGAGACATTTAGGGCATTTTAATGCAAAATAATAAAGCTTTTTACGTGATTTGATATAAAATATAATCACAATAATTTTATTGTATGTTTTATTAATATAATCGATAATCGATTTATTTCAAAACCGTTTTTATAGTCTGTGGTCATTAATTACGAATGACACATCCCTAAGTAGGCGGAGCCCGCCCATAAAGTACAGTATTATCTGTAGTACATTGTATCAAAAATTATTACAAAACTTTATGTGCGTGATCTGTCAAAAGTTAAATAAAGTATTGGAACGACTATAGTGATGAAATAATTTATTTTGATAAGGATTGATAGCATGAGTAAAATAAACGCGTTTAAATGTAGTCCAAACAAAATTTAAGATTTTTAAATAAAAGAATGGTTGTTGTGCCTCACTCGACATAGATAGGTAAAGTGTGTCGCGGACTTTTTTGTAGATATTTATAAGATCTACGATTAATTAGAACATTTTATGGTTCTATCTTTTACCGTTTAGGCAACGTACGCAAAATAAGTAACTTATCTGGTTGATTTTTTTCACTTTGGGTCCGAAAAACCCAAATATCTTACGGAAACCTATTCTTTCCAAAATAAAATATAGCCTATGTTACTCGTGGGTAATGTAGCTTTCGAATGGTGAAAGAATTTTTAAAATCGGTCCAGTAGTTTTTGAGCCTATTCATTACAAACAAACATACAAACAAAGTTTTCCTCTTTGTAATATTAGTGTAGATAACCGATTTTTTTTAAATGTGTGTTTTGCTGCAGAAGATGTCCATTTATCATATAGGAAGGCTATAATGCATTACTCTATGATCAAAAGGAACAGAGCAATAATTATAACAACATTTGAAACTTCGTATTGCTTTTGCTTAATCTTTCGGATGCGCGAACGGGTACTTCCGGTTACATGCACCATGCGGCGAAATTGCAAAATTTTGTAGCACGGTGCATGGTGTACGAAAATGATCAAATCTTTTCAAAAACAATGCTCGGTGGTTATAAAAGTGATTATTTTTCAAAAGATGGATAACAAGCGTACATGGTTATGCCATATTTTATTACTAAACTAATGTTATCGCTTTATTATTTACTCACAATTGAGCCAAGTATTAATTTACGCACCTATTGTGTTAATAAACATGATTTTAATATTTAATGTGGTTTATTATTCATTTTACTTATTATCCTCATAAAGTTCGATAACTAAGCTATCTACTGATATAAAAAACACTATAACTGCAGTAAAAATTCATTGAGAAACATATTTGTAAAAATCACATTTCGCTGTCGAGATATTCGCCATTTTGTCACTTTACAATCAAACTATTATTTGCGCCGAACACCAAATTACGTAGTATTTATATGAAGAAATAGTGTTTTTTAGTTAAATAATTTATTTTTTTAGTTAACTAGTGCAAAAGACAGGAACAATACATAAAAAACAACCTATTTATCAAGTTATTTAAAAAAAGGACTCGTTTGCTAGACCAGTTTTCATTTATTATTTTTAAGTTCTGAGAATTCTCTAAACTCTATGAAAATGACTGAATGCTAAAGAGAACAAACTGATCGTTCCATTATGTGACACACAAAGTCTATGGTCAATACAAAATAATTTAGTAAAACATAAACAAAGATCAGTTTACGTCTTGTTCATTGTCCGTCACTACTGTGTATGTGTGGGTGTTAATAGTTCCGGGACTTCCCGCTAGGCTGCGTGCAAACACGAATCAACGGCGATATACAATTTTAAGTGGCGTGCTATTGGAGAGGCCTATGTCCAGCAGTGGACTACGATACGCTGATGATGATGTAGAACAGTAATGGCGTGGGAGCCCTTTGTATGTGTGCGTCTAATTTCGCTCGTCAGGCAAAAAATTAGTGTTTATTTAAATATTTAGCTTTTCTAACACATTTTTGTTGCTATTCTATATTCTATATAAGATTCTCATCGCAATTATATCATTTTATCAATAAAAACATAAGAATAAATGCGTAAAAACCTTCAAATGAGTAAGCCCTTTTCAATAGGTAATAGACTCGGTAACTTTTTGAGTAACACTATTCAAAATTACGCATGATTTATGCCTCAATTCGTATTGATAGTGGTTCCTAAAATAAGTATAATAAGTAAAATATAATAACAAACTACCTTCAAAACCACCTTATCGGCAAAAAATCAGTTTTAAGAGGCACTTGACAGATCGCGTTGCGTCATCGTCAACTTTGAAATTGGAACTCGTTTTTTTTACGGCTCTTGAAGCGCACTTGACAAACGAATGTTTTAAAATGTTGTTCGTATAAAGCAAATGCATAACAAACCTTTCTAGACTTCATTATAATAACTTTAATACCCAAAATTAATTAAATGCAAGTTAACTGCGGTTATCGCGGATCCGCGATGCCGCACCGACGGGACAATCGTGGATCCGCGATGCCGCACCCCAGAGGTTAATCTTCATTTAACGATTATACGCGTGAAGCACTTAATCTAGTAATCAGACGCCAAAAATGCCTTACATCATTGAAAAAGGGCTGATACTCTTACACTGCTTGACCGATATTAACCAAACAAAGCGGAAAACCACCGCAAGGAAACTGGCTTTCAAATGAAAGAACTGCATCGCCACATTCAGACAGATACACACACAGACAGACATCGAAGACAACACGGAACATATAACACACGGAATATATAAATACTAGCTGACCCACGCAACCTCGTTTGCGTCTTATATTGCCTGAAGCGTGAAAATTTTCCCCCGTTTTTTAAACATTCTTCATTGGTGCTCCGCTCCTATTAGTAATATTTTAATTTTGCCATAACTTCAAAACCAAACGTCCAATTTTTATCATTCAAAGACCAAATATTATCTATATAAACTGTAGTTATAGTCGTTCCAATAGTTTATTTAACTTTTGACAGCTCTAATACTTAATCAAATTGTGATACCCTGACCCGTTACCTATTCGATTTCTTTCATCGATCGATTTTATGCATTAAGAAGTTTTAATCGATTTAACAAACTCATTATTTTATAGATAATTTCGTACTTCATATTTCTATGTGTTTCAATGTGCGACCTCCTTTGTCAAAATAAAGAAGAAATGGATTAAAAGAATGTTGTTCAAATATGACGGTTCTATGTCATGAAAAAATATATAATAAAAGGAACTGAATTTTCAAAATGTATTATTGTATTGTGTTGTAATTCAGTGGTTAATATTGTATTTGTTAAACTATTGATGATCTTTATTAAATCTCTCTATGTCTATTTTAAAATAATCTACAGTATTTCAATGAGTAACCTTCAATATAGTTGAGTATTTATATTCCTCCGTATTGATTTATTTGTGAATTCTCACGTTTGGTTGAGTTGAGCGTATCGTTCCTGCCTTCGTTACTTGCAAAATGCCAAAAAAGAAAGTACTTAAAGGACAAACAACTGTCAAGTGATGATGATTCCTGGTCATACGAAGAAGACGATTCTTTATAATTAAAATTAGTATTACAGTACCTCTTTTGGTTGTTTTATTTTTAATCCGTAAATTACTACGAATTTCAACATTTTGTACCTGTTCATTACAAGTAGGTACCGCAGGTAGTTTTTATTTGAACCAACTATAGTAAGTCTAAACAATTATTTTAGATTCATTAATTTGCGGCGAATACATTCGATCCCATTACTAGGTATGAGTACGATGGAACTGTTTTCATTACGCAAATTATTTATGCATTGAAACAGAGACATTTAGGGCATTTTAATGCAAAATAATAAAGCTTTTTACGTGATTTGATATAAAATATAATCACAATAATTTTATTGTATGTTTTATTAATATAATCGATAATCGATTTATTTCAAAACCGTTTTTATAGTCTGTGGTCATTAATTACGAATGACACATCCCTAAGTAGGCGGAGCCCGCCCATAAAGTACAGTATTATCTGTAGTACATTGTATCAAAAATTATTACAAAACTTTATGTGCGTGATCTGTCAAAAGTTAAATAAAGTATTGGAACGACTATAGTGATGAAATAATTTATTTTGATAAGGATTGATAGCATGAGTAAAATAAACGCGTTTAAATGTAGTCCAAACAAAATTTAAGATTTTTAAATAAAAGAATGGTTGTTGTGCCTCACTCGACATAGATAGGTAAAGTGTGTCGCGGACTTTTTTGTAGATATTTATAAGATCTACGATTAATTAGAACATTTTATGGTTCTATCTTTTACCGTTTAGGCAACGTACGCAAAATAAGTAACTTATCTGGTTGATTTTTTTCACTTTGGGTCCGAAAAACCCAAATATCTTACGGAAACCTATTCTTTCCAAAATAAAATATAGCCTATGTTACTCGTGGGTAATGTAGCTTTCGAATGGTGAAAGAATTTTTAAAATCGGTCCAGTAGTTTTTGAGCCTATTCATTACAAACAAACATACAAACAAAGTTTTCCTCTTTGTAATATTAGTGTAGATAACCGATTTTTTTTAAATGTGTGTTTTGCTGCAGAAGATGTCCATTTATCATATAGGAAGGCTATAATGCATTACTCTATGATCAAAAGGAACAGAGCAATAATTATAACAACATTTGAAACTTCGTATTGCTTTTGCTTAATCTTTCGGATGCGCGAACGGGTACTTCCGGTTACATGCACCATGCGGCGAAATTGCAAAATTTTGCAGCACGGTGCATGGTGTACGAAAATGATCAAATCTTTTCAAAAACAATGCTCGGTGGTTATAAAAGTGATTATTTTTCAAAAGATGGATAACAAGCGTACATGGTTATGCCATATTTTATTACTAAACTAATGTTATCGCTTTATTATTTACTCACAATTGAGCCAAGTATTAATTTACGCACCTATTGTGTTAATAAACATGATTTTAATATTTAATGTGGTTTATTATTCATTTTACTTATTATCCTCATAAAGTTCGATAACTAAGCTATCTACTGATATAAAAAACACTATAACTGCAGTAAAAATTCATTGAGAAACATATTTGTAAAAATCACATTTCGCTGTCGAGATATTCGCCATTTTGTCACTTTACAATCAAACTATTATTTGCGCCGAACACCAAATTACGTAGTATTTATATGAAGAAATAGTGTTTTTTAGTTAAATAATTTATTTTTTTAGTTAACTAGTGCAAAAGACAGGAACAATACATAAAAAAAACAACCTATTTATCAAGTTATTTAAAAAAAGGACTCGTTTGCTAGACCAGTTTTCATTTATTATTTTTAAGTTCTGAGAATTCTCTAAACTCTATGAAAATGACTGAATGCTAAAGAGAACAAACTGATCGTTCCATTATGTGACACACAAAGTCTATGGTCAATACAAAATAATTTAGTAAAACATAAACAAAGATCAGTTTACGTCTTGTTCATTGTCCGTCACTACTGTGTATGTGTGGGTGTTAATAGTTCCGGGACTTCCCGCTAGGCTGCGTGCAAACACGAATCAACGGCGATATACAATTTTAAGTGGCGTGCTATTGGAGAGGCCTATGTCCAGCAGTGGACTACGATACGCTGATGATGATGTAGAACAGTAATGGCGTGGGAGCCCTGTGTATGTGTGCGTCTAATTTCGCTCGTCAGGCAAAAAATGAGTGTTTATTTAAATATTTAGCTTTTCTAACACATTTTTGTTGCTATTCTATATTCTATATAAGATTCTCATCGCAATTATATCATTTTATCAATAAAAACATAAGAATAAATGCGTAAAAACCTTCAAATGAGTAAGCCCTTTTCAATAGGTAATAGACTCGGTAACTTTTTGAGTAACACTATTCAAAATTACGCATGATTTATGCCTCAATTCGTATTGATAGTGGTTCCTAAAATAAGTATAATAAGTAAAATATAACAACAAACTACCTTCAAAACCACCTTATCGGCAAAAAATCAATTTTAAGAGGCACTTGAAAGATCGCGTTGCGTCATCGACAACTTTGAAATTGGAACTCGTTTTTTTAATGGCTCTTGAAGCGCACTTGACAAACGAATGTTTTAAAATGTTGTTCGTATAAAGCAAATGCATAACAAACCTTTCTAGACTTTATTATAATAACTTTAATACCCAAAATTAATTAAAATGCAAGTTAACTGCGGAAAACATGGATCCGTGTGTGCCGCACCGACGGGACAAACATGGATCCGTGTTGCCGCACCCGAGAGGTTAATCTTTCGAATGCGGGAACGGGTACTTCCGGTTCCATGCACCGTGCGGCGAAAGTGCAAAATTTTGCAACACGGTGCATGGTGTACGAAAATGATCAAATATTTTCAAAAACAATGCTCGGTGGTTATAAAAGTGATTATTTTTCAAAAGATGGATAACAAGCGTACATGGTTATGCCATATTTTATTACTAAACTAATGTTATCGCTTTATTATTTACTCACAATTGAGCCAAGTATTAATTTACGCACCTATTGTGTTAATAAACATGATTTTAATATTTTATGTGGTTTATTATTCATTTTACTTATTATCCTCATAAAGTTCGATAACTAAGCTATCTACTGATATAAAAAACACTATAACTGCAGTAAAAATTCATTGAGAAACATATTTGTAAAAATCACATTTCGCTGTCGAGATATTCGCCATTTTGTCACTTTACAATCAAACTATTATTTGCGCCAAAAAACAAATTACGTAGTATTTATATGAAGAAATAGTGTTTTTTAGTTAAATAATTTATTTTTTTAGTTAACTAGTGCAAAAGACAGGAACAATACATAAAAAAAAACAACCTATTTATCAAGTTATTTAAAAAAAGGACTCGTTTGCTAGACCAGTTTTCATTTATTATTTTTAAGTTCTGAGAATTCTCTAAACTCTATGAAAATGACTGAATGCTAAAGAGAACAAACTGATCGTTCCATTATGACACACAAAGTCTATGGTCAATACAAAATAATTTAGTAAAACATAAACAAAGATCAGTTTACGTCTTGTTCATTGTCCGTCACTACTGTGTATGTGTGGGTGTTAATAGTTCCGGGACTTCCCGCTAGGCTGCGTGCAAACACGAATCAACGGCGATATACAATTTTAAGTGGCGTACTATTGGAGAGGCCTATGTCCAGCAGTGGACTGCGATAGGCTGATGATGATGTAGAACAGTAATGGCTGGGGAGCCCTGTGTATGTGTGCGTCTAATTTCGCTAGTCAGGCAAAAAATTAGTGTTTATTTAAATATTTAGCTTTTCTAACACATTTTTGTTGCTATTCTATATTCTATATAAGATTCTCATCGCAATTATATCATTTTATCAATAAAAACATAAGAATAAATGCGTAAAAACCTTCAAATGAGTAAACCCTTTTCAATAGGTAATAGACTCGGTAACTTTTTGAGTAACACTATTCAAAATTACGCATGATTTATGCCTCAATTCGTATTGATAGTGGTTCCTAAAATAAGTATAATAAGTAAAATATAATAACAAACTACCTTCAAAACCACCTTATCGGCAAAAAATCAGTTTTAAGAGGCACTTGACAGATCGCGTTGCGTCATCGTCAACTTTGAAATTGGAACTCGTTTTTTTTACGGCTCTTGAAGCGCACTTGACAAACGAATGTTTTAAAATGTTGTTCGTATAAAGCAAATGCATAACAAACCTTTCTAGACTTCATTATAATAACTTTAATACCCAAAATTAATTAAAATGCAAGTTAACTGCGGTTATCGCGGATCCGCGATGCCGCACCGACGGGACAATCGTGGATCCGCGATGCCGCACCCCAGAGGTTAAATTAGTCTTCATTACTAGTTCAACTTTCGATTTCAGTTCACTCTCAGGGTTAAGGAGGTCTGATACCAGTCGCTCTGTAGTAAAACTGATATTCAGGTAAAACTTTTACCGTGGGAGAGACTTTCGGCATGAATGGGCCAGCTCGACCGGAGTGATACCACGGCCTCACAGAAAACCGGTGTGAAATAACGCTTGCGCTGTGTTTCACCGAGTGAGTGAGGACAACGGAAGCCCACATAGCAACGCACTTGCGACGCTTTTGGTGTTGCGGGTGTTCATGGGCGTAACAATTTTTGTTGCATGGCGCAATTATGAAATATTGCAGTTTTATAATCTTATATATAAAATTCTCGTGTCACGGGGTGCGTAATCGAACTCCTCCGAAACGGCTCGACCGATTTTGATGAAATTTTTTGTGATTATCCGGTATCTATGAGAATCGGTTGTAATCTATTTTTCATCCCCCTAAATGTTAGGGGTAGTCCACCCCTAAATTTTTTTTTTAATTTTTTTGACAAAATTTTTAATTTCTATTTTTTTATAATGCAGCATTAGAAAATACATACAACCCTAGATTTTCAACCCTCTACGATCAACCCCTATTTTTCCATCGCGATTTTTATTGACCCACCTCTACAACATATATTCCCTTTTATGGCAAAGCAACGTTTGCCGGGACAACTAGTATTAGTATAGATTTCAGCTGATCTTTATTGGATAACGTTGAAATATGTCCTACTCTTTGTAGATATATTGAGAAGACTTACCGATAGCATCAATTTCATCCATGAATATGATGCAGGGTTGATGGTCCCTCGCGTAGTTGAACATTTCACGGATAAGACGCGCCGATTCCCCGATGTATTTGTCCACAATAGCCGATGACACAACCTGTGGAAATTAAATAAATATTTGTATTTTTCTTAACTATTACGATAGATGAAAAATATCGAGAGTAATGCAATTAAAATTTTTTTTTTATATTTTCGGACATTTAACACACAACGCCATCTAGTCTCAAACTAAGCAGAGCTTGTACTATGGGTACTAGACAACTGATATTAATACATAAATATACTTTTTTTTTGTAAATCCATACATTTGACTGCACGGTTGGCCGAGTGGTGTCAGCGGTCGCCATGCCGCTTGCTACTGCGCCAAGTGTCGTGGGTTCAAATCCCAGGCGGTACCTACAACACTTTGTGTGATCCACGAATTGTTGTCCCGAGTCTGGATGTTCTTTGTGTCCGTTTCATGTGTGTTTGTAAAGTCCCCCACGACACAGGATGTTTATTCCTAATGTGGGAGTTGTCTTTTAAAAAAAAAAAAAAATCCATATTATACATAGAAAACACCTAAACTCCGAAACAAATATTTGCAGATCATACAAACATTTGGTCCGACCTGGGAATCGAACCCGAGACCTCGAGCGCCAACGAGGCAGTCAACAGATTGAATCTCCAATCCTGAATTCTCTTTTTCTTTATGGAATAGGGAGCAGACAGTAGCAGTTTCGGCTGATGGTAAGCGATTACCGCCGCCCATGGACACCCACAACACCAGAGACGTTACAAATGCGTTGCCGTACCTCTTGTACCCTTCATAAAATGTATTGTATTTACCTTCAAAAAGTTAGCATCAAGCTGGGAAGCGACTGCCCTAGCGAGCAGTGTTTTCCCCGTACCAGGTGGTCCGTACAACAAGCATCCCTTTGGAGGTGTGATACCAACTCGAACAAACAGTTCTGGGTTCATCAACGGCAGTTCAATCACCTGGAATATTTAAATGATTCTGGTCAATCTCATGTTTAGTTGAAATATGTGACTTTGTTTGTCCCACATAATGTAATTCAATCAAAAAAACACTACACATAGTATTTAGAGGTCTGTAAAGAATGTTAATTGATTTATTACAGTTTTTCAACAACCAGTTTGATGTTAATTTTTTTTTTAATTAACTACATAATTACATAGTACCTATACATGGTATAGCCCATTCGTTTAGATAGTATCGGTACTCGCAAGCAATTGTGGTTATTGTTGTGAAATACGAATATATAATTTTCATACAACAGCGTAAACTGACAAATCATATTTGCTTGTGGGTGTACGCCGCCCTTTGATTTTGTGTTGACTTGTCGCACGTGTGACGGCGGCGCGATCAAGGTGACCGTATCTAAGCGAATGGACTATACCTGAATGACTGAATATTGCTAGGTATTTACTATGTACCTACATACTAAATTTAATGAATATGTATACAGGCATTGCTTGTTTAAAGGTTTTATATATTTTAAGTTTTAATCAATCTGTCTCTTCGGCCAAAGACAGTTAAAAAAATTACTGTACCTCTCTGAGCTGCCTAATTTGCTCTTGGAGACCTCCGATAGCTGAATATGTGACATCACCAGGGTCTTCATGACTCATGTTGTATACTAGAGGGTCCACCTGAAAATTTACATGTGAATATCACGTTTCAATATATAATGTAACAAAGACGTAGAGATCAAATAAATGGCCGGTTTATTTGTGTTAATATACAATGAAGAGACAGCCCCAGAACAATTATTTGTGGATAATATGCGGATCAAACCACAAACATTCAGCACAATAGGAATAGCCGAGGTGTCTGCTTTAATGGCAACACCATCTGTGTATTTTCCCATTTAATTTCAACCAGCATTAGATCAAATTTAATTATTGTTAAAACAAATTAGTTTCCAGACAAGCCTGTTTAGTTTTTACCAATCTTGACTGTTCAGTCTAAGGTTACAGGTTCGATTCTCATTCAGGACAAATATTGTGTAATGATAATTTTTTTTTTTTTTTTTTTTATTATTTATAATAAATTTTACCGAGCATACTTATCGCCTGATGGTAAGCGATTACTGCCGCCCATGGACACCCGCAACACCAGAGGCGTCACAAGTGCGTTACCGGCCTTTGGGGGATGAGGAGGGTTATGGAGGGTGGGGATGGAGGTATGGGCCTCCGGTATCCTCACTCACTCGGTGGAACACAGTGCAATCACTATTTCACACGGTTTTCTGTGAGGCTGTGGTATCACTTTGGTCGAGCTGGCCCGAACATTCATTCATTCATGCCGAACTGTGGCTCCCCCATGGCAAATCTGGTATCTGGGTATAATATGTAGTGTCTAATATTAAAGCAGCATTAGAAATGTGAATGCTTATCTCTTTAAGGTCTACCTACGTCTGGAGCTTACATCAAAGTATGATTAACAGGTTCCTGATGATAGTTACCTCTCTAGGCAAATGCCTCATGATGGTCAGTGTGGTCATGTCGAGAGCGACTCTGGTGCCACCTTTGAGCTTCTGCTTGTCAAGCTGACGACGGCAGCCAACGACATAACGAGGGCCATTTGTGGCTTTTACAATGACTGAAAATATTAATAAAAATTTTAATGGATTTGTTTTCATAATTTTGTTTTCTGCATGTGACCAGAAAGAATGACAAATGTCGGATACTGCAGAACACCAATTGAAGTTTCAGTTATTTTTTCTTTTTATTATATTGGGGGCAAACAAGCAAACGTATCGCCTGATGGTAAGCGATTACCGCCAGGACACCTGCAACACCAGAGGCGTTACAACAGCGTTGCCGGCCTTTTAGGAAGGAGTACACTCTTTTCTTGAAGGTCGTATTGGTACGGGAACACCGCAGGTTACAACTTGAACTTATACTTGAAACTCGCGGGCTGGGTTTCCGCAACTCGAGGACTTAAGTGCGCCTATTTTGGTAAAATTATACTACAACAAGATTCATAATATGCTAACAAAGGTTGTCTAGAAGAGATCACCGTGAGTGATAAGACCACTGAATTGTAATACTTAATGTTGATCTCTGTTGATATATGTATCTCTGTACAAGTTTATACTATAGTGTTGTGTAATGTAGTTGTATAAATAAATAAATGTGATCATATAATGATTACTAAAATTGATCAAACTGATTTATGATCAAACTTTTATTATTAGAATTAGACTGACTGTACATTGTTTTCTGTGGCCTGTCTAGATTCATTCAAAAATGTGACTGTTGAATACTGGCGTCTTGGGTAGTCAATTGAAACGCAGACAACTCCAAGTATTCAGTTGTATTTGAAATATATCATACAATTAGAATTTGTTGTAAAATTATAGATATAATAGTATATATGTAACATGTGTGCAATCTAACAATATATTGTTGAGTGGCGGTGCATTGCGGTGACGGTGGGGCTGGTCATATAATCGGAGAGTAACTGGTTCAAACTGCTTTTTTGACACTGTCCCTTTATACGCGAGCGGCGTGAACAGTGACTAACACTCATATTTAAGATTAATTACAGGTAGTATACACTCATTGATAAACTTTTTCCGGAATACTCAAATGAAATAGCAGAACAATACTCACATTTTTCTTCGGTGAGCTGTTTGAGTACTTCTCCAACTATTTGACCAACACTTTGTAGAGCCTTCAGGTCGTTCTCACTCTTGTCATATTGTTTAGTTACCTCTTTCAACTTATCTCTCACTGTAATTACAAAAATATGTATTAGGTAACAATAGCATACACTATCTCATTTTACATTTAACTTTCGTTACACATAAGTTGCGTGGCTCTCCAACTGTGGGAGAGCCACGCTTCAGCATGAATGGGCCAGCTCGACTGGAGTGATACCACCGCCTCAGAGAAAACCGGTGTGAAACAGCTGTTTTAGTGAGGGTACTAGAGATCCATACTGCCCTGGTTTTGCACATAAACCTTAGAAATTAAGATTCAAACATATATAGACTGCTAAATCTATAAACCTTTATCTTGGATTTACAGTAATTCAGTGTAAATACAGACCTAAATAATGTCAACTATAGCAACATTAAAAAAGAATAACATCTTAGAGATAATAATGATTGGTGGAGATGAAGAACATATTGCTTGCTCATATTAGAAAAGAAGAATCACAACGTCAAAAATAGGGTTTTGATATGTGATTCTACTATTCATATACTATTTGATGACGATTGCTTAACATCTTCAATATCCAATCACACTTTAATGTGCTACTATCGAATTCAACATTTTCCCACATTCAAGCACTGTTTTGAATAGTTTATATGATGACGAACTTAAAAAATAAAATATACTATTTTGAAATATATTAGTCTTATTATAAACTGTTTATAGGTTCGAGTTTCCACTAAGATTTTTTTACACAAAAATAACCTTCATTTCGGTTAAAATTATATTAATTATGTTAATAAAGACCTAACATTGATGTTTTATAACAGAATAATACAGTATTACATAGAAAAACATTCAAAATTATTCTTTTGTTAACAAATAGTTTGTCATGATTCGGCATAAATCGATGACCGAGGAATACTTACTTTCTTTGAGCCTAGATTCCACCTCTTTGTGTTCCATTAACTTCTTCCTGTAGTCTTGGAAAGATTTTTCTCGTGTCGCGTCCATTGTAGACGGTCCTGCAGGCATCTTTTATTAATATAGTATTAAACCAAACGTAAACCTGAATGAATATCACTTATTTGACAGCTCAGCTCAGTGCGTTGACATGACACTTTCACACAGATCATTAAAACATTCGGGGTCAATTCAACCATTTTTGAAATGGGCAACTTCAGTAAACACTGTTGTGTTGATATTTATTTACAATGAGTAAATATTTTTTTTCTTATTTTTATCTACTCTGTATTAAAGTTTCTTACACTCTTTTTAGTGCTTCACCTGTATGTTTGTTTGTTTGTAACCGACGCCTTTGGACTTGATTTTGACCCACTTCAAACGATCAAATTTCACACTTACTGACTTATCGAGGACCGATGACAATATGTTAATTAAAAAAAACTTGAGAGGTGTCAAGGGACACCCGGATGGAACGAAGTTCGAAATAGAAAGACGAAATGAAAATATCTGGCTTGCTTTCTATAAGAGAGATAGAGAGACAGACAGAGAAACATGCGCACGCCGCACGGCTTACAATAGCTTACTGTAGCAAAAAGTGTCGTTACCAGCCTATCGTAGTTCACTGCTAAACTTATTTATTGATATTTATATCTTATATTTGATATACATAATTTTAAAAATCATTAATTTACAGCGACATCTATATTATTAATATTAAACTACTGGCAACGACAACTATAACACGTAAATGTAAGTTCAGTTTCTATTCTAAAGATGGCGCTATATGTATATAAAATTGAAAAATGTTTTTCACCAATTCTTTAAAAAATAACAATAAAACAATATTTTCTTAATAAAAAAATATTAAGACGTCGTTCCCATAACAAAAATAGTGAATCAAGCAATGAAAAATAAACTAATCCTACTACTATTATAAAGGCGAAAGTTTGTAAGTATGGATGTATGTATGTATGGATGTTTGTTACTCTTTCACGTAAAAACTACTGAATGGATTTGAATGAAACTTTACCACAATATAGCTTATACATCAGAATAACACATAGGCTACTATTTATAAAGATATAGCTTCGCCTCGCGGCGTTGCCCGCAGTTATCATCGTACCGCGGGTAGCACCGCGGGGTTCAGCTGGTAACAAATAAAATTTAAAATAGCAAAAAGTGTCGTGACAACAAATTGTGTCGTGTCAATTTTTCCGTCTAGCCCCCTTTCACAATGCGCGATAAGGAACTTCGTTCCAAAAAGAAAATTAGAAAATAATTTAGTAAATTAAAAACAAGATTTTATAAATAAATCTAACTAAAAAGTAGAAAATAATTTTAATGAAAATAGCGTGGGGTGCTTTCTGATAATATTTCACCTCTCGGGTGCGGCAACACGGATCCATGTTTGTGCCGTCGGTGCGGCACACACGGATCCATGTTTTCCGCAGTTAACTTGCATTTTAATTAATTTTGGGTATTAAAGTTATTAAAATAAAGTCTAGAAAGGTTTGTTATGCATTTGCTTTATACGAACAACATTTTAAAACATTCGTTTGTCAAGTGCGCTTCAAGAGCCATTAAAAAAACGAGTTCCAATTTCAAAGTTGACGATGACGCAACGCGATCTTTCAAGTGCCTCTTAAAATTGATTTATTGCCGATAAGGTGGTTTTGAAGGTAGTTTGTTGTTATATTTTACTTATTATACTTATTTTAGGAACCACTATCAATACGAATTGAGGCATAAATCATGCGTAATTTTGAATAGTGTTACTCAAAAAGTTACCGAGTCTATTACCTATTGAAAAGGGCTTACTCATTTGAAGGTTTTTACGCATTTATTCTTATGTTTTTATTGATAAAATGATATAATTGCGATGAGAAACTTATATAGAATATAGAATAGCAACAAAAATGTGCTAGAAAAGCTAAATATTTAAATAAACACTCATTTTTTGCCTGACGAGCGAAATTAGACGCACACATACACAGGGCTCCCACGCCATTACTGTTCTACATCATCATCAGCCTATCGAAGTCCACTGCTGGACATAGGCCTCTCCAATAGCACGCCACTTAAAATTGTATATCGCCGTTGATTCGTGTTTGCACGCAGCCTAGCGGGAAGTCCCGGAACTATTAACACCCACACATACACAGTAGTGACGGACAATGAACAAGACGTAAACTGATCTTTGTTTATGTTTTACTAAATTATTTTGTATTGACCATAGACTTTGTGTGTCACATAATGGAACGATCAGTTTGTTCTCTTTAGCATTCAGTCATTTTCATAGAGTTTAGAGAATTCTCAGAACTTAAAAATAATAAATGAAAACTGGTCTAGCAAACGAGTCCTTTTTTTAAATAACTTGATAAATAGGTTGTTTTTTTTATGTATTGTTCCTGTCTTTTGCACTAGTTAACTAAAAAAATAAATTATTTAACTAAAAAACACTATTTCTTCATATAAATACTACGTAATTTGGTGTTCGGCGCAAATAATAGTTTGATTGTAAAGTGACAAAAAGGCGAATATCTCGACAGCGAAATGTGATTTTTACAAATATGTTTCTCAATGAATTTTTACTGCAGTTATAGTGTTTTTTATATCAGTAGATAGCTTAGTTATCGAACTTTATGAGGATAATAAGTAAAATGAATAATAAACCACATAAAATATTAAAATCATGTTTATTAACACAATAGGTGCGTAAATTAATACTTGGCTCAATTGTGAGTAAATAATAAAGCGATAACATTAGTTTAGTAATAAAATATGGCATAACCATGTACGCTTGTTATCCATCTTTTGAAAAATAATCACTTTTATAACCACCGAGCATTGTTTTTGAAAAGATTTGATCACACCACCATGCACCGTGCTGCAAAATTTTGCAATTTCGCCGCACGGTGCATGGAACCGGAAGTACCCGTTCGCGCATCCGAAAGATTAATGTTGAACATAGAAATTTTGTTAGAGAGTAAGATAATTTATTTTCGTTTTTTTATCATACTCTAAGATTGCAAACGAGCAGACTCAGAGGGTCAGCTGAATGAGTAATAACTTCTGTAAGAAGTTAGTATTGAGAGTATGCAAGGAAAGTATGTTGGCCTATAGTCGTTCCAATAGTTTATTTAACTTTTGACAGCTCTAATACTTAATCAAATAGTGATACCCTGACCCGTTACCTATTCGATTTCTTTCATCGATCGATTTTATGCATTAAGAAGTTTTAATCGATTTAACAAACTCATTATTTTATAGATAATTTCGTACTTCATATTTCTATGTGTTTCAATGTGCGACCTCCTTTGTCAAAATAAAGAAGAAATGGATTAAAAGAATGTTGTTCAAATATGACGGTTCTATGTCATGAAAAAATATATAAAAGGAACTGAATTTTCAAAATGTATTATTGTATTGTGTTGTAATTCAGTGGTTAATATTGTATTTGTTAAACTATTGATGATCTTTATTAAATCTCTCTATGTCTATTTTAAAATAATCTACAGTATTTCAATTGAGTTTTTTTTTTTTTTTTTTTTTTTTTTTATTGAATAGTGGGCAAACGAGCTGGCGTATCACCTGATGGTAAGCGATTACCGCCGCCCATGGACACCCGCAACACCAAAGGCGTCACAAGTGCGTTGCCGACCTTTGGGGGGATGGGAAAGGGGATGGGGGGAGGGGTTGGGGTATGGGCCTCCGGTATCCTCACTCACTCGGTGAAACACAGCGCAAGCGCTATTTTACACCGGTTTTCTGTGAGGCCGTGGTATCACTCCGGTCGAGCAAACCCATTCACGCCGAAGCATAGCTCTCCCACGGTAAGAGTATTTATATTCCTCCGTATTGATTTATTTGTGAATTCTCACGTTTGGTTGAGTTGAGCGTATCGTTCCTGCCTTCGTTACTGTCAAAATGCCAAAAAAGAAAGTACTCAAAGGACAAACAAGAGAGTTTGTCTTGCGACTTCGTGAATACTTTGAAAAGGAAAGCCGTAATGGTGGGCCTCTTATACCAGTGACTCAAGTTAGAGACCGTGTTGCAGCAGCATTAGGTATTAGTGCTCCAACAGTGGCAAAAATAACAAAAGAAGGCTACGGCAGCAGTGGCATGGAACAGAATAAGCTATCTACACCTAAGAAAAAACGTCCGCCTAGTAAAGTTACAACCGTTGACAATTTTGACGCTGATGCTATTCGTCGTCATATATACGACTATTACCAAAGAAAAGAGATTCCAACATTAAAAAAACTAACACAATCTCTTCGAAATAGTGGTTTGTTCCGTGGTCAAAAATCTTCTCTGACAAAGGTATTGAAAGACATTGGAATGTTATTCCAAAAATGTGACACACGAAAAATTTTAATGGAACGCAATGATATTGCTTTGTATAGATGCGATTTTTTAAGACAAGCAAAAAAAATAGAAGATTGGTCGAATGTTGTTTTCACAGATGAAACTTGGCTCAATGCGAATCATACGCTGTCAAAAACTTGGACTGACAACACCGTTGGCTCCACTTCTACAGTACCAATGGGAAAAGGCGAACGACTGATTATTTGTCATGCAGGAACAGTAAAAGGATTTGTGCCAGGCGCTCTATTAGCTTTTAAATCCCAGAAAACAGGAGATTATCATGAGGAGATGAATTCGAACGTGTATGAAAAGTGGTTCAGAGAAATGCTTACATCACTCGAAGAGCCATCAATAATATTTATTGATAATGCACCTTATCACTCTCGTCAAATTAATAAAATACCGACACAGGCCAACAAAAAACATGAAATTATAAACTGGCTCCGTGACAATGGCGAAGAGGTGAATGAGTCCCTACTAAAAGTAGAGTTAGTAAAGATATTAAAAACAAAGAAGCTGCCAAAACGATACGTCATAGATGAAATGGCAGCAGAGCATGGGCATACCGTCCTCAGAATTCCCCCATATCACTGCCAATATAATGCAATTGAAATGATCTGGGCACAAGTTAAAGGATATGCTGCGAGGAACAATACAACTCCTCCTTTCACCGCAAGAAAAATGCTGAATTTACTGAAAAATGCGTGTGAAAAAGTAACTCCAGAAAACTGGGCGAATGTTGTAGAAAAAACAAAGAAGGTGATAATGTCGGATTGGGATCGGGATGTTGCATTCGACAATTTATCTATCCAAGAAATGATAATCAATATTACTGAGAACTCAAGTGATGATGATTCCTGGTCATACGAAGAAGACGATTCTTTATAATTAAAATTAGTATTACAGTACCTCTTTTGGTTGTTTTATTTTTAATCCGTAAATTACTACGAATTTCAACATTTTGTACCTGTTCATTACAAGTAGGTACCGCAGGTAGTTTTTATTTGAACCAACTATAGTAAGTCTAAACAATTATTTTGGATTCATTAATTTGCGGCGAATACATTCGATCCCATTACTAGGTACGAGTACGATGGAACTGTTTTCATTACGCAAATTATTTATGCATTGAAACAGAGACATTTAGGGCATTTTAATGCAAAATAATAAAGCTTTTTACGTGATTTGATATAAAATATAATCACAATAATTTTATTGTATGTTTTATTAATATAATCGATAATCGATTTATTTCAAAACCGTTTTTATAGTCTGTGGTCATTAATTACGAATGACACATCCCTAAGTAGGCGGAGCCCGCCCATAAAGTACAGTATTATCTGTAGTACATTGTATCAAAAATTATTACAAAACTTTATGTGCGTGATCTGTTATTATTTTTATTATATTATTATATATTATCTGTAAAAGTTAAATAAAGTATTGGAACGACTATAGTGATAATATATGGCCAAGTGCGAGTCAAACTCCCGCAGAAAGGGTTTCGTACCATTATCTATTCATTCCAAGCGTCTACCTATTGCCGTTATTAATATCGAGCAACAGACGACAAAAAAATCACATTCCTTGTATGGGGCATCCATAATTCTTAAATATTTATTTTATTCTGTTTTTAGTATTTGTTGTTATAGCGGCAACAGAAGTACAGCATCATAATGCCTAAGGCATTCTCTACCAGTCAACCAATGGGCGATGCAGAGGAAAAGAAAAGTAGGTGCTTTTTGATTAATAATTGTATTAAAATAAACAGTTCAAATACCATATCAAATGCACATAATATATATAAACCTGGCGTACCCACGAACACTAATACACATTATACATGTAAACTTATACGACAAGTACATACAATACATAAGTACACTTTTTTTTTTATGTTAGGGGCAAACGAGCAGACGTATCGCCTAATGGTAAGCGATTACCGCCGCCCAGGGACACCCACAACGCCAGAGGCGTCACAAGTGTGTTGCAGGCCTTTGGGGGATGGGGAGAGGGATTGGGGGAGGGGACGGGGTATGGGCCTCCGGTATCCTCACTCACTCGGTGAAACACAGCGCAAGCGTGGTTTTTTGTGAGGCCGTGGTATCACTCCGGTCGAGCCGGCCCATTCATGCCGAAGCGTGGCTCTCTCTCGGTAAAATTACTCACTTCACTCTGTATAAAGTAACTAAAAATTGCTTTACATCACATCAACAGCCTTTGACAGTTCACTTTCAAAGTTAAGCCTCTTCTTAAAAAGCAGGTTTTTGCCTACTATAGGCCAGCCTAATACTACTATAGGCAGTTCTTATATAGTTATAAATAAATAAATAATTCGGACATCTAACACACAACGCCATCTAGTCCCATGCTAAGCAGAGCGTGTGTTATGGGTACTAGATAACTGATTTAATATTTATATACATTTTTTTTGTAAATACACCCGTGCCTCGGAGAGCACGTTAAGCCGTCGGTCCCGGTTGCCATGAAACTTGGTAATCTAGTCAGTGCCCTCAAATACCGATATTCAGGTAAAACAGGTGGAACTATTAGCCGACCCCTAATAATCTTGGGAATAATAAGGGCTAGGAAAAAGAAGACACACATATCATATATAGAAAACGCCCAAACTTCAAAATAAATATTTGTCGTCGCATTCATTCACTCATTTCACCGAGGCAGTTTTTTTTGTGTACACTTATAGTTTTCCGCACAGTTTGCTCCCTTACTCGTAGGCATCTTACGAAAGAATTCTTTCACGTTTAAATATTTTAAGCAAAAGCAACATTTTTTTTTCTATTGGTATTCTTATTTTTGTCTGGCGTACAGAGTATTAAATAGGTACATATAGAATAAACAAATCACGAACAAGCCTACACCTACAGTAATTTCGCGCCAAAATAAATAGGTGTACTCGTATTATATTTAATCAAGCGTGTGCGTTATTTAAACGCTACGTGACTTAAACAGTTTAAGAACTGAGTTTTATAAAATTCAGCTTTTTTAGAAATATATGAATACCAATATTGCGAAGAGCTGTTGACTTAGAACGTGAACTCATGACTAGATAACTTTACAATCAAAATAAAACAATGTTTATTAATGTATTATTTAGTACTAGCCACCCCCGGCTTCGCACGGGTTTGGTACGGAAAATATATTAAAGCCTATGTTTCTCTGATATGTGCGGCTTAATTTTTTCTAACGTCTTTAACAAATATCGTTATATTTTAGCCAATATAATCAAAAAATTAAACAAAGTAGATATTTTAGTTTTTTTTTTTTTATTATTTTATATAGATATTATTTAGAGAAATTTCACTTTAAAATATGCAGGCGACAGACCTACACCTTTGGGAACTGCTGATAGAAGTGAAAACTAAATATTTTTTGTTTACCTAAAAAGCATTCGGTGACGATGACGCGAGTTCCAAGAATTTTGTTCACCCAAATAATGCTCAACGCCTGAACAAGTTTTCACTTCAAATATTTCTGTGTCGCGGGGGACTTTACAAACAAATATGAAACGTACATAAAGAAAACCCAGACGCAGAACACCAATTTGTTTCACACTAAGTGTTGTTCATGACGGGTTTGATAGTCCGGGATCTTTTGTTAATTTAGTATATGTATAGGATACTAAGAAGCTGATTTTTTAACTGTTGCTTAGTTAATATTTATATATATAATTTAACAACCTACAGCTAATTACCATTGTCCTACAACGTGTAACTGCCTCATTGGGCTAGCGGTTGACGTATGTGACTGCCAATCAAGAGGTCTCGGGTTCGAATACGGAATCGTCGGGCCCAAAGTTTTTCTGATTATAGAAATACTTAATATCACTCCTATGCTCAAAAGATTTTTGTTCCTGCTACCTGTATAAGCTACCACAATCTTAATTTTTTCAAGGTGATAGGTGGGCCTCTCATCATAGTGAAGCCCTTCGCGTAAAATTTGCTGCTTTTTCTTGCTGTTTCACCAGCGTGTATCACGGTAAAGGGTTGCCTATTTCCTTCCCTCAAGAACCTCTCCATGCAGAATTTCATCAGTCAATGATTCAAGTTGAATCATTAATCGACAATAATTCTATTGTTTATGCTTCATATTTCTGTAATACATCGCAACTATCTTTGTTTATTAATGTGATAGTGTGTTATGAATTTCAAGTGGAATTCTTTGTAAGTGATCTGAAAATAAATAATAACAATACTTTATGTTTAAATTTTAATGCAGAACAGTCATTTCAGTTGTATTCCAGTCAAGCTGAAAGAACATTTGTTTTTTTTTTATTTCACGCAAAGGTAAATCTTACTTTTCTATATTGTTTTATCCGACTTGAATTTCCGATGTATAAAAATACCTGTAAAACATTTAGATACTTACTAATAATAAATTTTATTTATTTGAAATAATAAGTGGCAAAAAAAATTCTTTACAACCCTTTTAATCAATGGAATTGTGGGGGAACGGGTATCATGTTCCACCCAACACAAAGGGAGGATCCTCCGACCAGGCGAGGTGATCATGCCTGGCGGGCTACTGCCCCATAGTTGATGTTGGGATGTTGTATATATGATAATTGGCGCAGGAACTTTATTTGCGCGATTCAGGATTGGTAGTTACTCCGTGTAGTGTAGTTTGTAGGTACAGTGCGTTACTTCGTAGTTCAGCGTATCTTCGGTAGATGGCGCAGTATGTGGAGGTCGCCACAGAATATTTAACGAAAATATTGATGAATTGCAGAAAAAATAAGTTTTTAAGCAACTTAATAAAAGAGTAATAGTTTGGCCTGTTAAATAACAAAATTTTCTAAGAAACCAAAACGCCTTTTTCTCCCTCCTGATTTCTATGGAAAAAATATGTGTATATCTTCTGTAGACCTCAGGGTTTGCGCGTTATGAACTGCTAACACCACTCCAGTTACGATGCATTGTACAAAGACTTACAACTTGGCCAATAAGAAATATTTTCACAGTTAATATATATTTAGATTAGTCCAAATTCAAAATTTCCAACAACTATTTTCCAGATGTATGTAAAATTCTTTGCCTTGCTACTTCTGGTAACCAGAACAATGGCAGGAAAGGCAACAAAGTCTCCAGTCAAATGCGATGGCCAGATATTTCGTCAAACATACTTCGAAAAATACACGCTGTTCAAAGGTCTTGGGAAACCCTGCAACCTGATGATGCATAAGTAAGTAAAAATAGAATATTCCGTTTTATTTATTACTCTTTAGTTTGCAAAGAAAATAAAGATGAAGAATGCAAAACAAATGGGTTTCAAGGCTGGCCAGTTAAGGTGGCAGAGTTGACGGACATCTGAAACTGTCTGAAAGGTAGGTTAGTATTTGCTTAATACCAGTCTTCTGTGAGGTCATACTGTACTGGTTTCACTCCAGTCGACCCAGCCCATTTTTTTTTTCTTTTTTTTTTTTTTTTTTTTTAAAAACAACTCCCTCATTATGTCGTGGGGAACTTTACAAACATACATGAAACGGACACAAAGAACATCCAGACTCGGGACAACAATTCGTGGATCACACAAAGTGTTGTACCGCGTGGGATTTGAACCCAAGACACTTGGCGCAGTAGCAAGCGGCGTGGCGACCGCTGAAACCACTCGGCCAACCGTGCAGTCAGTCGTGGTAATTTGTGCTGAATCTACCACTAGCACCATGACAACTGACGATTCAAACGAAATTAACTATCTAACTTAGGAAAAATTACCTTTGAGAATCCGATAATTTTGCACTAACAGAACTAAATTAAATTTACATCCACAGGTACACGGGAAATCTCTTCTTCAGTCACACTATCAAAAATGGTTCTAAAACTGACTCCGAGATCATGTCCTGCCATGTTGAGTCAAGAAATTGTGCAACTATCCATGGCATGCCAGGAGGCCATGCAATAGCGTTTGATCGTGGTAATAAAGAACTATATTTTGGAGGTCACAAAGGTATATTTAACTACAATGTACGAAAGGGTAAGCTGAAATTCTTCGGTGCTAAAGGCAAATCAGTTTGGGGATTATTTGTGCGACGCAATTTTTATTACATAGAACATCCTTCCAAACAACTTTACATATACAACGCCGGCAAATTTAAGCAGGTTAAAGAAGCTATGGGGATAGAAGTCGATAACTTTTTTGTTACTAGACGCTTTGAAATTTATTATACGAATAAAACTGGCGTGTACAAACTGGAGAAACCGTCGAAGCCACCAATAATTTTGAGCACTAAAATGCTTGTTAGACAAATTACCCATGACATTTATGGTGATTTGTATTTTTGTGCCAGTGATGGTATTTATATGGAAGATAGACAATCAGATGTGCTAAAGAAGGTAGCTGATATACACGAACCTTATGGCATTACTTTTGTAAGGATTATTACTACTAGTGGGGAGACAAATCAATTGATATATTCAGATGCAAGTTCTATTCATATATTGCTGCCCAGTGAACATAAAGATGTGTGTTATAAGACTATTATTAAAGCCCAAAAGAACAATAATACCACAAGTAAAACTACCACTACCAAGAAACCATAAAATAGTTGGTTTATTATTTTGTTTTATAAAAATGACGATTCTAGGTGCAGTGACTGATTAAGGTTGACATAAATACATATTTTTACATTACGTTAATTTCGAACTTACGTTGTGAGATACAGGATTAGTTTCAAAGCTAAGCAAGTAAAGAATTCAAGTAGTTCAGTTTCTTTTCACTAGATGGCGCAGACTTAAATTAATTGACAATGAAATTTGACGTAATATAGAATACCTCATTGTGTAAATTAAGTTTCATTTAATTTAATTTTAGTTTATCTGATTATATTTTCAAACTTCGTTCGTGTGTAATTTGTGCCATTGTGTAAATTAAGTTTCATTTAATTTAATATTGAGGTATCTGATTATATTTTCAAACTTCGTTCGTGTGTAATTTGTGCCATCAGCAAATCATGAGCAGATTTTTTTTATTGAATAGAGCGCAAACGAGCAGACGCATCACCTGATGGTAAGCGATTACCGCCGCCCATGGACACCCGCAACACCAAAAGCGTCACAAGTGCGTTGCCGACCTTTGGGGGATGGGGAGAGGGAATGAGGGGAAGGGGTTGGAGTATGGGCCTCCGGTATCCTCACTCACTCGGTGAAACACAGCGCAAGCGCTATTTCACACCGGTTTTCTGTGAGGCCGTGGTATCACTCCGATTGAGCCGGCCCATTCATGCCGAAGCGTGGCTCTCCCACGGAAAGAATCCAAAAGAGGTGGTCACTATACTCATAGTGATTTAAACGTCACTCTTGTACTCACCAACGAAACACAACATCACTAATCATTTTAGGTTGGTCTTCTGGGAGAGGGTAGGGGAGAGAGCCAGTCCGGTCGTGTTGAAATCGATGTGACTCTACTCGTGCTACCTTGAACCTTTCCCTCCAGTTTTTTTTTATAAAAGGATGTTTCCTTGGTTTTCGAATTTCTTTAACTCGTTTAAAATAGTTCTTTAAATTCGTTTAAAAACCGACTTCAAAATCTAAAAAGTATAAAATATATTAATAAATATTAAATTAAATACAACTCATATGTAAACCTTTAATGTTAATGAAACACAATTATTTGTATGTGCTACCTATTAATAGGTTTGAAGTCGGTGCCAAGCCAAATGTAATAGTAGGTACCACACTTTTTGTTCCCTTCGATTCACTTGGGATCTCATCATCAGATCCTCATATGGTGATAATAGGACCACCTCGGGAGCATACCCATTCAAATACAAAACGAATATTCAAAATCGGTCCATAATTGACGGAGTAATCAGTGTAGGTACATACATCGACCGGAGTGATACCACGGCCTCACTGAAAACCGGTGTTAAATAGCGCTTGCGCTTTGCACCAAGTGAGTGAGGATACCGGAGGCTCGTACCCCAACCCCTCCTCCATCCCTCTTCCCATCCCCCATAGGTCGGCAACACACTTGTAACGCCTCTGGTGTTGTGGGTGTCCATGTGCGGCGGTAATCGCTTACCATCTGGTGATACACCTGCTCGTTTCCTCACACACAGCTCTTACATAAATGTAAAACATAATACTATGTATAATTTAACATAAAAAAACTGCCTCGGTGGCGTAGTGGTACGCATATGCGACTGCTAAGCTTGAGGTCTCGGGTTCAAATCCTAGGTCGGACCAAATGTTTGTATGATCTGCAAATATTTGTTTCGGAGTTTGGGTGTTTTTCTATGTATAATATGTATGTATTTACAAAAAAAAAGATATATAAGTATTTATATCAGTTGTCTAGTACCCATAACACAAGCTCTGCTTAACTTGGGACTAGATGGCGTTGTGTGTTAGATGTCCGGAATATTTATTTATTTATTTATTTATTATTTATTTATTATTTATTATTATTTATTTATTTATTCATGAAAAAAAAAACAATCAATCTGAGAACCACCTTCTTCTTGAAGTCGGTTAATGAAGATAAACAAACGAGTATTTAGCATAAGAGTATTTTAGGTGTTATCTGATGATGTAAGTATACTGTGGTTATGATAACGTGTGTTTTTTTCTTTTAGTTCGTTTGTTAATGATAGTTTTGTTCTTAGGATTTGTAAAATTAAATAAACACGCACAAATAAGGATAAAGATAAGTAATTTTAATAATGTACTTGTATCAAGGGTTAAGACAAATAAATAAACAACTTTACAAAAATCGTATTTTATTGAAATACCCCTGTTTCTGGACCTTTGAGTATGGCTTACGGAAGCTTATGAAATTTATTTTTGAAGAGTTTGTTAGTTTGTTTGTTTGAACGCGCTAATCTCAAGAACCGCTGGTCCGATTTGAAAAATTATTTCAGTTTTGGATAGTCCGTTTATCGAGGGAAGCTATAGGCTATATATCATCACGCTAATGAGAATAAGAATGTTTCAAAAATGCGGGAAAATTTTCACGCTACGGGCAATAGAAGACGCACACGGGGTTGCTTGGGTTAGCTAGTTATATTGTAAACGCGAAAGCAACTCGTCTGTCTTGCTTTCACGGCCAAACCGCTCCACCTATTTCAATGACATTTGGCATGGAGATACTTTGATTATTGAGGAAGAATATAGCTACTCTTTGCTGTGATAACCGACAAACCCGCGTGCTGAGCTGCGCGCAATAGCTAGTAACTCATAAATCTTGATTTCACACATTCAATGGGAAGAAACGGAAGAATGAATTAATAGCGTTTTTCGATATGGAAATGGCGTGACTCAGGTCGAGCAGTCCAAAACCTTTATACAAGTGTTACGCATCGAATCTCTTTCTACAATCACTAGCACCTCTGCTCTTTTGTGTTATTGGCTTTTGTTTTGACCACGTGACTTGGCGTTGAGACGATGTCATTGCCATAAAGCTTGGCTAGGAGGTCAGTTCTGTCAAGTCAAGTCAGCTTTGCTTTCTGACAGCTAAAGATACGAGTAGCTACACTCTGTGTTCTTTGTATTTTGTGCCATGCTGTTTGTACTCTCACAGAAGACCAACCTAAAATTAATGATATCTCACATTTTTAAGTAAATTTCACAAATGCTGAAACGTAAAGTTTGCGATACTTAAAGTTAAAGTTGAGAAGAAGTACAAATGCTAAAACTTTTAATTAATATATGTTACAAGTTTCTAAATTATGTGAACAGGGCTAACAACAGAATACCAAAGTCGAATATTATATGTAAGCTTAAGAACAGTTGTTTTAGAAGGGAACATACCCATACTACTACAGAGAGAAATCTATACCTACTAATATTATAAAGCTGAAGAGTTTGTTTGTTTGAATGTGCTAATCTCAGGAACCGCTGGTCCGATTTGAAAAATTATTTCAGTGTTGGATAGTCCATTTGTCGAGGAAGGGTATAGGCTATATATTATCATGCTAATACTAATAGGAGCGGAGCCCAAATGAACAATGTTTCAAAAACAGGGAAAAAAATTACGGGCTAAGGGCAATAGAAGACGCAAACGAGGTTGTGTGGATCAGCTAGTTATGTGGAGACTTCCACATATAAAACAACATCAATAACCTACTACAGCGCCATCTACCGAAGATACACTGAACTACGAAGTAACGCACTACACGGAGTAACTACAAATCCTGAATCGCGCAATAAATAGTTCTCGCGCCGATTATCATATATACAACGTCCCAACATCAACTGTTGGGCAGTAGCCCGCCAGGCATGATCACCTCGCCTGGTCGGAGGATCCTCCCTTTGTGTTGGGTGGAACGTGATACCCGTTCCCCCACAGTTATATAGCACACGTGGTCACTGATTTGAGGCGAGGGACTTCGTGTCAATACACTCAATTTTATATACGTCAAGCGCATTTTTTAAGCAAATTGGCATATTTTTTAATTCCGATTTGCAAACTAGAGGATGAGAGGGTCTTGGCATATAATACAGATGGTCAAATATGAGTGGGCTTTCTGAATGAAATTAAACAAAGTTGATAATGCATTATAAGTACGTTCCCTCTCCTGAGGCCCTGAGGTATAATTTCACTTAAATTATTAGTTGAGATTTAAGCACTCTCAGCTTTTTTTTTCATGTTATTGGTGGCAAACGAGCAGACGTATTGCCTGATGGTAAGCGATTACCGCCGCCCATTAACATCCGCAACACCAGAGGCGTAACGAGTGCGTTGCCGGCCTTTAGGGGTTGGGGAAGGGGATGCGGGGAGGGGATGGGTACGGACCTCTGGTATCCTCACTCACTCGGTGAAACACAGCGCAAGCGCTATTTCACACTGGTTTTCTGTAAGGTCGTGGTATCACTCCGGTCGAGGCTACCAATTCATGTCGAAGCGTGGCTCTCCCACGGGGAGATCCCCTAATATTTATCCTAATACTTATTTAAACTGAAAATAATAAAACCGTAAGCCATGAAGCATTAAATGTTGCTCACGAATCACGACGGTCACGGTACAGAGAAGATTTTTAACAATAGATTAGATTAAGACCAAACTCCCAAAGATCAGGCGGTATCAAATATCTTTGAAATGACAAGATTAAATTTGCTAAAAGCCTCAACATTGTTTACCCTTTAAAACCAAAGTTTGTTTCTTAAAGTATTAGTTAAATTAATATTAATAAAACAGAAAGACATTTCATTAGACCTCTATTTAGATTAAGACTAAACCATTGATGTAAATATATTCTAGAATAGCTTTTTGCAAGAAATATCTTCCGTCAAATAGGACGTAAATATTTTACAGATATAATAAATGAATAATAAATATTTCGGACATCTCACACACAACGCCATCTAGTCCCAAGCTAAGCAGAGCTTGTGTTATAGGTACTAGACAACTGATATGAATACATATATACTTTTTTTATTTGTAAATACATACATATGTATTATACATAGAAAATACCCACACTTCGAAACAAATATTTGTAGATCACACAAATCCTAGGTCGCGACCTAGGATTTGAACCAGAGACCTCAACCGCACAGTGGTAGTGAATGCACAGCAGTCGCATTCACTACCACTGCGCCACCGAGGCAGTTAATGTTAAATAAAAATAAGTTTTGTTCCCTACCAATTGAAACGTTAAATAGATAACTAAGAATTGTATAGGAATTACTTCCGCAATGTAAAGTCACGTAATCAAAATAAAATATTAGCCAATATAATCTATAGGTACTAATATTATAAATCTGAAAAGTTTATTTGTTTGTTTGAACGCGTTAATCTCAGGAACCGCTGGTCCGATTTGAAAAATTATTTCAGTGTTAGATAGTCCATTTGTCGAGGAAGCCTATAGGCTGTATATCATCACGCTTATACTAATAGGAGCGGAGCACCAATGAAGAATGTTTCAAAAACGGGGGAAAATTTTCACGGGCTATTGCCCGTGAAGACGCAAACAAGGTTGCGTGGGTCAGCTAGTAAAGAGATAAGAGAACCGAGGCATTTGTGATGGTAGAAAAAGGATTGACGCAAAACACTTGCATCTTGGCAATGGATCCTAGAAGGTTATTTAAGACCTTACAGCATTTTCCTCAGATTCCAGAGAGTTTTGTTGCTGTCTATTTGTGATTGTATAGTTTTTTATTTATTTATTTAATAGTAGGCAAACGAGCAGACGTATCGTCGTATAATAAAAGGCGACCGCAACCTGATTGACGCAAATGTTACCTGAAATCACATCTAGTGAACAGGAGATCCGTAAATTTAATAGACCATAACTCTACAAAGTGAATTTCTGTTTCGATCTGTCAAGTTTCAACAATATTTCAAGTCTTAACAAAACTTTGGTAATGTCTGTAACTGAAACAGAAGTGATCTGTTTAAAACGTAAAACTTTAACGGATTACTTAGTTATTAAACATTTTTGTAAAGAATAAAAGACGTAGTACACTCTAATTTAATGATTTACACTGACAGTCTTGTCAATTTTTATTTTTCTTTTCAGCGCCACCTAGCGAAAACCACATAACCTAAATAGTAACAACTAATCCTGTATCGTACAATGAAAATTATCACAACTATCAATATGAAAACAATAGCTGTGTAAACAGTATCTCTTTCCTCATAGAGCAACAGTGGCCTTGATAAAAAATAATCCGTAATTTTTTAGAAGGGGAATATTTCTACATACACATTTTAGACTTACATACAATAACAAGCGCCTGTCACTACTAACACACACATTTATTTTACGTGGGATAGGGACAAACGAGAAGACGGAGCACCTGATGGTAAGCAATTACCGCTGCCCATGGACACCAAAGGCGTCACAAGTGCATTGCGGGCCTTTTAAAAAGGAGTAAGCTATTTTCTTGAACGTTTGATAGTCATATTGGTTCAGGAATACCGCAGGCGGCACTTCATGCCACGGTTTTGTTTTGCGAGGTAGAAAGTTCTAGAAAAGCACACAGTTTTGGACTGGCAACCATCTAAATGATGGGGATGTAAGCGCTGTCAACAAAATACTCAGAATTTCACAGACATCTTCTACGTCATAACAGTGTAATGTACAGGCCCATTTGGGCACATACCTCGTAGGCCTCGTACCCTACTGTATTGCTCTATGCTTTCCTACCTTTGATGTACCTCGATACTCTAAATTGCTTTCTAATATTATACTTCCGATTTAGCCATCTTACCCATAAGTGTCCATTTCACTTGCTTGCCCACTTACGTAATATACAAGCTTTTCAAAACGAAATAGTCGTAAGCGTATGTATGTCGATAAGAAATAACTTTTGATACAAGAAACCTTCACGGTACGATGTTTCTTTTAGTTTTATCTATAATCGCTGACACTAAGTTTGTTATTCTGTTTCGAACTGGAAAACTTTGAATCTATTTCTTTATCTTGAAGGGTCCATCTTGAATCCGCTTTTATCTCATAAAATTTTAGGCATGTTGATCTTAATATCCAGTACTTTCACGTTTTGTTTACAATTTAATACAGTATCATTTTCATCTCAAACATTAAACTCAACAAAATGTTGAAGTAGTTCTGAAAATAAAATTCGAAAGATTCAAAGCATCAAGTTACATATTTTCTCAAACTGCAGCTGAGATATTAAATTTCCTTGAAGATAACTGTTCTACATGAAGGCAGGAAATTATAAAGTATTGAAGCGTAACTATTTAGTTTTGAACAACAAATGAGTTTTGCACGATACCTCGGGAAGTAGTGCTGATAGATAACTATTGGATATCTAGTAAAGGAACTGTTACAAATACAAATCAGACTTTATATCCCAGCAGGTTAATATAGTAGTTTGAAGTTGCTCCCATATGGCAACTTCAATTTTAATCTCACATCTATACTAATATTATAAGGCTGATAAGTTTGTTTGTTTGATTGTTTGTATGAAACACGCTAATCATGGGATCCGTTGGTCCGATTAGAAAAATTATTTCAAATTTGGATAGTCCATTTATCGAGGAAGACTATAGGCTTTATATCATTACGATATTACTAATAGGAGCGGAGCACCAATGAAGAATGTTTCAAAATGTGTTGACTGCACGGTTGGCCGAGTGGTGTCAGCGGTCGCCATGCCGCTTGCTACTGCGCCAAGTGTCGTGGGTTCAAATCCCACGCGGTACCTACAACACTTTGTGTGATCCACGAATTGTTGTCCCGAGTCTGGATGTTCTTTGTGTCCGTTTCATGTATGTTTGTAAAGTCCCCCACGACACAGGATGTTTAGGAGTTGTCTTTTTCAAAAAAAAAAAAAACAGGGGAAAATTTTCACGCTACGGGCAATATAAGACGCGATTGAGGTTGCATGGGTCAGCTAGTATTCAATAAGAAGCAAGATTATTACCATCAAACGAAAACTACTACTACTTAAATATAGATAAATTTTATGTTAAACTAGCTGACCCACGCAACCTCGTTTGCGTCTTCTATTAAATTTCCCCCGTTTTTGAAACATTCTTCATTGGTGCTCCGCTCCTATTAGTATTAGCGTGATGACATATAGCCTATAGCCTTTCTCGATAAATGGACTATCCAACGATTATCTACTCCAACGCACATACGCACACTGTTTTGATAGATATGATTGAATTTGAACTTTGTGTAGCTGTAATAAAGTGCAAATTGACTCATTGACGTTAGGAACACACCTACATTGCTTAGACAACAGTAAGTGCTTGTAATGTATGAACTTTATGCAATAGCAATAAAGCTCAAATTGACTTTACATTATAGTTAGAAAAAGTTTGTATGGGAAAAAGAAAAGGGATCTTTTTAGAGCTTTTCCGGCCATTATTCGATTTATTCTCGCCGTAAAAACTATCCTTAAACTTCAACGAACATTTAAAAAAAAGAATTGGCCAAATTGGTCCAGGCGTTGTTGAGTTATGCGCTTACCAACACATTGAGCGATTCATTTTTATATTATAGAAGATATGGAAGGAAATAAGGCATTTGTAGAAAAGGAATTTAAATTATGGAGGTGACATGCGGAAGCGCTTGAAATTATTATATAGTTACTTGAATATAGATAAAGTAGTAGTTTTTTTTTTATTATTTATAAATTATATTAAATATTCCGGACATCTAACATACAACGCCATCTAGTTCCAAGCTAAGCAGAGCTTGTGTTGTGGGCACTAGACAACTGATATGAATACATATATACTTTTTTTTTGTAAATACATACATATTATACATAGAAAACACCCAAACTTCGAAACAAATATTTGTAGATCACACAAACACTTGGTACGACAGACAAAAAAATCAAAGTGCAACACTCAGTGCTTTTTAATTTATTTTAAATTAAATTATTATACAAACAAGTGAAATGATGTGAATGAAATACATCATTATAGCGCTACTTTCACTACTTTTACAGGTTTATGAATACCACTTGTTCTGTAAAGTTTCGCACACAAGCGACTATGATTATTATGCGTCAGAACATAAATAGCATATTTGTCTGAATAAACCATTTGATTAAATTCTTTTTTCGGCGACAAATAAAAATGATCCATAAATGTTACACTAAAAAGTTGATCAATTTTCGCTATTCTTTTAATACTCCTCTTATTCAAATCTTCGACATAAATACCATCACTTGCACAGAAATACACAACGCCGTAATAATCTTCAGTGATTTGTCTAATTTCTTTTTTATTGGCCAACATATAAGGTTTCTTTTCCTTTTTATTCATCTTGGCTTTGAACAATCCAGTTCTGTTCGAGAAGTACACTACGAAATTTCTGGTGACGAAAAAGTTATCGACTTCTATTCCAATTGTTTCTGGTACCTTTCTAAATTTATTCTTCTTGTAAACGTAGAGTTGTTGCGATGGATGTTGTATGTAATAAAATTTTCGTCTTATAAATATACCCCATACTGATTTACCTCTTTCAGCAAAATATCGAACTTCGCGTGTCTCAATATTATATTTATACAGACCTTGATCACCTCCCATGTAAAATTCATCATGAATAAAATCGTACCCTATAGCGTAACCTCCAGGAATCCCTTCAACTCTTCTACAAATTTGTTGTTTGATGTTACAAGTCATTATTTGAAAGTTGATGTCTTGACCTCGCTGGATTGTTCGGCTAAAAAGCAACTCTCCCGTAAATCTGTCAATTTGGAAAAAAAACCATTGATTAACTCATAAATGTCTGCCATCGGACTTAAGAAAGGAACCCAATAAAAATATTTAGTTTATTTATTAACTTTATACACTAAGTATGTTATCGGCAGACTTAATGCCCAGGCCATACTCTTCCAGTCAACCTTTGGTTAGAAATCTTAAAAGGCATGTGTGCAGAGGTTATATACATAAGAAGTCCGTCAAAATAATCGTAACATATTAAAAATTATACATACACCTATTAATAACAACATATAAATTAAACAACATTCATATACATACAAATATACATAATATATAAATATAAAGGTAATTGGCCAGCTCGACAGGGAAGTAAGAACCCTCAAATGTACTCACAAGTAACCTTCAAATTCAGTTCACCCTTAGGTTGCGAAAGTTCGATGTCAGTCGTTCCGTAGCAAAATTGATATTCAGGTAAAACTAGTTGAACTAGTATCCGACCCCATATTATTGGGTATAATAAATGCTAGGAACAAGATTTATTTTATTCCCACTTTAAAAATAAGTCTGGATGTATTAAAAACTAATTTTCCACTAACCTGTCGTAAATCAAGTTATAAGGCTTCTCATGGCTTTCAAACAGAATATGTTTATCGTAATAAACGCCTCGGAAGAAAAGACCATCACATTCGATTGCTGGTTGCTGGTACTCAAGAGTGGGACTGGAGAACAGAAGCAGGAAGGTCCAAATATAGGTGAAGAGGGACATGTGGTTGCTGTAACGAAATATATCAGGATTATTGGTCTTCATCGTCTACTACTTGACAAAGGCCTCTAATGTTGTATGCGACAGAACGTTATCATTTTACATCAACAGTCTTATACAGTCTTTTTTTTTCCGTGGGAGAGCCACGCTTCGGCATGAATGGCCCGACTCGACCGGAGTGATATCACGGCCTCACAGAAAACCGGTGTTGAATAGCGCTTGCGTTGTGTTTCACCGAGTGAGTGAGGATACCGGAGGCCCATACCCCAACCCCTCCCCCATTCCCTCTCCCAATCCCCCAAAGGTCGGCAACGCACTTGTGACTTTTTTGGTGTTGCGGGTGTCCAAGGGCGGCGGTAATCGCTTACCATCAGTTGATGCGTCTGCTCGTTTGCCCATTATGAAAAAAAATTAAAAAAAACAGTCCACAACTGACCGGTCAATGTACTCCAAAGTTACTTTAGTTTCATACCTCTTTGGGCTACGTCTGTTAAAATAATAATGTATTTAAATATAGCGCTTGGTGGGTTAATCTGTAATAAAAATTTCATTATCGTTAAGTTGTTTCATCCATGCGATATAACAGCCTGTTTAATATACAAGACTCATTCAACTCTTCCTAATTCTCCTAAAACTCCTCATACCTCAATAAAATCTGTCTAGTTTCGATAAAAAATAATACACAAAATAAAGAATTTAATGCCGATTTTATACGGTACGGTAACAATAAATAAAAAAAACAGCTATCAGAGTCTCGCACTGACTGTTCCGTACAAACTGTAGGTATATTATATAATGTAACTAAAAACTTCAACATTTATATATCTGTGCCATGAGAAGATGCTTCGTACCAAATTTCAAGATTCTGAGTTCACGGCAAGTACCCTGTAGGTTTTGATTCCCTTGCGAGTGTCGAAAACTTGCAATATAAACAGCTGTATCTTTTGATTGCGTTGGCTTAGAAGTTTGATTTTTCACAGCTCACAATTTCAGCTTGATACCTTCACGCGTTCCTGAGAAAAAGGCTCTTGACACACAGACAGACGGCCAACAAAGTGGTCCTATAAGGGTTCCGTTTTTTTCATTTTCAGGTACGGAACCCTAAAAATACTGTAGAGTCTCAACTTTTATATACTACTAGCTGACCTACGCAACCTCGTTTACGTCTATTGCCCTTAGCGTAACAAATTCTCAGCCCGATCGGTTTAAAATTGACAAAGTTTCATACAGACTTGTATCCCCTTTTTTATCCCCTTGGGGGTAGAATTAATCAAAATCCTTTCTTAGCGGATGCCTACGTCATAACATCTACCTGCATGCCAAATTTCAGTCCGATCCGTCCAGTGGTTTGGGCTGTGCGTTGATAGATCACTATGTCAGTCACCTTTGAGTTATATATATATAGATTTCAAAAAATGGCACTCTGATTTTCCTTATAAGACGCTACTTAGTAATAACCCAATTAGATTAAATACCTTTGTTTTTTATAATATAAAACTCCTCCCATAAACAAATGCCTACCACCAAAAACACTAGCAATAATTATAAAGATACTTTAAACAGTTTCATCGAGAACACACAAAGAGAAATTTCATACTGAAGTTGAAACAAAACAATTGTGGCTCAGTTGTGTGACACAAAGTCATGTGAGAATTAATTGTATTGATTTGTTTAATATCTCATCACCATTTTAGATGAATCGAATCATCAAAGAAGTATGTCAATATTTTTGTATACCGTGTAACTCTTTGTGCGTTAGGATTGGAGTGAGAATCATTCTTTAAAATAACAATAAAACCTATACTTTTGTTAGAAACAATTGTTAACAATTGCCGTGGAGTTTCAAAACAATAGTACCACTAATAATAATCCATCTATTTTACTTCATTGGTCTAGCGGTTGACGTATGCAACTGTCAATCAAGAGGTCTCGGGTTCGAATCTCAGGTCGGGCCAAAAGTGTTATTGAGTTTTCTGATTATAGAAATATTTAATAACAGCCCGAACTTTGGAAGTTGGGGTCTGATTTCCGTACCTCAGAGAGCACGTAAAGCTGTCGGCCCTGCGCCTGATCTATCCCCGGTCGTGTCGGTTAACCGTCCCATCGGATTATGAAAAACAGGGAACAGAGAGAGCACCTGTGTTTGCGCATACACTTGTGCACTATAATATCTCCTGCGTAGTTGGCTGGTCTCCGTTTAGACTAGCCTTCGTGGCCGAAATCGGCTAGGAGAAAAAAAAAAACCATCCCTCTACAAATACTGAGTGTTTTTATACTGACAAATATTTGACAGCACGAATTGCGTATTGATTGAACGGACATTGCACTGTTTTTTATTGCATAGAGTTATGTGGATAATTGAACTACTAAATAATACTTTGTGAGATCCTGAAAATATTTTTCTGAATCTGGGTTTTTTGTGTCCGTTTCATAACTGTAAGGTTAAGCGAGGAACTATACCCATATGACATAGGTGTCTATATCTGCCCCCCTAGCCAAGTTGCAAGCGTTTTTTCTTTCTGCAATCGTTAACGCCTAAATTCTCGTGTGTCATTAGCTAATAATTTTTCTAACATTAACTAATGGCACACGAGAATTCAGACGTTAACGATTGCAGAATGAAAAACGCTTGCAACTTGACTAGGGGGCAGATATAGACACATATGTCGTGTGTTTATAGTACCCCGCTAAAGATATTTTACAAATTCGTATATTTTTGCATTTACTGCAACCATTGTCAATCTCATCATCATCAACAGCTTTTATAAGAAAGGAGGTATTGGTGTAGGTACTATATCACGCTGGCCAGATGTTTATACATCGATATTTAGCGTATATTATATATTTATATATATATATATATAGTATAGCGTATATTTCAAGTTTTCCTTCTCTTTCCAGTACACCTTTTACAATACACATACGACGACATGAATAGGGATCTTGAACCGTCACCATAAGGACTTCGTCACCACACGAACTATCGATTTTTTTATTGTGTAAGGGGCAAACGAGCAGACGTATCACTTGCTACTGCGCCACGTGTTTTGGGTTCAAATCCCTCGCAGTACACCACTTTATGTGATTCATAAATTGCTGTCCCGAGTCTAGGTGTTCTTTGTGTCTGTTTCATATATGTTTGTAAAGTTCCCCGCGACACAGGATGTTTATGCGGGAATTGTCTTAAGAAAAAGGCCGGCAACGCACTTGTGACGCCTCTGGTGTTGCGGGTGTCCATGAGCGGCGGTAATCGCTTACCATTAGGCGACATGCCTGCTCGTTTGACCCAATTCAAAAAAACAAGAGAAGAAGAATAATCCTACTAATTAAAAACGCGAAAGTTTGTGAGTATGTAAGTGGGTATGTTTGTTGCTCTTTCACGCAAAAACTACTGAATGGATTTTGATGAAACTTTACAATCATATAGCTTACACATCAAAATAACACATAGGGTAGAATTTATAAAGAAACTAGCTTCGCCTCGCGGCGTTGGCCGCGGTTATTGTCGTACCGCGGGTAGCACCGCGGGGTTCAGCTAGTATACCATATAATTATCTAAGTTTTAGAATTAAAATAAAATAGTACTTTTACTATACCTTTCAGTAAATGTATTATTAAGAAGAACAAGAATTATTTTACACCAAAAATAATTAAAATAGTCTTACTCTCTCTCCTCTCCCTCATTCGCCTCTCAATAACTTACGAACCCTTCAATACACACGAACACATACAACCCAAAAACGAATAAAATAAGAATTGAAACAAGAGGAATTTATTATCCAAAGATCAATTTTAACATTGTTTAATTCATTTAATATATAATTTAACATTGTTTGAGTGTTATATCTTAAGGATAGGTATGTACAGTTAAGCAGGAATCAAATCTATAATTTACAGGTACAGCAGTTTCAAATTCAACATAAGACTTATTTAGAACTCACTTTAATAAACTTAATATTATATAATAAAAAACCAGGGCGGTATCTCTCCATTCTTAGTCCTTCCATCGTCAGTGTTGGGCAAATTTTAATTGTATAAACAATTAATGATTGACAATTGATTAATTGAGAAATGACACCATAACGACTAACAATTGATCAATTTAAATTGTGCAAAACACAACTAACAATTAATTAATTGTTCATTGTGGTTATATACAGTTAATAATTGGGAAAAAAATTAATTTAAATTTTTTTATACTAAGTGTTAGTCATCGGTAAACACCTGATCATAAACCCCTCGTTACTAATACTTCTGCGTCATCGCATTCTTCTTATATGATTTTGCTAGTAGAATTCATACATATTTTTCCTCTTGCACTAGGTAATAACATATATATATTATGTTTATCAGAATATATAATTTCATAATACTTCCTTTTATCTTTTGCCGAATTACCAGCCTTGTGAAAAGTCATGCCAACCATTTCGTTTATGTTAGCTAATTTCCTGAGTCTTCGACGCCGTTTCTCTACCATATATATTCCATCGCTGGCACAAAAATATATGTCACCGAAGACATCGTGTGTTATTTGTTTCACGTTGATGCCAAGTTTCAAAACGAATGGTTTCAAACGTGGCTTTTGAACTTTATACAGTCCAGTTTTGTTTGAAAAGTAAATTTGAAACTGTTGTGTGACGAAAAAATTGTCAATTTCCATATTACTAGCCTCAGGAACTATTCTAAACTTTTTGCGTTTATAGACATACAATTTCTGCGATGGATATTGTATATAGTAAAAGTTTCTACGGACGAACAAACCCCAAATAGATTTGCCTCTTTCAGCGAAGTATTTTACAGAGTTTGTTAAAGAGTTGTAGGAATAGATACCGTTGTGGCCACCAAAAAATATATTGTTATTACCCCGGTCCCAGGTAATGGCATAGCCTCCTGCAACTCCTGGCACATCCCTGCACATCTTCCTTTCAACGTGACAGACCATAATCCCAAAATCGACCTGAGAACCATTTTGAATTGTGTGGCTAAAGAAGAGGTTGCCAGAAGGCCTGTAAAAAAAAAATTACTTCATTTCAAATATGAATAATATAATTTATGGGTTAGAAATATTGCATAACAAAGTAAACTGATGACCGCAGCTTCACCTGCATTTATTTCCTATCCAATCTATGAAATTCAATATAATTATACTCTTTCTAAATTAAACAGGATTTTTGTCGAATATTAATAATAAAAACTTAAATTTACCTTTTCAACTTGTATAATCGAAAGCAAAGAAAGATTCCAATAAAATTATCTGGTATATTCTTATGAGCATACCTCAGGGATCTATTCTCGGTCCCCGATTACAGATAATCTGAATGCATTAAAAATTAAACCTCTTACAATTGCTTATTATTACTCAAAATATCATTATTTACTGTTTTCTTTTTATAATTAACTGAACCCCGCGGTGCTACCCGCGGTACGACAATAATCACAAGCAACGTCGCGAGGCGAAGCTAGTATCTTTATAAATTATAGCCTACGTGTTATTCTGATGTATAAGCTATATTATTGTAAATCGTAAAATAAGTAAGTTTTCTGATTGATTTTTTACACATTGTTTCTTGAAAAACGCAAATATCTTACGGAACCCTATTTTTATCCAAAATAAAATAGCCTATGTCACTCGTGGATAATGTAGCTTTTGAATGGTGAAAGAATTTTTAAAATCGGTCCAGTACTTTTTGAGTTTATTCGTTACATACAAAAATACAAATCTTTCCTCTTTATAATATTAGTGTAGATAAGAATGAAGAAAAAGAATATTAGGTGTACCTGTGTAGTACATCTATAAGGACAAATATGCACTTAAAAGAGTTACTTACTTGTGCATTACTAAGTTGTTGGGTCTTCCAAGGCCTTCGAATAAGATGTGCTTGTCATAATACTCATTTCGAAACACTAAGCCATCGCATGGAGAAGGTTCTACCGTTTTACATATCACTAATATTTGAAGAATTAACAAGTACTTGATCATTTGTATGCTGAAATATTAAAATTATTCGATTATTAATAAATCAACGCTTAAATAACAATTAGAATTGTATAAGGTGGGTAAAATCTTGAAGAACAGTTATTTTGTGACCCAAACGGTCTAATAGGAATTAGGAACGACTGATCATCCGCTTTTAAATTAAGTCTTATACACTGAGCTTGTGGATACAAAGATGAAGAGGTACATATGGAAGTGTGTTCAACTATCTGGTTTACACTGAATACGTCACAAACACATTTAGCGTGTCTTTTGTTTATTGCTTTTTTTTTATTTACTCTCATATCTAGTAGGTATTTTATATACTCGTGTCACGTTGTTGCTGGCAATGACCTCCGAAACTATGTAACCGATTTAAAGTCTTTTTTTAATGTATGCTTTTCTGATGTGCCTAAGACCAATAGCAACCGAGCATAATTAAAAAAAAGATGCACACGAAATTGAGTTAATTATAATAATATTTAAATAATAAAAGTAATTACTTTTCTTATAAATTAAAAATAAGTAACCACACAAAGCTAGACTCAGTGTTATTTTGATTTCTAAAACGGTTTGAGCTAATCTCGACATAGGGTAAACAAAACCTTATTGTCTAGCGTATACAATAAAGTTATTATGTGTGAGTGTATGCGTGTGTGTTTTAGCCTTGAGGAGGTGATGGCACTATACTGTCGTTTTAATAAATTATTTTTATTCAGATTTATTAAACTAAATCCACGTCGGGCTCACCACTGTAGGGGACCGGGTATCACGTTCCACCAACACAAAGGAAGGATCCTCCGACCAGGCGAGATGATCATGCCTGGCGGGCTACTGCCCAACAGTTGATGTTGGGATGTTGTATATATCATAATCAGCGCGAGAAGTTTTTTACTGCGTGATTCAGGATTGATAGTTTCTTCATGTTGTACGTTGCTCCGTAGTTCAGTGTAGATGGCGTTGTGGTATCAACAGCTGTTGTTGCGCTGTATGTGGAAGTCGCCACACATGTATATGTTTGCAATAACCATGTCAAATAGTCAAATTTGCTAATACTATTTACCTACTAGATAAATTGAACGTGATACTCAACAGCTAAACATTTCGAGATTCAAGCTTAAATTTTAGCATCTCACGTTTTTATAATTTTATTAACATCAATAATTTTCTTCACGCATTAATATAGTTCTTACCCTATTCATCCAATAATTGTCGACTACGGGAGTAAACAATGCAGGACAAAAATAGCACAGCAAAAAGAAAGAAAACTTCTTTGTTACTTATCTTTTGTTATTATTATTACTTTTTTCGTTTTATGGACATAATAAATAAACACTTGACAATATCTGTACCAACCTGTCTGATCAGCGTCGTATAATAGGCCAAAACTTCCTATATATTATTTTTTATTTATTTCGGACATCTAACATACAACGCCATCTAGTTCTAAACTAAGTAGAGCTTTTGATATGGGTACTAAACAACTGATAGAAATACTTATATACTTTTTTTTTGTAAATACATACATATGTCCAGCGGTGGACTGCTTATATATTTATATATATATATATATATATGTACACTATATATTTGTATACATATATTTGGCGCTCCGACACAGAACAATATTTTATTGATCACACAAAATACTGTCTCATGTGAGAATCGAACTCACAACACTCAGCGCAGTAGAAAGCCGGTGAATGTACAAATCACTAAGTTGTCTGTGCTAACTGCATTTAGTATTCAGATCTACTTGTAATTATTTAATTAAATTTCCGACTGCGTCAATATCTGTCATCTTTAATAAATTAATTGGTTCTTCAATGATGATAATAATGAATGAAAAGATAGAAAGAACTGTAAACGACTAAGATAAATATATTAACACCACTCACATTAAAATACGACAAGCCGTTTAAGCTCTAGGGCATGCCAAAGAAATATACATACTTACATACATACATACACTTGAAAAACCTGACTCTCCTTCTTTAGCAAGGTAAAAACATTCAAGACTATAAATGATTGATCTGCAAATGGTAAAAAACTGAGACTTTAACCATCATCAGATAATCAGATTATGTACAAAACTATAACAGGGTTTCGATAAAAATAACAAGCATAATGAAATATTGCTAAAACATAAATTGATTTAGGATTCTGAACAATAATCATAGAATAGTTTAGACGTTTTGTTTAAGACGATAATCGTTATTTGTTATTATACAGCACAGCACGAGTGATTAGAAATACAAAATGGACGATAAGTCACCTTACCGGCACTTATGTTCTTTCGTTGTATTCAACCGAGGTTGTATCCAACAAAGGTTCTCCTGGTCCCAACTTCGTGTCTCATTCTGGAGGGCTACGAAAAAACCAGCAACGCAAATTTGCCTCTTGAGTTTTCCTCTTAAAGCTTTTTATGTGTCAATAGATAATTATTTTAAAAGAGTATGAGAGCCTGAGTCTAAGAGACTAGAGGGATAGTGGTGCAAAGTAAATTGTATTTAGCAGAACACGTGTTGCTTTAGTTACCTTACTCATTGGCGATCCAAGTACTCAATTGATGAGGATAAGAAAAGTCGAAAAGATTAAGTCATATTAAGAGAAAAGTAGCTACCAGTTTGAGTCCAAACAATTCCTCGAAGAAATCAGCGTGACTCTACTACCTTTACTCATGGAAAACTGGCAATAAGCTGATTGCTTTTTCTCAGTGAAGTTATCAAAAGACCTGATTTGAGAGAGGGAAGGACTCAAGGGTGGCAACGCATTTATGATTCACGAGTTGCAAGAGTCGATTTGCGGCGATAGTAACCTACTTTCTGCCTACAACTGTCTCGGGTTCAAATCCTGAGTCGGACCAAGTGTTTGTGTGATCTACAAATATTTGTTTCAAAGTTTGGATGTTTTCTATGTATAATATGTATGTATTTACAAGAAAATATGTATATATGTATTCATATCAGTTGTCTAGTACCCATAACACAAGCTCTGCTTAGCTTGGGACTAGATGGCGTTGTATGGATTGTCTGAAATATTTATTTATTAATTATTATTATTGTTACTTTGAAGTAAGCCGTTTGCTCACTTACATCCATAAAAAATCGTTTAGTCATTCTGACGAAAAGAACTGCTAAATATCCATAAATTTTTCTGTATTCACAGTGATAGAAAGATAAATGCTGATTGCAGAAGCTTGGGTGTAAATATGCAAGTATAGTCTTGTATGCAGCCTCATACTTCTGTCTGTGCTAGAAGCATAGGTAAGCAGTACTGTCAGTCACACCCATAAGCCTTTGTTAAAGTCAGTCGTTATCGATAGCAACAGCTTTTACGCAGACATCGCAATTGTATTTGTAAGGTATTCTCTTTAAGGTTCCGATATTTGGTACAAAAATATAAAGGGGAAATGTACTAGCTGCTAAACGCGGTTCCGCCCGCGTGTATACCGGATGCATAAGCTATATCACTATAAAATTTTATCTAAATACTTTCAGTAGTTTTTGCGTGAAAAAGTAACAAATATCCTCACAAACTATCACATTTATCATATTACTAGCTGAACCCCGCGGTGCTACCCGTGATACAACAATAACCACGGGCAAAACCGCGAAGCGAAGTTACATCTTTATAAATTGTAGCCTATGTATTATTCTGAGGTATAAGCTATATTATTGTAAGTTTCATCAAAATCCATTTAGTAGTTTTTGCGTGAAAGAGTAACAAATATATTCACTTACATACTCACAAACTTTCGCATTTATAATATTAGTTAGACGAGGATATTAAAAGGCGTACTGGCGTAGTCTAGGTAGTACATCTAGTGCCCCGATGTTCTTGAGTTATCTTTAGTATGCATTATTAGGCATGCTATCATATTGTGGCGACTTCCACATATAACACAACAATAACCTACTACAACGCCATCTACCGAAGATACACTGAACTACGAAGTAACGAACTACACGGAGTAACTACAAATCCTGAATCGCGCAATAAATAGTTCTCGCGCCGATTATCATATGTACAATATCCCAACATCAACTATTGGGGCAGTGGCCCGCCAGGCATGATCACCTCGCCTGGTCGGAGGATCCTCCCTTTGTGTTGGGTGGGACATGATACCCGTTCCCCCACAATATCAATAGCCATCCAAAGTAAACCAGATTTTTTCAATATTGACTCCTTAAAGAGCTGGTGTTCTCCTAGTCACACTGTGTAATGTATCCGCTTTTTAGGGAGTAGAATAACAAAGTGTTTTACAGACGTGAACAAAAAAGTGACACAAGTGTGGGGGAACGAGTGCTATGTACCTCCAACACGGTTGATATTGGAATGTTATATTTATGCCAATCGGTGCGAGAACCTCTATTGCGCGATTCAGAATTACTACTGTTGTGTATACTGTTTAGTAACGTCACACCATAGTTAGGTGTATCTTCGGTAGATGGCGCTGTGGTATGCTGCTGTGGTATGGTGCGCCACACAAGCTTATAGTTTAGCTGGAGAAGGATGAGAGGGCTAGTAATTTAACAATACTACTATTATTTACTTATAAACAATCAAATTTAAAAAAATTATAACCCACTTCGTAAAAAATTTGATGACATTTATAAAGCGTATGTTATTTGGGTTATTATTAAAAAAATACAGTTCTTCATTTATTGAAATCGGTTCAGTAGTTTAAGCGCCACAGTAGAATACACAAACACATATAGATTGCTAAATCATTTACCCCATCTTTTAGTTTCTCCGCAGTCGGGTAAAAATGAGAAGTATATATAGCACGGTCCTTAACGGGAAATCGCACTTTTAGCTTGTCGACGAAGCAACAAAGCTCTTCGCAAGTTCAAGTCAGAAACATACATCACAGTGCAGTCCACAATTTCAACACTCACTGCATAACCTATTGTTCCAATCGTTTGCGTTTCTTAAGAGTTCACGGCTTGAGAACCAATTAATTTTCTGGCAAATGCGACTTGTAAAGTTTGAATTTTGTCTTATGTCATTGTGAGTTGCTCAGAGAGTGAGAGAGAGAGTCATTCTTTGAGTGCGATGTATTGTTATGGTTCTGAAATTAGCTTTTATGTTTGACTTTACTTGCGTCGAAGTTATCTTCGTATAACTTGGAAATAATCCTTTTGTATGAAACCTTTTAATTTATGCAGGAAAAAGTACTAAATTTCCATTGTACGAAGAAAGGGGATCTTCATTTTCCTTTCGGTGAGATAGATAGCGGATAGATTTATGTGTATGATGATGTTGATGATTGGCTGCATGGGCAGCGTACAGCTTCGATCTCCAAGTGGGATAAAACCTTATGTGATCGTGAGGCAGTTGTTGTTCTGAGTTTCCGTTTTCCGTGGGAGAGCCACGCTTCGGCATGAATGGGCCGGCTCGACCGGAGTAATACCACGACCTCACAGAAAACCGGTGTGAAATAGCGCTTGCGCTGTGTTTCACCGAGTGAGTGAGGATACCGGAGGCTCATACCCCAACCCCTCCCCCCATATCCTCTCCCCATCCCCTAAAGGTCGGCAACGCATTTATGACGCTTTTGGTGTTGCGGGTGTCCATGGGCGGCGGTAGTCACTTACCATCAGGTGATGCGTCTGCTCGTTTGCCCCTTATTCAATATAAAAAATAAATTTGGCGTACTCTTAGTGTTCGATTCATGTATGTATGTTAAGTTCCACGCGACACAGGATTTATTCCTAATATGAGAGAGTCTTTTCAAGACTAGGAATAATGTAAAAGTATGACTATTTGGGATCAGATGGCGGGTTTATTATACATACTATTCATTATCCATACTAATATTATAAATTGGAAAATGACTCTGTCTCTCTATAAGACTTTCACGGCCAAACCTCTGCATCATCATCATTACCATCATGTTAGCCGAAAGACGTCCAATGCTGGACATAGGCCTCCCCCAAGGCTTCCCATAACAATCGGTTCTATGCTGCCCGCATCCAACAGTCTCCTCCTTAACCTGGTCGTCGGACCATCTTACAGGGGGCCTACCACGCTCCGTTTTTCAGTACGTGGTCGCCACTCCAGAACCTTTTTGCCCCATCGGCCGTCTTGTCTGCGACCAATATGCCCTGCCCACTGCCACTTAAGTCTGGCAATTCTACGGTGTCCTGTCGGTGACCTTTGTTCGTCTGCGGATCTCTTCATTATAAATGAAATTTGACATGGATTCTTTACCGCGATAATCGACATAGTCACGGGCAAAACATAGTTATATATAAAGCTCACTGCTATGCACAGAATGTCCTGAAATAGTGTTTATGTAAATCAGTCGAGGTTGTTTACCTGTTCGACCTGAATAATGCAGGCACGCGACTGTAATTATTTTTATGGTTGTAATAATTATAACTAAAAGTAATGCTCTAATTATGGATACGCATGACTTCTATCGTGTTGTTAGTTTAAAAATAATGGATACGTTCTTTAAAATTATGATTTCATTGCCTTTTGGCTAATATTATAGACTAGCTGAACGCACACGCAAAATAACCGCGGGCAACGCCGCAAACCAAAGCTAGTATCTTTATAAATTGTAGCCCATGTGTTATTCTAATGTATAAGCTATATTATTGTAAAGTTTCATCAAAATCCATTGAGTAGTTTTTGCGTGAAAGAGCAACAAACATACTCACTTACATACTCACAAACTTTCCCGTTTATAATGTTAGTAGGATTGTTAACAGTGTTTACAAGCTAGAGTACTCATAATAGTTTTTAAGAAAATTAATGTCATCACCATATTCCTAGCCTTTATTATTTCCAAGAATTATGGGGTTGGCTACTAGTTCAACAAACAGTTTTCTGAATATAGTATATAACTAATGCGCCACAAAGTTGGTATTTTTTCTTGATTTCCCGGTAACTCTCTCCTTCAATTTGGTCATTTGGTTTTGACTCAGACCGTAGTCTACTAAGGGTGAACTGAATTCGAAGGTTAAACTAGTTATCAGTATGTTTGAGGGCACTGACTTCCCAATAACGATGGTCATAGATGTTCATGAGAAACTGGATAGACGGCTTAACGTGTTCTTCGAGGCATGGGCGTGAAACACCGTCAATTCTTCTGTGCAGGTTAATTGCACTGCTGCATAAGAGGGAAAACTGAAAACAATTCTTAAACTAAATCGTCTGGTAAGGCGTGCTATAAAAGACCAAAACCTCCTTCGTGAGGAAAGACCAATGTTCAGCAGTGGACCATAAAGTCTGTTGATGACAGATTGAAATGTCACAAATCGTGTTAAATAACACACTCCTCCCATGCAGGTATATTGAATCCCATAACATCTATAAGGCAGTTATATTCACAGACTCATTAAGCTGCCTTAAAGCCCTGCTACAAGATCCATTTCACTGTAAACTCCGCAGCCCTCTGATCCTGGAAATTAAAAAAAGCCTTTTCAATTGCTTCACTCATGCTAAACTGGTTCAATTGGTGTGGGTTCCCAGCCATAGTGGCATTGTGGGCAATGAGTGTGCTGACTCATTGGCCAGAAGTGCTGCTACTTCCCTAATGGCAGACCCGAAACACATGAAACACCAACACTACGACCTCTTAAGGCTACCTCAGAGAGAACTGATGACATCCTGGCAGATAGAGTGGAATAGCTCCTCACAACGTAAAGGTCGGCATTATTATGCAATCCAGCCCTGCATTCCACCAAAACCCTGGTTTTTTAAATCCAAAAAAGTAGCCAAAGCTGTCATCTCCACCATATGCAGACTCCGCATAGGCCACTGTAGCTCCCCTGTCTTCCTGAATAAAATTCGGGTGCGGGACACGTCTTTATGCGAATGCGGTCTGGACGAGGGCAATCGGACCACATCTTCTTCAGTTGCGGCAAAAATAACCCTTCCCTAGACCTTTATTTATACCTACCCAAACTAAAAATTCCCATCCCTATTAATTTTTCATCCCTACTAACCTTCTCATCCCCCAAGCTCCTTCAAGCCTTGATGATATTCATTCGATGCAATGATATCAAACTTTGACCTGTGTACATACGAACGATGTTTCAGTGTAATAATCTCACCAAAAGCCCCACAATCAGTCAACTGCTAACTTTGGAAATTTTTTATAGTTGCAATTTTATTATTACTATGCTCTATTTTTTATTCCGTCGAAGTCCGTCGCCTAGGGGAGAATATAGAAGATCATGGACACTTTATACTATACTATAAAGGAGAAACGCCAGGTTTATATGGAACAGGATTCCTAATAAAAAGTAGGCTAAAACCCTTTATCGACGAGTTCATAGGTGTCTCGGAGCGTATAGTTATACTTAATATAAAATTACCTCCGAAAAACAAAATGTGGTCAGTTGTTCAGGTCTACTCTCCAACTGAGCAGTCCAGCAAAACAGATATCGACACCTTCTACTCGTTGTTGCAAGAGGCAATCAACAAGTACTGTCACAAAAATTTAGTAGTAATGGGTGATTTTAACGCAAGAACAGGGGAAGGAGGAGACGGAGAACAAGTGATATTAGGCCCGTATTGTTCAGGCAAAAGAACAAGAAATGGGGAGAGACTTGTGCAGCTGGCATACGAAAACAATTTAAAAATACTTAACACACTATTTAGAAAACGTAAGAATAATAGATGGACATGGGTATCTCCGGATGGCAAATACAAAAACGAGATAGATTTTATATTAACCAACAAAAGCAAAGAGTTCCAGGACTGTAGAGTTTTAAATAATGTTAATTTTAACAGCAACCACAGAATGTTAAGAGCTAATCTAAAAATAGACACAGTCATGAAAAGCAGACCTTTCAAAATAAAACAAATCAACAACGTAATACTGGAAAGTCCAGAATCACTAGAAGGAAAGCTAGAGCATTTTATAGAAAAAACAAAAGGATTGGACATACAGAATAAATACAATAACTTCCAAGAACTTCTCTACACTACTAATAAAAAAGGTAAACCAGACTGCAAAAATAATGAGACAAAATGGATATCAAATGAAACTAAAGAACTAATAAAAGAAAGAGCAGACCTTATAGCTAACCCTAAAAAGACAAAGGCGCTAAGAAAAGATATAGCTAATGTTAGTAATAACATCAGAGCACACATGAGAAAAGACCGTCAAAGATACAAATTAGAACAACTGGAAAAATGCATACAAAGAACTGGAGGCACTAAAAAAGCATTTAAATTACTACAAGAAAAACGAAATTGGATACCAAATTTAATAAATAAAAGTCATAGATGCGAAAAGCGACGTTCAGAAATCATGGAAATAGCTACTCAATTTTTTAAAGAACTATACTCAAGGGATAAAACTTCTGATACAACAATAATTACAGAAGGAAGTGAAGTACCAGATATAATGAATGAAGAAATACAAAAAGCGTTGAAGACTCAAAAGACAGATAAAGCTCCGGGGTCGGATGGCATAAGTAACGAGTTCATCATCCTTAACAAGAACCACTTAATACCAACTCTCAGACACCTCTTCAATGAAATCTTACACAGCGAAATAATACCTCATCAATGGACAATGTCATCTATAGTGCTATTACACAAAAAAGGAGATAAAAATAACATAAATAACTATAGACCTATAAGTCTATCGTCAAATATATACAAAATTTTTGCTAAAATTATACTCAACAGAATAACTAATACGCTCGATCAAAATCAACCAAAAGAACAGGCGGGCTTTAGAAGTGAGTATTCCACCTTAGACCATATTCATGTCATCAAACAGCTATTCGAGAAAGGCAAAGAATTTAACATAACTTTCTACTGCTGCTTTGTAGATTACAGTAAAGCTTTTGATATGATAGAACATGAAAAAATCTGGCTGGCACTAAAACACCAAGGCGTTGAAAATAAATACATCAGAATACTTAAAAACATCTATGATAATAGCAAGGCAAAAATAAAACTGGAAAAGGAAGGTAAAGAAATAAAGATAGAAAGAGGCGTACGCCAGGGAGATCCACTGTCGCCGAAACTCTTCACAGCTGTTCTGGAAGATGTCTTCCGTCACCTTGACTGGGAAAAATGTGGACTGTCTATCAACGGAGAAAACTTGTCGCATTTAAGATTTGCGGATGATTTGATTATCTTCTCGTCATCGAGCGAGGGACTGCAAGAGATGCTGAATGATTTGGTTAGAGAAAGTAGGGAAGTTGGATTGGTCATGAACACACTAAAAACTAAAGCTATGACCAATGGCAAGGAAGAACCTATCTTGGTCAATAATAACCAAATTGAATATGTCAATGAATATATCTATTTAGGCCAGATAATCTCTCCTGTAGACCTAACTTCAAAGGAAATTGACAGACGCATCGGAAATGCTTGGAAACAATATTGGAGGCTGAAAGATGTTATGAAAAATAAATATGTTAACATATCCATGAAACGGAAGGTTTTTGATACCAGCATACTACCAATACTTACTTACGGCTGCCAAACCTGGGCACTCAATAAAACACACATCAATAAATTGCAAACATGTCAAAACTCAATGGAAAGGAGTATGATGGGGAAAAGACTATCCGATAGAATAAGAACTGAAACAATAAAGAAACACACGAAAACACAAGATGTTACAAGAACAATAAAAAAATTAAAATGGAGATGGGCTGGACACACTATTAGAGGAAAGGAAAAATGGTCAAAATTAATAATTAACTGGTTCACAAGTGACAAGAAGAGAACAAGAGGGAGACCACTTAGAAGATGGATAGACGACATCAAAGCCGTAGCAGGAGGCACGTGGACAAGAACTGCTAGTAATAGAGAGGAATGGAAGAAATTGGAGGAGGCCTTTGCCAATAAGTGGCATACAGACAGGGTTGTCGTTGCACAATAGCTTAGAACTTAAAATATAAATTGTAAAATAGTTTAGTTATTAGTTTGATAATTTAAGTTACATATGTAATGTCTGAAATAAAGGCTATTATTATTATTATTATTATTATCTATTTTTTATTTCCATAAAACCCACGTATCTCCATCCCACTTGACATTGGCAGAATTGTCGACATCGGCACAGTTTGCCATTTATTAAGAAGAAGAAGAACACACTCCTCCATATTTGCTCACTTAAAACCAAACATCGACCAACCCACTCACGTCTGATCTGAAAAACAACTTTTTATTCGATTTTATCTCACAAGAAACAGCACTTACGTTCTATATTTATCACTTAATCAGAAAAGGCGACACGTACAAAAACCTGTTTCGTAAATCACTTGGACAAAAGTATTCTCCCAAATTATCAAAGCTCTCTAAGTCCCATTCGAAAGTTTTCGCATTAGATGAACTACTAAGTCCAAATTTTTAAATGTAAGTTTGGTGATAAAAGTTAGACCCTGAGACTATGGCAACACTTTGTTACTTAGCTAGACGAGGTTTTATTTGAAGTTAGGTCTATAACCTATTAAGTAAGAACTCTTTTTTAAACGACTTCAAAAAGGAGGTTCTCAATGAAACTGTATTTTTTAAATTATTTTATAGGGGCGAACTAGCAAACGTATCGCCTGATGGTAAGTAATTACAACCGCCCATGGACATCCGCTACACTAGAGGAGTCACAAGTGCGTTGCCGACCTTTTAAGAAGTAGTACGCTCTTTTCTTGAAGGTTTATAACCTTAATGTTATGTACCTACAAGAATGTTTGTTAACTCAAAACTTTTGACTGGGTAAAGCGGTTTTGATGATTATTTTTTAATTTTAAAGTACTGGTGTGCCCGTGTGTCCATTTCAATTTAGTCCAGCTCTTGAAGTCGATTTTTTGAAGTGAAACTTCTTTAGAACCGTTGTGATTTCAAAACGGATGCAACGGAAAAAACGACAGGTAAGAGACACAAATACAAAAAGTCGCCTGTAATTACTGAGCCAGAGCGAGAGAGCAAATGTCGGTCTCATTCTTTTGTCGATTTACTGAAGTTGTTTCACTTCTATCGTGTGTGAATCGCACACACACCTTTTTTTTGTTTTTTTTTCTTCGATTACGGTGAAACCTAATAGTAAGGTTTTAGTTTTCGCAGTCTACGTATGTTCTGTAGCTGTTAAACAACTAAACCAATTTAACGAATGATATGTTATTAGATTCGTATTAATAGCTACATAAAAATAACTTGTAACTATTGTAATAACTATTAATAGTTATTAACTATTGTATAACTGTAAGTACAGAAATGATAGATTTAATATTTCTAACTGGTTGTTGATGAGTAAGTAATGCCTACCCATGTACATTTATAAAAGACTATTATTTTTTACTAGATGACCCACGCAACCTATATTGCCCATGGCGTGAAAATTTTCCCCCGTTTTTGAAACCTTCTTCATTGGTGCTCCGCTCCTATTAGTAGTAGCGTGTTGATATATTAATAGTGTTTTATGGTTTTCCACTGGGCTTGAAACTTTAAACCTGATAGAAGCCTTATCGATTTATCTATACAAATAAATAAATTTGGTGTGTCTGTTTGCAATATTAAAATAACCACTTTTTACTAAACTCATATGTATGTGTACACGGTACTTATACCAAAATAACCTTTTTTTCAAATTTTTGTGTCTGTCTGTATGTTCCAATTAGGTTCTGGAACGGCTTGACCGATTTGACGGGACTTTCACTGATAGATGACATTAAGAGTAACTTAGACTAACTTCGCCCCGCGGCGTCAACCGCGGTACGACAATTACCGCATGTAATACCGCAGGATGCAGCTAGTACTAAATAAAACAAAATAAATATGTCTGTTCTTTTCATATAAATAATGTGTCTTCCTTTTCACTTTATTAATAAATGTTATGTTTGTTGTAGAATCCATTTGGACCTAAAATAGTTCAGTATTAATTTTCCCATTTATTTTTACTCAGTCCTTCATTTATATTGATAATGTTTATTCGTAAATTTCTATCTTCAATGACTTCACATTTTGTACAAATACAGGGTACAACGTTAACTTTACATTTACTTTCATTTACACCTTGGAAGTTTGCATGCCATGCTCATCATATAACTTTAAACAATTTGTTTTCATCACGGATATCCGTATTTTTCTTCATCCTTCACGCAACTGTTCATGCAGCAATCGAATATAGGACAACAGGAAACGAAAGGACTAACAAGGCATGGTAGTAGGAAAGTAAAAATACACATCTTAACCACTAAAAGTTTTCTTTTCAATTGAAATGTAACTTACGCATGCTATGAGCAGTTTTTTGCTAATCAGTAATTGATTATTTCTCGTTTGACTCATATTCTTTGTAACCTGGATATCTTGAATCAATGTCAAATTCTTCATAGTACCAAAAAGGACAGCATGATCGTAAATATGGCAGGCATTGTGGACACAAGCATGGTATGCAGATGATCCAAGGGCACAGCAGGAACAGGGGGATCAAGGAACAGAATCCACACAATGGTATGCAAAGACACATCGGATTTTGTTGATTATGACATTTTCAGTTTGATTAATCGCTGTCAATTTTGAATCTGAAATTAAATGGCAGGATAAAATAGTTTTGAGGTTCTATTATTGTTACACTCTGTTATAATCTTTGTCATATTCTTTTTGATTATGTTGCTCTTAGCAGCGTTGTCGTGACATAGTCCTTCGTATGATCGTTGGCTGGCTGGCGCGATGGCTTTGCTGTGCATCTTTTACCGCATTTACCATGGGGAGTGTTTCGAGAAATTGTTCGGATTGATCGCCACCGCATCTTTCCGTCATCGTCCTACGCGACAGAAATTTCATCCCCATCATCTAGATGGTTGGCAGTCTACAACTGTGCGATTTTGATGATGAGCTGTCGCCTGCGGTGTTCCCGGACAAATACGACCTACAAACCTTCAAGAAAAGAGCGTACTCCTTCCTAAAAGGCCGGCAACGCATTTGTGACGCCTCTGGTGTTGCGGGTGTCCATGGGCGGCGCGGTAATCGCTTACCATCAGGCGATACGTCTGCTCGGTTGCCTGCTATATAGTAATAAAAAAAAAGTATTAAATATCGATTAAGGCACTGTGACTAATCTGTGGGTTTGAAGCTATGCAATTACTCAACAAACTAGAGCTGTCAAGAGGATGAATCTAAAATTATAATAGGTCTTTACCTATGAAATTGCGTTTCTTCAGTACTGGTCATTTCAAATAAAAAAAAGTTTGTAATGGCTCTGTATTCTAAATTCATATTAATTTTGTTTTAAAACCATGACATTCTATTTACAAACTCAGTCTTTTGTTTTTTGATTAGCGTTGTATATATTTTCATTACATTTGAACATTTTTCGTCATAATGGATACTTTAAAAATTCGTGTAATTATGGAATATGAGTTCCGTCGTGGCACCAACGCGACACAAACGGCACGTAACATCAAAAACGTTTACGGAGAGAACTGTACAAACGAACGCACAATACTTTATTGGTTTTCCCGGTTCCGTTCTGGAAATTTTGACTTGAAAAATGAAGCTCGTGGTCGTCCGGAGACTTTGGTTAACAATAATAAATTAAAGGCGATTGTGGAAGCTGACGAAACTCAATCTACAGCTGAGCTAGCAGCAGCTTTTAATGTAAGCATCAAAACAATATTGATCCATTTGCGACAAATTGGCAAGGTAAAAAAGCTTGATAGATGGGTTCCCCACGACCTTAACGATCGCCAGCGCAACGTACGCGTCGAGACCTGCCTTTCGCTGCTCAACAGGCAAAGAAATGAAGGAATTTTGAAACGAATAGTTACGTGCGACGAAAAATGGATTCTGTTCGACAATCGAAAGCGCTCAGCAAGTTGGTTATACCCTGGTTCAGCACCAAAGCAATGCCCTAAACCAAAAATGACCCCTAAAAAGGTGATGGTCACTGTTTGGTGGTCTAGTGCGGGTGTGATTCACCACAGCTTTTTACAAAACGGCATGAGCATTAATGCAGATGTGTACTGTGAAGAACTGGAGAGAATGATGGAGAAGCTTGCACATCTGCAACCAGCTTTGGTCAATCGGTCGTCCCCACTGCTCCTTCACGACAACGCGCGACCCCATACTGCGCAACAGACAGTCTCCAAGCTGCAAGAGCTGGGGTTGGAAGCTCTCCCTCATCCGCCATACTCACCAGACCTTGCACCTACCGACTATTACTTTTTCAAAAATTTAGACAACTTTTTAGTGGGTAAAAAATTCAATTCCCGAGAGGCAGTACAAAATGCCTTTGAAGAGTTTGTTGCCTCCCGTCCAGCTGATTTTTACAAGAAGGGCATCAATAAACTGCCAATGCGTTGGCAAAGATGCGTCGATTGCATGGGTGATTACTTCGAATAACAGAAATAAAAAAGTTTGAAAAAATAAGTACTTTCACTAATTGCATACAAAACGGCAATTTCATAGGTAAAGACCTAATATAAATGGTTATTTTAAAGTTAAGCCCAGAAATTATAAAATTGATCATTTTAAGTTGCAAAGCTGTCAGTCTTCTGAGAATTTTTGATTACAAATATTGTAATTGATGTTACGTTACATTTTTTCTTTCCATTCATTTATGTGATGTTTTTTTTTTATTTTTTTATAGACAATATAGTAAAAACAATTTTGTATATACCATAAAAGTAAATCCTTCATCAGTACTCTATCTACAGTAAAATATTAACAACTCTCTGCTTTTTGGGTCTTTATCTTTGGTAGTAACAATTTAGAAACGTCAGTAGCTTTATAAAGGTGTACAAGCTTCAAAGAGGAATACCTGCAGTAGTTCTCAAACTGTAAAGGTATTTTCCTTTGAACTTGATAAATCGAAAACTAAATAAGTGTAATATATTCATGTGTTTCTGTGTTTGCGCGCCACGATTGTGTTGCTATCCTTCAATACTTTCTCCCTGTTTATCCTGCTTGCCGTTTTGCTTTAAGAGTAAGATTTAGTTTTACAAGCTTTTTATTAACTTGCAATGTATGTATGTATGTTCGGGTGCAATCTTGCTGCTCAATATCTTAAACTAATTTTGCTGAAATTTTGCAAGCATTTGTGTATATGACAATGCAGTTAATATAATGACGTGGACCTGATCTGATACTGGAGTTGGAAGGTGGCCATAGGACTAATGTTAAGAAACGTCTCAACACCATCGAGTTCGTACTCGTTTTATTTCTTTTGGGGAATTCCAATAAAAAATTGTTTATTAAAATTTTAAATTTAAATTATTTTTAATTACGATGTTTGTATTGTTTGGTGTTGCAATTATATTTTATAATATATATTGTACTTGTAGAGCTACTATTAACAAAAATCCAAATCGATTAAAATCGATCAGAGCGGTGTGAAATCATAGACGCCTATGTCGAGCAGTGGACTTCAACGCTGATGATGCTGGTCAAATTTAGTGCGCAATTTTTTTGTTAAGAATAATTTTCACTAGACAGATATTTGGTACATTGCGTTTCAGTTGTATTAAACGTTAATGTAAGAAAATATAACCGTTCCGCTTTTCTCCTATACAAACATTGTTCTGACTGTAACAAATACATAAAAAAACATACATTCAATTTGATGTCGTCGATCGTAAGTTATGCGTGTTCATACATTCGGGTGATTCATTTTTATTTTTAAACTAACAACCCGCCCCAGTTTTGCACGGATTCTTTACGGAAAATATAATATAGTCTATGTTACTCTGAGAAGATGTGTGGCTAAATTTTTTCCGACGTCTTCAACAAATGTCGTTATATTTAAGCCAATTTAATAAAAATAAACACAAATTATACACGAAAACCTTTCTCAATAATCATTCTATCTACGAGTATTAGTAAAAACCCCATAAAAATTCGTGCAGTAGTTTTTGAGTTTATCGCAACAGGCAGACAGATGCGGTGGAGGACTTTGTTTTATAATATGTAGGGATAGCGAAATTAAATTTCTTTTCAAGAATGATAAAGATGGTAAAGTTATTAATAGAATTTTCTTTATTTACAGGCATCAAATGTTGCCAATGCGTAGTCGTGCGATTGGCAGATGACGACGATGAAATATACAAGGTAGCCCATGATAATCTTAAAGGTACGGCCTGCATCAGCTTGAAATAAATCGTAGTAAATTATGAAAAATAAAAATATATCTCTCTATCTCGTCTTATTGCTGTTTTCTTCATACCTCTCGCTCTTATTTTGGTGGAAGGAATTTTCCAGTCTCCGTAACATGTATGTACCCTAATTACTCGAGAATTACTTAAACATAAGCAACAACTTCTTATTATACAGTTTTTACAACAATTTTTTATTATGTAGCGGTTAAATGAGCATACGTATCGACTGCTGTGTTGATAAGCGATTACCGCCGGCCATAGACACCCGCAACACCAAAGGAGTTACAAGTTCGTTGCCGGCCTTTGAGGAAGGAGGGCGCTCTTTTCTTGAAGGTTTGAAGGTCGTATTGGTCCGGGAACAACGCAGGCGACAGCTCATTCCACAGTTTTGCTGTGCGCGGCAGAAAGTTTCGGGAAAATCGCACAGTTGTGGACTGCCAACCATCTAGATGATGGGGATGAAATTTCTGTCACGTAGGACGATGGCGGAAAGATGCGGCAGGGATCAATACGAACGTTGTTCCTCAAAGCAGTCAGCCCTATCTGTTATGCTAACTTAACTTCAACAGACAAACTGTACACTTCAATTCAATTTTCTGTATAAATTTCACACACTAAGATATGGAATCAAGTTACACTTTTCAACTTGTCATGTTTGTTAATGTAAGTTCTAAGTTATATTACAAATTACCATCCAAGTTCCAACTTAGATATAAACTTATATTAATATTCTGAAACTGGTGTTACGTCATGGATAGTCTGAGAGTAAATTGAAAGAGAGATCACGAAAGGGGTAATTTGGCCCTGCAGTTACCTAATTGAAATGTGTATTAAATGTTTAACCTGTCATATCATCAATCACTAGCGGCCATTTTCAGTAATTAATTAGAGATAATTTTTGGAAAACGGTCTAAATTTACCTTCAATTATTTATTATTATAAATATTAAATCTCTGTTTTTGTTTATTTACGTATTCATATTAATACTATAAAAGTTTGTGGTAAAATAAAATACTTGTCTCACTCTCCACTCCAATATATGACTATGTATTTGCCTACAAATTACCCATTTTTCTTGGCTATTAGGAATACAAACTTATGGCAACACTCTCCCAATAAGTCTTTTGTGTGTATTACGTGTGAAATGTTATTACTTCAGACTTTTTGTTCACTTTTGACAAACGAGCAGACGCATCACCAGATGGTAAGCGATTACCGCCGCCCATGGACACACGCAACACTAAAAGCGTCACAAGTGCGTTGCCGACCTTTGGGGATGGGGAGAGGGAATGGGGGGAGGGGTTGGGGTATGGGCCTCCGGTATCCTCACTTACTCGGTGAAACACAGCGCAAGTGCTATTTCACACCGGTTTTCTGTAAGGCCGTGGTATTACGCCGGTCGACCCGGGCCCATTCATGCCGAAGCGTGGCTCTCCCACGGAATGGCCTTAATCCTCACCTGAGAGGAGAACCGAGTACAGCAGTGGGACGTTATGTGTTGTTGATATATATGTATGTGTATACCTAGTTTAAACCAAAGCTAGGGTATTGATAACGTTTGTAAACCGATAGGCCATCATATAATGGTTCTATGATTTCAAATCGCGTTTAATACTCGTAATATATAGACATTCCATTATTGTACTTACTTAACTACATTTAAAAGTTATTTCAATTTGTATACAACAGTTACTTAATTGTGAATGAAATGAATGACCAACAATAGTAGCGTAACAAGTTTAAATGAACAAACAAACAAATCACTATTAATTAAATATAAATAACATTTCTAGACGAATCCATTCGGCGAGCCTACAAGAGGACATTTTGAGAAAACTTGAGTTTCTTAAGGCGTGCTACCAAGTTTGTTGAATAACTTAGAATTAAGTTTATGGACATCTGTTGGGCTTAATAACTTGAGAAAACGTTGGGACGGATTTAAATTTAATAATTCATTGAGTTACTTATTCCTGTGACTCTGCTTTTCTTGAACCATGATAAAAGCGGTTACATTTATTTTTATGGGCTTGATGGCAAACGAGCAGACGTATCGCCTGATGGTAAGCGATAATTGCCGCTCATGGACACCCGCAACACCGGGGGCGTCATAGGTGCGTTGCCGGCCTTTGGGGGTGGGAAAAGGGATGAGGGGGGGTTGGGATATGGGCCTATATGATGAGTTAGATAAAGACTATGATTTGTGTCAAATTACCCTTCTCCTTGCAGTGCTGTTGTCCGGCGTAGTTTGCTTCCTTAGTCAGCTCTTACGACACCCATGGGATGAGTAGGGGTGGTGACACTCCGTGATCTTAATCTGTCACGATACGGACAATCGATCATTTATATATATATATATAATCTATACTGAGCAACTCTGTCACGCTTTCATGGCTAAACCATTGCATCGATTTCAATAAAATTTTGTATGAAGATACTTTGATTTCTAAGGAAGGACATAGGCTAATTTTTATTGCGTTAATCATCATACATGCGGGCGCAGCTGCGGTCAAAATAATACTTACAATACTCTAAGAAGCGAAGTGAGAAAAGCTCATTAGTAACGGTTGGGCCGAACATAAATTTGAAATCGTATTTTCAATTATGTTGTGTGAGTTAACAGGACATTTCCCCGAGGGCCACAACTTACTTCTCATCTTGGTATTTACAGACTTTATAAATGGCCGGCATGTTGGCCAACATTCCAATAATTTACTAGTGTTTTTCATTATATCAACAAAAAAAAACTTTTCGGATATGAAGTCAGATCGAATTGCTTAGAAAAAAGTGTTTAAACATTTTAATTGGTCTAAGTTTATGAATAAAAAGAGTAAAGAATTACGTGTGTGTGCGATTCACACACGATAGAAGTGAAACTTCAGTAAATCGACAAAAGAATGAGACCGACATTTGCTCTCTCGCTCTGGCTCACTAATTACAGACGACTTTTTGTATTTGTGTCTCTTACCTGTCGTTTTTTCCGTTGCATCCGGTTTGAAATCACACGATTCTAAAGAAGTTTCACTTCAAAAAGATAGTGTTTCTAAAAGGCTCGAAGCCTTCCACTTTGCATTCGGTCACGTGTGTATTTCACTTCTTTATTTTATTATTACTTACTATTTAATATTTTTGTTGGTAATCTTAATTGTGTTACATTACAGTTAATTTACACAAGTGTGATTCATTTTAAATTAATTTACTATGGATCTTATGCCAAGCGCATGGAGCTTAAAAACTAGATTTCTTAAGAAATACGTTATTACATACATCCACTAGGTATAGGTATATATCCACTCACAATATTCTACTAAGTAAAAGCGAAGACAATGGCAAACAATAGAAATTTAGAAGAGATTAAGAACATTATGAATTATGAGTAGGGAAGTAAGAATTAGACAGAAGTAAATTAGTTCAAACAGATTAAGGCCAGGTTTCTGTAACTCAGAATAAGAGCACTGACTATAATTAATTTTAAAGTTTAATTAATTAATTAATTAATTTCGCGTTAATTATCAGATACGGTGTGTGCCCGTGTGTCCAACACAGACTTCACAAACTGTGCCTAACTTAACAATAAACTTGACTAGGTTTGTTTCGATATATATTATGTGAAACTAGTCGCCAACTATACTGTGTATTATATCGAACGAATTCCCGGCGGCGTACCGCTGATCGCGACTGTCCACAGCTTCGAAACTTGCCTGCCAAAAGTTAGTTGGAACTTTGTTGTTGACTGTACTCTTCGTTAATCATAGATGTGTTTCGTATGTTAAGAAAATTGATTTAGAGTCATATCAATATTACCTATATTTATATTATCTGTTTTTTTTTATGTTGTAGCGCGCAAACGAGCAGACGTATCGCCCGACGGTAAGCGATTACCGCCGCTACTAGACACCCGCAACACCAGAGGCGTCAAGCGTTGCCGGCCTTTGGGGGATAGGGAGAGGGATGGAGGGAGTGGTTGTTGGTATTTCGCACTCACTCGGTGAAACACAGCGCAGGTATTGTTTCACACCGGATTTCTGTGAGGTTGTGATATCAGTCCGGTCGAGCCGACCCATGCATGCCGAAGCGGTTCACGGTTCCTATAGTGAATATACCCATGACTTAAAAGGTGTTTTCTTCCAAACTTATTTTATAAAATAAAACAATGTACAGTCATCGGTTTAATAATGAGTACCTGGATGACCAGGTTTTGTTCGTTTTTTAAAATAAATGACTACACGACACCACACTGCATGGTTGGCCTACCGCTGGGTCCGGTCGTGTTAATAAAAGCAGTTCCTGGACCCTTTCCTTCTCAGGCGCAGAGTAGAACATCGTGTGGATTTAGTCGGTTCGATTCCGACACACCACCCCGCCGCAAACCACGGCGGGGTGATGGCCCGAGGGGGTTCCCATACGTAAAAAAAAAATAAAAAAAATTGTGGTTTAAGCGGTAGCCACGCGAATCTCTACCGCACAAAGTGTTATGGATTCAATTCCACATAGGACACTATTTTGTATGATCTACGAACTGTTCTGAGTCTGTGTGTTCTTTGTGTTGGTTTCATGTACGTTTGTAAAGTTTACCGCGACACAGGATGTTTACTCCTAAAAAATTACTATTAAGAAGAAAATGATTGTGATTTGCAACTAAACGTCGTTTATAAAATTGTAGGTATCTATACTAATATTATAAAGAGGAAAGGTTTGTATGTAAGTATGTTTATAACGAATTGGCTCAAAAAGTACTGGACGGATTTTAAAAATTCTTTCACCATTTGAATGCTACATTATCATTGATTAATATAGGCTATTTTAATTGTGAGAAAAAAGAAACAAAAAAATAACATTATATTAACTAACAATATGCCTAGAAAAAGAAAGTTGAAGCTTTCTCAAAATAGTACCCAAGTGAGATTAGCGAATATACGTCGTATCGGCGAATCTTCTTCTGAAAATTCTGATTGTCTCGCAAGTCAGAAAGTGTACGTATCGCAGTCGAGAGCCATAGAGAGCCGTGGGAGAGCTATGCTTCGGCATGAATGGGTCGGCTCGACCGGAGTGATACCACGGCCTCACAGAAAACCGGTGTGAAATAGCGTTTGTGCTGTGTTTCACCGAGTGAGTGAGGATACCGGAGGCCCATACCCCAACCCCTCCCCCCATCCCCTTTCCCATCCCCCAAAGGTCGGCAACGCACTTTTGACGCCTTTGGTGTTGCGGGTGTCCATGGGCGGCGGTAATCGCTTACCATCAGGTGATACGTCTGCTAGTTTGTCCACTATTCAATAAAAAAAAAAAAAAAAAATAGAATCTAGCGCCGAACGTTCGCAGCGGTAACTTTAAAAAAAATAAAAAATAGTATAGGTAATGTCACGCTTAGACTAATAGGAGCCGAACATGATTGAAAAGAGATTCAAATGAAGTTGTATGGATTAGCTAGTTTTTATATATAGGACCAAGTAATTAGGTTTACTTGGCGTTTCCGAGCTTATAAGTCTTAAAATAAGATTCAGTTTCGTAATTTATATGTGTATATGTTGGCTTCTACCGTAGAACAATATATTACATAAACTGTTTATTACTATGTTGGTGTTCTCAGCTAGAATAACTTTTTGTATTGTTCATCATAACTACGTGTGAAACGTTCTTCCCCTTGGGGGAAGCTGCAACTGAACTATTACAGATATAATAAGGCTTCATGTTGTAACTTGCCGTGTTGTATTGAAATCCTTGCTATTGCGGCAAGTGTCTTGGGTTCAAATCCCACGCGGTACAACACTTTGTGTGATCCACGAATTGTTGTCCCGAGTCTGGATGTTCTTTGTGTCCGTTTCATGTGTGTTTGTAAATTCCCCCACGACACAGGATGTTTATTCCTAATGTGGGAGTTGTCTTTTTAAAAAGAAAAAAAAAGAAAAAAAGCATAAATTCGAAAGTTTGCGAGGAGTGTATATGTTTATAAGTCCATCACGTAAAAACTACTGAACAGATTTGGATGAGACTTTACAGTACTGATAGTTAATTTATCAGAATAACACATAGGCTAATATTTGGGATACCTAAATACTATTTATTACACCAACTTCCCGTCAAGCTTTGGCTAAGAAGTGAAACTAAACAGAATTATTAATTTAATTCTTCTTCATTCTTTAGTAAACTGTCTTAAAATAATCCAAACAGCCTCTTTGGTCCTTTCAGACAACTCTTTTGTACGATTCACGTCTTTTAAGTTTCTCGGAACGCCGTGAAACCTCGCTGCTGAAACTTAACTTTATAATGCAATCTAACTTTGCAAATTTTCTACGAGACATGATAGGTGTCGTGACAGTAAAGGAGTTGAGTTATTGTTTTCTACCCTCAGGGGTTATTTATCGTTTGTGATATTAGTCTTAACTTTATCTAAGACTTAACTAGATAAAAATTGTACTGTGATATACAGATACAGACTACAGATATTTCTAAATACATACATTAAACTTAACTCTGGTGTTCCTCAAGGCGGCATTCTTTCTCCACTTCTCTTTTCGCTATTTATTGACTCTGTAACTCACAAACTTCAGTGTTCGTATCATCTATATGCAGACGACCTACAGATGTACTCACATGCGAGAGTAGAAAATATTGGCGAAGCAATCAACAGCATCAACCATGACCTAGACACCATAAAAAACTGGTCCAGCAAGTTCGGCTTAAACGTGAACCCGTCCGAATGTCAGGCGATCTTCATGGGGAGCCCAAGAATGATAGGCAGAATTGACTATGACACTGTCACAGACATAATTTTTAATGGTACAGTATTGCCTATTGGTCAGACGGTCAAGGACCTCGGCTTACACCTAGACACAAACCTGAATTGGCAAGCTCAGGTAACCAGTGTCAGCCGAAAAGTCACGAATACACTCCGTGGCCTCTATCGGTTAAAAAATTTTCTACCAATTAAAACCAAGACCATGCTAGTACAGACGCTAATTTTCCCAGTCATTGACTATGGTGATGTGTGTTACCTCGATCTGAATGCAGATCTCCTCAATAAATTAGACCGGATTCTCAACAATTGCATTCGATTCATATTCAACTTACGGAAATACGATCACGTATCCGCTTACCAGAGGGAACTGTCATGGTTACCTATAAGGCAGCGCCGCAGTTTACGGGCGTTGACCACATTGCACTCTCTTCTCCATTCTCCCGACTCACCCACTTACCTAACATCCCACTCACAATATCTCTGCTCCAACCATGACAGAAATCTTCGCTCCTCCGATAATCTCCTCCTTCTTTGTCCTTCACATTGTTCCCGCATTATTCACTCTTCCTTCACTGTCCAAGCTGTAAATCTCTGGAACGCCCTCCCCTTAGATATTAGGTCGTGTAACAGCCGGTTAGCCTTCAAGATCAGAGTTCGGAAGCACTACGGAGACTTGTTGACGGAGTCATCAGAATGATCATCTATCTATTTACAATGTGTGTATGTATTATTATCCATATCTCATTATGTATATATGTATGTGTATATATGCGTATGTATATGTAAGTGTATATATATGTGATGTTTATGTTGCGTAATAGCACCTTTATGTATAATTCTCACTTGCTTCAATAATACACCTGCTACACAGCTCTGCACCACCCAAAGGTTGACTGGAAGATAATGCCTACGGCATTAAGTCCGCCTTACGCAATGTAATTGCAGGAAGTTTAAATAAATAAATAAATAAACCTATACAAAACAGGTGATTATGCTGGACTTACAATTATTAGTCCTGGGCGGGAATCGAACCTATGACCAGTGAACAGAACCACACAGGTATTTTACCGTGGGAAAGCCACGCTTCGGCATGAATGGGCTCGACCGGAGTGATACCACGGCCTATCAGAAAACTGGTGTGAAACAACGCTTGCGCTGTGTTTCACCGAGTGAGTGAGAATACAGGAGACCCACAACCCCAACCCCTCCCCCATCCCCCAAAAGCCGGCAACGCACTTGTTGAGGCACGGGCGGAACACCGCCATTTGCCATACTCCGGGCCGGTTAATAAGAATTTTAAATACGAATAACACGATACATCACTTTGGCCAGACTCGGGAATCGAACCCGAGACTTCTAGACTGGCAGTTAGTTGCATACGCTAGCCACCAGGTCAACGAAGCAGTATTTTTTTTTTTTTTTTGGATAAAGTCCGTCTACCTCTTGCATGACAAGAGTCTTTGTCTGCCTTTATAAATTTTTGTTAGCAATTTTGGGATTTATTTTTCAAATTTTTGTCTTGTTCAAGTTTTTTCCTTTATTATTTATTTTTACTATTGACTATTTCTTTTGCTTATTTATTTTTTTCAATAATGATTTTGCAGATTTTTTCGCCAAACTTTAGGAATGCGGTCCGTGTCTCACTATTACTTAGTAGCTGGTGCGCTACTTCTTTAACCAGTTGTACCCCGAGACGTTGTTCTGTCTCGTACCTTAAAGTCCCGAATACGGGGCACTTAAAAATAATATGCAGGACTGTCTGCTCCTGGGCTGGGTCGCAGATACATGACGGGCTCTCCCGACACTTGAAGCGATGCAAGTATTGGGAGAACCCCCCATGTCCCGTCAACATCTGCGTGATAACGCCCTGGGGGCGGATCTTCTGCACCAAGCAGTATGCATCCTTCGCGTCGGGGAAGAACACTTTCGTGACGGAGGCGGTGTGGCCCGACTGGTATCGACGGTTCCATTCGTCAAGGGACTCGCCACGAATCTGGCGCTTGACGAATGAAACCGGACACAGGTCATAGTCGGGCCTCCTCCGACACGAAAGTGCCGCTTCCTTAGCCAGCTGGTCGGCGCGCTCGTTGCCATCGATGCCGGCGTGGGCCTTGATCCAGTACAAAGCCACACGTTTGCCTTGGGTCAAGGCCCCGCTGAGGTTGCGGCGCGCCTTGACCGCGAGAGGATGCAGGGTCCCGGGGTTCGTCACCGTTTCTAGCGCTGCCCTCGAGTCGCTGTAGATGCCGCAGCTCCCCGCACCGCAGGTGAGGACTTCGCTCGAAGCTCTGCATATGGCCAAGAGCTCGGCCTGGTAGACTGTGCAGTACGCTGGCAAGCACAGTTTACGGCTCCGCAGTTCGGGCCGGCTATCCCATATGGACAACGCGGCACCGACCTTGCCCTGTAGCTTGCTGCCATCCGTAAAGATGCGGAGCGACTGCACGTTGTGCTGGTCTACCAGGCTTTGGTCCTCCAGAGTCTGGAACCTCAAGTCCATACGCAGAGCCGGATGCGGGAGTTCCGCAAATCGCACCACTCGCTCTACCTCCCGATCCCCCAGCACTGCCTCCTTGATTCGGAGGTCCAAATGTAGTAACCCGGCCAGTAGCAGGGCCGAGTTGAGGGAGACGGTTCGGTACGATTTGCAGATCTTCTGAGCGAATCCTCTTTGCACGGTGTCGAGGAGCTTGAGAACACCCAGCTTCTCGACAGCGGGAGCGTATGCGGCTGCCGCATACGTGATGACCGGTTCTGCTGTTGCGGTGTAGATGGTCTGTACGACCTCGGGGTGCAGCCCCCAGCTTATTTTAGCTGCTCTCGAGAGCTGTTTGTAGATGTTTAGGGCCTTCCTACAGACGACGCCGACGTGGGTGTTAAACGTCAGCTTGTCGTCTATAGTAAGCCCTAGGATCTTCAGCTCTCGGGACATGCCAATGCCGACCCCGCCCATGGTCAGGAGCGGGGTGTCATGCTTAAGTTGGTTTGTGAGCAGCATGGCGCAGGTCTTGTGCGGTGAACGAAGCAGTATTGTAAGCCTTGCTGTACATATTAACCTCTATATAGAAATGAGGTTTAGGCTCTCTATACCATGTTGGCCAGATGGGATAGTGCAATGCTTGTTTCAAGTATTTCTTCTCTTAGCACTGATGTTGTTTTGTAGTTTGCGTCCTTGGTCGGCTCCTACGACACTCACTTGGTGAATATTTAGGTCGTGAGTGCTGCCACCCCCATTGGGTGAGGACACTCTGTGTTCTTAATTCGTCAACTTACTTTAAGCTTATATCTAGCTCTATGAGTCAACATACTGTGTTGTTTAAGAGTTTAATCTGTCTGGTCGGCGATATAATAGGCCGAAAACTGCTTTCTAAAGAAAGATTTATACCTAGCACTGGACTATTAGATGTTGTTGACTGCCTCGTTGGCGCAGTGGTAGTGTATGCGACTGCTGTGCTTGAGGTCTCGGGTTCGATTCTCGAGTCGGAGCAAATGTTTGTATGATCTGCAAATATTTGTTTCGGAGTTTGGGTGTTTTCTATATACATATAATATGTATGTATTTACAAAAAAAAGTAATTATTATCAGTTGTCTAGTACCCATAGTACAAGCTCTGCTTAGTTTGGGACTAGATGGCGTTGTGTGTTAAATGTCCGAAAATATTTGTTTATTTATTTATGTGTTAATGTGATCAGTATAAAATAGCGGTATTTGCCATAAGGACTTAGGTTAAAAGTGAATGAAACCAGTACATTAAAGATTAAAATTTGTATATTGGTACTTCGTATATTTTTTCATTTACATTTTGAGTCGATAAGAATTAATAGTTAATCGTATAGTCTTAGACGATTTTAATAGTAATTATTATATTTTTTTTATATAGAACAATACAAACGTAACGTGTCCGAATTTTTAATATATTAAAATTAAAATATTTAACAAATACTATATAGATTATAATACTATAAGTATAAATAGTTTTTTATTAATTTAGAACATTTTTTATTGAACAAGTTGCTAGATACACAGTACAGGATAGTCACCTATTAGTTATATAATTATTTTATTTAAAAACTTTCTAAATATTTTCACTAAACAAGAAAGTAATGGCATTAAATTGTATTTATACAAGATTAATTTAAAACTATACAAAAACCTGCATGTATTTGAAAACATTTACAAACCTAAACAATTTTTGGTTTATATAATAATTATTTAATAAATAATTATTATATTTAAAAATTTAAGCGTTCGTACAACACATTTTTAAAGTGCTGCAGGAACATTATTAATAGTTTTGAGTCGGCGTCCGACTTAAAAATAGAATCCCCCAAAACAGCTGGGCTCATGCTAAATTGAGGGGTTCTATATTATTTATAAAATTGTTACTCCGGATTAAAAATACTTAGTTTATATAAATTTTATACTACTTAATAACCCTAGAACGAAACGTAAACAATATACACACATTATGATGATATAAAAACGATTAATGAACCATAATACTACCATTTTTCACTCACACATTGGAAGACTATATGAAACATTAAAATAGTGAAAAAATAAAATTTATGAAAAAAAAACTATACAATTTCTATTGCTTTTGAATTCAGTACGTAATTAGTAACTATCAATTATTGTTTTCTAAAAATCTATATATTATATATATCTATACGGCAATGGTGTTGCAATTTTATTAATTTTACTTATGATTAATTATAGTACTTATTTATTAATAATTTCTAAAATCCAAGAATCTAGTTTACATTTATTTAGAATTAAGTTCTCGTTGTTGTTCATTATCATTAAAATTAATTTACAAGATTTCGCAATATTTATTCAGAAAATTGTATTTACAGTTATGCAGGAAAAGTTTTTTTTTATTAATCTATTATCAGTCGTAGGTAAAATTTAATAGTTGATAAAATTTCAATTGAAATATTTATAAAATAATGAAGACCATTTTTATAACTTTATCGAAGTAGTATTGACTAGGTATAATTAAAAGTGAAAGAAATAAACATGCGAATCCTTTAACTAAAAGTTTTAAATATCTACTTATTGTAAGTGGAAAATATTAAGTTACAAATTCACGGATAAAATAGTTCTTTTACATCATAAGATTAGTAAAATTTACAGGAAGTATTTGGTGTTCTTTTCATATAATTTAAAGTTAAATCTATTACATAACTTAAGTTATATAAATACAATATTTACATTAAAAAACTTAAAAAATTAAACAGCGTCCCGCGCCGTCAATAAACCTTTTTTTTCTATAATTCTAAAGAACAAATTTGATAAAACTAAGTTGTAATTATTTACTTTTTTTTCAATAAGTGCATTTCATTGTTGCGTAGTGCTTGTCGATAGGCACAGAGGCACAGTCATTTATTATTCATTTTAGATAGATTTAACCTAACAAGGATTTTTTTTAAAAGTGTTTAGAAACTTTAATTTACGATGGGTCGCAATGAAATACTGCTAATGTATTCTATATTTTTATAAAATGTTGTTTATGTATTACTTCGATATGAATTATGTATAATTTATATATATAGTGGAATGTATTCATTTAGTATGGATAGTGATTTTAAATTTCAACTTAATTATAGACTGACTTTCACGATAATTATAATTTGTTATAACACCGTATCTTTATAATGTGATTTGTCTTGTTTTATGCATGACGGGAAACACTTTTGTATGTAATAATAATTATAAAATAAATTTTATGTTTAAATTTAGTTGTATTTACGTAAGCTAATAATTAATTTGTGTAATAAATTATGGTGATATATAGTGTGTCATATAATGTTCAAGTTAATCTTCTATATTGTTTAAATTTAATAGTGGTTCTCATCAACATTTTTCTTTAAATATTTGTGACTATTTGTGTTTTATATTATTAATTTGTAGTGATGAATCTTAGGATTAAATATAGCAAATAATTTTACATGAGAACTACTAATATTTCACTATTTTGTACGTATATAAGCGTATGGGTAAGTCTTAAGGGGAGTTGTAAAATAAATGTATTTATGTAAATTTATGTAAATATTTTGAATTAAATGCTATATCGTGAATATCTAGCGAGTTATAAAGTTACTAAGATCTGTTTTTCACTGTGGCGTAACATTAAAAAATATTTTTATGGTATTTAATCATAATTTTTCATAAAATGTGGCCGTTTCCAGTTATATCTGCATTTCTAGTCACTGCCGAGCTTCTAAGAGCTGATGTGTAATGTTCTACAGGCGCTACTGGCTATGTACTGTCTAAAGAAGAAGCTGCATTAGTAATTTATCATGAACCAAAGATCCATTTTAAATTTATAATTCTTTATTTAAGTAATATTAAATTCGAACCAGCAGATGTTACTGCAACCAATCATGTATTTCTTATTCTTCTTCTACTTTAAATGTCTTCTATCATTGGACAGATTAATGCTTATATCCTTTCTATCTATTAATATTAAAAAGAAAGAGGATTGCAAGTGTATGCATTACTTAATCAACAATGTAACTTGCCGAAAAATAAACTTACGTAAACAAACTTAAAATTATGTATTGTGAAATTCCACTTTACTTCGCTCTTATAAATAAAAGCTATGCAAAGCTAAGATCGTTAGCATTCAGGCAGATTAGAGTTACTTTGTAAGGTTTTAAAGATGATAGATTCATTAAAACTTATAATCAATTGTCTATTTAAGAGCATTTTTTTTATATAAATGAAACTAAACGAGCACTCATCCTGTCAAATAAAAAACGTCAAAGTTTGAAGTCGATTCGTAAATGACGAAGTTTTGAGGCACAAAATTAAAAATCCTATTTCTTTTCATTTCAATTTGGTTCAAAAATGTATAGATTAATAATTTTAAATGTTAAGACACAGTGTACATAATAATCTAATGACACAGCTAGCCGCTAATATTACAAAATCTGTCGATTTTAAAGCTATGCAATCCCTTTATCGTATGCTAAAGGAAACATTACATCATAAGTATGTATAATTTTCAAATCCATTAGTGTGTTTGCAGTTTTAATTTTACATATTAATCTATAACTCAACTACGTATATTAAAAATATCTACGAAATTAAACATACAATGGTATATGTAGTTTACAATTTACAATTACTTTTATTTGCAAATTAATTCTAGTCACTTCATGTCTATCATGTTTAATAAATAATTATTTTTAATTATTAAAAATTTTAATTTTCTATATTAATTTGTGAATGAGTGTTTTTAATGCACTTTACTGGCATTTTTGTTAGTTTAACTAAGCTAAATACTTGCGCAATGAATGTGCGCGTTGAGAGTACGTACGATAGGCACAAATGTCCTCAAAATCCTAAGAGGTTATTGATTCATTATAATTAGAGTCTTTTAACATGAAGTGACTCTGTTCTATAAAAAGCCTAAAAAATGTAACAAGCGTTCCTAAGACGTCGTGATTAGATATAATATTGTAATCTGATTGTACAAGTTGTTTACTATTTTATTGAATTTTTGGCGTACTTTTTGTTCTTTGATTGACTAATACTATTAAGATTTATCTCCGAACCTAAAATATTTACATGAAATATAAGTAATATTTACAAATTCAAAACTAACATTTACAAAATGTACACTTAATACATATATTTTTAATTAAATGAGCAAAAAATCCAATGAAATATACTCTAAAATTAAATTACTAAAAAATCGTCAGTCAAAGAACAAATTTCCACTCGAAACTGTTCATTTAAAAGTCCTTTCAACGCACATTGTAAAAATTCGGTGCTGCCCGTTGCTGTGCCAACATAATTCTGTTGGCAACGCATCTGTAACAGCACACGTATGCTAAACATCACTTAAACAGTATCCTTCTAAACGCTCTTCTGAAGTCCTTGTTGAATATTGTATATATTACAGGGTTCAGGACAGAGTTCATATATCCCAGCCAAAATGCTATAGCGAAAGCACTAGCTGGTATCACACAAAATCTGCAAGCAGCTTTAAGAATATACAAGAAGAAAAACGGCAGCCAGCAAGCGATAAAACTGCCCATAATTAAACCTAAGATAAGAGTTGCCCTCTTTTCTTTTTTTCTGGCTAATCTTTTCTTTTCTCTCTCTGGGTCTCTGGGTTTGTGTGGCTTTGGAAGCGCAGGTTCTAATTCTGATTTACTCGGTTGGGATTTTTCTTGTCTTCTATCGGTCTTTTTGAAGATTCTGAGCTTTAAAGGTTTAACTCCACCACAGCGGCTGACCACCCCAGAGTCTGATGACGATGGTTCCATTTCTGAGACCATGTCCGTATCGATGGCGACGCTGGGTGCTCTTCCCCTCGTCTGTTGTAGTTGTAGCTCTCCGTTCACTGAGAGTGTCGAACTCCGCAATGTACAGGATGCCAATGGATTTTTTGTTACTTGAGCCGATGTTACTACCTGTATCGACAACGAAATCAGAAGTTAAAAAAGGTTTTTAACAAATATGAGCCATGAAACGAAGGTATTTTTATCATGTTATTAAATTATGGTAGGTAATGAAAGGATGCTAGTAGCTCAAAATCGATCAGAATAGCTTGCAATGGGAGAGGCATATATCCAACAATGGACTGCAATACTGAGTATATGAAATTTGTTAAAGTTCTTGACAAAAATAGTGTTGCTTTCTTGTAATTGCAAAATCTTTCAAAACATTGCTGAGGAAAACTGGAAGAGAGTAATTTAGTACCTACATTTGTTGGGTTGCTATAGAATTTTTGACATAAAAATGTAAAAAAAATGGAAAATTTTCAACAGATAGGAATAAACATGTCATTAAAGATTCATTTTTCTGCACTCACATCTGAGTTTTTTTTCTGGAAACGTAGGAAGTACGACTGAACGAACAAAATAAACGTTTCCACGAAGACTTAAAGGTTTTTAATAAAAGATATCAATGTTTTTTAAATAAAACCATGTTACTGTTGGTCCATTATAAGAGAAACTGATTCAAATAACTATTAATAGAAGGCATAAATTACTTTTTTTGTATGAATACTAACATTATGTAATCCAGTTACGTAAATAAATATTTCTTAAAGACTGTAAAGATTTTTTCATTGTCTTTTCTGGATAATTCCACTTTAATGAAAAATCAATTAATAACTTTCAGATGGAGTATAAAACTGTGTAAACTAGTGTAATTATCTATTTTTCGATGCATCCTATTGTTGTGGTGATATTTTAAGATCTATTTCAGTTAAAAACTATTTTAGGGAATTATATGGATTGTCAGACTTAGAGTTGGAATGAGATTTCATTTGTTTATCATAGATTTTTAAGATTCTCGATACAATATTACTGGCTTGCTTCTTGAGGTTATACTTACCACCTTGAGCGTGTCTTTCCGTTCGTCTGGCGGTGGTGGAATGGTGTCTCCAGCTTCGCTTGTGGATATGTCTGACGCCAGTTCGCACGTCACTGTTGGAATTTGCACTTGGGGTGTCTCTATTGTTGATATTTGGCTTTCACTGGAACGAGATATGTTATTATATTTATTTATCTTTATTGTATAGGTACACAAAATGAAACAGTATAACAAAATGAGTTACAAAGTTTGTAAGGATGTATAGCAATTGGCAGTCTTATTGCTCACGGCGATTTCTTCCAGACAACCATAGCACGGACATTAGGTATTTCAAAATTTATTGTACCTCACACACAGGTATATTATAACACTAATATTTAAAAATATCAGTAGAGATCCATATACAAATATTATACACTATTCACAGTACACATACACATCTATACCCACAATATATATACATAAATAATAACAATAAATATACACTGAAATTTATGTATATATATACAGACTAATATATTTATACTAATATACTAATAATTTTATAAAGGGGAAAACTATGTTTGTATGTTTGTTTGTAATGAATAGGGTCTAAAACTACTGGACCGATTTTAAAAATTCTTTCACCATTCGAAGGCTACATTATCCACGAGTAACATAGGCTATATTTTATTTTGGAAAAAAATAGGGTTCCGTAAGATATTGGGGTTTTTCGGACACAAGGTGTTAAAAACCAACCCTATACGGGGGAAAATTTTTCGCCACGGGCAATAAAAGACGCAAACGAGGTTGAGTCGATCAGCTAGTATTATATAAAATGAAACCAAAGTATTTACAATGATAAGTAGTAATCCTTAATCAGCTTTTACTAGGTTTTCACTGAACTGAATTAGGGTAACAGCCTGCGCTATAATTTAGCTTTTAGCTACTAATAATAGTGCTTAAAGTTAGCTTTGGACTTTTTCGCATAGATTCGCATAGTTAGTAGCATGGAAGTTCCTCCATATTGCGGAGGACTGATGCCAGTCGCTACGTGGATAAACTGTCATTCCGGTAAAATCGGTTGATCTAGTAGCTGCCCTCATATAATACTAGGAATAGGAACGACTAGGAAGATGTGATTTTGCATACGTTATATTTCTTTATATAAAACAGGGTAAACGAGCATAAAAGGGATATTTGGTGACCTCACTCACTTGCAAAAACCATTTAATAAATAAGAATTACGTTACTAACATTATTAATAATATCTTATTATTCACTGTTTTAGACTTAATTCTGAATTTTAAAACCTAATTAAATTAATGTAATAGGAAATAAAAGCAATGAAAATATTAATATGCGAGCGTCATTTTTTTAAGACAACGCGTTAGGAATATACATCTTGTGACGCGGGGGACTATAAATATACAAAGAATAACCAGACTAAGAACAAACATTTGTAGATCACACAAAGTGTTGTCCTATGTGGGATTTGAACCCTCAACACTTGGCGCGGTATAAAGCGGCGTGGCGACTGCTTAAGCCGCCAAGCCGCTAGGCCAATCGTGCAGTATGTCAACTTAAATTAGTGTTGAACAATTTTTGCTATAAATATATTATAAAGAGATAAAGTTTGTGCGGTTGTAAGGGGTAATCGCTGGATCTACTAAACCGATTTTGAAAATTATTCTACCAATAGAAAGCTACATTACATGTGATTGAGGCTAATAACCTGAAACATTATATTTCCAGGCGGAGTCACTGGTAAAAGCTAGTTTTATATATTCCCAATGTATCACACTTTTAGCAAACACAAAATAACAAAGATCATTTCGCGTTTTCCCCATCGTCGTTTTCGTTACGTAGAATTCTAAAGAAATTCCTGTGACGATGGAAATGCGGCACTTTTCTTTTTCAGCGATGGTATTCCAAAAATTGCTTGTTGCCTAGATCTCAGGGTCGTTTTCTGAATTCCAATACTAATACGAACGGATCCTTTCATAATTCCGTCTCGTCTGAATACAGGATGAATTCCATTTTTGCCTTCATTTGATCAATTATTTGAATCTGGAAACTGCTTTCTGAATATTGCTGTAAATTTGTCTAAATGATGTTTTTCGAATAGCTTTAAGATCGGTATCGCCTATAAAAGCAGTTAAATAAAGGCATCTATCATTCACGTAGCTAAACTGGACTATCGTCTATAGGTTCGAAAAATATTCAAGTAAAGAGATTCGAAGCAAATATCTTAGATAGAGGAAGAAAACCCAAAGAGATGAATGAATGGATAATATCTTGGAACGAGCCTGGCTAAACTGAATGACAGTGGCATAAGATCAGGAGAACTGGAAATTACAATACCTACATCTGAAGAGATTGTGGAGGAACGAGTGTAATGTCCCTCCGACACAAAGGGCGATCCTCCGAGGCTTCTACCCAACAGTTAATGTTGGAACGTTGCATATATGATAATCGGCGCGAGATCTATTAATTGTGCGATTCAGGATTGGTAGTTTCTTCGTATTGTAGGTTACTCCGTAGTTCAGTGTAACTACGGTAGATGGTACTGTAGTATGTTATGTTGTATATGGAGGTTGCCACATCACTCCCCTCCAAAACTGGAGGTCGATATATATTGCGTCAGCTGTCTGTGTTCTGTTGTGGAGCTTGCCAGTGCCAGGAGTGAGTAGTTCCAGTGAGTCGGAACTGAGTGCCGCAAGTTCCAGTGAGTCGGAACTGAATGCTACTAGTCCCAGTGAGTCGGGGCTGAAGTCCGCTGATCCCAGTGAGTCAGGATCGCATGCGGTGCGCGGTGCTGCAATGAGGTCCCCAGTGAGTCGGGGCGGTTGCTGCGTAGTGGCTGGCTGCTGCGTAGACGGGAGAGAGATGCTCTGCTTACATGAACCGTAGGTGCAGTGTGCTGTGTCTAGATGCTGTAGAGGCCGTAGGGGTAACCAGGCTGGAGCGGTCGTGTCCTGCGTGTGGTGTATCCCTGTTGAGGCCGAGGTTGCTGGCTGGCTTGAGACTTGCTGTGGGAGTGAACATGATGGTGGCGCTGATCAGCTTCCTTGAAGGCTGCTCCCAATCACGTCGGGGTCACCACTGTGGAGGAACGGGTGTAATGTCCCTCCGACACAAAGGGAGGATCCTCCGACCAGGCGAGGTGATCATGCCTGGCGGGCTTCTACCCAACAGTTAATGTTGGAATGTTGCATATATGATAATCGGCGCGAGATCTATTAATTGCGCGATTCAGGATTGGTAGTTTATTCGTATTGTAGGTTACTCCGTAGTTCAGTGTAACTTCGGTAGATGGCGCTGTAGTATGTTATGTTGTATATGGAGGTCGCCACAAGATCAATATATTGAGAGATAAATGTTCAAAGATGAAAAAGAAATGATCAAGATCGTTGGAAATGGCATTTAGATATCTCCGTCTACCATGGATAGTATAAAATACATGTGTAATATACATACTCAGGTCTATGTTTACATGACCTTCTAATAATGTTATGTAACATGTTTATATACGTTGATTAACTTGAAAAAAAAACATTAAAGTGTGTTATTGAGTCTAGACAGGACAAAGAAACAAATCAAAGAGTCAGTCGGTGTTAAATCTTAAAAAAAAAACATTGAAAGAAAGAATTATTTCAGAAAATAATTATTCTATATTAAAATTGTACTTCATATTATGTAATATAAGGCTTAAAATGGCAAAGCAGATGATATATAGATACGTACCCGTTATTATTACTAGTAAGATGTCCCTGAGGCATGGGATGAGTCGATGGCATTGGCCGCGTACCTTTGGGCGGGTTGCTGAAGCTCGTCTGTTGTTCATTCTGATGACAAAAAAAAAACAAATTTAGATATACTCTTACTGTTATTAGAGTATTTGAGGCTGAGAATGTGTATGTATTGTCTCTTTGAGTCCGATGGCTGATTCAGTATTTTTTGTTTCGATTAATTTTTTAAATAAGAATCCTAGTGAAATAGATTTGAAGCCCCCGTAATGGACTAAATGAGATGTCCAAAAAAGGTATGAAGTTGTGCCCTTAGAATGTTCAAATAAGTAGTATTCGATAGCTTCAGTATTCAGCAGCAGTAGATCTTCTAAATAAGGAATTAAAAAGGTTCATGAAGCATAGCAGAACATGAAAACAGTTTTGAAGCTTTAAAAAATGTTTTATCACTCCGCTCCGGCTACATTATTGTATCTCAGGTGTATTGTATTGTACTTATGTCAAAATATATATTGTTACTTTATTTTCACGGCTCCACTCATGTGGAAAATTCGTGAAAAGTAGCTAATGTCATTTAATGTTATTCTCCAACGTTTTAGCTAACTCCACACAAAAGCCGTCATAGGTTGCTGTACTTAGTTTTGTTTCATTCACACACAAGGAACATTATCTATACATGCATACTAGCTGACCCACGCAATCTCGCTTGCGTTTTATATTTCCCGTAGCGTGAAAATTTTCCCTCGTTTTTGAAACATTCTTCATTGGTGCTCCGCTCCTATTAGCAGTAGCGTGATATATAGCCTATAGCCGTCCTCGATAAATGGACTATCCAACACTGAAAGAATTTCTCGAATCGAACCATCGGTTCCTGAGATTAGCGCGTTCAAACAAACAAACTCTTCAGCTTTATTATTAGTAAAGATTGATATGGTTTTTTGAAATGTGACAGTGTTGGACAGTACCTATGTGTGCAAATAAAATAGGAGGGCATCAGTTTCCTACAGTACCAGTGACTTTTGAGGCTCTGTTTATGAGCTCAACCTTATATCCCAATGCTCGATTCTGCAGCTATCTGTTTTATTGATGAAATTAATTTTAAATGAAAGTTAAGGAAGTATTCAATAGGCTAGCGATAAGTTGCCTATAAAAAATACGCCGCAATTACGGAAAATTAATTTAGTAACATAAATTTATATACGAGTAGTTATATAGTTTATTGATCTGCATATATTCGTTTCGGAGAGTATATTCGTTTTGAGTGTTTTGTATATCTGTAAAATATAAGTATATTTGTACTCAAAATACAAGTTCTGCTTAGTTTGGGACTAGATGGCGCTGTGTGTAAGATGTCCGAAAAAAGTTCCTTAAATACTATAGCAATAAAATTCAAAAGATTACGTACGGGTCTAGGTCGAGGATTTTTCCGTATACCTCTTCTAGCTCTCGCCTTCGCTGCGAAGTATATCCTGATATAGACGAACACCATGATGCAGGACGGTATGTAGAAGCTCCCCAACGCCGAGTATATCACATACCCGATGTCATCGGAAACCTGCCGACAAGATTAATTTAAATTAAGAAAATGGAATCCACACTTAAAATAATTACTTCTGAAGTGAAACTTCTTTATCGGGGTTGTCAAAAAATTTTGTGTAACATTTTTTCGTTACGTGTAACATTTATCCGTTACGTTACGCGTCAAGTTTATAAAATAAAACAAAAAACATTTTCAAACACAAACAGGACCAAATTAATACTACAATGAAATATCACATTACAAACAATATTATTTTATTTAGTCCACAATGTAAATAACTACACACATCACATTCCACAAACTTACTTCATTCACACCACAGATCGCGAAATATTTACTCAGGTCTCGCTCCTTAACTTTTATTGCACTTGAAATAAGAATTGTCACGAATATTGCTAGTTTATAAGTCATTTGTCGTTATACCTTACGTCGACATATGATATTTATTTTTTGAAAAATAACGTCATAAAGAAGTTTCACTTCTTACGAGTGTACGCTAGTACACGCAACTTTTTTTTATTGAACAGGGGGCAAACGATACGCATCACCTGATGGTAAGCGATTACCGCCGCCCATGGACACCCACAACACCAAAAGCGTCACAAGTGCGTTGCCGACCTTTGGGGGATGGGGAGAGGGAATGGGGGGAGGGGTTGGGGTATGGGCCTCCGGTATCCTCACTCACTCGATGAAACACAGCGCAAGCGCTTAGTCTTAGCGTGATGATATATAGTATATAGGCTTCCTCAATAAATAGACTATCTAACACTGAAATTATTTTTTAATTGTGCCAGTAGTTCCTGAGATTAGCGCTAGTTCAAGCAAACAAACTCTTCAGCTTTAAATATTCGTATTGATTAGAGAAAATCTGAGAATTTTAAAGACTTCCCTGCGAAGCCGGACCCGGTTGGTAGTTTAATAATTACCTAATACAAAATAAGGTATAGCCACTGCTATAGTAACCTTCTTTATGTTACTATAGCATGCCTTGTTTATACATATTATAAATCCATACTCAAAAGTTTTTTTTATTGCTATTCGTGTTATGTTATGTATTTGTATTGCTTTGCTATGGAAGAGCGGAGCTGCCTAACACAGACATTACTTGATTAAAGGGAAGCTCCAAACACCAAAATATTCATGAAAAAAAAAATTTAGACTCAATAGTCAAAATCAATAACCACTGCAATAACAAGATTTACATCTTCATCATTAAAAGCTTTTAATAGTCCACTGCTGGACATAAGCGTCTCATTAAATGACTGCACGGTTGGCCTAGTGGTTCAAGCGGGTTCAAATCCCTCGTGGGACATCACTTTGTGTGATCAACAAAATGTTGTCCCGAGTCTGTGTTCTTTGTGTCCGTTACATGTACGTTTATAAAGTCCCCGCGACACAGCATGTTTATTCCCAATGCAGGAGTTGTATGTATGTAATTGTATATAATATGTAATTCAAAAGGAGGTTTGAAGTAACAGGACAGTGAAATAGAAAGAACTCATTTTTATGAATCGAAATCTATATAATTACTAGCTGACCCGACAAACGTTGCTTTGCCATAAAAAGGAATATATATTTTAGGGGTGGGTTAATAAAAATCGCGTTGGAAAAATAGGGGTTCATCGTAGAAGGTTGAAAATTCAGGGTTGTATGTATTTTCTAATGCTGTATCATATAAAAATAAAAATAGTCCAAAAATTAAAAAAAAAATTTAGGAGTGGACTACCCTTAACATTTAGGGGGATAAAAAATAGATTCTCAGACCTACGCAATATGCACACAAAATTTGATGAGAATCGGTCAAGCAGTTTCGGAGGAGTTTAACCACAAACACCGCGACACGAGAATTTTATATATTTTAGAAATATGAAGTAAGAGTTTAAAAATGGTAACTGAAAAAAATGGTAGCAAAAGTATTTTTTATAATGAACAATGAATATAAACATATATTAAAAAAGAGGTACTGCCTAAAAGCGAAATACAAAATTACACTTGTTTTATTAAAACTCAACAATTTCCGATTTATATGAAATAAATATAATTCTGGCTAGTTTTTTTTTTTACTTATAAAAAAAATAAAACCACCATTCGAACGGACTGATTGGTTTGCGGGATTAAGATTTCAACGGAATATTTTATTATCAGTTCAGCTTAAATCCGTTTCCAGGCAATTAAAATTGTACTGATGTAGCGAACAATTCAGAGACTCTACTTTATAATTAGTAATATTCATAATAATATATATATGTTACTATTTAATTGCTAAAAATGGTTAAAGTCCGTGACATCGTCAATACAATACTATACAAATTCTAAGTGCGACGATTAATTTATTATTTGATAGAAATTTATCTTCAATAACAGCTGTTGTATTTTTTTTATTATTTTTACCAAATGAGATATAAAATGAGACGAGAGCTTCGACCAACGGCGTGTTTATTAGTTGTTGAGTTTATATAAAGTACAGGTGCAGAGCCACAGAGGGCGCTGCGAACGGTTCGCGTAGGCGTACACAGTCGCTGTACTGCAATAGGGGTTTGAATATGGCACTTTATACTACTTCATCCGAAGTGACTGCCTGATAACATTGTTTTAATTGCACATCTTTATATACTGGAGCCGGAGAGGACCCACAGTGCGATCTAATTTACTCTTAGCGCCATCTATCGAGACAGTTGGCTGCTAGTGTTACGCTATTGTTTTTTAATTTACTGATAGAACTTTGCATTTAAAAATGATTGCTTGAACTTTAGTCCAAGAGACTTGATTTCGTTCTGTCTTCTTAGGGTTAGTCCAGTTAGGAAAGGCTGAACTCATTTGCTCCAAAAAGTTTCATTCGGATAAGTGGTCATGTAACCTAATTGCAGAATAAATGATTTCATATCGTAAGCCCGTCGGTTACGACGGTCATTCAAACCTGCCTATAAAATTTTTGACTTTATTAAATAATAGTTTGAAAAACAAACGACACGCTTTTATGAATAAACCAAACTAAAAAGTCGAAAATAATTTTGTTAAAAAGCATTGGGTGCTTTCTGAAAATATGTCAAAAATGCCGCTCCGCGCTTATTCAAAATAAAATTAAAATTTAAAATTTTCTATTTTTTCGTTTGGTTTTTTATAAAATCGTGCTTTTGTAATTTTTTTAAATATTTTATTTAATTTTTTCCATAAATGAAACCTGACCAATTAAAGAGGGTCAAAATCAAATCCAAAGGAGTTGATTACAAACAAACATACAGTTGAAACTAATAAAAAGCATGTCGAACCAACAGAAATGTTCTAGAACTTTCCGTTCTCAGCTTAGGCCCTCACGATTCATATTTTGCAACATTCTTTTCAAAGAAATTTAATCTCTATCTATTGTGTTTTTACAATAGGTTCTGAAATATTGGCTCAAATAGATCTCGTATGAAAAGTGGACCGCGTTACTGTGCTCGATTGGATGCGATATTAATGGCGCCTTTTGTTGTCCATTTCTTCTCGTAATCCTTTTGTTTTGAGCATAATCGGGGATATATTTTAGACTGTAGAAGTTCAAAGCACTTTTTTATGTGATCTGATGGGTTGAACATCTTAGTTAACTATAGTTAAGTTTAGTACATCGTTTTTAGTTTGTTTAAGACTAGTCTTGTGGGGGAACGGATATCATGTTCCACCCAATACAAAGGAAGGATCCTCCGACCACGCGAGGTCTGCCTGGCGGACCACTGCCCAATAGTTGATGTTGAGCTGTTGTATATATATTGGGTCCGGTCGTGTTAATAACTGCAGTTCCCGGACCCCTCCCTTCTCAGGCGCAGAGTTGGTACACCGTGTGGTTTTAGTCGGTTCGATTCCGACACACCACCCCGCCGCAAACCCCGGTGGGGTGACGGCCCGAGGACCCCCTCGGGCCGTCACCACGTTAAAAAAATAATAATAATGGGATGTTGTATATATGATAACCGGCGCGAGAACTAATTATTGCGCGATTCAAGATTTGTAGTTACTCGCGTGTAGTGCTTTACTTCGTAGTTCAGTGTATCTTCGGTAGATGGCGCTGTAGTAGGTTATTATTGTGTTATATGTGGAAGTCGCCACAGTCTCATGTAAGATTGTAGTATCACTACCATCACATGCCCCAAAAGTTTTATATAACAATTTATAAATTTCTACTTCTCCCCTTAATCTTATAAAGGCGAACATAGTTGTATTTGCCTTTTATGCTCTCACGGCTAAGCTGCTAAATGCGATTTTGGTGAAATTTAACAAAGAGATACTTTGATAAAGAAAGACTATTCAATTACTTTTTAGTGCGATAACCAACACGGATGTTTGGTAACAGTTAGTTATGAAACAAATTATTAAATTGATGTTTATTTATATTTAGATATAAACCCCAAGATTTAGGTACACATCTTCACCAATTTACAGGAACGGAGGCAAAGAATTTGAAATTTTTATGTTTGCCAAGTTAGGTTCGAAAAACAACCCATCCTAGTCGATTTACTCTTACTCTGTGTACATCTTAACTATTGAATTTTATTCTATACTTTTGATACCACAGATAACCATAATAATAGAATAACATGTCGTGTTATTGTAATTCCAGAATATTCTTTGTAGCAGGAAATTTGCGCAACAATTGGTGAATATGAAAAATTCTGCAGTTACACCAGGGATTTAGTTTGGAAGAATTGTATTATTATTACGATTAGATAGATTATTGAAGTGTAAAAAAATAGCATTCAACTGTTGGTAATTACTCAAACATAAGTAGGTATATGTATAAGTAGTAAAGAATAAAATCTTTTAGCGGACACAGACCCGTGATTTACCTAGGATCTGCACTCGGGTAAGCCCTATACAGAGTCCCGTGCTCCAATTGATGACTTTATAAAATTTCGTTCGTGCAAAAACAGTGCGGACATCGATTCTTATATTATATACTAGCTGACCCACGCAACCTCGTTTGCATCTTATATAGCCCGTAGCATGAAAATTTTCGCAAAATAAGTAACTTTTCTGGTTGATTTTTACACCTTGTGTTCGAAAAACCCAAATATCTTATGGAACCCTATATTTTTCCAAAATAAAATATAGCCTATGTTACTCGTGGATAATGTGGCTTTCGAATGGTGAAAGAATTTTTAAAATCGGTCCAGTAGTTTTTGAGCCTATTCATTACAAACAAACATACAAATAAAGTTTTCCTCTTTATAATATTAGTGTAGACAAGTCAATACAACATTAACCTGCTGTTCACGAGGCATGAACACCTAACCTAGGCCTTGAGGTCTTTAAAAAAATCCTCTCTTTCTATCACAGGGCCATAATACCCTTTTCTTCACTATTTAACTGAAGAGGTACTTAGGAAATTTTCTTACATTTTGCATACAAACTTTATTTAAGTTCATTTTATTTTTACCAAGCATTTATTACGGTAGCCCGCCATTTAAACAAAATATGTCATAGTCTACTTTGTTTTTAATCTTTTTACGTCATACAATTTTCTAAATCTCATTTCCGTTCTCAGCAAAACGTTTTAATTTCAATAATTTTCATTGTTAAGAGCTTTCCCGCTTTTTGAATTTCCGCTTAGTTTAAAACTTAAAAATTCCATTACGTTACGAAACTGAAAAAACTTGATAAACTAGGCCTATTTTTCTACGAATTATGTACGTAATAAACGAAATTTTAAGATTCAGAGACAATTTAGTAGATGAACAATAAAAGCACATTTTTTATATTAATGGATATTATGTACATTTTGAGACTCATTTGATTAATCCCATGGCAGTCTGTTCCTAAATATTTTCTTCTTTCACATGGCAACCAGCCGTATCTGCTTTTTCTGCCAATCTCCAGTATTTGAAGTCTTCACATTTTTAGTCTTCGAGTCCTCAAGTCTTTGTCGTGATGAAATTAATGATAAAAAATGTGGATGACATGAAATGGGGTCTGTTTTTCGAAAAAACAGAAAACGATCTCCGTCCTAAATATCTCTCAGCCTTCGCCATAGATCATAAAAGACGTCATTTTATGACGTCTACATTTCGACCAGACTTTTTGTTTAAGGCATTTATTTCAAGTTTTCTTTCTTTTGCAGTGATATTTCCTTCTTGCTTATATACTTCTTTAGTAGACTGTTACGACATTTAAGGGGGGTTTGGTGCATCGAAGTCGAATTTTCTTTGGTTGAAATTTAATGTATATTATTTTTCAAAAGAAAAATAAACTTTATTTATTATTATTCTCTTTATTAATGACTATCACATTAATTACTATTTTAAATATACATATATTTAAAATAGTATCAGACCCTTGATGCTGCCTTCTAACGTAAGCCTCTTAAGCTGTTAGTCGAAGCTCTTGGCTTATTATTACTATTATTACTATTTTATGTAATAATTAGTCTCTTCATGAAATTTTTTATGTTATATGTTGCGAATGAGATTTTTTTCTTGTTTTTATAAAACACACAACGCCATTTAGTACCGAACTAAGCAGAGTTTGTACTATGGGTACTAGACAACTGATATAAAAACATATACGCTTTTTTGTAAATACTTACATATTATACATGGAAAACATCCAAACTCCCAAACAAGCTTTTGGTTCAACCTGAGTCACAGTAGTCACATACGCTACCACTGCGTCACCGAGGCAGTCTAAAACTATAAAGTTTATGGTTTGAAAGTGCAACATATATTATGTAAGAGTATTTTCATCACTATCCAGTCAATGACTCATACGCGGTAGTTGACGTTAAGTGACGACTTCTTTAATGGATACACTTAAAACCAAAAATCTGGTGGGTTAAAAGCAAATGGCCTATAATTTTTATGATGAATAAAAATAAACGAATCTACTATCATCTATACAAAGCCATCAGAGTCAGGCCTTCCTAAATCCAGGAGAATGTTACACGCACCCTTGATTCCCTTCAAAATAACTTTTGTTTAAGCACTTAGCATTTTTTCTTCTAAATGGGAAATTACGGAGCTCCAAACGATTTCATTATACGACCAAGAGACAAAAGTCATTCTGAAAACGGAAGAACAACAGTTACACTCGATAAGTGTACTAACAAACAATGGAATATCAACTCAATGCTTTTAACCAAATGGTCCAATTTCTGACAAAATTTCTGTGATTACATTTGGGTAAGAGTGTTTGGTGTGGGGTCTGATTCGAGGCCAGTAATTTGGTGTAGGTAAACAATTATGTTTGACAAGAACTATGCAATACGAAGAATCGACGATTTGAAGAAACTAGCTCGCAGCATATAGATGCGGTTTACCCAGGACTGCGATGATTTGCGCTCCTTGGGGAGACCTTCATTCAGTAGTGGACGGCGATAGGTTGATACAAAAGAACTATGAGATTTGTTATAAGTAATATTCGATCAAGAAACAGATAATGTAAAAAGTTAAAAACAAAGTTCTCCTTGTTCTATAAGCTAATGTTTAACATAGAACAAACATAAATCCTAACCTGACTTCAGGTCAGGTATGGTTTCGAATCTGAATGTGAGTGCAATTCTTATTAGTCATGATTACTTCAACGGTGGCGAATGCAACTACTGTGCTTGAGGTTTCGGGTTCAAATCTTGGGTCGGACCAAATGTTTATGTGATCTACAAATATTTGTTTCGGAGTTTGAGTGTTTTCTATGTATAACATGTAAGTATTTACAAAAAAAGTATACATGTATTCATATCAATTGTCTAGTACCCATAACACAAGCTCTGCTTAGCTTGGGACTAGATGGCGTTGTATTAGATGTCCGAAATATATATGTTATTTTATTATCATTATCAACAGCCTTAACATTGCAATTTAGGCTTTTATTTAGAAGGCTAAGTTTGTGGCCTACGATACCACAGTGGTATGACGGGTGTTGAGTGACGTTTTCCTGCATGGTTTGACCCTTTGTCATAATTACATAATAATCCTCTTAATCAAAGTCAAACCAAACAGAATTACATTCCAAATGAATCAAAAGAAAAGAAACCGAGCATAAAATAGAAACTCAAAATATTACAAATATAAAGTCGAAATGAACATTTCCCGTTTGTAAATGATTACTTAATAAACTTCTAACTTAGTGTAAAAATGTCTTTGATCTTTTCACATCATAAGGAAAGAAATAAAAGAATAAAAGTGCAAACAATGTAAAAAATTCAACCGGAAAATGCGAACGAGGAAGATTAGCTAAACTTTAAGAACTTCCTTAAAATATGATTTATATTCGAAACTGTTTGTAGCCGAGATATTTCTAGTTTTTATCAATATCTGATCACTTGAACTTATGAGTGCTTCTTATACAGCCAAGTAAGTGAAAATGTATGTTGTTGAAGATATATTTCAGTAACTAGTAATAATGTAATACAAAATGAAGTTTCTCGGAAGAAAATATTAAAATAATTTTAATGTGAAAAGAAACACAAGAGTGAGATTCAAAAAGCGCATTTTGTCTAACACTGTAAACATATCTAAAGTAAATAAATAACAATTTTCATAGGGAAGTCGTTCTATTTAAGCAATTTAAAATTATATTCCTCTTGTATATGCCCATAAAAGTAATATTGTAATACAAAATTAAATATAACACACACAACAATATCAAAAAAATAATAATAATAATAATCATCACCAGCAAATCGCGGGCTACTACTGGACAGTTTTGGTTTCTTGCATGCAGCTATCTTGTGGCCCACTTCATCCGGCCCGTGGTTTAGCTACATAATCGTAATTATAGGATTTTACTTCCTATTCCCATAATAATTGTTTACAACTTGACATTATAAAGACTTACAAAATTTACTCCCAAATAGATAAATGCCAAATTTACCTAAAACAATTTAACAGAATAAAAGTATACAATCTTTTTTTAGTACGTACATTACATACGCTCTTTATAAAACCCTACGACTTAGTTTTAATTAGACCATCTCAGATCCAAAGTAAAGTGCTACACAAGGTGTAATTGTTTTAGCGGTAGGCTCAGAATTGTCATGGGCCTTTCATTGCGGTTACTATTATTGAACCAAGTTTTTCCTCGTTTACTGATCACTAGGAAGAAATTGTTTGGTTCTATTTTCTTTTCCTTTGTATTTATTATTGGATGTAATATCAGTAAAATAATTGTGTTAAAGATAAATATTTACCTTATAATTATTAACCAAATAAGGCACACGTTTGCATATCATTCTTGAAATAGTCATGTAATATTTTAATGTACAAGATTTAAAAAATAATTATTTTTTCAATTTGTGCTATAAATTTGATTCATCATCAAAGGACTTTAACAATACACTGTTGGACCTCAGCCTTTCTTTAAAAAGTACATTTATAAAATTGAATCTTATGCAAAAATAAGTAAAGTCTTCATTTTTTTATATTAATACTATTAAATGTTATTCCCAACATATTAAAAGTAATAAAGAAATTGGACACAAATAAATTGCGACCAGCAGGAAAACAGTTCTAAATCTCAGATCAGCAAATACTCAATCCAATTACTATAAAACGAGAGTAATGATGGCAATTCCGTTCCATTACGAATCTGTATAATCGATAATATATCGCTAAATGTCCCTGAAATTCGATTCTTATACCTAAGGTTACGAAACTGAGATAGGCTTTCGATGAAATTCTTTTTTTTTTTTTTTTATTGTATAGTGGGCAAACGAGCAGACGTATCACCTGATGGTAAGCGATTACCGCCGCCCATGGACACCCGCAACACCGAAGGCGTCACAAGTGCGTTGCCGACCTTTGGGGGATGGGGAAGGAATTCTGTGTAGAATAGATAATAAAAAATGTCTTGTGTTTCGATCTATATCGATGTTTGAATTGAATTCGTAAAACCAAAGCAAAGTATTTTAAATGATGATAACTGCAGATGATGATCGTTTAGCAAATTAGTAATTTTTATTTACTACTTCGGTGGAGTAGTGTTAGCGAATGCAACTTGTCTGAAGTCTCGAGTTCAATTTCAGAGCCAGACCAAATGTTTGTATCATCATCATCATGATCGACCACTCATAATGTCCCACTGCTGGGCTCTGGTGACCTGCAAATATTATTTCGGAGTGTCAGTTGTATAATAGTGATGTAAATTACAATGGTCATAAATTCAAAAAGAACGAGGGCATTCGATTTTCGGATTAATATTGATTGATAGTAAATTGAACTGGAAAGCACTTATAGAATATTTATGTACTAAGGTGAGTCCATCGATGTATTGACTCCATAAATTAAAAAATACAGCGAGTAGATTAAAATTGATTACAGCTTATCACGAACTTGTCTCGTCAACGTTGCGGGATGGCATCTTATTTTGAGGTAACTCCACTCATTGGCATTTAGTATTCAAAATATTTAAATCTTGTATAAGGACTAAGGTGTTTGATATTAGAATACCAAACAGTTGTAAATCTCACTTTATAGGAAATACCTTCATCGAGTGTGCCATGGTTGTAAGGCACAATATTGTAGTTATTGAGAAAAGAACAAAAGCTCTCAGCGTTATATATTATGTGGTAAAGAGCAAAACCATATTAATGTATGCAACCTTTTTTTATATTGCTCCTTATGCTTATAACAGGTTACCGAATTGTATAAAAAAGGCTGAAAGTACAATAATTTTCAAGAAACGTTGCCAAAAACTGCTCATTATTAAGTGTTATTACACTATTTAAGAATATTTGGATGACGATGGCATATATAATTGGCACTGGATCTAATAATTTTCTTTTTAAATTTATAAAATTTTCTGACATTTTGATTGTAAACTTTTCTGACATTTTAATAAACAATTTTTTGGAAATTTTAATTAACATTTTTTTTGGCATTATAAATTTTTGTTTTAAATATTTATGTTTCTGAATGTTTTTTTAATATTAATTGCAATTATTGCTTTACTTACATAAAAAATAAAAATATAGTAGCACACTGTTATTTAATAGTAGAATGGAAATAGGCCACATTATAATTATGATATTATTAAGAACTTTATATATCTATATATCTGCAAATAAAGAAAACTGATTTAGTTTGAGACTAGATGGCGTTGTGTGAATATAGTAGAATGTATAAACACTACAAGCTAAGTATAGTCTTTGTTTAGAAATTAGATTAATGGTCTTCAGTAGATAGTTGTCTGTTATATAGCATAGCAAATATTCTGTAGCATTTCGATATTTCGACCTAACAACCATCATTATGATTTACCAGTTTCTAAAATAACTCGTATTTCGATCGTCATTATGAAATCTTGAATTTTGGTGCAATTGTTTTTATCGTTAATATGAAATTTTTTTTATAGTAAAAATCAGTCCAATTTAAGCAGATAAAATTTCTCATATCCAATAGAAACCTAGCGATCCCTCAATGTCAGGGTAAACCACATAAATCTTAATTGGAAAAGCTAAAACGGCTAAATAAGTGTAGTAATATATAAGAACGACCCCAAATCTTTTGAAAATGCTATGTCAGAAGCCATAAATATACGAAACAAAGATATTTACTAGGCCAATTGTAGGCTTAGGATTGAGTGAGCCTGCGAGACAAAGTTAGTGCGCTATAAATAAAAATAAAACCACATTGGAGGGTTAGCAAAAAATCCTTTATTAAACACAATTGTGCTAATGCAGCGTAACGGAGAGGTCGGTATTTTCGTTGGATAAAAACAAGGGTACTTTTCTCTAAGTGGTAATGGTAGCAGAAAAGTGGACAGTCATGTTTGATAGTTTGCAAACCATATTACAGAATTAACATGTCATTTATTTTGCATAATGTTGTTTTGTGCTTGCAATGTGTTGCATCGTTAGCTTTTCTGAAGTTTTGTGTATTAACATATTTTGAATTAGATGTTTTTATATTCTTACTAGCTTTTAGCTTTAGCTTCGCCCGGTTGTATGTCGATTATCGCGGTAAAGAATAGCACATGCTTTTTCTCAGGAATCAAAGTCTAATCTAATACAAATATCATTGAAATCGGTGCAGTGGTTTAGCCGTGAAAACGTAACAAACAGACAGATAGGCAGAATTACTTTCGAATTATAACATTAGTATGCATTATTGAACACATTTACGTATTAAGACCAGAAGCCTCTCTTTTGGTCCACTATATTTAATCATTACTTTGACTGCCTCCGAAGCGTAGTAGTAGCGTATGCGACTGCTAAGCTTGAGGTCTCGGGTTCGATTCTCGGGTCGGACCAAATGTTTGTATGAACTGCAAATATTTGTTTCGGAGTTTGGGTGTTTTCTATAATATGTCTGTATTAACAAAAAAAAAGTATATGAGTATTTATATTAGTTGTCTAGTACCCATAACACAAGCTGCTAAGCTTGGGACTAGATGGCGTTGTGTGTTAAATGTCCGGAATATTTATTTATTAGTTCCACTGCCCTTTATAATATTACGTATGTATACATACATATGTAGTATATGTTGTTATCATACATACACACATTAATGGAAAATATCTAAGCCTATCGAACTTAAATAGTAAGTTCTAACTCTGTATCATGAAAGGATAGACCTAGCCCGGGATAAGATCTACATCAATCATCAGCTGCATAGATCCTTTATTTTAGAGAGACGTAATACCCATATCTCACTGGCTATGAAGGGCTTGATGTGTGATATAAATAATAAAAGCGGGTCATCTAACACACAACCCCATCTAGTCTCAAACTAAGCATAACTTGTGTTATGGGTACTAGACAACTGATATAAATAAATATATATATACTTTATTGTAAAAACATACACGTTATACATAGAAAACACCCAAACTCCGAAACAAACATTTGATCCGACCCAGGAATCGAACCCGAGACTTCAAGAACAGCAGTTGCATACGCCACCACTGCGCCACCGAGGCAGTCGAATATATGAATAGGTAAATGAGTATCATTATTATTTGAATTCAAATGATTTCGTTTTTCTTAATATGCTTACTCTCGGTGATTGTTTCTAATCACTGGAGAACTGTGCAACTGGGGTATGAGCGCCTCTTATATTGTATAATATTTCTTTAAATTATTATTATTATAATTATACTAATTTTAGCGTGATGATATATAACCTTTAGCCTTCCTCGATAAATAGACTATCCACCACTGACAGAATTTTTCAAATCGGACCAGCGGTTCCTGAGATTAGCGCGTTCAAACAAACAAACAAACAAACTATAATGTTAGTATAGATATTTCGATTTCACAGAAATAGTTTTAAATTAGCCGTTATTCATTATTTAAACTTCTTTAATTCGTTATAGCTAATTAAATATTTGAGTAAATTAAATAACCCAATGAAATTAAATAGTACGAGTTAATTAAATATCCTGCTACGATTTTGTTTTGAGAGAAGAATATTCTATAATATTTAAAAGATTAAATGATAAACTAGCTATTTTCAGTGGCTTCGTTTGAGTGATTTTTTTTCTTGTTTTATGTTTCTAACTTCCAAATTAATGAATATCTCATATAATCCCAAGGGTAAACTTCGAGAATTGCATAGAATAATTTCATATAGCCCAAGTGATTTGGGCTCTGCTTTGATCAATCAATGAGTTAGTCAGGACAAGTAATTTTATGATAACTGCTGGCCATAGGCCTCTCCAATCCTCGGCTTCTCGTATCCAGTTTCTGCCAAATATCCTGCGCAAATCATTACTCCTTCTAGCCTGTAGATGTTCTACACTATTTTTGTAGAGATGCGGTCTCCACTCAAGAACACGTTTACTCAGTTCTGCCGCTAATATTGCTTACTGCCACTTCATCTTACTGTTTAAAAGGTAGATTATATTTCTTGAAATTATTGCGATTTAAGAAGAAGGTACTTGCATGTCTATCTGTGAGATGGTGACACAACAAATTTGCTTAATTTTCTCAAATAGAGGGCAACGGCAGTCAAGTTACTTGATAGTAATTACTACGGCGAATAGACATCTATAACATAAAAATGATAAGTCTATTTTTTAGAAGTCGATAAAACCTATGAGTATTCACAACAAAATATCCGAGCCCAAACATGTCAGCGTACTAAATCTTCAACAGAATTTTTGTACGACCCGTACTAAATCGTATTTTCACCTTGAACTTTTTTGCTGTCCGTCCAGTGCTCGAGCGACATAATTCGCGGAATCAATGAGCGGGTACACATCGCTGTACCTAATGCACTTATCTTGTAGCTGGTCGAGTACTGATTAACGACCCTGCTAGCGATCTAAGGAGTGAGCTTGGCTTGACAAAATAAGTTACGAAATACTTTTTAACCCTTGAAGCGAGATTTTTTAAGTTTATCAAGTCTGTGGCATGTAGTTTCTAAAGGAATGGACAAATTATGATGTGAATTTTTTTGTTTATAAATTGATAAGTAAATAAATATTTCGTACATTTAACGCACAACGCCATCTAGTCCCAAGCTAAGTAGAGCTTGTGTTATGGGTACTAGACAACTGATCTAAATATATATATATCTATTTTATAGAAAACACCCAAACTCCGAAACAAATATCTGTGTATCACACAAACATTTGGTCCGACACAGGTTTGAACCCGAGACCTCAAACACAGCAGTCGCATTCACTACCACTGCGCCATCGAGGCAGTCAGTGTAGTAGGTACTATAGTTGTTAGATGTAAGCTGTGAAGACCTGTCGTAGCTTCGGCCCAAATGGTTCAATTGTGATGTGATTTCTTCATTTGAAAGCTAACGTCGTAGAGATGAAGATCCTAAACGGATAGATCGATAATGATGTATTTTTTTTTTTAAAACTTGTGTAATCGAAGTTTTTTTGATTACCATCAGTACATTTTCTATTGACGATTGGGCTGCGGTATCAATAGAAAAAGACTGTAACTATGTATAACTGATTAAAACAATCTCAAAAGTGGATTATAAATTGTGTCAAAACTTGAGTTCAATTGGTGCAGAACTTTTTGAGATTTTGAAACATATACAAACCATTTTAAAGTATAAATAGATATATGTGCGTTCGCGGCAACAAAATAACACATTCTCCACTAGAATACGTTGGAGTAATCAGCTTTTCTCTGTAAGCGGAGATGTTATTAAAAGTAAACAGACTGTAGAATGAACCGTCAAGTTGCGGGTGGCACAGGGAGCTGTGAAAGATAAATTTCCTATTTATATATTATACATATTCTGTAAGATCTTTTCTCTTTGACTAGGGAATATTTCTAAAGGTGAATTTCTAATCAATAGGGTTCGTGAATATAGAAATTTCCTTAATAATCGCTATGAAAAGGCACGATAAATCTACACGTGTTCATATCATAATATCACAGTACTGTAAGAGTATTTATTTCAATTGAAATGGTTTGAAATTTAGATTTTATTGATTTATGTGATAAACATTTACAAGTCTTTTCACCTTTGAGCCTTTTTAGTGTCATTTGAAGGCAATAATAGGTTTGGCTCCTGGTCGATTGAGACGCTAAAGTTATATTCGAAAAAATGCTGTAGTATTTAGTGTGTAGGTTAGGAACAAAGTTGTGGGTATATGCAGTATGTGAAGGTATATTTTTACCCCTCGGTGGTCTAGCCGTTAGCGTATACGATTGCCGATCAAGAGATTTTGGGTTAAATTAATGCGTCGCGATAGGGTCATAGAGTGTAGACTTGGTTTGGGAGTTGGCGTCTTAAACCCTGTGCGCCGGAGAGCACGCAAAGCCATATTTTTAATATTAAGTATCAAGAAGAAGCTAATTTAATGAATCTAATACTCTTTGTGTATTCTCTCTTTCCTATATAAGATGAAGAAATAAACTTATTTGGGGTATATAACATAGACTTGCAGCTACGAAATTTTGTTACCTAATTAAAAATCCTGTAGGCCATTTTATGGATCATCCTAATCTAAATGTACATATGTACGAGTATATCAATACCTAAAACATTTAAAACTTAGCAATTTATGTTTCGCTTTTTACATATATTTAAGAAGAAATTAAATCGGACGGCTGTGTGTAAAACATGTGTTATTATTCTCTTATATAATAAAAGACAAGCTGAATCCCGCGGTGCTACCCGCGATACGACAATAACCACAGGCAACGCCGCGAGGCGAACCTATATCTTTATTAATTGTAGCCTATGTGTTATTATGATGTATAAGCTATATTATTGTAAAGTTTAATCAAAATCCATTCTATAGATTGTGTGTGAAAGAGCAACAAACATCCATCCATCAATACTTACAAACTTTCGCGTTTATAATATTAAATTAAATTGAAATATAGTGAAATAAAAAGACTCTTCACCCCCGCCAATTGTCACGCATTGTTTAATACAAAAAACTCAGTAGAAATCCGGATTTCAGAATCGAATACCTCACAATATGTGCCATATCGATAGGTATGTTTTCTGTTTTAGGCCCTTATAACTTTACGCGAGCCTTGGAAGATGTTTATTAATATTATAAATAAAAATACCGTATCCATTAATTCACACATTATACGCTTTAGTTTCCAGATTAATGATAAATTAAGATTGTGGAATGATACCATTATGTACGTATTGGCTGATGTACTCGACATAATTGTCACTCGCTGTGTACTTTGGGATAGACATAGCTTACAAGTAATTACATATTACAATAGATGTTCCCTGTCTTAAAGGGATTGTAATTATACAAGAGGTCTAACTTTGATAATCGATACCTTTGATAAAATAATTATATTACAACAGTAGGTGTGGTCGTTGGGGATTTTAATAAGGTCTGATAACGTTCACATCAGACGTCAAACTTTATTGACAATGTTGCGAGCGGTTCTTTTGCTTTTCGGAATATCGGGTTCTCGTTGCATTGTGTGTTCATTGTGTCTTGATGACAAAGCCGCAACGAGAAATGTAGCAGAAACGTAGCATATGCAACTGAAAGTTTCAAGAACTGCCTCGGTGGCGTAGTGGTAGCGTATGCGACTGCTGTGCTTGAGGTCTCGGCTCGATTCCCGGGTCGGACCAAATGTTTGGTATGATCTGCAAATATTGGTTTCGGAGTTTGGGTGCTTTCTATGTATAATATGTACGTATTTACAAAAGAAAAGTATAAATGTATTTATATTAGTTGTTCTAGTACCCATAATACAAGCTCTACTTAGCTTGGCACTAGATGGCGTTGTGTGTTAGATGTCCGAAATCTTTTTTTATTTTATTTATCTGATATAAAAATATGTTATATTATTTGTGTTCGCACTCCTCTAAAACTGCTTTTAATGTTTGTTTTGTGTATTTGGTAGGTATGAAAATAGATCTGACCTGGCTTCCTCATCCCACAATAATTCTTTAGTCCTGAGTTATTTCTTTGAAAATTAGGTAACCAGAGCACAACTATTCTGTGAAAAAAACTATCCTCTGCGATGTTTACTGACCGATATGATGAGAGTGGACTCCTTCCTTGAAGTATGGCAATGTGCTTGTGTGTTATGGCCATCGTTTATGGGAGGTGGTAGTCCTATTTATATGACTCGTTTATATACGCATAACATAACAGTATTATAAAACATAACAAATTTTGCTAAATCAACTGTTTTTAATAAATAAATAGTAAAAAATATTTATATTTTTGAACGAAGAGAAATTGTTTGATCTTAATGAACAATTTATAACGTTAACTAATAAATATTCAATTTGTTCATTTAATTTGTTACACAAAATTGAAAATTGATTGTCCCAATTGTTGATTAATTACAAGTCTCTTACAGGAGTCTGTCTGTTAGCATATAATTTAGTAGATTGATTTTTGGATTGTGTTTTTGCGCGTAATTAACATTTAACACTATTTCAATAGTATTATTATTTAACTTTTGTAATTTTGTTTATTAGTAACTAGCTGACCCACGCAATCTCGTTTACGTCTCCTATTGCCCATAGTGTAATAACTTTCTCGCTCTGCTTGAAAATCATTTTTTTTAAATATTTATTTACCTTTTAAACCTTCCCTGAACTAAGACAAATATTTTAAAACCAAAATCAGCCGTTCTCGAGTATTAGCGAGACTAATGAACAGGAATAAAATTTTAAAAATATAGATATACCTCATATTACTATTAAATAAAGTTATAAAAGTAATATTCTAACATTCCTTCTTTCTATAATAGAATGATGAACACTGCAACGCCGTGACGCAACAAAAGGCCAAATGTGAGTTTATTTCACATCGATTTGATAGTTATTGTGACCGCGTTCGGCGATGTTATTGATGAAGAGTTCAATGAGGACTAATAGCCGCCGTGGTCCCCGTGACGATCAAGTTGATGTTTGACTGCAAGGATAGCGTAGAAGGTCGGTAGTTAAGCGGTCACTACGACATTTTATTTATTTATATCTTTATGCACAAACACATGCATCGGCGGACTCTGGTGCCATGGAGGAACGGTAGGTGCCTGATCTGGGACGCTACTTGTGTCAGCACTGTTGCCGCCAGCCATCTGAGTCGTACCATCTGCTCCTCGTCGGCCGCCGCGGAGGATGTTTTATTATTATTATTATTATAGGAAGAGGCAGAAATATGCGGCTTTAGACCAGCAATATTATTTCGTGCCGGTAGCGGTGGAGACCATGGGCAGCTGGGCCGCCGACACTCTTGGGTTTGTGGGTGAGCTGGGCCGTAGGCTTGCCTTGCTAAACAGTGATTCCCGTTCCGGCTCGTTCCTGGTGCAAAGACTGTCCATTGCCATACAACGCGGCAATGCTGCTAGCTTAATGGGCACCTTTCCACCGGAGGCGATCCGGGATGGATTAAATGGCGACCTGTAAGTGATAGTGCTGTCTTTTCCCTTTAATTATGTATTGTTCGAGTTAATTCTGTTATTTTTATGTTTGTTTTTAAAGTGTATTGAAATGTATATAATAAGTTTAGGAGATAATTAAACTATTTAACCTAATAATGCAAATACATACAGTAATACACACATATACAGATCCATATATATTTATACATATTCCACAAAAAGAGATAAAAATGCAAGGTTATGAACTCAGAGCCGCCAATTCACCCAGTAAGTGCTCCTTCTCTTTCACCTTGAAGAAGTTACGTGCGTACGTAACTCGTGGGTTTAAACCCCATATGGAACAACACTTTTTGTGATCGACAAAATAATGTTCTGAGTCTGGGTGTTCTTTGCGTACGTTTCATGTAATAGCATATTAGTAAAGTCTCCCACGACGCAAGTTTTGTTTCTAACGTGGGAGTGCTGTAAAAAAAACTCAGACTATCTCTTAGCAAGTAAATGATGAAAGTTAAAATCATATGAACCTAAGTAAGCCACAAGCCTTTGTGATGTGAAAATTACAGTCATTTATTGAAGGCTTGACCTGGATAATCGTGGTACCTAATTAATTTAGCTCAAATGAAAGCTAATGGAAGTTTTTGCCATCGTATGTGCGTAGGTCTATTTAATTTATTTAGGGATTTAGGACTGAGACTGCCTAGAGTATATTAAGGTGAGAAATGAGGAAAGTTCTTTGGAACATGTCCCTGCTAGGGCTTTTTGGAAAGATAGATTTTAATATAGATAACAATACTCGTACAGAGTTATTGTTATTAATGCTTTTTTTTTTTAATGAATAGTGGTCAATCAAGCAGACGTATCACCTGATGGTAAGCGATTACCGCCGCCCATGGACACACGCAACACCAAAGGCGTCACAAGTGCGTTGCTGACCTTTGGGAGATGGGAAAGGGGATGGGGGAGGGGTTGGGGTATGGGCCTCCAGTATCGTCACTCACTCGGTGAAACACAGCGCAAGCGCTATTTCACACCGGTTTTCTGTGAGGCTGTGGTAACACTACGGTCGAGCCGGCCCATGCATGCCGAAGCGTGGCTCTCCCACGGTAAAATTCTTTGCAGTGATATTGTCCTGTGTCGTTTGCTCCTTTAGTCGGCTCTTACGACCCTCGTGGGGTCAATAGGTGTGATGACACTACGTATTCTTAATTTCAGGTGGCTACAGCTTGCACACTGTTTACCTTTCATGTCGTACTAATACTATTGACTGTCTTGGTGGCGCAGTGGTAGTGTATGAGACAAATGAAGAGAGGTAAATGTTTCTACGATCTGCAAATCATAGAAATATTTAGACCGACCCGGGAATCGAACTCGAGACCTCATGCACAGCAGTCGCCTACGCTACCACTGCACTACAGAGGCAGTATGTTTGTTTGTTTATTTGCAACCGACTATCCTAAGCCCTTTTTTTTAGATATAATTGTGTAGTTTTTACGTCTTTGAATGGTGTTAATGAAATTTTTTACTTGGAATAACCGTTGCAATGTTTTTTAAATATATTCAGTACCAGTAATAACTTATTAATTACGTTTGAATACAAATTCAATCAAAATCAATTTTGATTAATAATGAAACAATTAAGAGCGTTAATGAAGTGAATTTTCATTATAAAAGAGGCTTTGGTGATATATATTGAGTATTGTTAAAATTCATACTAGTATTATAAATTCGAAAGTAATTCTGTCTGTCTCTTTGTTTGTTTTTATATTCTCATGTCTAAACCGCTGCACCGATTGCTATGATATTTGGCATGGAGATACTTTGATTCTCGAGAAAGGACCTAAGCTACTTTTTACCGTGACAATCGACATACACGCGGGCGGAGCCGTGGATAGAAGTTAGTATTTTACAAAACAAATATTTCAATATGATGTATAATTTTTGTTAGAGCTTTAGTATTGTCACATTAGTAGTAATTAGTTCGCTTCTGTAGTTCAAGGTCACCAGTAAGCATTTCAATAACTTTAAGATAACAAAGGTTTTGAAAATTAAAGAATATTGGAGTATCACAAACTTGCAGGCAACCAGATTCAAGCAATACTTTTATCTCTTTTTAACAAGTGAGTTGAAGGGTTGCAGGTAAGTCTCTATCCCTCCCTAGGTACATATTTTGAGTGCACGCTTGGCCTAGTGATTTAAGCGGTCACCACGCCGCTTTCTACTTCGCCAATAACACCAGACTCAGGACAACACAAATTGTTGCTCAGAGTCTGGGTGTCCTTTGTGTCTGTTTCATGTATGTTTGTAAAGTCCGCCACGACACAGTATATATATTCTTAATACGGGAGTTGTCTTTGTATTAAAAATCATATAAAACAAGAATTATCTATAACATTAAAAAGAAATATATATAACACAGTGTAAATAAAGTGACGCAAAACTACACAATGTAAGTAAATTATACGTTTATCTAATCAGAAACGCACTTGCCTTTAAAAAACATTGTATACAGTTACAAATATAGTTTTATGTGGGTACACTAAAATAAATTACGAATGTAAAGGTGTGGTCTCATGATAACAAAATGGTGCTGTTTGAACCAACTTCAAATAAAAAAAAAAGGTGTGTGTGCGATTCACACGTGATAGAAGTGAAACTTCAGTAAATCGACCAAAGAATGAGAACAACATTTGCTCTCTCGCTCTAGCTCACTAATTACAGGCGACTTTTTGTATTTGTGTCACTTACCTGTCGTTTTTTCCGTTGCATACGGTTTGAAATCACAGCGATTCTAAAGAAGTTTCACTTCAAAAGAGTACAAACTAAGACACAACTACGACAAAAAACGACTAGATTAGATTTTCCCATTAGGAATAATTATCCAGATCTAACGATAAGACCAAGAAAATCGAGAGCAACTCTCGAATCTTATTAGCACGTATTAAGTGTTTTATATTTTTTTTCAATATTATTCAACTAAAAACGTCTGGTAGACCTGGGATCATAGTAGCAGGGAAATACGTGCGCTGGTTGTGAGTTCTAGGTTTTACAAAAGACACAGAAAGAAAGAGCCGAACCATTTTGTTCCAGAGCGTATGTCGGCCACTTTAAAATGGTGACTTCCACGGTATTTCTATTGAGACCACACCCGACATTTGTTTACTTGAGATAGAAGCGTAAGATATGTTTGTCTGTTTTATAATTCAGAAATTTTCATTTGATAGTTACTGTTTTCTCCTTCGTAGCGAATTTTATTGCGAAAAATAACAATAATAAATAGTTTATTATCAAAAGTCATATAAAAATTTTCCATCACAGTCACACGTATAAGCACAATACTAGGTATACATACAAATATTTAAGACTTTCATTTTTCTTGACTGTTTCGGTGACGCTGTCGTAGCGTATGCAACTGACGTGCTTGAAGCCTCGGATTCGATTCACGGGTCTTTTTTTTTGTCAATGGCAAACGAGTCTGCTTATCACCTGATGGTAAGCGATCACCGCCACTCATAGACAGCCGCAATCAATCTGAACAATTCCTCGGAGCACTCCCCATGGTAATTTATATTTAATTTTGATAGAGATATATATATTTAGACAGTTTTACTTGTTCTCCGAGGCACGGGGGTTCAGATCCCAACTTCCAAACTTCAAGCTGTTATTAAGTATTTCTATAATCAGAAAAATTCAAAAACACTTTTGGCCCGATCCGTGTTTCGAACCCGACACCTCTTGATGGGCAGTCAACCGTTGGACCAATATGGCAGTTCCATCCATACTAATAAAGATACATAATATTGAAAATTTGAAAGTAACTCTTTCTCTGTCTGCGTGTATATCGGTTAATGCGATAAAGAGTAGTCAATGGCCTTTCTTAACAAGTAAAGTATATCCATACTAAATTTAATTTTCGTGGGAGAGCCGCGCTTCGGCATGAATGGGCCGGCTCGACCGGAGTGATACCACGGCCTCACAGAAAACCGGTTTGAAATAGCGCTTGCGCTGTGTTTCACCGAGTGAGTGAGGATGCCGGAGGCCCATACCCCTACCCCTCCCTCACTCCCCCTCCCCATCCCCCAAAGGTCGGCAACGTTGTGACGCCTCTGGTGTTGCGGGTGTCCATGGGCGGCGGCAATCGCTTACCATCAGGCGATACGCCTGCTCCATTGTCACTTATTACACAAAAAAAAAAAAAAAATTAAATTGGTGAAATTGCTTACCCCTGAAAACGTAATAGACAAACATACAGGCGAAAGTAGTTCTGTCTGAGTTATTGTCTTCGTTTGTTCGCTACTTTGAAAGTAACAAAGAGTTTCTTTATAATTTTCATTTTTAGTACGGATGAAGTGACATTAAAACATAGTTATATTATAAATATAAAATTTTAAAACGTACCTTGCAAGTTCAGTGTGCCAATAATAGTGACAATTTCGTCACGGAATGACGTCATAGTAAGGTAGGAGATGGCAAGTTTTGTATTCCGGAGGAGTACCTATTCGGAGGGAAAGTTTGAGCATTACCCCTCGAGTGTAAGATATACTATTAAGATATGATAACTTCGAGACAGTTTGGGAGTTATATGCTTGCTGTGAAGAAAACTATTACAGTTCGTTTGTCTTTAAGAAATCTTTGCACAGTTTGAAATGATATCTGTTCCGCTATCTGTGTGTTCGCTTTAATCTTTTCAGCAAATTAATTCAGTTTTCAGCAAAAGATAGAGTGATTCAAGAAGAAGGTTTAAATATATAACCAGCTGTGCCCTGCTGAGTTACCTGAGGTTCTACTTTTACAATACAACCGCAAGTAACCCTCTTTTTTTGTGTGGAAATCCCCTGGTGGCCTCCCCTGTCACCCTCAGGCTTGTGCTTATGGAGATCGCTTTGCGATCTCCGCCGCATGAGTCGTCTGCGGTACCTGCGTGAATGGGTCGGCTCGACCGGAGTGATACCACGGCCTCACAGAAAACCGGTGTGAAATAGCGCTTGCGCTGTGTTTCACCGAGTGAGTGAGGATACCGGAGGCCCATACCCAACCCCTCCCCCCATCCCCCCAAAGGTCGGCAACGCACTTGTGACGCCTTTGGTGTTGCGGGTGTCCATGGGCGGCGGTAATCGCTTACCATCAGGTGATACGTCTGCTCGTTTGCCCACTATTTAATAAAAAAAAAAAAAAAACCTGGCCCGTTCACAGGCCTGGCGGACATGGAGGGTTCTAAACTTTCTCGGTCCCGTTCCGCCATCTCCTTCTCAAGCATAACTTGCTCGCAGAAAGAGACGGTAGAGTTCCACGCGCTCTCGTTCGCAACATGGCCGCAAGTAACCCCCTGGAACGAAGGTACCTAACAATTATATACGAGTATAATTATCATGTCACGTTCTTGCTACCGATTAACTATGAAAGAAAATAAACGATTTTCATGTATTTTTAATAGGTTATTTAACATTACACTTAGACCAATGTAAGCCGAGCATAATTGACGCAGACGAAATAGCATGCGTATGGTTTTAACTATATGTATTTTGGAGAACCATCACCCGGGTCTTTATAACAAAATTGTTGAGTCCTCATTTACTGAAATCGGTTCAGTAGTTTAGGGCCTCGCTGGAACAAATAAACATACATAGACTGCCAAAACTATTAATGTTATTATTATTATTTTTTATGGAATAGATGGCAAACGAGCAGACGTATCGCCTGATGGTAAGCGATTACCGCAGCCCGTTGACACTCGCAATACCAGAGGCGTTACACGTGCGTTGCCGGCCTTTGGGGGATGAGGAAGGGGATGGGGAAAGGGGCAGGCGCTGTTTCACACCGGTTTTCTGTGAGGCCGTGGTATCACTCCGGTCGAGCCGGCCCATGCATGCCGAAGCGTGACTCTCCCATGGTAGTAACGTTTTGGCTTAAAGTTTTGGCTTGACAGTGGTCCGGTAAAATAAAGTTACGTTCATATTTGGAGCATTTACGTCAGTAATGCTTTTTTAATAGTAAATTAATGTTTTCAATTGTATAAAGGGAAATATAGTCTTTCAATTAGGGTACCGTACAGTGCTAAACGATAATATTTAAATAATAAATAGGGATCGCCCTTTCCTAACAAGTGTTTGTACAGAAAATTGCTTTTCGAATAGCCCTTATGATAGAATTAAGGGCCAGGCCATTTTTGTCCTGTAACTCTTACATGGGATGTGTAACTACTTAACTATGAAAATATATATATGTATATTGAAGTTTAATTAAAAGGGTTTGTATTTAGTGCTTCTTTGTTTAGATAAGAAAACTACGAAATTATTGTATATACGTGTAGTATACGTATTTTATTGCCTCGGTGGTGCAATGGGACCGTATGCGACTGCTGTGCCTGAGTTCTTGGATTCGATTCCCTCGTCGGACCAAATGAATGTATGATCTATAAATATTTGTTTCAGACTTTGTTTTCTATGCACTTTATGTATGTAGTTATGAAAGAAATCTATCGGTCATTCTAACTTTCATTGTACAGTTTAAGGATAGATGGCGTTGTGTGTCAGATGTTCGGAACATAAGTTTTTTTCAAAATTGGAAAACACTAGGAAGAGACGAGCATTAATGAATAAGAAGAGGTATGTCATGGCCGTATTAAGTTGGGATCAATTGTACCCCTCTGGGAGATAGGCGTGACTATGTATGTATGTTATAAATCTCACATGTCTTTTACTTTTTTAGGGTTAGGTACCCAAAGAGTAAAACGGGATCCTATTATAAAGACTTCGTTGGCCTTCTGTCTGTCTGTCTGTCTGTCACCAGGGTGTATCTTGTATGGTTCTTGAATTAGTTAGACATTTGAAGTTTTCATAGATGATGTATTTCTGTTGCCGCAAATATTAAAAAAGAGAATAAAGATAACACTTAAAGAGGCTCCTATGCAACAAACGTGATTATTTGCCTTTTTTATAATTAATGGTACGGAACCATTTTTGCGCGAGTCCCGCACTTACTCACTTTCTTTTATTCATTATTAATATCAAAAATTAAAACGATACTCAGTTATTTGTCCTAGTCGAAAATCTAATCGATCAAATCGGTCTACACAAGAGCAGTGAATTATGCAAACAAACAGCAACATTTTCATTTAAAGTAAATACGTTAAATGTATAGACAGACTTCTGTATTATTGAATAGAAGAAAAAACCGCCTTCTAAAACATTGTGCGATAAAATGCTCTCTCTACGGAATAGCTGACATAAAAATACAAGTTTGGGGTCAATCGGCAGTTGATAACGTAGGCGGCGCACAAAAGACAAATTGTGTCAAGGTCATGTGTAAGGAGAATCTCTCTACCGATATATAATAAAAAAGAACAACGCCATCTATCGAAAAAAGTTAACAGTTAAGTAGTTTACTGTTTATTTTTTGACTTTATTTGCTTAAGGAACGGATATTTTAGATATTGAATATCTTATAAAAATATTATTTAACATATTTTTTAATCCTTGTTATAAATAACTCATATTTATTTACCTGAACCTGAACTCGCTGAACCTTCGCTGTGCTACCCGCGGTACGACAATAACCGCAGGCAACGCCGCGAGGCGAAGCTAGTTTCTTTATAAATTATAGCCTATCTGTTATTCTGATGTATAAGCTATATTATTGTAAAGTTTCATCAAAATCCATTCCATTCCAAATGATTCCAAAAATATTAACAAACATACTTACATACTCACAAATTTTCGCGTTTATTTAATAGTTAGTTTATGTAGGATTTATTTGTATTACTGGTATGGTATATTGTTGGTATTATTAACGAAACCAGCAGTGGACTGCGGTATGCTGATGATGATGATGGAATGTTATTCACCGTAGTCTGAAGTCTGAAGTAAAATGTAAAAAAAATATTATTGTATTTAAAATCAGTGACGATGCATTTGTTGGAAATCATCGAAGCAAACTACGTAGGACAAGACTACGCTGTACTACGCATGCTACGCTACGCACACCACGCTACGCACGCTACGCACGCTACGCTACGCAAGCTACGCTACGCATTGCAAAGAGGAGGCAGGTAGGCCAGGGTGGTATAATAGGCCAAAACTCCCTTAATGTTTGTTTATTTTAGTGTATTTTCTTTTGCAGTCACTACTCAGGATTCGAATGATTTCTTTTCATATGCTGCACACAGTGATCCTCGTAAGCAGTGCATTGACCATAAACTACAAAGTAACTACTGGAATTTGCTAGTTTATAGTTATTTTTATTTGATATGTATAAATTTTAAACGTCAGTGGCATATTATAAGGCCAAGTTTATGTTAAATTATAAATGCTGTACACATTTCTGTTTATATTCTCTCATGTCGTAAAAATTACGAGTTTTGTATAACGTGGGTTGAATATTTAATGGCAATGTCTTCATGAGACAGACAGTGAATCGTAATTGTACATCAGGCGTTTATGGTTTTATATTAAACAAGAAAAAATAATTATGTGGTTTATTAGTCTAATGGTAAGTGGCCTTGAATGCTGGGCCGGAAGCCGGGAATTAGATTCTCACTCAGGGTAAAATAAAAATCCTATCTTGTTATGATGTGTATGTATTGATTTATGTGTCCTAAGTCGCTTTTCCCCGTGGTTTCACCTTAACACACTCTCTGATAATGTGGCTTTCCATTGGAGAAGGAATTTTGAACATCGATTTAGTGATTTAGGCGTGAAAGGCGCATGCTTCGGCATGCATAGGAAGGCTCGACCGGAGTGACACCACGGCCTCACAGAAAACCAGTATTAAACAGCGCGTGCGCTGTGTTTCACCCTGTAAGTGAGGATACCGGAGGCCGATTTTTTTTTTTTTACTTGTGGAACCCCCCCGGGCCGTTACCTCACCGTGGTTTGCGGCAGGGTTGTGTGTCGGCATTGGATCGACTAAAACCACGGGGTCCGGGAACTGCTGATATTACAACCGGACCCCTGAGGATACCGCAGGCTCATACCCTAACCCCTCACCCCATCTCTCTCACTCCATCCTCCAAAGACCGGCAACGCACTTTTGACGCCTCTGGTGTTACGGGTGGCCATGGGCAGCGGTAATCGCTTACAGTTAGGCGATTCGTCTGTTAGTTTGCCCCAAATTCCATTAAAAAAAAATACAAACTCACATTGGCATTTATAGTATTAGCTAGGATAAATCAATTTAAAGATCTTTTTGGTTACGTCTCGTTATATCCATAATGTAATATCCTAATATCGAGAAATACGTATGTTAAAATTTGCTCTGAAGCGTTTGATAAGCTGTATATATACTTACATATATCAATTTATAGCGACAGTAACATTACGTTATTTATGAAGTGGCCTAGCCGTAAAGGTACATTTTATAACTAAATCGATGGTATTTTATGATTTTTAAAGTCACGTGAACGTATACCTAATTAATTTTGGGAAACAATCAGTAAGAAATATTGAGGATAGACTTTAAAGTCAAAATAAAGTATAGTAGAAGAATAAGAAGAGAAGAAATAATAAAAGAACGATACAAGTCCAAAGACTTAGACCCTGTTTCACGAGTTACAGATAATTATCTTTCAGATAGTTTATCTGACAGACAATTTTATGTATTTTCTATGTGTCAAACCATTTGTTAGATATGCCATCCGGAATTTTGTCTGTAACCGGTAAAATATTGCCTCAAAATGCTACCTTAAAACTATTTCTAACGGATATTCTTGCCACAAAATATAACAAAAATACATAATGTTGTACGTGTGTTGTATTTTACGGGACATCATTCGCTGTGTCATATAAAAATTGTTAACATCTGTCATTGTAACGAATTTCTAACCCCCTCACTGCGCGGCGAGTGAGATAGTGTTGGGATAAGTACGAGATTTTGTATGTCGATATTTTTCTTTAACTAAAAAGCAAGTTTTTTTTTTTTTTTTTTTTTATTGAATAGTGGGCAAACGAGCAGACGTATCACCTGATGGTAAGCGATTACCGCCGCCCATGGACACCCGCAACACCAAAGGCGTCACAAGTGCGTTGCCGACCTTTGGGGGGATGGGGGGAGGGTTAGGGGTATGGGCCTCCGGTATCCTCACTCACTCGGTGAAACACAGCGCAAGCGCTATTTCACACCGGTTTTTTGTGAGGCCGTGGTATCACTCCGGTCGAGCCGACCCATTCACGCCGAAGCATAGCTCTGCCACGGTAGCATAGCTCTCCCACGGTAAAAGTTAGAGTTCTTTGTTTAAGATACTATAATCGGTGTTTTTTATTTGATGTAATAGCCATGATATAGTGTTTAAGTCATATCGTTTACCTCTGAACAAATTTGTGCACAATCTATTTGTTTGCTTGTAAAAATAAATAAATGTTTTCAAACATCTAACACACAATGCCATCTAGTCCCAAGCTAAGCAGAGCTTGTATTATGGGTACTAGACAACTGATATGAATTACACAACATATATACTTTTTTTTCTAAATATACATAGACAAATATTTGCAGATTACACAAGCATTTGATTCGACCCGGGAGTCGGTAAGTTATACCGCCGTTTAGTAATTTACATTAAAATATTCCTAAAAAATATTAGATTCATTATCTGTTGGATGATTTTATGTATATTATTAACGGTACTCATTCAACGGTTACTATTCTATAGCCAACAATAATCTTCATTGAATCATTGACTGCCTCGGTGGCGTAGTGGTTACGTATGCGACTGCTAAGCTGGAGGTCTCGGGTTCGATTCCCGGTTCGGACCAAATGTTTGTATGATCTGCAAATATTTGTTTCGGAGTTTGGGTGTTTTCTATGTATAATGTGTATATATTTACAAAAAAAAAACTATATAAGTATTTATATCAGTTGTCTAGTACCCATAACACAAGCTCTGCTTAGCTTGGGACTAGATGGCGTTGTGTGTTAGATGTCCGGAATATTTATTATTATTATTATTATTATCATCAACAGCCTTTAACAGTCCTCAGGAGTCCTCATAGATATCTTAGAAAGGAGGTTTAGGCCTACTAAACCACGCTAGCGAAACGGGTCGGTTCAAGGGGTTGATTATAGTTTTCGTTCTCTTCTCTTTCTTTTCTTCATTGAATGTATGAGCTGAATCCATTTAGAAAATAAACAACCAAAGAAAGTAACAAAATATATTTTCCTCTTAATCAATATTGTAACTATATTCATCTTCCTAGCCTTTATTATTCCCAAGATTATTTGGGGTCGGCTACTAGTTCAACTGGTTTTAGTGAATGTCAGTTTTTACACAGAGCAACTGACATATGACCTCCGCAACCTTGAGGGTGAACTAAAGTCGAAGGTTGAACGAGTTGTCAGTATATTTGAGGGCACTGACTTCCTAATAACAATTGCTATTGATGTTCATGACTACTGGAACCGACGGCTTAATGTGCTCTCCGAGTCACGGGCGGGAAACACCGCTATCTTTCATACTACGGGCTGCTATTAATAATTTATAGTAAGAAAAACCCAACAGCAATCCGACCCGGATTCTTACTTGCAACTTAACTACACACACCAAAAAGACACATAAACACACACACATACCTACACAGTCACATCCACAATCATACATACGTACACAGGCACACACATTGCATACTGCCACATACACTTTTTACTGTATTTTTATTGTAAAGTTGACGTATCATAAAGAGTGAAGACACTGACTCCTGTAACACAGGTTGTAACCTACCACAGGAAGCAGGGTTTCAATCTAATTTAACACTGTCTATACCAATAAAAATTATTATTATTAACTACATTAAAACACAAATTATAATAGGTTAGATTAGTTCCAGTATTACTAATTAAACTGACTATCAAATTACATTAATATCTATTGCACGATTACTTTAAGTACTCTAAACTATTATAAAATGATAGTAGAAAACAACGACTTACCAGAAGTCGATTACCTCATCCACATCACCTATATACCTCCTAAATATAGTAGCATAAAGTGAATGATGACTTGGACACAAAATGGTAAGTAAACCGAGAGTAACGAGCGACACTTTAACATGAATGTGGTATAAGTTCCAATACGTGGTATAACTTTACGATGTACAATATCTATAAAATATAAAAATGCCATATCGACTCCTGCGACATCTAGCTTTAAAATATAAATGCATAAAACTTTTATAGTTTTATTTCTCTTGATATAAAGTGGTGGACGACATATTTCCTTGGAATTACAGTTGCTACTCACAAGATTTTGATGTAGTTTGAAATCGAATTGGTTCTGCAATTTATGTATTGTTTTAATCTTGAGATATGTTGTGATTTGGAGCATTGGCACGTTAGTAATAGAATTTTATATCAGTGTAGCTGTAAATATACAACTAGAAACTTGCTACAATATTAAAAATAACACGAGTATATTTTCATCGTGTACCTACACAAACGTTTGCTAGGAGTGTTTAAAAATAATAAGTCTTTGAATTTTTAGAAAGGACTGTAAGACATGAGGAAATCTGACAACATACTTTTGGATCACGATGGCGAGGCTTGATGTAAGTGATCATCGAAATCAATAGTCGTAAAGTCAAACAGCAGTGAGTTTTATTTTTTATTTATTAGCAAATCGTTATTCAAACCATGAACATATGAACAGATCCAATGATACTCTCTATTTTGCGTAACACATATTTCAATGTAACATAACATTTGGCTTCAATTTAAATAGTTTCGTTTAATCGTGTTTGTAATGACCTAAAGAAGTGTACAAATATATATTAAATTTCCGATTATAAAAACCATCGTTGACGCGGTTATAAATGTTTTATGAGCATATATTATTTATATTAGTTTCTTGCTTAAAATAATCTTTTTTTCAAACCAAGTCGCTTAGCACATCTGCGCGAAGCTCTAAAGCAAGAATGAAAAAAATATCGACATCAAATTTTATCGACTTTACCCAACCTTATGTAAAATTTATTTTGCAAATACCTGAATGTATGTTGGTTACACAGACTCGGAAATCCTTTCAACACTCACACGTTATAGATTAAAGTAAAAGCTTGGTAACGACGGTAATATTATCTTTCGTAACGTAGAAAGTATGCTATTAAGTAGGCAGACTGATGGACGTTGAGTTATTGTGATCATTTCAAGTGTCTTTCTGGGGCTAGGAGTTGACGAGTAGATTACAAGGAGATTAAGTAGGTATATTTGGAGTTACATTTGAGATGGTGATGGGTATGCATACACATGCAGTTTTTTTAAGAAGACTATTACCACATTAGCAATAATAAATAAATAATAATAAATATTCCGGACTTCTAACACACAACGCCATCTAGTCCCAAGCTAAGCAGAGCTTGTGTTATGGGTACTAGACAACTGATATAAATACTTACATACTTTTTTTTTGTACATACATATTATACATAGAAAACACCCAAACTCTGAAACAAATATTTGCAGATCATACAAACATTTGGTCTGACCCGGGAATCGAGCTTAGCAGTCGCATATGCTACCACTACGCCACCGAGGCAGTCAATACTATGCATCTATACAATACAAATAAATAAAATTGAAGTGTCTGTTTGTAATATTGAAATAACCGCTGATTACTAAATGCAGTCCGAGAGCCTGTAACAGATATACATGACCAAGTTCCTCTCAAATCCTGTGTCGCGAGGGACTTTACAAACATACATGAAACGGAGACAAAAAAACACCCAGCCTCAGAACAATAATTTATAGATCACACAAAGTGATGTCCTATATAGGATTTGAATCCACAACACTTAGCGCAGTAGATAGCGCCGGGACGACCGTTTAAGCCACTAGGCCAACCGTCAGTCAAACTTACTTGACTTTGAATTAGCGGTTAGCGTACGCGACTGGCAATCAAGAGGTCTTGGTTTCGATTCCCGGATCGGTTCAAAAGTGATGTTGGGTTTTCCTTACAAAAAGTTCTTAAAAATAGCCTGGTAAATGTAAGTTAGTGGTGTTTCACGCCCGTGTCTCAAGAGGCACGTTCTCCTCTAACCACTCACTACTCAGACAGACTTTGTTCTCTATGACCAGACTATAGCCTATTTAGGCTACAATTACACCAGCTATACTACTGTACCCTTTTGGGATCTCTCTAATAACTTATTCTTATAAAAACAAGCTAGGGTCATAAAACCTAGGTTCTCTAAGTAAACACACGTTGGTTTGCTTAGGATAGGTGCTGAATTTAAATTTATGAGAATAGGGCAGAAAATTGTATTCTATATTTAGCTTATAAAATAAATAGGTCTTGAAGATTCAGAAAAAACCTTGACAGAGAAACTGCTGTGTAGTAGTGATATGTTTTTTTCTGAAAAAATAGAATGCGATAAAAATAATGTATATTATAGACACACAGTTAACTATTATTTATTTGTAAACAGATGTAGAGTAAAATAAGTATTTCTTTTTGAAGTGAAACTTCTTTAGAATCGTTGTGATTTCAAACCGGATGCAACGGAAAAAACGACAGGTAAGAGACACAAATACAAAAAGTCGCCTGTAATTAGTGAGCCAGAGCGAGAGAGCAAATGTCTGTCTCATTTTTTATGGATTTACTGAAGTTTCACTTCTATCGTGTGTGAATCGCACACACACCTTTGTTTTTTTATTCGTGTGGTGGTGGACTAAGATTAAAGAGGTTTTAACCTCCCCGTTTTCATCCTATGGGTGTCGTAACAAAGTACTCAGAAGAACCACACTGTAATGAGAAGTAAATTTAAAACAAACACTATGCTAGCCTGTCTGGCAAGTATGATATAGTAAAACCTATTTAGCAAAGAGAGGCCTATTTCAAGAAGTGGATTGTTGACGGCTGTTAATGATGATAATGAATATATCTGCGCTACTCCTGTAGTCTTTTTTTATTACCTACAAAACCTTAAACTGGAGTTACGCAATATCGCATTCAACTTAGAAAAATGCATAAAAATATTCCCCATTTTACGTCCATATGTTTCTAAATATAAAATAGGGTTACCCGACTACAGAAAGTTGATTCTAACAAACGATTCGGTATCTATTCATTCGACATTTTTTAGACGGCAACCCTCTCGCTTACATTCCCTCGAGTTATTCTTTTTCAATGGCCATAGTTTTTGTCTAGATACGTCATTGGGCGGAGCGTTCCTTTTTCAAATATATTTTTCGTTTGTAGTAAAATTTTCATAACGGCGTTTTATTATTTCCATTCGCTTTTATTGGATACCTATTTCTGTCAATTTAGTATTTTGAGTTTGGTTATAGGAACATTTATGAACTCTGTATATAATTTCGGGTAGAACAGGACCAGTTGTTGTGAGACAACAAAGGTTATGTAGACTAAAATCAGTAACACCCTAATATACACTGTAAATCTAAGGTTTTTAGCCACTAAAGAAAAAAAAAGTATCTATGTCTATTGAAAATAATAGTTTTGATATAATATTGAGGCGATTTTTGCCACGATAACTCCAATTCAAATTTTTTTTTAAATAAGAAATTTTCAAATTTACACGTTTTTTTTTAATATCTACGTGTTTTTCAACATTATGTGTTCAAGTTATATTGGTCACCGATAACACAAGTAAGTGTGTGGTCACATATTCGTCTATCAGGCGGGTGAATAATCATTGAACCACAAGATAATTCAACGACAAGCTAAATACAATTATTTTTCAGACCGTCATAAAATGTTTTTGAAAAAAGAAACAAATGCGTAGATGACTACTTATATTCGAGCAGTTCTAAATACTTAAACAGTACATCCATTTTTATAGAAATAAAAAGAAGCTAATAGAAAGAATTGCCAATAAAAAACACACCTTAATGCTAGTAGTATTAAATATACTTTTCTATACAAATGCAAATAGTAGATATAATTCAATATTCAATGTTTATTTCTCTACAAAAAGTCTCTTGAATATATAAACATGCCAGATACAATTTATAAGTAATACAACCTTCTTCAAAGCTTTCAACATTCAACCAAATTTCTTACAACCTTTTCGCGTTTCGCAATGCGAAAACATTGACTGTCCCGTGCCCCTTCCATTAAAACGTAAAGCAAGAGTATTGACTAGAATATCTCGCAGCCAGCCTTCGACAAAAAGTGTCCGGTAGAACATTATGAGAAAATTTCCATAGCGTTTTAGTGTTAAGTGTTACTTTTTCACGGAACCCTTTCAACTGAGTCTTTGATTGTGACAGATTTGAGAGACCCCTATTATATGGCTATTCTGAATGGTAAATATAGAAAGACGTGTCCACTTCAGTTAAGTGGACGTAGGTAAGAACTTGTAGTCAGTCATTTTTGTTGTGAATAGCTTTGGAGATGAAATGGACGCATTCAAATTCGTACAATTTTCTAAGACTTTTAGTAAATTGATTCGATTCGGCACCTTTTTGTGGAATAACTGATGTACTAACAGATAATATGGGTATGTATGTGTATGTTGTACACATATTGTACAACATATTTATTTGACTGCCTCGGTGGCGTAGTGGTACGCGTATGCGACTGCTAAGCTTGAGGTCTCGGGTTCAAATCCTGGGTCGGACCAAATGTTTGTGGAATCTACAAATGTTTGTGGAATCTACAAATATTTGTTTCGGAGTTTGGGTGTTTTCTATGTATAGTATGTATGTATTTACAAAAAAAAAGTATATATAAATATTTATATCAGTTGTCTAGTACCCATAACACAAGCACTGTTTAGCTTGGGACTAGATGGCGTTGTGTGTTAAATAGATGTCCGAAATATTTATTTATTTATTTTATTTTATTTATTGTACAATAGAGCACTTAATTCTGTAGTAGGTCACGGTATAATGGTTATATATATATATGGTATATGATTAATGTTGGCAAGTTTAATATATATGTAAGTCGGAATGCAAAGTTTTTATATCACGATTCAGTATTAGCAGTTCCGTGTGCTTTCGGTAGATGACACTGAAGTATGTTGTCCGGTCATTGAACAAAAAAATACAAAAAAAGTATAGAATAACAATATTAAAAAGCTTAAAAGTTTCTTAATTGCATAAATAAGTTAATTAGAAACATTTTTTTTATTTCTTTGGCAAACGAGGCAGACGTATCGCCTGATGGTAAGCAATTGCCGCCGCCCATGGACACCCGCAACTCCGGTGGCGTCACAGGTGCGTTGCCGGCCTTTGGGGGATGGGGAGAAGGATGGGGAAATGTTGGAATATGGGCCTCCGATATCCTTACTCACTCGGTGAAACACAGCGCAACCGCTATTTCAAACCGGTTTTCTGTGATGCCGTGGTATCACTTCGGTCGAGCCGGCCCATTCATGCCGAAGCGAGGATCTCCCACGGTCAAATGTTAGATAGAGTGTTCATTAAAGAATTTAATGGGATATATAACAGCACGGTATAGTCCTTAGGATAAAAGCAGTGGCAAAGTTTATGTAACGACATCTTAATAAGTAAAAGATCCTAAATAGAATAGATAAAAATGGAAATGTGATCCATCTCTTTAATGGAATAAGTTTCAAATTACCGAACTTACCAATATTACTTTTTATTTATCTAGTCTAATCAATTTCGTATTTATGTATAACTATATATAGTATCTCCCAGTTAATGTCAAGCGTTCATTTGATTTGATGAATCACATTGGCATTATGTAACTTGATCAATAAAACGGCAAATTTAGGTACTGTATAGATAAATCTATACTAATATTATAAGGCTGAAGAGATTGTTTGTTTGAAGTGTTAATCTCAGGAACCGCTGGTCCGATTTGAAAAATTCTTTCAGTGTTGGATATTCCATTTATCAAGCACGGCTATATATCATCAAGTTGAGACTAATAGCAGCGGAGCCTCAATGAAAAATGTTTAAAAAACGGGGGAAAATTATTACGCTACGGGCAATAGTAGACGTAAACGAGGTTGCGAGGATCAGCTAGTATAAATATAAAAATGTTGATTTGTCTTAGAAAATAATTAACAAACATTTTTTAAGCTAAATATATGCACGGAGCTTGACATCAGGGTACTAGCACTGGTTCCCAAACTAGGCTTGAGCCTGTATTTTGGGAGTCAGTTCAGATAAGAAATGAATTGCGTAAAATAACTAATGTCCAAGTACTCCTTATTGTAGTAATAGGTTAACATCGGATTATGCGCTTGCGCTGTGTTTTACCGAGCGAGTGAGGATACCAGAGGCCCATACCCCCCAAAAAACTCCCTCCATTCCTCTCCCCATGCTCCAAAGACTGGCAACGCACTTGTGACGACTCTGATGTTGCGGGTGTTAATAGGCGGCGGTAATCGCTTACCATTAGGCGATACGTTTGCTCATTTGCTCCCTATTCCATAATAAAAAAATGAAACCACCTACCACGAGTGATCTGACTTGCACTTAGCCAATTTTTTTTGCTAAAACTTCTATTAAAGTCTACTTCGCCAAACGCTTTATCAACCACCGCAATAAAAGAAAGTAATACAAAATAAATTCAAAAATATCACACGACAAGGGTACATAATAAAAGAGTGTTTACTCAATCCTTATAAATTTTTCACCCCGAATACATTTCTAAGGGTAGTAGACAGAATTTCTTTGTTCTCGTGACATTCGTAGCAACTGAAGTTACATACCTTAATAAAATGCTTTCAAACATGTGTACACTCGAGGGCAGAGTTTTCTGGTCATATGAGGATATATGATAATCGCATCGCCGATACTAAGAAATCTAGTTTTGTAATTTAAATACTATTTTATACATGATATATTTATATTAAACAAATTTTTATATGTCACACTTAATAATATTCGTGAAAAATATACGAAACATTATCTATACTAATATTATAAAGCTGAAGAGTTAATTTGTTTGTTTGAACGTGCTAATCTCACGAAACGCAAGTCCGATTTGAAAAATTATTTCGGTGTTGGATAGTCCATTAATCGAGGAAGGCTATAGGCTATATACCATCACGCTAATACTAATAGCAGGCGCACCAATGAAGAATAATTCAAAAACGGGGTAAAATTTTCACGTTACGGGCAATAGAAGACGTAAGTGGGTCAGCTAGTTTTCTATATAATCGCCTTTAAAATAATACACAACAGTTTTGCAATTTTTTCAATTTTTCCATCCGTCAATGCGATTGGTTTTGCATGCTGTACATCATTTTTAATGTGCAAAATTAGAGAATTATTCATCTATGAGAAATTTCGAGTTCTCATAGCAGGAATGAAGTTTCGTTGCTGAAGTCTCCTAGACCTAGTAAATATTAATTTCTTGAAAATTATTTAACTTATTCTGTTGGTCTGATCTGTTTTCCTCGCTCTTGAGTGTACATTACGTTTCATTTAACGTGTGTTACATCTAGCAATGTCTCATTATATTCCTTCAGTGTTTAATGAGCGCCTTACGCGGCTGTATTATGTCTATGGTCGGGTGGCTTTCACTTCTTATATAGGCGTTGCTTTTGTTTCAAATGTTTTTATATAATAGAGTTATTTTTGTGGTCAAATATTGTATGGAATGTTTTGTTTTGAAACTGTATAGCTTGTGTGTAGAGTTTTAATCCGTGGCAAGTTAATATATATACTGCATACTTGCATTTTATTTTCCGTCGTTCAGAATCATTGATGTTGAAAATTAGGTGTAACTGAGATCGAGTTATTAGATTTAAAGAAGAATTTTCTTCGTGTATTTTTTTTAAGTAAAACTTATTTAAAATCGTTATGATTTCAAACCGGATGCAACGGAAAAAACGACAGGTAAGGGACATAAATACAAAAAGTCGCCTGTGATTATTGAGCCAGAGCGAGAGAGCAAATGTCGGCCTCATTCTTTTGTCGATTTACTGAAGTTTCACTTCTATCGTGTGTGAATCGCACATACACCTTTTTGAAGTGAAAACTTCTTTAGCGGCGCTGTGTACTTTTTTGAAATGGGTAAAAATGTATAAACTCGCGTCAGGTCACGTGACCTGATCGAAAATTCGTAAGACGGATGGAGAGAGGACAGGCCGCGCAGGGCGCTTGCGCGAATGTTCGTTTGTGTATGTAATATAAATTGTCATGTTTGTGTACGATAGCGCAATAAATGAATATTGTATTCCACCACATAAATAATAGTACTTTTATACTGATAATGAAAGAAATTCGTACAAAATTATTCTCTAACCATTCCAAAATATCAAAAATGCACAACGTTAATATTCAAGATTTCACTTCTGCCGGCACTCCCGGAGTGCAACCCGACGGTTTTTTTTAATAAACGGTGATTCAAAAACATCTTAATAAACTGCCATAGTATAGGTCAACATGCTGCATTGTTACATTGTCTGTATTCGCAATGAGTATGGTGACCACCACTCTTAGATTCTGTTCATGCTTTCCATCAGGCAGAGTAGAGTCACTTTGGCAGGCTCATACAAAAGAAAACTTCAGACAATTTAAAGCTATATTTTGTTGTAGAAGATTCACACGATGAGGTAAATCGCTGAATGGTAAATTACTCTCGTCACCTATGAACACTTGTAATTTCAGAGCTTTCAAAGCCCCAAGGTGGACATTCTGTTCCTTTACAAACTCGGTGACAACGAAAGAATTTGTGATGTATGTAACGACGGCAGTAGTAATTATTTTTATATAGTCGGAATATTACACTACCGCCAATCTTGTCTTTCATTATACTGTCAACGGTACGCTTGTGTTTTATTTTGTTCCCTAAGTAAAACCTAAAAGGGCTACCTAAAGGCCTAGACTTATCAGAATTAATCAAAGTACGCGTAGGTAGGTGATGATTGAAAAGATCAAGGAACGCATCTCCTCTCAATTTGAATCTTGTCCGAACAATTTTAGTCTATGCTAATCTATAATGAGTTAAGGATTTTGCCAAATTACTCGACGAGAAAATTTTTTTTGCTGCGTCTTCAAAACAGTAATTTTATCCTAATCCCAAAAAAAAAACTCTTACATAAACAAATAGACACACGAGTGGGATTAGGTGTGTTTTTATCGCACCACACCCGGAAACATAGCATGTTTATGAACCGACTTCGTACCCATCTTTACAATGGGCTTTTAAAATTCCACATCTCAGAGTTAAAGGCCTCCATTTTGTCTTTATTACATTTTTCTTATAAACGAAAATGATCCACATTCAGGAGTTTTAAACAAGCTTAAATAAGGTAGAAGTTTTGAATGCGACTGAATATTTTGTTTTGTGTATGTTACGTTATGATATCGCCCTTTGTGAAGCTCAGACTAAGTGTGTGATTATAGAGTAGTACTTAGATGGAAGTAGTTTTTCATGACAGAGTATACAAAAGCAAAGGAGTCACTTGATAAAAAGTTATTGCTTTAAATAAAAGTATTGTTACGCAATGACTGCAACTCAGTTTTACAACTAGGTTCATACGTATGAGTAATTTATTTGTCGCATAGCTCTTCATTTGTTTGTCCAAAACACGATATCTAACATTGCAGTTAATATTACTGTAAAGGTAGTAGAGACACGCTGATTTCAGCACAATTGGGCCATCAGGACAGGGGATACTCGATACTAACTCTCACGGAAGGTAATATATTTACACAATGATGCAGATGCATCACTACGCCGCCATGATGTGGGTTACAATGCTGCCTTGTTGCATTGTCTGCTTATGCTTTCCGTCAGGCAGATTAGAGTCACTTTGTCAAGCACATACATACAAAAATAGCCACTATCATGACACAGGCTATTTTCCTGTAACCTAACTCGTTTTTACTAACTGTCGCTCATGTTAATATCAAATTTCTAAATACTAACTTTTTAAATTCTTACTCTCTGTCTTCCTGCGACTTAACTATGATATTTTAATATTGAAAAATATATAGTACGTTTAGTAGTGTGGCGACTTCCACATACAGTGCAACAGCAACATACTATAGCGCTACCTACCGCAGATACACTGAACTACGGAGCAACGTACAACACGAAGAAACTACCAATCCTGAATCACGCAGTAGAAGTTCTCGCGCCGATATCATCATATCACCTTACCTGATCGGAGGATCCTCCCTTTTGTTCGTTCCCCCACAGTAGCAATACCAGAGATGTGGAAGAGTTGAAAGTGTCCAATTGGTCTGAGATGGCACAGAATAGGAATGAATGGCGCATTCTACTGTCGAAGGCCAAGACACACTTTGGGTCGCTGAGCCAGCGAAGTAAGTAAGTAGCAATACGGTTATCGTAGACCGGGTTCTGTGTAGAAATGAAGTCATTAAGTTTATTTCTGTGCCAAAGTTCATCCAAATCTGCACGATCGTTTCAGCATCATTGACTTACAAACATCCAATCAAACTTTTACACTTTTAAGAGTAAATAAGATTGAAAATATCTATAAAATGTGTAAGAAAACACCTTGAGAAGTCTATCTTCAACGCAAAAACATTAAGGAATTTTCTGCTAACGTTCCTCCTCTTGGGTGAAACTTCTAGAATGCTCGAGCTACATAAAATAATATCAACGCGATGCACAACTCTCGAAAACATTTGAGAAAGAAATTCCAACTTTTTGGAATCGGTCAAATTTGGGGAAAAACGTTTTGATTTACTTCCACCCGATGAAGTGAAATTAGGGGGTTTAAATAATTCTTAGGGGTGTCGTTTTAGACGCATTTTTCATATAAGTTTAAAGTTCTTTATATAAAGTATAACTGTGATTGTTTCTCCTCTGTCCGCATACGTTTCATATATAAGGTTCTAAGTTTTAGCTTCACGTATTTATGTAGGTACATATATAGATTTGTTTCGTTTGAAAGACGACTTGACTAGTCGTTGCCTATAGAATCTGTTAAGACATTCAAAATAGCCATCTTAATTTAAATTGTTATTTTTATTATGAGTGTTAACATAAGTTCATGACAAATAGGAGAAAGTTGAAATAATATACTGAATAAGGAATCTTAAAGTTTTACCTAAAACTAACAAATATAATAAAGGAAATGCTGTAACATTATCATCAAGAATACCCTTGAAACAAACGTAAGGGATTAAGATAAGAGAAGACTCCAATATACTTTTATGGCGCTCTTATGTGGCTTGTAACATATTCAAGGTTTGTTTATTTAAGGTACTATTGTAGTCTAATGTACCCTTTCTTATTGAGGACATTATTTTACACCTGTACTCTATACAAATAAATAAAATTGGAGTGTCTGTTGGTAATATTAAAATAATCGCTTTTTACTAAATGCATATATATGTATACACTGTCCATACACCAAAATAACATTTATTTCAATTTTTATCTGTCTGTCTGTTTGTTGCGGCTAATCTCTGGAACGGCTAGACCGATTTTGACGGGAAATTTTTTTTTTTCTTTTAAAAAATACAACTCCCACATTAGGAATAAACATCCTGTGTCGTGGGGGACTTTACAAACATACATGAAACGGGCACAAAGAACATCCAGACTCGGGACAACAATTCGTGGATCACACAAAGTGTTGTAGGTACCGCGTGGGATTTGAACCCACGACACTTGGCACAGTAGCAAGCGGCATGGCGACCGCTGACACCACTCGGCCAACCGTGCAGTCACTTTCACTGATAGGTATGTAGCTACTTTTTTAAACTACCTTCCTACCTACCTTATTTTAATGTTATCACAGCGATCAAGCTGCATATTAAGGTTTGTAGAAGGCAAAAGTCAATATATTACTTTTGCTAGGTGTGTTAGTTCTAAATGTTTTACAAAAAAATGTTTAATACAGTACACATAAGTGGCAAATTTATCAGCCGCTATCTTTCACAGTACTTTCATTTCCAAGGATCACTGTTTTTAACATAGTACCGCTATTAATTCGCAAAACGCTTTAATAACACACGCTTAAACCGAATTACTCTTGTGTAACCACACGGAACGAAAACTCACCACCGTGAACTTACCCAAAAACCGCGTAGTGTGTTCGCGCAGGTGAACTTGCTTATATTGAAATATTTGCTTCAGCAAGCGTTTAATTGTATATAGGGATTTCGATTCAAGTGGTTTATACGTAATGGGTAAGCAGTGGAGTAAATTCGTTGGATTTGCACAAAACTCCTTTGATAAGTGTGGAAATTTCTGCAATCTTGTTTAAGAAAGGATAATTCACTGCAAGAGTGATTTGAGTTGGATTATTCACACATTTTTCTATACCAAATACGTTCTATAATTTTGCATTGTCACTGTTTTTGTTTGCCTGCTGTATAATATTGTTTGTAACCACACTTGAAGAACTTTAAAGAGCTCTGGAACTTAGTACCAGCGCACTCTTCCTCCCATTATGATCACGGATCCTATAAGCGAGGCGTGCGTAAAGCATCTCATTAGGTCTCCATAGCGTGGGTCACCATGCTGCACTGTCCGCGTTCGTATTGAGGGCGGGGACCACCACTCTTGAATTCTAATCATGCTTTCCATGAGGCAGAGTAGAGTTATTTTTTTAAACAAAATAAAATAAATATCTAATGCGATTTTTGTACTGAAGAAGAGATTTATAGTAAATTTATATATATTCGTACGATTTATAAATTATTCATACTTGTTATTCTAGTCTTTACTTTATATTTTAAATTTATTATCAATTGTGATACTACCATTTGAAAATGCACTGAGCTAAGGTCTATGGAAAAACAAGAGTTTCATTTCGTCTTTTGTTTCATGTAAATCCAGTATCATTTTGTTCGAATCTGATGGGTCAAAACATGAGTCACCCAGGTTTTAAGATTTTTGATAACTATATTTATGATAATATGAGTAACATTTAATCGCAACATAACTGGCATACAAACCACGATAAAAGATCTGTGGTATCTAATAAATATCGGCAATACTAATTCTTCTTCTTTTTCTTTTTTGATGAAATGGCAACCAGCCGAATCCGTGCATTCAGGTCGAAATAACACATATCACCATAGTCGATCAAGGGAACAATTAAGGACTGCATAAGCGTAGCCTTAGTTTTAGCGGGAAGGAAGTTTTTTAAACGATATAAAGCGCGGAGACATGTGGTTACTTTCTGGCTAACGTGTGTAACTTGTGATCGCCAATCAAGGGTCGAGTCGATATGCAATCCCAGGTTCTTTACGACTTCACTCAAAGGTATAGACACGTTGTTGTAGGTAACTGGTGGGATGACCGATAAATCCAATTTGCGTAACGTTTGTTTACTTCCCACGACGATCACCTGGCATTTGGTTGGATTTACCGCCAGACCAAACCTTGTCGACCAGCTCTGTATGAATTGCAAGTCCTTGTTAATCTTGTCGATGGCGTGTGATATGTCCTCCACCCTTGACTGTGTGTACACTTGTAAGTCGTCTGCGTACAGGTGATACGTACACTGAAGGTGGTGAGTTACGAGATCAATGAACTTTGAGAACAGTAAGGGAGATCAATAGTAACTTCAGAGTGATATGAGTTTTCTCGTTTTTTATCCTCTGATATTTATTGAAGTGAAACATTCTTTAGTGACGTTGAACACTTTTTTAGGTGAACAAAAACCATGGAACATATGTCATCGTAACCGAACGTTTTCCATGAGCTATATTTTTTACTTCTGTTGATCGCGCATTATATTTAAAGAGCAAAGAGGTTCATTTCAGGTAAGTTTATGCAAATGTTTGTTTAGAGTTTTACGACTCTACAAGTAGTAAAAGTACTTACGTACTTTGTGATTTTTATATTTGTATTCCCGTAATAATTGTAAAGAAAGAATACGGAAAATAAATAGGCAGTTGGAAATGATAGATTAAAACCAAAAACTAATAAAAATCTAAAGATTTTGGACTATTATTGATTTGGGTATGAATCATTTCTTCTCCTTCATTTTTTTTTCTTTTGTTGTGAAGAAATTACTATAGTATTTCGACATTTATTCAAGAGTATTACGAATTATTTTATTTGATGCTTTTGGTAGACACCTTTAAGTATCTTCTATGATACTCGTAGTCTTGATTTAAATCTTGTCACTTGCATTATCAACATGCTTGTATATGTTATCGTTGTCCATAAAACTATTAATTCCAGTTATTTATTAGATAGGACTACAAAAAAATTTTGAGCCTTAAAATATTCTAAAGTTGCAGTCCTTGTAGTGAGATACGGAAATATTTGTTTATTGATGTTCGGATCGTAAATATCATATTACTCATCACTATGAGTGATCGTAATATTTGTGTTATTTGTAACACGATGTGTGTTTTTGTTTTTCAATGATGCAAGCAATATATAAACATCAAATTGTTACAAATACATTGTATATTTTTTCGAAAATTCAGTTACTATCAAATCTTGTTCAGTGCAGTCCAGACTGTGAGTTATTGAAACTGTTTCGTTCTTTCTCTTTGCGTAAAAGTTTTAAGGATTTATTGGATCTAAAGGTAATGAATTATTAAAATGTACTATGTAGAATAGACTGTGGTTTTTAGTTTGTTCGATCTGTTGCTCAATATTAGTTGAACCAGTATAGTCAGCTTATCAAAGTTTATGAAATATTCAAATCAATGGAACTATTCAAATTCAATTCACGTTGGGTATAAGAATAATGTGTTGGTTTAGTTTATAAGTTACTAGTATCCAGTATCATTGGAGTACTACTCGAATTATATAATTAAAAACAATTTTATATATGCCAAAGTGAGTCACTTTGCTCTGCCTGATAGAAAGTATGAGCAAAATCCAAGTGCAGTAGTCACCATATTCATTGCGAGTGCAGAAAATGCAACAACAAAGCGTGGTGACACTATGGCGACATATTGCGACGTTTCTGCATCATTAGGCCTCGGTCTCACCAACAAAACATGACAGCACGAATACTGTATTGTTAGGTTGGTCTTTTGTGGGAATGTAGTACCACCTCGATTGAGCCGGCCCATTAGTGCTGAAATTGGCGTGGCTCTACTACTTTTTCTTACTTTTTCAAATTTTTAAATTTTTCGCTTTTTATAGTGCTCTGACAACTTTTTGAAAAAGTAATGGAACGTGAAAAAGATCATACCCACTAAAGACCACTCTTTCATTTCTCTTTATTTTCTTATGGGACCAGAAATAGGCGATAGCTATGGAGAAACTGCTATATTAGTATCAGTCCATAAGAATCGAATTCAATACAAAGTTTTGTTACTACGTCAATTTCGACATTATTTAATGTAAGAATGAGAAACATGATCTCTTGGTAATATGACATCATTGCATTCTGTAATTATTCAAACTCTAAAATGATTGAATTTTATCGAAATGCTTTTGCACGACAATACCATCCCTATTATTGTAATAACTATATATATTTTATAAAACAATAAATTATATACATAGTTTATGTAATATTCCATAATATTCTAGTACAATTGAATGATGACATCGTATAAAACAGAACAACAACAAGAAAGTTCACTCGCGACAACGGTTAAGTTTTTGAATGAAAAGTTCTTCTTTAAAATCTTATTTAATAACAAAAAACTAACGTTATTTTATCAATTTTAGTAGAATTTGGAACAAAGTTGTTTCTGTTGAAGTAAACATAGTTTAAGATATTGTTTATTTTTTTTTGTTGACTGCCTCGGTGGCGTAGTGGTAGCGTATGCGACTGCTAAACCTGAGGTCTCGGGTTCGATTCCCGGGTCGGACCAAATGTTTGTATGATCTGCAAATATTTGTTTCGGAGTTTGAGTGTTTTCTATGTATAATATTTATGTATTTACGAAAAAAAAAGTACATAAGTATTTATATCAGTTGTCTAGTACCCATAACTCAAGCTCTGCTTAGCTAGGGACTAGATGGCGTTGTGTGTTAGATGTCCGGAATATTTATTATTATTATTATTAAAATCTTATTTAATGACTAAAAACTGACGTTATTTCATAAATTTCGAATTTCGAAAAGAATTATTTGTTTGCGTTTGAAACTGCATTTCTTTTAAATGAATTAACCAGAGTTCATGAACGAAAGATTTCATCATTGATTCAACGAATCTTATAAAATCATATCATGACACGGATTTTTCATATTTTGATATTTTTTTCTTTGTTAAAGTTGTATAATAGACTACGCGTGAAAGGAATAACACAAATATTTTATTTTGATTCAAACGTTTTTCCCTTGTCTGCCGAGTTAATGCCATTTATGATGTAACTAGATTTATGAGTGGTACGTCCACTAGGCAAAGTAATTTAAAATTATTTTAAAAGAGAATATCTAGAAGTGTTTTTCCTTAAAAGTGGTGATCATTAGCTTTGATTAATTGTTCATGAACTTGTTCTAGACTTATATACGTTTTTATACTACTGTCATCAAAGGCTTCAGTAGTATTATTATTAGCATCTTCTTGTGTAAAATAAATTACTTTTACAATCAGTAAGGGTCTTAGTCAGTTCTTAATTGCGTTCGTCCAGATTTCTAATTACATTTTTAATAACATTTTAAGTAAGCATAACTATTTTAATTTTTCCAGCATCCAGATGTTCTTTCTGGCTCTCTTACTGTTGCCTGTTGCTGATGCTAGCCGTTTGAGGAGGTCAGACAATGGCTCAGAGCTTATAATGTGTGATGGTGTGGTATTTCATGACGTGTATTTCGATAAGGAACTGCTGTTTGATGGGTTGGGTAGACCCTACAACTTGATGATGCATAAGTAAGTAATAAATAAATACTTTGAATGTATTTCATTCATAGAATAACCTCATTCATATAATCGTTATTAAATAATTATTATCAGAGTTTTGTTTAAATTTAGTTAGGTTGGGTCTGATTTTAGTCTACTGCGATGTGACTGAACTTCAATTTTATATGCCATTTGACCTTCACGTAGGTCTAGATCCTGTAGATGGACATTTATACCCGATACCCGTAAAAATATGTTAATAGTTACAATACATTTTTACTAGTAGATATGATTATTACCATAACTTTATGCAATTCTCTAATATACGAGTATATTAACTGATTATATTTTTTATTCTTTCCAGATTCTCTGGCGTCTTATTCTTTAGTCATACAATCCAAAATGGTACTCAAGTTGATTTTGGGATTATGGCTTGCCACGTAGACAAACGTAACTGTAGAAATATCCAGGGAGTACCAGGAGGCTACGCCGTAGCTTACGATGGGGGAAATGATGACATCTATTTCGGTGGTCACGACGGTATTTACAAGTACAATTTTCTAACTAAGTCAGCTGAATTTTTCGCCGAAGAAGGGAAATCTATCTGGGCCATATTCGTCCGAAGAAACTTTTATTACATAGAATACCCTACACAGAAATTATTCGTGTACCAAGACGACAACTTTGTGAAGGTATCAGAAGCTATAGATATTGAAATTGATACTTTCTTTATCTCCAGACACATAGATATATATTTCGCAAATAAAACAGCATTATACAAAGTGGCGAAACCTGACAAGCAACCCATTGTTTTAAACGATGAAATTGCTGTGAGACAAGTTGCAGAAGATGTTTATGGTGACATATATTTTTGTGCAAGTGATGGAATATATGTTGAAGAGAAACCTTATCATAGAGTTAAAAAAGTAGCAAATATAGATCAGGCATTTGGAATGACTTTTGATGAAAAAGATCAAATTATCTATTCGGACAAAGATGCAATTTATCGACTACTGCCAAGTAAATACAGCAGATTATGTTTAAACGCCATTATGAACGCTGATGCAAAGAAAGAAGAACCAAGACAATCCCATATCTTAATAAGTTAAAGTAAGTTAAATATAGCAGTAGCATTAAGTTAGGTTACGAGTATGGAGTTGTAGATAAAAAATAAAATAGCAATTTACTTCGTATTTTATATTAAGGGTTCTATAATAAATAATAATTGTAAATATTGCTGTATTATTTATAAAAACTGCAAAGTTTTTGTTCCTTCGTTCCTTCGAGTATAACTCGTATGTGTGATCGTATGCCGTAAGGAACTCGTGTCGAAAATTGATGGGTCATGTGAGTCACCAAGAGAGCTTTTTAGAAACATACAGGAGCATAAAACAATAATATTTAGCACTATACCGTCACTGTCTAACTGAGTATTGGTGAAGGGGAAGGGGACGCAACCCTCGTGATTTTTATTTAAACGCAAAAACAATTTTTTGTGATTAAATAAAAATCACAAAAAATAGTTTTGGCCTGTCAGTCGACGTTCTAAATGTCAGGTATTGACTTAACTTAGAGAAGTAAGGGGAGAGTTCCCATTTCATCGCATCCATATTTATATATATTTTATCACTAATTTCATCCCAACGAAGACTTGAAGACTATGATTGAAAGACTTTTAATAATTGACATTGTCAGAAATTTCTGATTAGCTGGTTGCCATCCTTTCAAATGAAGATGAGCTGTAACACCAAAAATAGATGTCACCGTACATACAAAAATTGCATTTTCGAAATCATTTCACTAAAATAAAAGAATAGAAGTTAGAGAAAATGTTAGTTTAGTGTCACAACAAGAGAACTAATATCAATGGCGATGATTAAAGGAAATTAATTCGGTTTCTATAACCTTAGGAACTCATAGTTTCTTCTAAGCATCTTTCTCGAAATAAATCACACAAAATATGAAAATCCATTAGCAAAACCAGATAAAAAAAATATCAAGAGTCAAAATAACATTTTGAATGTATTTAATAAATAAAAAGTCGTAAGCGGATTATTAATCAAGTAAAAACATGAATTGAGGGCTTTGGAATAACGCTCAGTTGAATTTGCGTTAGTTTCAAATATTAAAACCATTTTGCGCGAAAGGGATAAACTGTTTCCGCTTCAGACCCTACTAAAGATTATGACTATGTTATTCATAAATCTTATTTAGTCTTCTGGCAGTACACATATAAACCTCTTAAGATTTTCAACAACATATGTTTTTATAAAAGACTAGCTGACCGACGCAACCTCGTTTGCGTCTTTTATTGCCCGTAGCGTAAAATTTTCCCCGTATAGTGTGTCGCAGACTTTTTGTAGATATTTATAAGATCTACGATTAATTAGAACATTTTATGGTTCTATCTTTTATAGTTTACGCAGCGTACGCAAAATAAGTAACTTTTCTGGTTGATTTTTTACACCCTGTGTCCGAAAAACCCCAATATCTTACGGAACCCTATTTTTTTTCCAAAATAAAATATAGCCTATGTTACTCGTGGATAATGTAGCCTTCGAATGGTGACAGAATTTTTAAAATCGGTAAAAGTTTTAGAGCCTATTCATTACAAACAAACATGCAAACAAAGTTTTCCTCTTTATAATATTAGTATAGATAAATAATAAAATGTAAAAGTTACTTGTCCATGAAATTGCTTAAAGTTCTATAAATATTAAATATAGGGTATATTTCTGTGTTTTTCTTTGAGATGAGATGTTGATTTTTGAATATATTGTCAAATGTATATTTGTTTAAATTTGTTTATAATATCCCAACCAACTATAAGTTCTACTTAGTTTTCTTTAAATCCAAAATTTCGTTAGTCCTTAAATAAATAATTAAAATTAAATCCATACCGGAGTGATACCATGGCCTCACACAAAACCGGTGTAAAACAAAGACCAAAGGCCGGCAACGCACTTGAGATCTCTCTGGTGTTGCGGGTGTCCATGAGTAATCGCTTACCTTCAGGCGATACGTCAGTTCGATTGCCCGCTATTCCAGAAAAAAAAAGTTGTGAACAAAATAAGATGTACATTATTTCCAATAAAATCATATATCTTTTTTATCTATGCACGTATATACATTCATATATGTATATAGTGTAAAACTAGAATACGGCTAAAACATTTTTATGAAGTTTAGTATGCAAAAGGTTTCGGAGACGATAAATCGATCCAGTTAGGATTCATTCGATATTAGTGCAGATAAAATAATAAATTCTGAATCACAATCAAAATGAGCGATTGTTTATTACTCAATTGGGCATCCTACCAGGTATAGAAATTAAAAAGAGAAGTTCAGAAAAAGTAATACAACCGACTGATTGGAAAAACTTTTACGTAGAAGAAGCCATGGACTAAACTTCGCCTTCCCTCATGTACGAGTGTGCACGTTTCGTATTTTTAATTTTGATTTAGCTAAGATTCATGTTTAGAAAATTAACCAAACTGCTTCTGTGGCGCAGTTGTAGCGTATGCGAATGCGAGTCGGATCAAATGTTTGTATGATCTGCAAATATTTGATTCGGTGTTTGGGTGTTTTCTATGTATAATATGTATGTATTTACAAAAAAAGTATATACCTATTTATATCAGTTGTCTAGTATCCATAAAACAAGCTCTGTTTAGCTTGGGACTAGATGGCGTTGTGTGTAAGATGTCCAAAATATTTACTATTATTATTTTATTTATACAGCAGGGCTTTTACAAAGATTACAAAATACACAGTAACAATAACGCACAGTTTCTTGAAGAATAGTTTCTAGAAATATTTTCTCACTTATTCTACGAGTACAATACAACAATAATAATAATACGATGGCAACTGTCCCTGTACCGAGACTATTATGTTAGGTGAAACTATCAGGTTCCTTCTTTATTTGAGTACAATCAGCTAAGTGACACCTAATATGGCTTCTCTCTTGGATTGGTAAATCATGTTTGTCAATAAAACCGCAACTTGGCCGACGGTATGCGGTCCTCAGGTATAAAGAGGTCAAAAAGTTATTGGTAAGTAAGAAAGAGCTCTACTCCGGAATTAATTGGCAGAACAGCCACAACGATAGTTCTCCGACTGAGTAATTATATATTATATTATATTTATGTATGTCTATATTTACGAGTATATGTTGTGTAGGGTATGTTGTACTTCTATGTATCTATGTACAAAATTCAGTATTTATTGTATTTTAGTTTTATCCAATACCATCGTATCAAATATATTATTATACTATTTGCTCTTACATACCTACCAAATCATATTTTCACATCACCTTAAGGTTGACTGACAGATAATGCCCCAGAGCATTAAGTCCGCCTTTGTGAAAAATGTGCATTAAGTTAATATAAATAAATAAATAAAATAAAGAAATCCTAATAATAATAAGGTGTGTCATCATCTTCTAGCCTTTATTAATTACAAGATTATTTGGCGTCGGCTACTAGTTCAGCCGGTTAAGGAAGGTATGTACAGGAACTTTATTTTTAGTTTTCAGTGAGTTATAATTTGGCAAACTACTCTGTTTGTCTTTGTACTCTTACCAAAAACTCGTTTCTTGAAGAATAATGGACGAACCCAGCAAACTCTGGACTCAAGTTTATAAAACTTGCCTCGCCTGATGGCAAGCTACTACCGCCGCCCATGGACACCCGCAACGCCACATGTGCGTTACCGGCCTTTGGGGGATGGGGAAAGGGATGAGGGAAGGGGCTAGAGTATGGGGCTCCGGTATCCTCACTCACTCGGTGAAACACAGCTCAGGCTCTGTTTCACACCGGTTTTCCGTGAAGCCGTGGTATCACTCCGGTTGAGCCGACCCATTAATGCCGAAGAGTGGCTCTCCCACGGAGCCATAGAAAAGATAATTATTTTCAAGCCACTTATTTAATCTCAGTAACAAACTATTATAAGACATTAGCAGAAGATTCTGGAATACACATGCATACTTATTAGTTTATTTGTGTATTTAGTTTTTCCTACATAATGACCGTTGGATGGATGGAGTTCTCCAAGCCGATTACGGCCACGGCGGCCAGTCTCAATGGAGACCAGCCAACTACGCAGGGGATATTATAGTGCACTAGTGTGCGTGTAAACACAGGCGCACTCTGTTCCCTCTCTCTCACAATCCGATGGGACAGTTAACCGACACGACCGAGGAGAGATCAGGCGCAGGACCGACAGCTTTACGTGCTCTCCGAAGCAAGGGGTTCTGACCCCAACTTCCAAACTCCGAGCTGTTATTAAGTATTTCTATAATTAATAAAACTCAATAAGACTTTTGTTCTGACCCAGGATTCAAACCCGAGACCTCTTGATTGGCAGTCGCATACTGGAACCGCTAGACCAATGAGGCGGTCAGTTCCTACATAATATCATTATCATTATCGTCTTTCAATAACCTGATGCTGTACATATGCCTTTCGTACGGCTCTTAGAAACGTGGTATTGGCCTACTAACTACTAATTCCTCTGACCAGTATGATGGTCAGAGGAGTTGGTATACAGTTTGTATCAAGTTTTCCATCTGTTTCCCTGCGTAGTTTCCTTCCAAAGTCAGTTCTTATGACACCTGATGACACTTCGTGTTTTTATCCGTCATCACAACTCATGAAAACGAATATTTATTTATTATTATGGTGTTCAAAGTTCTCAAAGCGGTGAAGGTAGCTATTGTCTTATTCATCATTGTTTAGTCCATTCGTCATTCCGACGAGAAATCTAAACAATTGAAACATTACAATAATCTTATAGCATAACTATAGTCTCATTATCCATATGCTTTCGGTAAAGAAACATGTGTGAGACATTAACAGTTTTTAGTTTTGTTTCAAATTTGTTAAATTGTGATGGGTTTTAAACGCCTTATTGCCATGTAAGTTTTTAATAATTATTATCATGTTGTGTATAGTTTTGTGTGTATCTATTGAATTGAGATTTGTTTGTTGGTTAAGTACTAGTATTAAATGTTGTTGTGGTCATGAGTAAGTTATAAATGCTGAACATGTCGATGTTCCAAGTAAATTTCTAAAATAGCTAAGGTACTAAAATCATTTAAATATTTTATTGTGCAAAGCATGAAGTTTCAAGTTTATCGATCTGGCTATATGCTGGTTCTAATAGATATAGTTTTTTATGGAATAGTGGGTAAACAAGCAGACGTATGGCCTGATGATAAGCGATTACCGTCGCCCATGAACACTCACAACACGGTACAAGTGCGTTGCCGGCCTTTGGGGGATAAGAAAGGGGATGGGGGCTGTTTTACACCGGTTTTCTGTGAGGCCGTTGTATCACTCCGGTCGAGCCGGCCAATGCATGCCTAAACGTGGCTCTTCCCTTGTTTAAAATTACGTAATATTCTGATTGTTTTAAGAACTCTAAACCAAAGAATGAGAAAATATTGAGATATCTGAATGTTGTTTATTTCGATTTATTAAGCTTTGTCCTTCTTGTGCTGCAGTCCTATATATAATTTTACTTATAGACTCCTAGCATATAGATAAATAATCTTTCTTGAAATTGATTACTGATCTTGAAATGAAACCAATGATAAGTCTAGTAATAAATATGTACATATATATTATGATAATTTATTTATAAAATATTTATTTATTTATAATGTTTTTCAGAAAGCGTAAAATGGCAAGAACGTGGTACCTCGTACTAACAATCCTGACGTCATATGTAGACGCTGTCCCAGAAATCGCTTGCAACAGACTCAAAATTGGAGAAAACTGGTATGATCAGGAAGTTTTTTGGTCAAATCTTGGAAGACCATACAATTTGAACGTGCACAAGTCGTCAAATACTCTTTTTTTTAGTTATTCGCTACCAGAGTCTTATTCAGACGTTGATTTTCAACTAGGACAATATAATTTAGATACAAAGGAGTACCAAACTATAGCAGGGATCAAAGGAGGCTGTTCTGTAGCTATAGATCAATTGAATGATGAAATTTTCTTAGGGGGAAGTGATGGTATATACAAGTATAATATGTTAACAAAACTAGCAGACTTTTACAAAGAGAAAGGAAAGAATATCTGGTCACTATTTTTCAAAAAGAATTTATTTTACATTAGTTATCCAGACCAGAAATTACATATTCAATATGATGGTAAATTTGCCAAAGTGAAAGAGTTTGAAGATATAGAAATCGATCATTTTCATGTAACTAGTAGTAATACAATATTTTATGCTAACAAAACAGGGTTATTTAAGTATGATAATGAAAAAATGGAATCTGAATCAGTTTCTGAATTAATAACAGTTAGACAGATTGTTGAAGATAATGAAGGAGATACATATATGTGTACAAATATTGGGGTATTAGCTGATGGTAAATTTGATGGCTTCAAGAAAATACTCGAAATGAAGAATATCTATGGTTTAGCGTTTGATAGAGATAACAATTTAATATTTTCAGATGAAACCAATATTATTAAATTAAAATATAATCCTGTTGGTTGTGAAGTTAAAAGACCTCAGTGGTAATAAATATAGATGTAGAATTTTACTTTGTTTTATTCTTAGCTGACCGTAACTTCATTCTGCGTCTCTCAAAACAAATAAAGGTCTCCCCCAAGGAGCGCCAACTATTCTGGTCTTGGGCAGTCCGCATTCATCCGCTGCCAGCCACTCTTTTTAAGTCGTCAATCCATCGTGCCGCAGGGCGCCCTACACCACGTTTGCCTAATCGCGGTATCCACTCAAGCATATTTCGGCTCCACCGACCATCGGTACGTCTAGAGACATGACCGGCCCATTTCCACTTCAGCGTACTGATTCTTCGTGCGATGTCGATTACTCTAGTTCATTGATGCTTGACTCTTATTGCTGGTACGGTGGTGTTTAGCAGATTACAGCCTTCCTTCATACTCTACTCAACACTTAAAGAATTTACCAATCGGATTCAATAGTTTCTAGTTATAAATGTATTCAACCTAACAGACAAACTTTCAGTCTCATAATATTGTTTTGGTTAATATATTTTTGCGTTTCTATTTATATTGATTAAATATTGTTCATTTAAACAAATGAAAGTTTTATGTTTTATACAAATTAAACCTCTATAAATAGAAAGTGTTCGGGTGCTTATTTGTTAAAAGGAGAATCTTATTAAAGGTAAAACTGTGCAATAAAAAGCAAAGTTTAAAATGCTACACACCCCTATATAATTAAGCTTAACTATAAATTTTAAAAGGCGTCAGCGCCGATATATTTAGTTTTCCGTTACAACCGACTATGGAATTGCCCTAATCTCCATAATTTTAATAAACAATAATTACGAAAATGGCAACATTGAAAATTAAATAAACCAATAGGTTTTTATTCTCATTAATTATGCAACACAAAGTAGGTGACGTGTTTTCCAAATGTACAACGGGTAGTTAATCGGAGTTTGTTCCATAACGTTTTAAATACCGATCAATAAACATGTTCAGGATAATGAAATCTGAAAGGGTTTATCTCATCTCATCTGATTGTGATGTATCTAAACAGGAAAAAAATTTTTTGGTTACTAATGAGAATGAAAGTCATTTTTGGTTACTTTTCGTCCAAAACAGCCCATCTTAAAGGTTACGTTAGTTTCAACCACTAAAATATATATACAGTGGAGCATAGAACATCCTTATTTTTTCGTGAAGTCGATTAAAAGGCACTTGTAGCACACGAGTAAGTCAATGAACTTAATTCTGTGTTTGCAATTATTGAATTATAGATGTCTATAGGCTCCAGTAGTCATTTACAGGTGACCCGACGACGGCTCGTTTAACCTCGTGTATAAATAATAAATTACGGTTTAAAAAATTACGCTTTGTAACTAGCGAACTACAAAAATGTATTTTTTTTGTCATATTTGATGTTTTTCTAAACTAAATAACTATGAATGAACTGTCACCTGCGGTATGCCCAGACCAATACAACCTTCAACGTTCAAGAAAAGATCGTACTCTTTTTTAAAAGGCCGGTAACGCACTTTTGACACCTCTAATGTTAACACCGTTTACCATCAGGCGATCCGTATGCTCGTTTGCCCCCTATCCCATAAAAAAAAACCATGTAAGTGAGTCACAACCTTCAATACTCGCCTTAGTACGTGGCACATACACTATCGTATTTTTACCCAACTGCGGCGAAGCCAAAAGGAAGGGTAATAGTTTGGCGTCTAAGTAACTTGCGTTTCACCATAATGCCTAAACTGACTTTAAATGTTATCAAAAATATTTACATACTCGTACATACATGTTCGAGTTATATTTTTTTTATATTTTCTTGTTAGATATAGAATAACGAACTTCAAACCTTCAAGAAAAGAGCGTACTCCTTCTTAAAAGGTCAGCAACGCACTTGAATTGTCTATGGGCGGCGGTGATCGCTTATCATCAGGCGATACGTTTGCTCGTTTGCCCCTATTCAATAAAAAAAAACCGTTGCTTCCGAGAATCCCGATCACAATAATCAGGCAATTTATATAATTATTGTATTGTCGTCAGTCCTTGATGAGTCGCCGAAGTTTCAGTTCAAGAAGACGTTTTAGAATGGGGCTAATATCGGCCACACCCCAAACACTGTAACTCTTGACAACAGAATTAACAGCAGTGGCCCACGAACACACTAAGATATGCCACCTGGGACTTCTGGGACATCCCGAGTCACGTTTTAGAATCGTTAAAAATACGTTCAAGGATTTCATTCCATGTAGACATATAATCATAGTGAGCCTATCGCAGACAACTGCTGGACATCAGCCTATTCAATTGCACGTCACTTGGTTTGATCCTTGTATAGACGCGTACTAAGCCAATAAAAGTGTGTTAAAAACGATACTAACCAGCTGTGTATAAAAATGACGCATTTTATTTTCTAGTACGCTGTATTTTCTTCTTCGATATCTCACTCTATCTTGTTACGGGATGTAACTTAAGTCTCTAGAACAAGATAGGTTCTCTACAAAGGACACTCCGCTGCTTAGTTTATTTCAAAGCATTCATAAATTACTTACAGAGAAAATAAGCAGAAAAGCAGATTTATATATTTAAATATGAATAGTTAACGCGGTAACGCGTTTAGTAATAAAGTGTACTAACATTTTATTCGTGCTTTTGACTCGCTTTTATTAATTTCACTTGTATGTTTGTTAAGGACTTTTGTAAGCGTGTTTTCTATTATTTTATGTCTTTATTTACTGGTCTTCTAGACTAGTGCTCACGACTTTACAGGGAAACTTTGCAGTGGCGTTAAGCAATTTTTTGTTCCTTTACACCGAATAGGTAAGGTTACTGCAGTTCCCGGATCCCTCCCTTCTCAGGCGCAGAGTTGGCACACCGTGTGGTTTTAGTCGGTTCGATTCCGACACACCACCCCGCCGCAAACCCCGGTGGGGTAACGACCCGAGAGGGATTCCACAGGTAAAAAAAGAAAAAAATAAAAATAAAAAAGGTCTCACACCTTCCCCTAAACATGGGAAGCAAAACACGAAGGGTGGTGATCCACGGCCGGCGTTAATCACTTAATACTAGGGTCACGAATATTTTTCATTTTTAAAAGTCATTTACGAAATACGTTTTATTTTTGAAATTTTTTTATTAACTTATTAAAGAAATGTAGATACAGTATTTTACTGGTGAAAAATAAGTATTATATATAATATTATAATAATATTTTGGACTTTGATATTTGTAGTGCCAGATAACCGTTCCATTAAATTGTAAGTTTCCCTCAGTCTTACAATTCGATGGGACGGTTGACGGGTGAACGGAACAGAGAGTGCACGTGTGTTTACCCATGAGTACTATAATATCTCCCGCATATAACGTGTCCTTACGAAATTGTTGTTTACCTACCACCTTTTTAGTTTCTATTACTTTCTTTTGTTGACAAGATATTTTTTTTATATCTTTCTTTCTTTCCAGACCATCAAGATCGAGGCCATAGCGCCCAAAATAGGCTTGTAAAAATACGTAAATTTTAATGAGTAATTATTTAGAAGTAAATTCATGACCAGTAAAAGAAACCAAACCTCCTTTTTTACTTTGAAATTTTAAATTTATTATCCATATTGTTAAAATTTTGTGTAAGGCATACTATCCCTACCACTTTTGGCAATAAATAAATTAATAAATATTCCGGACATCTAACACACAACGTCATCTAGTCCCAAGCTAAGCAGAGCTTGTGTTATGGGTACTAGACAACTCATATAAATACTTAGATACTTTTTTTTTGTATTATATTATACATAGAAAACACCCAAACTCCGAAACAAATATTTGCAGATCATACAAACACTTGGCCCAACCCGGGAATTGAACCCGAGACCTCAAACTTAGCAGTCGCATACGTTAGCACTACGCTACCGAGGCAGAAATAGATTGTTTTAATATATTTAATTTGCAATATAGCGACTTGTCCAGCGCGGAGTTCAAAAGTAGTTTGAAGTTCAGTCGACATGTAGAGTTGAATTCAATTTAGCAATTTCAGTTAGGCCGAATGCATGACGCGCATGCTATATAGTTTTCGAGCATTTTATTTTAGCATAGAATAAATTGGTTCGTGTTCAAATTAAGAATGTTTTTTTCAGAACACATATTGAATAATTGTCGAATTGGGTGATTACAGAACTTTTAACTGTCATCGTTGATTAAAATTAATAATGAGTAGCTATTTTAATGCTTTTACTATTTGTTAATTATTGGTAGTATTCTGATATAATAGATAGTACTGCAAGTCATTGTAATATAATCATCATCTTTGCCGAAAGACATTCACTACCGGACTTAAGCCTTCCCCAAAAGCCCTCCACAACAAACGGTTTTTGTGAATTTGTGTTTGTATCCGATAAACGAAACAATATTTGATTAAGATTTACAACAAAAAGACCAACAACAAGACTGCACTGTTGGCCTATTGGTGTAAACGGTCGCCGCGCCACATTCTACTACGCACAGTATTGAGGATTCAAATCCCACATGGTACAACACTTTGTGTGATCCACAAATTGTTGTTCCAAGTCTGAGTGTTCTTTGTGCCCGTTTCATGTATATTTGTAAATTCCCCCGCGAGGATGTATATTCCTAATGCGGGAGTAAAAAGAAAACTATAAAATATACAAATAAAATATATTTTGAACTTACATTATTCATTTCTGAATTACGTAGAAGAAAATCAAACCGACTTCAAAAAAACATATTTTGGCTTGGCACCGACTTCAAATAGATTTTAGGTACCCGGCACACATTATAATAGTACTTTATAAGTTAATAAAGAATTAGGTATAGACAAGTATTGTCACATAGCAATTTATGAAAAGCCAGTTTATTTTACACTTTTTATGTACTCGTACATATTAAAATAAAAAAACTTAAAATTTAAGTCTTCGTAAAGTTGGGCAAGATAACTTTAAGGACATAAGCCGTTCAGTAGCGAAATAAACTCATAATATGAAATTGTATTTTTTAAATGATTAATTTACAACACATGTGCGCTAGGTAGAGTTAAACATAGCTCTTAGTCCACGGGCCCACGTACAAGGGATTTCAGTGATTAATAACAGGCTGAAAGTTTATACACAGCTTCGTTTTGACGAGACACCCAACTTTTATCATTGGACCAAATTCTGATAGTGGCAGGAAAAAGCGGGATAGGGAGCGAAACACGTTGATTTGATGAGTGTCCCAAATTAAATAATAACAGTTTCTAAAAATCAATACTTCGAGAAAATACGATGGAAAACTGAGAAAAACTTGTGGCATACAAAGTGAATGGTAAATTTACTTGTAATTTTTTTGAGACCTACACTCGAAAAATTATTAACATAATCTTGACAACTTTTGAGTGTAGGTCTCAAAAAAATTACCATCAAATTTGTATGCCGATGCATTTTTTATGAAAAATATATATTTTGCAAGCCCCAAAACAAAAATCAGTTTGTCATTATTGAAAATGAATAAAAATTTTCAAGTCACCATTCTGACATGTTAGACCTGGGGGTCAATCGGGAAGGTACCATTTACTTTGTATGCCACAAGTTTTTCTCAGTTTTCCATCGTATTTTCTCGAAGTATTGATTTTTAGAAACTGTTATTATTTAATTTGGGACACTCATCAAATCGACGTGTTTCGCTTCCTATCCCGCTTTTTCCTGCCACTATCAGAATTTGGTCCAATGATAAAAGTTGGGTGTCTCGTCAAAACGAAGCTGTGTATAAACTTTCAGCCTGTTATTAATCACTAAAATCTCTTGTACGTGGGCCCGTGGACTATTTGGTCATTTATCACTGTTATTACAGTAAAATTCTTGAATATTATTGGATCGAAAACCTAAGAGGAGATAACCATACCCGTTCTTTCTTCAACATATCATAATACTGTTCCAAAAGTGATTCTCTCCAATACTCTTGTACCTAATACTTACGTTATTTTCTATTTTATGTCTTACGACATCCAATTTATGGTCGTAACAGTACCTGTAACAATAAAAACAACAATATCAATCATATACGGATAAGATATGACGGTAGTAAGCTGTTTTAAGTTCTTTTTATAGCAATAATATTTTTTATATTATGTCAAGGTGAAGGTGAAAGGTTATGGACCCTTTATGATCGTTTATTATATGTTTTTTTTTGCGATGGAACTGCCTAACCCTCAGTTACGTCGTAGGAAATTTTTAAAGGTGTGTATTCACTAACGGAAGTAATCTCTTCATTCTCTCTTCTTCAGTCACACAGATTATAATGTAACCTAGTTGTAAGATAGTAATTGTAGGATGTAAGTTATTTTATCCATGTTCTGCAATTAATAAAATCTTTATTACGAGAAAATATATAATTATTTCTTTTTTATGGCATGGACGTCTAACGAATAGATGGGTCACTTGGTGCTGAAATTGATTACCGTCGCTCATAGACTGTTGCAATTCAAAAGTTACAAGTGCATTGGCATTAAGGAAGACTATCTCGGTGGCACTAAGGTAGCGTTTGCGACTACTTGAGGTCTCGGGTTCGATTCCCGGGTCGTACCAAATTTTTGTATGATCTGTAAATATTTGTTTCGGAGTGTGGGTGTTTTATATGTATAATGTGTAAGTATTTACAAAAAAAGTACATATGTTTTTATATCAGTTGTCTGGTACCCATAACAAAAGCTCTGCTTATCCTTTGACTAGATGGTATTGTGTGTTAAATGTCCAAAATATTTGTTTATATTTGGACCCCGGTAACCTCAATAACGCGGCCACCAATTCACACACCTTGCAAGTATTTCGTTTTCAATCTCTTTCTACAAACGCTAAAACCTTTTTTCTCTTGCAGTATTGGATTATATTTTGTTTTGAATATGTGACTTACCATTAACATAACGTCGTTCACATCCATTCGGTAGTTTTCTATTATCGTTTTCGTTTGTAGTAAGTCAATTTGGCTAGGAGGGCCGGTTAAGATTGCTTAGCTTTTGAATGTAAGTACTACTATCCCTTAACTTCGATTAAATACATAACAAATCTAATGAAATTTAAAACAATCGTATATCATAACATAAATAATACACATAACAATCGGACAACAACACAATCCAACAAAGTTTAACTTGAAACTAAAACAATGTGGCCTTTATTATTATAACAAAACCCATAAATATGAACTTGTGCGTTATTGGTTTGCGTTTAGGAACTATAATTATATTATACTGTTCCTTTATAAGGCTAGGTTCTTGTCTATGAATTGGGCATTATATTGAAAAAATATATATTTTATTTACTGCCATCTAGCGAAGGTAGTTCGAACTACGTAGAACCTATTGATTCTGTATCGTGCAATGAAAGTTTCAGTGTCAATAGTCGGGTCCACCATGTATTTCTCTCAAAATCGCCGTCTGAGATGATGTGTGATATATGATTAGGAATTTAAGTGTTTATGGGACCCAAAAGATGTTAATTATACCAATAAAGGTGTAGACGATGCGTGGCGTCAGATTTCTCGCGAAATGCGACACTAACTCTGCGTAAAGTTAAATCCCAGATTCCAAGCGATTTTTTGTTAATAGATTTTGCCCATTTTCGTCTTTTCTTTTTTGTGATTTATTGCGCAATTACTTAAACAAAATTAAGGTTTCTGCTGCCACGGCAATTCGAAGCCGCCGCTGTACGTGTGATTCCAGCAAGAGTTCGACCGAATCATGGCTTACCTATGGATCGCTAGGATCGTAGTTCAAGATCGCAGTTTCAACAAATTGGATAAAATAAATAAATAAAAAAAATTGGGACCTCTAACACACAACGCAATCTAGTCCCAAGCTAAGCAGAGCTTGTGTTATGGGTACTCGACAACTGATATAAATACTAATATACTTTTTTTTTTGTAAATACATACATATTATACATAGAAAACACCCAAACTCCAAAACAAATATTTGCAGATCATACAAACATTTCGTCCGACCTGGGAATCGAACCCGAGACCTCAAGCATAGCAGTCGCATACACTACCACTACGCCACCGAGGCATCACGATCTTGGATTGCAGAGCGCGGAATCGCCGATCTATTTTAGATCGTGTGGTGTGTACCCGCCTATTTATATTAAATGTAGCAGTGCACATTAAGTGATTTTCCTGAAGAGTTATGGAGGTGAAGACTTGGGTTTTTACTCACTAGTAATATTCTGCTAGGTATCACTCGACCAGTCTCAGAATTTTCAAGTCAATAATTTCGTTTTACTGGTAGTGTACAATTGCACTTACCGTACAAAAACGTTTGAGTTTAATTTTTATGTGGACTTTTTTTATAGCTGCACTGGGTAGTAGCCTCTGAGTAGTAGAGAGGTTATCCGGAACCCCCTACTAATTATCTTGAGAGGTGAGAGGGAAAAAGTAGGGACTGAAAAGGGATGAAAGTATTTATGAGTTTTGAGTTGCAGGGGTTATTAATGGGCGGTGGTAGGACTTGTTGTCAGTTGGCCTTTATTCCATAAAATAAGTATAGGAAAACTATATTGGTTCTTAACACTACTGAACCCTAAAAATAATATAAATAAACTGTTACAGTGTTACACTAGTATTATCTAAAACAACATTGCTTAACTTGGTCCATTACATTTTAAAGTGCTTCTTTACATTTCTGATTACCACTTATTCAAATAAGTCTAACCTCTAAACGTAATCGCGCTTCTCGGCGTAAAACGAGTAATTATTTCTTAAATAGCACTTTTCAAAAACATAATTACTTATTTTACAAAGATATGTTCACACTGTCCAATGAAAACGGTATCAATAACCTGAGATAGCAATTCTGTCATTTATCGAATGAGTGTAGTAGGTAGGTTGGTGGTATGGTGACTTATTCTAATGGTTCTTTTTTTTTATTGAATAGTGGGCAAACGAGCAGACGTATCACCTGATGGTAAGCGATTACCACCGCCCATGGACACCCGCAACAACAAAACCCGTCACAAGTGCGTTGCCGACCTTTGGGGGATGGGGAAAGGGACGGGAGAGGGGTTGGGGTATGGGCCTTCGGTATCCTCACTCACTCGGTGAAACACAGCGCAAACGCTATTTCACACCGGTTTTCTGTGAGGCCGTGGTATCACTCCGGTCGAGCCGACCTATTCATGCCGAAGCATAGCTCTCCCACGGTAAAGTGGCGTCTTAATTTATAAGTCTTGTGACGTCAGGCATCACACTCATCAAGGTAAAATATCATCATAGCAAGATCTTTCACTCCTTAAAGAAGGGATCCCGTCCGATCTAAATCTAGTCGGGCATCTCTTCTATACACAGGACTAAAATCACTTATTTTTTGATTAATATGAAGTATTACTACTATAATACAACAACCAGTAATTTGCTGGAGCGACTTGTGCCAAATTGCGAATAAAATTATTAAAACAGTTGTGACTACGAATTTACATTTAACGGGACTTAGTCTTGTGTACAAGCTAACAGCTTAACTTGTTATAACATGTCGTTAACTTAAATATAGTTGTTGTGAACACTTTTAAAACTGCAATTATAGTAAAATTGTTAGAGCTATACAGGGAAATCGTAACATTATGTTGTGCAGCGCTGTGCGACCCTCAAGAGTCGTGGATGACATTTCCTATGTGACTAACTACATATATAAACTTGGTTTCAAAAAACCAAGTAGCTACATCTAAATATTTATTTTTATAAATCTACTCACGGGTCCTCAATTGTTAATGTATTGAATATTGATTTTAAATTGTTAAATCAAAACCCTGAAGCCGAATTTAATCACCGAAGTGATTCTTCTCTTGGTCGGCAGTCGCATACGCTAACCGTTAGACTCTTTAGTCGATCTAACCGTTAAGCCAATTAGAAAGGCGATAATAGTTCTAAAATCAGAGAATGCCAAAAATATCCTAATACGAGTAATACTCCTATCAAAAAAACAATTAACTACTATTATCTTATTAAATTAACAATCAAAAATATAATAACCGAGGCATCGATGAGTTTCAATACCTTATATATTAAACATGTCAAACAGAATCAATCTTGTCTCGTAGCAAGCGACAGTAACGAGGTATTGTATTGCGTGTCAACTTACGTCGAAGTTTACAAATGACTCGATTTATAACCGGATTAATGATCCGATTAACGCAGGTGAGTGTAAACGGAGCTTTACAATGGCTCCGTCTGTGCAAATGTTTAATTAGAATTAAAATTTTCTATTTAGATTATGTTAATTTCTGTTCTCTTTGTTACGAATATTTCTGCGCAAAAGAATGAATGGTGCAGTGCCAAAGTAAAATATCTTTTCATGGCGTTCTTAGGAATGTATACGAAATAATTACGATAAATTTCTGGGTATATTTGAGCTTGTTATGTTTTTCTTTTTGTTTAGGTGTGAATTGAAAATTAAATTATAAAATTGTAAATGTATGTAGGCCTGTTAAAAGTCAATTAGAGTCATCTTAGCCCTTTGTTCTTCCTGCGGAAATCCCCTCGAATACCACTTTCTGGTGGCATGTCGGACTCGAACCGACTAAAGCCGCACGCCGTGTCGGCTACGAGATGCCGGGGACCAGGTGCACCCTAGAACCCCGACATACCTCGGGTCACCTACGGTTTGTAGATGGCCCCCTACTATATGTGGGAACCCCGATGTTTCCATTATTGTCCCCCGGGGCGTGAACGCTCCGCAGCGCCCGCACTTCCACTCAAGCCTGCTTCTGCCAGGGTCTCATCTGTCACCCCCAGGCTTGCGCTTATGAATTACGGAGATCGTTCTGAGATAGACTTTTAAATGTAGGTTTGGATGGGGAGTAAATTCACAGTCATCATCGACATGGTTAAGTGACGTGTTAACACTTGAGCAAGCTGTGGATGTATAGATATATGTATTTTATACCTCTATTTATTTTATTACCATTCATTGAAATCGGTTTAGTACTTTAGGCGCTACGGTTATATAAAAACATTTATAGATTAGATCATAAAGATATCATTACGTACCTACCTACATAGAATTTATAATCTATTTTGATATAAACGGCTGAGAATAACAAGTTTGATGCTAATGGACTCTGATCGTTGCCATTAAGAGCTTCAGTATGAAAATGTCTCATTAGATTATACAAGCGTAAAATCTCTTATTTATTCAATACCTATTTGCTAAATAAGCGCCTGAAACTTTAGATGCAGTGTTGCAGTGAATCAGCGGTACATTAATTCAGTGCTATTTTTTTATGGAATATGAGACAAACGAGCACACGTAACACCAGATGCGTCACTAGTGCGTTGCCAGCCTTTGGGGGAATAGCAAGAGGGATGGGAGAAGGATTGAGGTGTGGGCCTCTAGTATACTCACTCACTCGGTGAAACACAACACACACCCACCAGAAATCAGGATGTGTACTAGCCAATCCACTTTTAAATATAAAGTACAAAAGCACTATTTGACTTGAATTTATCAGAATAACACTTTAAAAGTGTCTTTATTACTTATGTATTGCATTATATTTATAATATTTAAAAATGTCTTTATGTATTGTGGCGGCCTCCACATACAACATAACATACTGCAGCACCATCTACCGAAGTTACACTGAACTACGAAGTAACGCACTACACTTGATCACCTTGCCTGGTTGGAGGATCCCTCCTTTGTGTCGGAGGGACATTACACCCGTTCCTCCACATGTAGTACATTATATATGTAATTTATTATTGAAATTATTAAATTTGTAAACTATATTTTGTGTATGTATACCTAGTACCGTGTTTCGATTTAATCTCTCGTCTTTCTTGTCCAAATATACACCAGCTACAAAGCCACTTCGAAACACCCAAAAGTTTGGCTGGAATAAAATGCCTGTGGTATTAAATCCGCATTGTGCAATATGTCTGCAGAAAATTTAATAAATAAAAATAAATAAATATTTTCAATCCTTACGTGATAACCTATTTAATTTTTTTTTTGCATTGGGTTCGGTATAGCTTCTGGGAGGTTCCATAATCACCCTGTCGGGATCTAACGGTGAAATGCCGAGGAAATAGAGAGAGATACTATTTATTTGATTTTGGTTACTTCTTATAAGATCCGCTATCTACCAGTGAAAATCTCGTCAAAGTTGGTGCAGCTTTTCCATAGTTTAATAAACAGACGGACAGACATTTTTTTTTTAAATTTTATTTCCGTATATATACTTCCATGCATTTAGGGAAAGGTATTATATATTTTGCCAGGCGAGACTCAATTCCCTCCTAGCGACCGAGTGCAGGTACTTCCCGAAGCAACCGTGCCCGGAAAGTACCTGCGTTAGTCGGAAGGAAAGGGTCTTGTGCTGCCGGCCTGCCCTCTCGAGGATGACCGGCTGCAGCGCCTTCACGGTGGCAAAACCAGCGCGTGGAGCCTCCAACCGGGACGACCAACTAGCCATGGTGGCTCGTCGAGCGGTTTCACGCCACTCGCGTACCTCTTTGGGCGGAGGACGTTAACCGTTCTCCGCCTGGTATTCATCCGCTCGTCGATAAACTTCGGCGTGCACTTCCGCCTCCAAATCCAACGGGGGTGTTCCGGCCAAGGCGCAAAATTATAAGTATATATATAGATTGGCTTGACATTGGTATCCACTTACCATCACAAGAACATGATTGTTTACGAACTTAGTTAGACAAATAAACTAACATTGGATTAACGCTTAGAACTCAGTGTATTGTTTGTCCATGTTTAGTATTTGTTGTTCTCGAAAATTGGACTAACCTTGTACCAAATCTCCAACAATTGATAGTAAACCGAAAGCCAATAACATTATGGTTTATTTTTCTTTACCAAAATAGACACTAAGTCAACAGTCATGAATAAAATAGAAGCTTGATATTTTTAATATGTTTTCTTTGGATTTATAGTATTTTATTAAATGTTCATAGTTACAGATGAAGTGTCTCCAATAATACTGTTACTCCAATAATAATGATAGCATACAAGTATGTGTGTAAACACAGACGCACTTGCTATTTCCTCACTTTTATAATTCGATGGGACGGTTATCCCATACGACCAAGGAAAAGCCACGCTTTCCGTGTACTCCCGAGCTACAGAGAACTTCTACATACTCGTAAGCTAGTTGATGTGAGAACTTATCATATCGCGATTCAGAATTAGTAATTACTTCATAGTTCAGTGTGTTTTATCAAGATGGCGCTGTAGAATACAGTAGTAAAGAAATAGAAAAAAAGCCTAACAAAACTATAGCCGTTCTATATAATAATATACTTATTTTGGTTTTAAATTTAAACATAATCTATCTCGCGAGACTAGACCTTTCGTATACAAAAAACAAACATTTCATTTCAGAACTCATTCCTCATACAAAGAACCCGATTACGTTGAAACCACTACTACCTAAAACCACTATATTTCACTTAAATTACATTTCCTTTCCTCATATGAAAAAGCCGAAATGTTTTGAGAAAACCATATAACCATTAAATTATGTAGATCTAAATAAATAAAGCACCATTGTAGATAGGGTTGGGGGTTGTAGGTTAGGGTTACAATTGGCCCCAGGGGCGTCGTAGCCCTCACTGAACCGATTACAATGATATATGACGCTTAACATGCTATCTGCAAGGAAATATTCACTTATTTGCTGATATTTTTTGAGATTTCATAAGAAATTAAATGAATGAATGTATTTTTATAGTACTATGTATCGTAGTGACCAGGCGCCCAGTCTTTGAAATTCTCTTATTTTCTTTACTGATGATGTGTATGTTTGTACTGTATTACACAAATAAACCCTCCTCTTGAATCACTCTGTCTAATGCTGCTAAACTACATTGAAATCCGTTGGGTAGTTTAAAAGATCTAAGCAAACAGACAGCGAAAGGGACTTCATTTGATACTAAGTAAAGATGTATAATTTATTTCTTTATTTAATTATTACTAGGTTTTGATAGTAACTCCGTTTTGTTGACAAAAATTACGTCAAATGTAAAATTAACGCCGTCCATGGACGCCTACAAATTAAAGGTCATAAGCGCCTTTGCGTAGTTATATAGTTTGGTTCCGATCTTCTTTTTCTTCGTGGTGCTGATGTCCTAGTACTCTTTAGATTACAATTTGTTGTAGGAGCTTACTACCTTTATTCGGCTCCTACGACACGACCTACGGGCTGAATAGGGAACTGTACTCTTAATCCGTCACCACACGCACAAATAACATGTCTTATAATCCAAAGAGATCTTGTTATTTCTCCAGCATCCAACATTAAAAGTACCAGCATCATGAGTCCCATTGTATGGCTATAGATAACGTGATAACAAAATAGCCGGGACGCCATGTCACTGCGACTGACGGCTCGCCGAAGTTTAACGAATAAAGTTCTGGCTATGTTAAGGAATTAGTTTCTTCCGCTGGCGTAGCTGTGTGTGGTGTATGTTAGAAGTTGTAGCGTGAGTGTCTTGAGTGTCACATAGCAGTCAAGAGGGCTGCCGACAGAAGTGAAAACTCAACACTATAAACAAACAGTTGTTTAAGTTTACTTGAAGTAAATTAAACCAATACAGCTCATAGAAAATGTTCGGTAACGATGACGCGAGTTGTATGATTTTTGTTCACCCAAAAAGTTGACTGAAAGATGTTTTTAATTCAATAACGTGACTTCAAAGAGTTTTAAAAGTTTCACTGTATGATGGGTGCAGGAGAGCAATGATTTTAAATAAAAAATAAATAAGATTTAGGTAAACATCTGATGTTGTTTGATGATGAATGATTACGAGTTCCCATGATTCGAAAGAAATAAGACTATCGTTGAAAATATCTAGTGTCTTCTTTTATTTACAATTTTTAGGTGAAAAAAAAAAAAAGTTTTTATGAAAAACATAAAGACCAACCAAAAATATTATTAACCAAGTTAGGAGGTAGTTAGAGTCTACCGACCGGTCAATGTGGAAGTCAATAGGGGAGGCCTACGTTCAGCAGTGGACTTCTTGTGGCTGAGATGATGATGATGATAAAGACAAAAATATTTTGTAGCTATAGTATGATATTCGATTAATTTCAAATAAAGAATATTTACAGAATCAGAATAGAATATTAATTAGAAGTTACAGAGAAAGAAAAGCACCCAAGTTAAGGGAATGTTGGAAAAACATATAAATATATCTTATTAACACAAATGCTCGTTTAAAATTTTTAAATCCGACTAATTCATTGTTTATTATTTGACATCATCTTTTTTGCACTGGTAAAAACCCACGGTTGCTTGGAAGAGATTGCATGTTAAGCGATAAGGCCGCCATTTGTACTGAGCTAGCATTAAGTAATTTATTTAATTATCTGGTGTACAATAAAGAGATATTATTATTATTATATTATAAAAAAATAATAACTAATTAGAAGACTGCTTTGTTAATAAATCTAAAGTGAAACTTAATCCTTTTCGCAAATTGTAACCAAGTTTGTATCTTTCAATTATCCTCGCATTAATCGCTATAAGCTTCAAACTTAGACCCCAAATTGTCCGCGCCCGTATTGTCCCAGCAGTATGTACCGGGCCAAGTTATGAGTGCAGACTTTTGTGTCATTCACGGGATTAACTTTCCGTCAACATACAACCTTTACTTGAAAGGGCGTTTTGTTCAAGTTTTTCTTTTTATTTAAACTTTATTCTGTTCTTTATGCTAGAAACCTATAATTTCCCATTAACCCGATCTCGGATATCATTTAACACATGGAAATTCCCTTAGGATCTCAGTTTTTCGGGGACTGAGGAGTCAGGTATGTGGTGATTCCACCAAAAACTACTCCAGCGGCCGGTCTAAGGCGCCCTGCTCCGAGGAGGATCCGGACCATGTTATTTCAGGTTCCCCCCTAGGAACGACTACGCGTCAATCCAGACTCTATCCTGCGTGAAGCCTGGGCTTACCCTGCCTGTCGACCCAATCATTATATGTTGCGGCTTGATCGCAGTTTTGCGTCCAAGCCGCCCGCTTCCGCTGACCGCATTAATTAATCAACTAGCAGAGGTCCCCACTCTCTGTCAGCTTGCGGTCCTGTCAGCGACGGCTGGTGTCGTCGGCGACGTCACCTACGGTCGGGATCGGCCCTCTACCGGTCCCGTTCAACGGTCTCTTTCTGGCGCATTACAGCCCCACAGAAAGAGACCACTACGTTCCAGCCCTCCTCACCCACCAGCATGAGAGTAATGATTGCTGGCGGGGCCAGGTCTCGTCCAATTTGGCCGACTAGGACTTCGCGTTCAGACGCCCACACGGGACAGCCCTCTACCGTATGCTGGGCGAAGACCAAGATGGCTACGCAGTGGTGGCATTGTGCCGTGTCCTCGCGTCCGATCGACGCTTTCACAACTATACCACTACACCAATTCCAATGAAATTTAGTTAGAGATACTTTGATTCATAAGGAAGGATATATGCTCTAGTAATAAGGACTCTTTATATGATAATCGACATACAGGCGAAGTCGTGGCCAACAACTAATAATAATATAATTATATAATTAAAAGGTTAAGTGAAGTTCTGCTATTGATCATCTATATAATTTATACTTCTCTAGTCAATGTCTTGATGTTTAGTTTGAGTGAGTTAGATAAAGAGAATATTTTTTATTGTAAGCGTTTGATGTGACACGGTTGGCAAAACACGGTATTCCAGATTTAGATACAATAGGCGATCTTGTCTCTAATAGCGATCTCGTTCATACAAACTTTGGGTACAGATAGCAGGAGATAGAGACGTACATTTAATAATTAATTATAAGTTAACTTTGCAGAAAAGAAGTAATTACACTTTAATTGTTATATTATACTGACCTACGCAAATTCGTTTGCGTCTTCTATTGCCCGTATCTAATTTTCCCCCGTTTTTGAAACATTCTTCATTGGTACTCCGCTCCTATTAGTATTTACGTGATGATATGTAACCTATAGCCTTTTTCGATAAATGGACTATCCAACACTGAAATATTTTTTTAAATCGGACCAGCGGTTCCTGAGATTAACGCGTTCAAACAAACAAACAAATTCTTCAGCTTTATATATAAGTAAAGATTTGTAGACTTTTGGTAGTTTTTGTTTTGTACAGAACTTATCTTCTATCAATACAAATAAATAAAATTGGAGTGTCTGTTTGCAGTATTAAAATAACCAATTTTTATTATTACGCATTTTTACCCGATACATTATTTCAAAATAAAATTTTACAATTTTTGTCTGCCTAGGTATCTGTCTGTTAATTCCGGCTAATTTTTAGCACGGCTGGACTGATTTTGACGGGTCTTTCAGTGGTAGATAGCTGATGATATGAGGAGTAACTTAGGTTTCTTTTTTTAGACTAGCTTCGCCGGGCGACCCATGTTTCTTGTTCTATTGCGGGTAAAACTGCGGGACTCAATTTGTTAATAATGTATTTTTTATGAAATAGGGGGACAAACGAGCAGACGTATCGCCTGGTGGTAAGGGATTACCGCCGCCCATGGACACCCGCAACACCAGAAGCGTCACAAGTGCATTGCCGGACTTTAGGGAATTGGGAGGGAGATGAGGGATGGGGAGGAGGATGGTGGAGTGGATGGGGTATGGGCCTCCGGTATCCTCACTCATTCGGTGAAATTCAGCGCAAGCGCTATTTCAAACTGGTTTACTGGTGAGGCCGTGGTATCACTCCGGTAGAGCCGGCCTATTCATAGCGAAGCGTGGCTCTCACTCACACACTCTCAATTGGTAACAATCATTATAACATAATATAATAATATAATAAAGCCTTTTATTCGGACAACAGATTTACAATTTGTTTCTTATACTAATTTACTATAACATATGTATTTTTATTTTTCCATTTTAAATTATTCACGTATTTGCTGCTTCTTTACTTTCTGTGGGTCCGTTTGCCAGTTGGCAAAGGCCTCCTCCAACTTGCTGCAACATAGATTTTTGATCTTCTTCTGTTTTCGCAATTTTCGTAATTTTCGTATTTGTCGTAATTGTTTTTCCTGTGTTGTTGAAGGGTTGTGGTCTTCATCCCCCACGAGGACCAGTCGGCTTGGGGGAGGTTGTGTTATTTCTTTTGTTTAGTTTTCGTAGTTTGGTTGGATTATGGTAACAATCATTACTCTAAATCATATACTATGCAGTTTGAGCCCGCATTAGTAACAGTCAATCACGATATGCGACACTTGGTACTTTAGCTATCGGCGAATTATAATAAAAACACAAAGGAGACATCAACGTCTTTGTCAGATACATTGGATTTATCAAATAAATCTCGAATCACGTAGCTTATTCCTTGAAGTGTCTTTACTTTCCCGATACAGCTTAGTAAGCAATTTCACTTAGAATGCGAATAAGCTCAGCCAACAGGCAGGTATATCGTGCGGCTCAAAACATGAAGCACTCAGGCGTAAAGCCGCGTGGCTGTGACATTCCAGCAAGCCGACAAAGAGCTAACTGCTACGAGTATAATATTTGGTGTATATACCATGGCATTTGGTTTTCCAGCTAGTACTTGGTAAGGGGCCGTGAAAATTATGGATATAAGTATTAGCCTTAATGGGTTTGACTTTTGTGGTCAATAAAATGGGCTGTTTATTTTGAACAACCCATTTATTGTGGAGCATATAATAGTTTTAGCATTAAACTAAATATCGAAGGTTTTTTTGTATCAAATAGGGGGTAAGTGAGTAGACGTATCGCCTGATGGTAAGCGATTACTAACGGCCATGGATACCCGTAACACCAGAAGCGTTACAAGTTCAAGAGGGTTTAGGAATGGCCCTCCGGTATTCTCACTCACTCGGTGTAACACAGCGAAAGCGCTATTACACATCAGTTTTCTGTGAGTTCGTGTTACCACTCCGGTCGAGTTTGTTACTAAGCAAGCAATCTAATGAATTATACTATCTTATGCGTTGTGAATAGAAGTATTTCTGCCTGACTTCGATGAAGCCTAGATGTTGGGTAATATATATACAAGAACTATTTGTTTATTACATTACAAATAATAACTTTTTAACTGTGGGAGAGCCATGCTACGGCGTGAATGGGCCGGCTTGACCGGAGTGATACCACGGCCTCACAGGAAACTGGTGTGAAATAGCGCTGTGTTTCACCGAGTAAGTGAGAGTACCGAAGGCCCATACCTCAACCCCTCCCCCTGTCCCCCTCCTCATCCCTTACCATCATGCGATACGTCTGCTAGTTTTCCCCAAATGCAATAGAAAAAAAAAACTTTCTATCATCAACAGTTTTAACTGGTCCGTTTTGTTCACATATAATTATGTAAACATACGAGTATAGATGTTAATTAGAACGTCGAATGGCATAATGTTTGTTTGAATTGTGAAGGTTTAGACTAGGCGTTAGATTATAATAATATTCATTATGATTAAATTGTTTTTTGTGAAAGCACAACAACAGTCGCAGGTAAAACAACGGGGCGAAGCTAGACTAGAAAAATTATTCTAAGTTACTCTTTATATTATCAGCTTTCTGCCAGTGAAAGTCCCGTCAAAATCGGTCCAGTCATTCCAGCGATTAGACGGAACTATATAAGTATCTACTTTCAAGAAATCATATCATTTAATATATATTGATTAAGTGTTTTAATACACTCGGGACTTTTTGTACAACTTAAAAATTCGTTGGTTTGAATTTGCATTGTATTGAAACTTACATTTCATTACATATATTTTTTCTCTGTAGGTATATATTCAATTCATTTATCAACTAACATTTTAATATCTTATACTTTTGCTACAATTTAAGTTTCAGCTCTTACTAAGTAACGAGAAATTTCAAATTGAAAAACTTCCACCAGACTTTTCATCAGAATTTCAAAAGTATTAATAGACTAGCTATAGTTGGTATTATCTGTAACTATGGTTATGACGACTTCATAACGCTTTATTTGCTTTAGCTTTTTATTATAATGTTAGCTTTTGCCTGCGGCTTTGCCCGCTTCTATGTCGGTTATTACGGTAAAAATTAGCCTATGTTCTTCCTCAAGAGACAAAGTATCTCCATATCAAATGTGATCAAAATCGGTGCAGCTATGAAAGCGAAACAGATAGAATTACTTTTGAATTTATATTATTACTAGCTAACCCGGCAAAATATAAAATTAAATATAAATTAAGGGTGCTTCACCCTTATCATTTCATCAACAACCCGTGATGTCCCACTGTTGGGCTCAGATCTCCTCTCAGGAGATGGTTAAGGCTGTATGTCCCCACACTGGCCGAGTGCGGGTTGGGAACTGGCAAGACAACGTTGTGGCTACGTCACTTAGAAGTATGAAAAATAGATGTTAGTTGTTTTATCAAAATCCATTCAATAGTTTTTGCGTGAAAGAAACAAACGTACTCATTTACATACTCATAAACTTTCGCGTTTATAATATTAGTAGGATTATACCCCTTCAAGGGGGAAAATAAAATCGAAAGTATCTAATAGCTTTAACCGAACAAATCTTGTGTCTATGTAGATATAGATATTTATAATCTGCATTTCGGCAACGGCTCTCACTATTTTCATGAAATTTAGTACGCAGTGGTTTTGGGGGCTATAAATTGATCTAGATAGGATTCATTTATATTAAATTTGCCATGAACAACACCAGTGTAATAAATAACATCTTATGTGAGTTCACCCTTGGCCCGTCATTAATAATCTCTTAAACGAGGTTTTGCTTTTAGCGGCTAGAAACCAAACCATAAAAAATCATTTACGTTTAAGTTATGTGAAATTTGCCATTTATTAGAAAAATATATAATTTAGAAAGCTACAGCGTTTTTTGTTTCTGAGTACCTTTAAATAACATCTTTTATTAAACCATATACGATATTATAAAGGATTTCGATTGATTTCTTTCATAGCTACCAGAGAAAATGTGTTTCTAGAGCATCTATTTTCCTCCCACCGTGTCCTATAAGCGGGGCGTGAAAAAAAATCTCACTAGGCCACCATAGCGTGGGTCACCATCATTGTGACATTCACAATGAGTATGGTGGACCTCATTCTTGGCATCTCCTCATGTTCGATGAGTAGTCATTTTTTGTATGTATGTAGAACGCCTACATTTTGACATTTATATTTTAGTAATATTTTTGTTAATGTAGTAAAAGAAATGAGTTAAAACCCAAGCTCTAGCTTAAAGGATTAACTCGTACGAGGCAAATATTCTTTTTTTGGGTTGTTAACATAAAATTAAGAAAACGAGCTTGTAATTGCAGAGTAAGCCGGTCTCTAATGACCACCGCCTGTGTGTTAGCACAACTAGAGATTTGGCAAGGAGAATTTGGGCTTCAAGTAGTGCTTGAAGCGCGAATTCTGCTTTAGTTTAGTTTAACCGTACTTTTCTAAATGAAATTAAGAAAAGAATAAGAAATATATTTTTATTTCAGCTGCCAAATGACTCTGCTCTACCTGATGGAAAGCATAAGCAGAATCTAAGAGTGGTGTTCACCATCCTCAATGCGAATGCAGTATGGTAACCAGCACTACGGCGGCCTAGTGCGATGCTTTCTTCACGCCACGCTTAAAGTACCCAGAATCAGAAATGTAGAAATATGTATATAGTATGAAAAGTATCAGAAATGTGGCCTAAAACATGGTCGGGTTGAGTGACAAGCTCTTGCCGTTTTTTCCCAATATCTGCTGGCCTAGCTGCAGTGTGTCAAAAATATCGTCTATGAACTGTGCTATCGTTTGCATACCAATGAATATTGCCATGGACTAACATGTCATGATATGCTGAAGAAACAGTGTGGTTTATTGTAAACCTTGATGTTCTGCTAGCCGATTGCGGCCACGGTGGCCAGTCTCATCAGAGACCAGCCAACTACGCTGGAGATGTTATAGTGCACAAGTGTGTGCGCACACACAGGAGCACTTTCTGTTTCCTCTCTCCCATAACCCGATGGGACGGTTAACCGACACGAACGGGGAGAGATTAGGCGCCGGACCGACAGCTTTACGTGCTCTCCGAGGCACGGGGGTTTAAACCCCAAGTCTCAAACTCCGAGCTGCTATTAAGTATTTCTATAAACTCAATAACACTTTTGGCCCGACCCGGTTTTCCAAGCCGAGAACTCTTGATTGGCACTGCAGTCACATACGTCAATCGATAGACCAATGAGACAATTAGTTGTAAACCTTACCAACATTCTAGTTGACATAATGCAGGCTCTAGGTAGAGCGAGCTAGGTAGAGTTTGGGATCAGACGTCTTGTATGAGACGTCTGAAGTTATTATACAGAGACTTTTGTCGAGATTCAAGCTGTGGAAAATTAAATTCCGTGTGGTGATAGTACACATTCTTAAGTTTAAATAAAATACCTGTTTTCTTACAATAATAAACGCTATTTTTATTTTACTACGAAAACTTTTAACAACATTTTTCACAGACGTCCTGTAAGTTACTTTAGAGGTATCAAAACACTTTAAGTACGTCTCCTTTGACGTCACCAAAAGCCTTTTTTAAATTCACCAACTACCTTTCTGACCCTTTTAAGCTCAGTCTGACGAACCAGGTGGTATATAAGAGCTTAAACGTTCTAGGATTTAAGACCTTCTCGGCCAACAGAATGAGGCGTACCAAATAAAATTTTCCTAAAGTTATGTTTTTGCTTAAGCCCTTTTGTTTATGTGGAAGATTAGTGAATATAAAGTCTGGTGTCGGTTTTCTCTCAGTTTACATTCAATGTGACAAGAATATACTATTTTTAGTTTGAAATACTGGAGTGTAATGAATATGTGAGTCCAGAGGAGAGAGGTCACACAAAGGGTAATAATGGCGATATTGGAGGAAGATATCGCATTGTAAAAATAATTTATTTTTACTTAAGTCTATTGTTGTCCAATGCTGACCAAAGGCTTTTACCAAAAAGCGCAAATCATTCTGATTTTGGGCAGTCCGAGTCCAAGAACTGCCAACCATTTTTCTCAAGTCAAATTCCTAATTGAGGTCTTCATTCTAACACACGTCAGTTCCAGCGATCAGCAGTCCTCCTTGAGAGTTTACTTTAGATGCTTAATAATGATTCTACGTGCAATATCTGTAACTCCGTTTCGTTACGAATTATATCGATTACAGAAACACCTAGCATCGCAAGCTCTATCGCACGCTGAGTGACTATAAGCTTATTTTATTACAGATAGGACGCACTGGTCCATAGCTTCTTTTCAAAAGTTTTAACGTAACTTTCTCAAATAATACCAAGTCTCAAATTTTCAGTTCAGAAAACACGGTTCACAACAACGCCGTAAGACTACAGAGGCGTGATTATTTATTGGCCGTGGAAGCAATTATCTAAGTCGTGATTACGCTAGAACTTGTTGTTGCTTTTATTGTCCAAGTTGCAGATAACCTTGTCAACGGTTAGGCTGGATGTACACGATTAAGCTTTATCATCATTTCAGCTTATCATAATGTTAGAGAACAATTGAGTTTAAACCATTTTCCGTCCTAGCTTCGGCATGAATGGGTCGACTCGACCGGAGTGATACCACGGCCTCACAGAAAACCGGTGTGGCTGGGTTTCACCGAGTACCGGAGGCCCAAGTTTTTAGTGGAAATATCATATTAGTCTGGCTCCTACATCAACGAAGAGATATTTTTTTTCTAATAATATCAATGCTTAAACTTCTCTCTAAATCTAAGAAAAACGTCTTAACAATTTCATTTTGGCCTAATAGAATGAAGTCTGAAACTAGATATGAAGATTTATTAAAGACAGGCACAAATACGTTGCTGCCCTTTGACCGCCCTCAAGTGGAGCAGAGTTTGGGTATACGGCAATTCTACTTAGTGAAAATTAGCAGAAAAAATCGTTACAGAAAGTAAGGGCACTCCAGTCGAGATGGTCCATGTTTGAAACATGGTCCTCTAACTTTATAATATAATAAAAACTTGTACAAAGGCACTAAAGTAGTAAAATCAAGTGACGCACATCTGCATTGATGCAACATCAACTAATGTTGGGATGTTGTGTATATGATAATAGGCGCGAGAACTTCTATTGCGCGATTCTGGATTGGTAGTTTCTTGGTAGTTCAGTGTAACTTCGACAGATGGCGCTGCATTAGGTTATTGTTGTATTGTATGTCGAAGTCGGCACAAGTGTATTACTTGAGAACAAGTATATTGGTTCTAGTAATTTTTGGTTACAGACCAAAACAAATTAAGACGCAAAACATTTATCAGGTAGAGTTGAAAGTGTTTTACCCGTTTCGCCTACTGTCTGCCACAACCTTTATTGTTATAAATAATTTACATTTGAATTTCAACCTCTAGACGACCTTTGGTAATCAAATATTACAAGTATAATATCCTTTGGGAAAGACCCATGTCCGGCTTACTCTAGGCCAATGGTAGATAAAGTGCCTTCTAAATAATTTCGTTTCTATGTAACAGCAGGTGAACATATAACTAATTTAGACGCAACAAGATACTAGGAATCTCTTGAGTAGAACTTATTTGAAGAGTTGAAAGCATTATACAAGCTTAGTAATAAAATTATTGCTCATAGAGACAAGGAAATTAACATTTTCAAAATATGGTGGCGTAGTGGTAGCGTTTGCGACTACTGTGCTTGAGGTCTCGGGTTCGAATCCCGGTTTGAACCAAATGTTTGTATGATCTGTTAATATTTGTTTCGGAGTATGGGTGTTTTATATGTATAATATGTATGTATTTACAAAAAAAAATGTATATAAGTATTTATATCAGTTGTCTAGTACCCATGACACAAGCTCTGCTTAGCTTGGGACTAGATGGTGTTGTGTGTTAGATGTCCGAAAATATTTATTTATTTTCAAAATAATTGTGAATTTTTTTCTAAGTTCACTATAAAATTATTCTTTTAATCGCATTCTTGTGATTAAGTTATCACTGCTTCATATCTTTCCAGAACCAATTAATTTGGCCACGTTGAAATATAAATATCCTTTGAATTTGCGTCATCTGTAAATTGAGAGGTGGCATAAATGAGAATATCTTTACATAATCAGAATGCTTATATTCTGACCTAATTATTCAAAAAAAACCTGTCATTGTTTCAAATTCGTTGATGATATTTTAAACACAATGTTTTCAATTAGATTCAGATAAATTTTTGACAAGATATTACTACCTATCTGGACGGCAGTTTTGACAAAGATTGACAATCCACAAATCATTCAAAATCTATGAATTTGATTACTAACTATTAAATCTTCATTGTTACATTCTTACAGTTCTTATCATAGATAAACTACCTTTGTTCGCGACAAGCAACAAGAAATCATTCAAGAAGGTGGTAAAAATTGAATTGAAAAAAATCTCGTCGAAATTTGTTGAAATTTCGACTGCCTCGGTGGCGCGAGTGGTAGCGTAAGCGACTGCTGTGCTTGAGGTCTCGGGTTCGATTCCCGGGTCGGTCCAAATGTTTGTATGATCTACAAATATTTGTTTCGAAGTTTGGGTGTTTTCTATGTATAATATGTATGTATTTACAAAAAAAAAAAAAAGTATATATGTATTTATATCAGTTGTCTAGTACCCATAACACAAGCTCTGCTTAGCTTGGGACTAGATGGCGTTGTGTGTTAAATTGTCCGAAATATTTATTATTATTATTATTTTAATTAGACATAAATCGGCACAGATTTTTTTGAGTTTTTGGTATAGATATACACAAGCTATACATAGATTTAATAAAATTTGTAGGCAACATTTAAAATGTAACGAATTTACCTTTAAATCATACAAGTATTGTACACATATACGAGTAAAATTATTGTAAGCAATTAAATAGGCCTACGAGTGATGTGTAATTTTCATTAAAGAATCATCCCAAGAATGTGCTGCAATAATTCCGGAGATTGTACATTTTCTTAAACGAAACAGTAAAATGTTAGTAAAACACGTTTAGCTCAAGGATTATTTTTTCAAGCGAATAAACCTCTTGACAAATATTTTAATCGGCATTTGCAATTAACATTCTTTGCGTTTTATATATTTCTTTGATGCAATTTACTAGAAAACAGCTTATAGTCCACGGGCCCACGTACAAGGGATTTCAGTGATTAATAACAGGCTGAAAGTTTATACACAGCTTCGTTTTGACGAGACACCCAACTTTTATTATTGGACCAAATTGTGATAGTGGCACGTCGATTTGATGAGTGTCCCATATTAATAAATAACAGTTTCTAAAAATCAATACTTCGAGAAAATACGATGGAAAACCATCGAATTTGTATGCCGATGCATTTTTTATGTAAAATATATATTTTGCAAGCCCCAAAACAAAAATCAGTTTGTTATTAATGAAAATGAATAAAATTTTTCAAGTCACCATTCTGACATGTTAGAGCTGGGGGTCACTCGGGAAGGTACCATTCACTTTGTATGCCACAAGTTTTTCTCAGTTTTCCATCGTATTTTCTCGAAGTATTGATTTTTAGAAACTGTTATTTATTAATTTGGGACACTCATCAAATCGACGTGTTTCGCTCCCTATCCCGCTTTTTCTTGCCACTATCAGAATTTGGTCCAATAATAAAAGTTGGGTGTCTCGTCAAAACGAAGCTGTGTATAAACTTTCAGCCTGTTATTAATCACTGAAATCCCTTGTACGTGGGCCCGTGGACTATTAACATAGGGACGTACGATGTTTCTGAAATTATTCGATCGTAAACATTTGTTTTTTGGGAAAATAATAACTTAATATAGATTTATTGTATCATGGTGAAAAGAAAGGCCTCTTGCAAGGTGGACGGACGACCTAGTTAAGATCGCAGGTACTCGCTAGATGCAGGCCGCTACCGATAAGGTGAAATGGAAATCAATAGGTGAGGCCTACGTTAAGCAGTGGACTTCTTACGGCTGATATGATGATGGTGAAAAAAACTACTTCTTTCTACTACCTTCTAAAAGGGCCTCCGGTATCCTCACGCACTCAGTGAAACACAGCGCAGGCGCTGTTTCACACCGGTTTTCTGTGAGGCCGTGGTATCACTCCGGTCGAGCCGGCCCATGCATGCTGAAGCGTGGCTCTCCCACCTCTGTGCGTCTCTTTACAATCATGCTCGTCTCCTATTGGTCTATGCGTGATGTTAACTATTATATTAATGACACGCTACCAAAACACATATCTAAAAAGAACACGTGAGAATTGGTTAGATAGTTTCGGCGTTCATCATGAGCAACAACTGGACACGAGGGTTATATATAATAGATGTGTATATATACGTATATTAAAAGAAAAACGTTATATTTTTTCCCTTCACGTATGCCCTAGATCTAATTTCAATAACTTTAACGTAACAAAAGTGGCCCCTTTTAAAAAGAGATTAGGTTACCGTTTTTTGTGTGCCGCCAATAAAATACATGAGTTCTAACCGATCCCTTTGTAATCTTGTATTAGTTTTTATATGGAATGATGTGGCGCAGGTTGAACACACCTGGGTATCTGGCGGACGTCCAGTACTTGAAATTGAATTTGGAGGTACTTCTATGATCTATCTGTTCGGTAATAAAATTGTAGGGTAAATATTTTCTTTCTTTGTGCCACATTTGTTAAGAAAACTTGCATGCGTAGGTCTTTCTTTCTTTCAGCAATACTTGATTGAAATTAAAATTAGGTATCTTTCTAATAGTTAAGAAGATTAATAACTGCCGTCTTATTACAAACTAGGCAGACCCAGTACTGTGGTAACCATACTGTTAATAAACATTTTTGTATTTATTTAAATATTACTAGCTGTTGCCCGTGGCTACGCCAGCGTTTATGTCGGTTTTTTCGTGTTTTTTCGTGGTCGCAGATATGCGACTGATGCAAAAATCAGATAAAAACAATCCTTGATGCGGATTATATATCACTCTAAAATTTTAGCGCGATCGGTGCAGAACTTTTTGAGTTTTTGAAGCGTACACAAACCAACATAACATTATATATATAGATATGCATTATAGACAAATTACACGCAGGCACAGAATAAATGATTGTACTCTGTGTATGTGTGTGTGAGTGGGAATGTGGTATTGGTAACAGTGGGAATCGCGACTTCATCAACCAATCGCAATTCACTGTTGAATATAGATCAAAGTCTAAAGGCCGCGACCACGGGCTTCGTAAAAAAGATCACTAACCAAAACCTAATCTCTCTAATCTGAATAAATAACTCTTCATTAGCAGTTGTGTCATAGTAACTTAATACTTTTATTTAAATAAAAAATTAATAATAATAATGTGTATGCAACAAAATTTACTCATATCAACGAACGAGCAACCAGATATCATTCAGGCTACCATTTCACGGGCCGTCGCCCTCGGTAGCGAAAGCTAGCCAAATTTTATCAGTTGCTCATCTTTACGTATAAATTCGTTAGTGATGTAACTCCGAGGTTGTGCCTCTTCAAGATTATCTTTGTATGTTTAAAGATAAGGTTGGAATTCTGTTTAACTTTACTATATACTTTTATTTTATTTCGGTGGATTGCGTTTTTGTTTATAAAACGAATGAAGTTTGCTATCTCAGTTGGTTTTGGTATTAATAGGCTCTTATCGAAAGATGAACTCCTTGTCTATATACATTATAGGTTTAAATTTCAGTATCATTTCATTCATTTAATTCAAATCAAAAATTTAATCAATATGGAAAAGTGTACTATCAAATTAAGTTGTTAAGCGTCATGTAGTTAGACGCAACATCATCAGTAAGTTTCCAATACTGCATCAGTCAAATAGTCTTTATGAAACCGCTAAGATTTGACACTTATAGCCCGACTAGAGGGACACCTCGGGTTCAAAGAGTGTTTATTTATTTATTAGTTTACGTACCATATTACAACAAATATATGTTTTTTTAAACTAAGCATTTCAACACTTTCACGTAGGCCAGCTAGGACAGTATTGAGAAATACTTCTTTTCTTTCCACTACTTAGTGAGGTGTCACTTGAGTTAGGTGTCCACATATCAAACCTTCCAATTTCTCTATCTTTGCGAGGAAAAACTATGAAAGAATTCTTAACATCGATTTTCTGTGGGGCCTTTTTTCTCCTGCCTGGCCTTTTTTTTCATGGCCAGTTATCATTCTTGTGGAGCCAGCCCGTTTAAACTAAAGTGTTATTATTCAAGGTTAAGTATTCTATATCTTTTAAAAGACAACTGCCGCAATCTAAATATATAAAAATGTTATGTTGGTTTATGTACTCGTACGCATCAAAAACTCAAAAAGTTCTGCACCGATCGAGCTGAAATTTTAGAATGATATATAATCCGCATCAAGGATTGTTTTTATCTAATTTTTGCATCAGTCAAATATCCGCGACCTTGAAAAATCACGAAAAAAACGACATAAACGCGGGCGGAGCCGCGGGCAACAGCTAGTAGTATTATACATCCTATGTCTAATCGCCTAAATGCACGTATTCACCGCAGTTGACACAAGTTGTCGGTTGCATTTATTGCACATTCCTAATCACACTTACTATTTTTTTTATAGATAACTCCCGCCTTGGGAATAATCCTGTATAGGTAAGGGGGTAGGGATTTCACAAATATACATGAAACGAACAAAAAGAACACCCAGTCGCAAAACCACTATTTGTAGATCACACAGTGTTGATCCATGTAAGATTTAAACCCATAACACTTGGCGCAGTAGAAAGCGGCGTGGCGACCGCTTAAAACACTAGGCCCACCGTGCAGTCCTGTTATAAATTTAACAAATATTAGTAAATAAAATTTAAGATAACTTATCTTAGCGTACTACTATTCAGAGAGCAAAGTAGGAAATTGACAATTCAGTCAATAAACAAAAACTCATACTAAATTCATCAATTATTAAATTACCAAATAACTTTTAGCGCGTGGCTCAGCCCGCCTGTTCGTTGATTATCGCCGCAAAGAGTAGCCTATATTCTTCCTCAAGAATCAAGATATCTCTATACAAAATTTTATTAAAATTGGTGCAGCTGTTTGGCCGTGAAAGCAGGACACACAGACTAGTTATTTTCGCATTTATAATATAAGTATGGATTAAAACATTCGCATTCTATCATTATTGGCGCTTGCCCAGGTAGCCAGTTAGGGACACAGGTGGCTAGAAAGTTTATTAAACAAGCATTTCAAGCACACAATAACGTATTCAGCTAACTTTGTGAAAAATGTGTGGCACCAAGCCAGTTGGAGACTCTAGAACTTTGAACGAGGATTGGCTGGCTGTAAATTAATTACACGGCACGTATTGAATACGCGTCGTAGTATCTTGTTGAAGTTATGTCTTTTTAAATTAAATCATTTAATAATTTAGATAAAAGAAGGATATTAATGTGTTATGTTTTTAAACTTGTTTCTTTGGTGTTTCTAAAATGAAAAGGCATAATCGTTTGATCAAGTTAAAGGATGACACGGAGAAATTTAGGCCCATGTCCAGCAAACTGTGATGGGCTTATGAAGATGACACGTTTTCTCGTCGGCCTTTACACCATAAAAATATAAATAGGTATACACTAATGGGTTGGTCATATCTCGAGACGAATCGATGCCAGTAGAGACACGCTGACTTCAACATGAACTGGCCAGCTCGTGTCGTACAGAAATTTATTGAAAAATAAAATCGTTCGCGCTGTCGTGTTTCGTTGGTGAGTGCGAGACTAGAGGCCCAATGATGCAGAAGCATCAATGGGCCGCCATGCTGCATTCATAATGAGTATGGTGACCACCACTCTTGGATTCTGGTTGTGCTTTCCATCAGGGAGAGTAAAGTTATTTCGGCAGGGCCATATACATAAAATAGCCGAAGTATGCTAAGCTAAGTGGAGAACGCAATTAAGCAAACGTAATGTAGGGCGCCTTGTGACACGATGGACCGATAATTAGTAGTGGTTGGCATAGATGCGGACTGCCCATCACTTTGGGAGGAAACTTCATTCAGTAGTGGCCAGCGATAGGATGATGAATTGAACACTTCTGTGTCATATAGCTCATATCATACGTGTGTCAAAAATAACTTTAAATTAGACAATTGTTGTCAAATAATTCTCAAACCAGATAAAATAAAACGTATTTGAATAATTTATGAACGAAATATCAATGATTTGGATTCGTAACAACTAGATTCGATTGTTTTTTCGTTTGCCATTATTGAATCACCTCATAAAATATTCAATAAGCGCGTTCGAGACTAAACGGATACCGACTTTTAGGTGAAAACACTTAGATCTTTAAGACAAAGATTTTTTATTAAAAAATGTACAAGGTCAAAATTATTTGACTTGTGTGTCACGTTTTTTGTTAAAGATGTAAATTTTCTTGAAGATTTGTTGTTATAATCACAGATGAGTCATTGAAAAAGTTAATAAAGTCTACAAATAGGTCAAATTGAAGTGCCCTTTTGTAATTTATAATTAAGAATTTTTTACAATTTTCTGCAAGGTGCACAAACCCATCTATCTTCTATTTTCCAAAGATCTTAAGGATTTTTTTTGCAATCGATTGACATACTCTAGTATTTTGCGTCTTAGCCCACCAAATATAGCTACCAAATAGTAATACTTCGTTTAAATCTTGAAACTAGGATAAGCCCTAAGAACGTATGACACACGTGTTACAGTACTCACGGCTATACCTCTTAAGGGATTTAGGTTTCAGGTATACCTATAAAATATAAATTACGTGTATCCTTACAAAAAATATCGAAACTAAACTCATAAAATGTCTCATGTGAGCTGAAAAAGCTTTACGCCGAAACAAATTATACACAACGCTGTGTTTTACGATCGCTTATCAAACTTTACGTATAAGTGTAGACAGTCCTTAACGTGTAACTAATAGAAGTTTTATTCATGAGGCTTTCAACGGAACTAATGCGTACATATCACTCACTGGTTAAAGACATTTTACATTTTATCGCACTTTGTCGCACTCTTACGCGTGTGATTTATAAATGTCAAAATAAAATATTTATTCATTTAAACTTTTGATTTCTATGATACTCTTGTTAGTAATAATATTTCAGAAGTGTCTGTCGATCTGTTAAGCATTCACTTCTAAACCATTGCACCGATTACAATGAAATTTAACATGGAGGTTTACTGATTCTTGAAAAATATAATCCTTAACATGATAACTTTTTTATATTTTTTTATACATGAGCTACCAAAATGACTCTGCCCTGCCTGATGAAAAGCACCAGCAGAATCCAAGAGTGGTGGTCACCATCCTCAATGCAAACAAGGACAGTGCAGCATGGTGACCAGCACTATGGCGGCCTAGTGAGATGTTTTTTCACGCCCACTTAAAAGACCAGGGACGGAAACACGTGCGCTGGTAGTGAGTTCCAGGTTTTAACTGCATACACGCAAGGTGGCTCACGGGTAAAAAGTTAAAAAAAGACAGAAATAAATAAATATTTCAGACATCTAACACACAACACTATCTAGTCCCACCCTAAGCAGAGCTTGTGTTATAGGTACTAGGCAACTGATATAAATACATAAATTATAGACTTTTTTGTAAATACATACACATTATATACCTACAGAAAACACCCAAAATCCGAAACAAATCTTTGCAGATTGAATCATTTAGTCCGACCTAGAATTTGAACCCGAGATTTCATGCGCAACAGTCGCGAACGCTACCGCTGAGCCACCGAGGCAGTTCAGGCAGGAACAAAGACACACAGACAAATTATTTATTAAATAATCGCAACAGAGATAAGAAGGACCCCGCTTATCTAATGTACATTCTGAAACAAGCGTTAAAACCTTCCCTTTTCATCAAACGCATTGCAGAGTGACACGTATTTCTACTTGGGACGTGACACACATACTAAAGAGAGCATGCGAGAGATGCATCCATTTGTATGACAATTACTATTTTTAGCGTCTCCGCATAAATTAACCCTCTAGAAACTCTTTAAAGACTGTTCTCAAGATAATAACTGTAAAAGCATTTGATTTAGAAATATACGGAGATAATAAAATATATGCAATGAAAAAAATCAGTTTAATAACTGAAATTAAATTCTACTGACACCTCATTCATTGACCCACCATAATTTTACGAGGAAGAGCCATGCTTAGGATGCCGGAGGCCCACACCCTAACCCCTACCTTATCACCCTCCACTTCCCCTAAAGGCCGGCAACGCACTTGTGACGCCTCTGGTGTTGCGGGTGTCTATGGGCGGTGGTAATCGCTTACCATCAGGCGATACGTCTGCTGGTTTGTCCCAAATACAATAATATAAAAATAAAAAAACCGGTAAAAAGAGAACCTCAACCATTTTGTAATAGTTGTTTAAGGTACCGTCAGATTGTCAAAACCATTAGGTTGTAATATATGTCGCCAGATTGTAAACTATCGAAAGATATTGAACCGTAACATACTACTTACAATTTATTGTATTATTTTTATTTATTAAGCGAAATGAAACCGTTTAATTGTAACATAGTTTGCGAAGGTTCCCGCGCCGCCATATTTGTTTGTTAATGTTGCCGAATGTAAAGTGTTTTTGTGATTGTAAATTGATTTCATATTGAAAATACCTCACAGCTTTAGAATCAGTCACATTAAATTATTGAAGATATATAATTAAAGAAGTTCTAACCTAACCTAACTTTATGGCCATAGGAGGGCAAACTGTAAGACCGACAAATTAGGAACAGTTAACAATTTGACGCGCGACAGATTGTGGTTTAACGGTTTTATATCGATACATTATAATTCAACTATTATTCAATTGTACGTAGTTTGTCACAATTGTCAATCTTTCGACAGTTTACAATCTCGTTAAGTAGATTTTAATCTAACAGTTTTTACAATCCTACGGTGTCATACATATAAATATACACCGTTGCCTGACTGCACGTTTGGCCTAGTGATTTAAACAGTCACCACGTAGCTTTCTACTGCGCCAAGTGTTGTGCGTTCAAATCCCACATTGGACAATACTTGGTGTGATCTACAAATTGTAGTTCTGAGATTATAAAGTCCCCCGAGACACAGGGTGATCCCTAATTATATTTGCCGTGGGAGAGCTATGCTTCGGCATGAATGGGTCGGCTCGATCGGAGTGACACCACGGCCTCACAGAAAACCGGTGTGAAACAGCGTTTGCGCTGTGTTTCACCGAGTGAGTGAGGATACCGGAGGCCCATACCCCAACCGCTCCCCCCATCCCCTTTCCCATCCCCCAAAAGTCGGCAACGCACTTGTGACGCCTTTGGTGTTGCGGGTGTCCATGGGCGGTGGTAATCGCTTACCATCAGGTGATACGTCTGCTCGTTTTCCCACTATTCAATAAAAAAAATAAAAAAATTTGTTGATTTGACAATAACTACCGCGATACTAGGTCTACATCCTATGTCCTAATGTGGGAGTTGTATTTTTTAACAAAACTAAAGAAAACACTATCGCGGTAGTTATTATCAAATCAACAATAATAAGGTGAGATCCGTCTACGATTACAATATACACGGGAACTTATATTAAAGAGACTCAAACTAAAGCCTGTATTAAGTTCGTTTAATAAAACAGCCGATAAAAGTTCAATCAATCACCGAAAGTACGTATTAGGAGCAAGTAGTTGAGTCATGACCGGCAAGTTTAGCAAAGCACTTGGTAGTCGCCAGCCAAGTTGGAAAATAGCGAACATATTGACGGTTGTGATGTTTTTCCTTCGACCCGAGCCTTCGCCAACTTCGCCAAATTTAATTAGTAAAAGTTTGGGACCAAGTGCGATAAATATTATTGTATTGTAACGGAGTGAAGAAGGTTTTTAATTAAATATAAATAATTGGATGTTTTGCTTGAGATTTTTGCTTGAAGGGTTTTTACGAGGAGAGAATTATTTGTGTAAATTACAGAATAGGGATTAAAGTTTTAGGTATTCGGGTAGAATAAATAGTTAGTTTAGTGTTTACTTGAATTTAAATGATACTAATAGAATTCCTGTCCTACTAATAAAAGTTTAAAATAAATGTCTACAAGAAATCCTTTGGCAGTATTTTGATCAACGTTTTATCTGTCTAATTTATTTCAGTACAACTTTTACTGTCGTTGTATATACTTAGATTCTGATTATGCTTTCCATCACACAGAGTACAATCACTTTGGTAGGCTCATAAATACAAAAGAAAAATATGTTCATACTATGAAAGGTCTCATACACTGAATTTATGCCTATTTCTTTATGTAGCTGTTTTTTCCATAAGTTTGTTTAACTAATTTATTTATATAATGTATTTATCCATCGAGAGCCATCTGAACGACAGGGTTTGCGTGGTGACGGATTAATGATACGATATAATATTCACCATATCCATTGCATGCACAGCATGGTGACATCTGCATCATTTGGCCTCCGGTTATTACTCACTGAAAATATTATTGTATAATATTTTTAAAAGTGTGCCGTATGTTATAAATAAATAAATATTCCGAACATCTAGAACACACAGCGCCATCTAGTCCCAAGCTAAGCAGAGCTTGTGTTATGGGTACTAGACAACTGATATAAATACTTATATACTTTTTTTTGTAAATACATACATGTTATACATAGAAAACACCCAAACTCCGAAACAAATATTTGCAGATCATACAAACATTTGGTCCGACCCGGGAATCAAACCCGAGACTTGAGGTCTCGCCTAGTCTCTAGTCGCATACGCTACCACTACGCCATCGAGGCAGTTTAACAAGTTTAAGTTGTTGTCGTATGTATGCTGTTGGTATACCGTATACATAAATAAACCTACCTATCTGAAGTATTCCCGAAATCCGATTCGTCGGATTACAAGAGACGCCACGCTCCCGGTCAAATATATATTACCCTAAACGTTATCTTAGATCAAGCCTATAGTCACCTATCCATAATCAAGCTTACGTTAGCGATCGTTAACCAAACGATCGTTTTGCGGTGATAATAATTTAAATACCTTACTGCTTATGAAGTACATGTATATATTTAGTTGAAAACCACATCGAAATGATTAGCACAACGTATGTTGGAACAATTAAGTTATTACAACTAATAACTTTGATATTATATGTTACATAATTTTCTGTAATTAATAACCTGATACCTTGTGGAGGAATAGGTGTTTTTAACCGACTTTAAATTAGGAGAAGGTTCTCAATGTGATTGAATTTTTTGTGAACTTATGACTCTTTGACCTTTGACCTTTTTGTATTTGACAGCTGATTTTTGTCGTAGGTAGCCCATAAGTATTCGCTGAATTGGCATCTGTAGTAAATACCATTTGATGTTTTTATTTTGTCAGTTTATGAAGTTAAGAAAATAATTGAACCTGTAGGATAAATTATTCAGAAAAAATATACGTAAAACAGTCGTAAGGACTACTGACTGAAGTGAACACTTAAAACTATAAACAAACAGTTTCTAAGCTCACCTGAAATTAACCACTTTGCTCTTTAATAACGTGCGCGAAAAAATATAGTTCATGGAAAGCGTTCGGTGACGATGACGAGAGTTTCATGATTTTTGTTCACCCAAACGAAGTAAAGAAGTTTTCACTTCAACAATAAATTATAATTATTGTAAACCTTTTAGTTAAACTTTTTAGTGCTGTTTTTGTTTTCATCAATATGTTATCAGCATTTTTTTAAATGTAAAATCCGAATATTTCTAAAAAATATGAACAAGATTGTATAGTGTCTGTAGAATTTAATATAAAACAATGAATATTTACATAAAACCTTTTCTGTTGTCCTAAATTACAACCTGTCAAAGTTGTCAAAGGAAAGGATTGACGTTTTTGTAACGCAAAGAGAGAGTCTTTCGGCCGGACGATTTTCAAGACATACCATCATTCTGTCGAAATGACGTAAATGGAAAATTGACATCATTCAACTTCGGAAGCTTTGTATTCATATGTAACGTCCGAAATTGAGTGACAGAATATAATTACATACATACCTGCCTATTTTTTACGAATCTATATTTACGTAATGATTTCTTTGTAGGTATCTACGCGTTTCGTTTGTATGGAAACGCATTATTATACATAGAAAACACCCAAACTCCGAAACAAATATTTGTAGATCATATAAACATTTGGTCCGACAGCAGTTGCATACGCTGCCACTGCGCTACAGAGGCATTAAAAACATATACCTACCGGACTCCTATTCAACTTGTCTTTGACTTGTCTGTTTCCGCTTACCTGGAAAGAAAAATAAAAACGTACATTAGAGATGCTAGAGAATATTAAAATATTTTGAGACCAGTCAGGATCAAAGGACACTTGTTGTTTTTAGGAGAACAAATAAGCAGAAGGCTCATCAACTGTATAGTCACAGGTGAGTTGCAATCTTGTTCAAATTATTTTCTTTATCACGAAAAGAATTGATAACACATTACAACTGCTGCACACTAAAAGTAATAGGTTGATTCTCGGTGAATCGAATACCATTCAAATGAATCTAATGAGCACGATAATTAATTCTAGATTTAGATGTAATGAGTATGTTTATCAGCATTCTGATAACCACAACTCAAGTCTAGTTCGGGATCAGATAGCTCTGTGTAAGATGAGGTAGCTTATAATTATAATAAGATATTAAGTATAACGAACAAACAAAACAAGAGTTATACATACACCTGAGTTGTTTTAAAACTTCATACCCACAGAATAAATACTATATTTTCTTTCATGAAACTGAATTTAAAACCGCGAGAGTATCAGAAATCGTTAAAACTTTCCTACTTGAACTGACTTTTGGCGCACTTGATTCAAGTTGTCAGCACATAAATATAGATTTCAAAAGAACACAGAATGAATTTTGAGGAATTTTCTATGGACGTATTAGAAATAAAAAGAGTTTCCGAAAATAAATAGTAAAGAATTCATTTATTCAAAATGCTTATTTTAGAAATAATGTGACATCAACTTTTGAGGGTACTGTATAATAATGCAAAGTTTGAATCAGCAGCAAAAACAATTAGACGCAGTGGATTAATAAATCAGTGGTTTGTTTCTCCCGTTCCTTGAAAATCCATTAAACCTAGTTTTTCAACATTCTCGAAATGAAACTGACTTTTACTTTTAACTTAAACTATTTATTGAACTTAAACTTAATCGAACCAGTTTCGGATTATGTATGGTATTATCAAAGGTTGCTTGTAACCTTAAAGTTCAATAAATCTATACTAATAATAAAGCTAAAGAGTTTGTTCGTTTGTTCGAACGCGCTAATCTCAGGAACCGCTGTTCCGATTTGAAAAATTCTTTCTGTGCTGGGTAGTCAATTTATAGAGGAAGGCTATAGGCTATATATCATCACGCTACTACTAATAGGAGCGGAGCATCAATAAAAAATGTTTGAAGAACGGGGGAAAATGTTTACCCTACGGGCAATTTAAGACGCAAACGGGGTTGCGTGGGTCAGCTAGTAGTGTAATAAAGGTAAAAGTGAGTTTTATTTTAAGAATGTATTTTAACAAGTTCCATCAAGTGCCGATAATCAGGAGTATTTTATGTAAAATCAGCTCTCTGTATGAAAAATAAAAACCATTCTTCTCTAAATCGTTTCCAATCTCTCAGTCGCATTTAAAACAGCTAAGACTGTCACGGCTGCGTATCCTTTGATAGGACACGCTCCATTTCTGTACATTCCTGTCTACCCTCTGTCCAACTACGATTTATTGCTAGTATTTTTATCGTGTACCCCTGTGTTCCCGTGGGAGGAGGTGGAATATCAACTGCCCTTAAATATTCATGTATTGAAGGTAACAAATTTTGTTTTATTAGGTATGATTTAGATCTATATTATTATTATTTTTTATTCTATGACTTATGGTTTTGTGAGCTCCGTGTCTTAGTTGGAAATATTATTCGTCATTTTCATACTATGTTCAATTATGAAGATTTGTTAATATCTATACTAATATTATAAAGCTGAAGAGTTTGTTTGTTTGTCCTGGTTAGATTTGAATTTTTTTTTCAATGTTTGATAGTCCATTTATAGAGGAAGGCTATAGGCTATATATCATCACGCTACTACTAATAGGAGCGGAGCACCAATGAAGAATGTTTCAAAAACTGGGGAAAATTTTCACCTTACGGGCAATAGAAGACGCAAACGAGGTTGCGTGGGTTCTAAAAGATAAAATTAAAATGCTTTTTGAACAAGGGTCATTGTACTATATTTACCAGGCAATTTTTACTCAAACATTCTACTAAAGTTTTGAAGCAGTGAGCAATACAAGTCCATAACATAAAAACACATGAGGCACGGTATCCACAATACATATGGGAATAAACGGGCAAAATAATAATATTATGTCCTACGTCCTCGTGGGGAGTTGGGCGTCTCGTAAAACATAGAAATTATGCGGGGTGTTGTTGAACGGAGTGCGTTTGTCAGCGGACATTGTGCTACCAGTAAACAGCAAGTCAAGTTTGAATTTTCTTTTTGTTTAATGTCACATGATGCCGTATGATTTAACTGTACGGATTTCATTGTAGTTTAAACAGACACCTCGTCGTTTCCTTGCATTTAGCAATAATTAATTTGATAAGCTCCTAAATATAAAACTACTACTTACTGGCGTACAATAAAGTTTATCCTATTCTATTCTTTCTACTATGCTATCTGTTGTGTATCCGATCCGAATACGGGAGAAAAATTTTTATGATCCTCAAATTATTGTTTTGTATCTAGATATTATTAATGTATGTTACGAACGCATGAAGAAAATCATTTTATTATGAACAAGCTGAACCTCGCGGTGCTACCCGCGGTATGACAATAACAGCGGGTAACGCCGCGAGGCAAAGCTAGTATCTTTATAAATTGTAGCTTATGTGTTATTCTGACGTATAAGCTATTATTTTGTAAAGTTACATCAAAATTCATTCAGTAGTTTTTGTGTGAAAGAGTATATACCATGCTTACAAACTTTCGCGTTTATAATATTTGTAGGATTTTGTGTCTTTTTATCGTTACTAATTCTCTTTCTGCTTCTATTCTTCTATTTAACTATTTGAGCACCTCCAACTGTGTCACTATAACAAATTTCACGAGAAATTCTTTAGTTAAAATATTAAATAGCTTTTGTCTTGTCTTTACGATAAAGAGTAGCATGTATGTCTTTTCTCAAAAATCTACGTGCAAAATTCCGTTGAAACTGTTACAGCGGGTTAACTTAGTCAACTTAGAATTTATAATATTAAATAGCAGTGGTAGAGCCAAGCTTCGGCATAAATGGGCCGGCTCGACCGGGGTATAACCACTGCCTCACAGAAAACCGGTGTGAAATAGCGCTTACGCTGTGTTTCACCGAGTGAGTGAGGATACCAGAGGCCCATACCATATCCCCTCTTCTATCCCCCTTCCCAATGCTCCAAAGGCCGGCAACGCACTTGTGACGCCTCTGGTGATGCAGGTGTCCATGGGCGGCGGTAATTGCTTACCACCAGGCAATACATCTGCTCGTTAGCCCACTATTCCATAAAATAAATAAAAAATAAATATGGAATCTATATTTAAGGCCAGGTTTTATTCAAAGTTACACTTCTGCAATATTTATTTACACTGCGCTTTAAGTCAACACGGTTTGTGTTTATAGAAATTCTTTTGTCGTGTAAGAGACATTTCAGTGGCTGTTTTTCTTTATAAGCTATATAGAATTGTAAACAACGAGGACATTTTTCATAACCGAATAAGAATGGTCTTCTAAGTTTAGTATTTTAAACGTAAGAGTGGCAAAATTTGGTCCATACGGACCAGCTATACTGGTACGATGCCCCCAGCCTCATAAAAAAATTGTGTTAAGCACTTTTTCGGTGATTTTGACTAAGTAACTGAGATTATTAGCTCATGTCTCCTCTACTTTTACAAGGAGCTAGTGGTGGAAAGAATCTCATTTAGTAAATGGTAGAAATAGCTTTCTGTGCGTTACGAAAATCTTTTAAAGATTGTCAAGATTTGAGAGAGAACATCAGTTAACTGTAGGTGGCACTATAAACGATGATTTTGAGCTGTATTTTTTATTTTTTTTTTTCTTTACGTGTGCTACTAAAATGACTCTGCCCTGCCAGATGGAAAGCACCAGCAGAATCCAAGAGTGGTGGTCACCATCCTCAATGCAAACAAGGACAGTTCAGCATGGTGACCAGTACTATGGCGGCCTAGTGAGATGCTTTTTCACAGATACATGTGCGTACAACTCTTTATTGGTAAACCATACCACAGAGTTACAAAAGAGTGTATCAAATGTCCAATATGTAGTGTAGAAAGAGCCTGATAGCCAAAAGCTTTTTTTTTTATTTATACAACGTTAAGATGAACCAAATGTTTCGGTGAGACAGTAGTACTTGACTGGACAATTTTATTGAATAGTGGGCAAACGAGCAGACGTATCACCTGATGGTAAGTGATTACCGCCGCCCATGGACACCCGCAATACCAAAGGCTTCACAAGTGCTTTGCCGACCTTTGGGGGATGGGAAAGAGGATGGGGGAGGGGATGGGGGAGGGGATGGGGGAGGGGATGGGGGAGGGGTTGGGGTATGGGCCTCCGGTATTCTCACTCACTCGGTGAAACACAGCGCAAACGCTATTTCACACCGGTTTTCTGTGAGGCCGTGGTATCACTCCGGTCGAGCCGACCCATTCATGCCGAAGCATAGCTCTCCTACGGTTAAATTATCGCACATTTAAATAATTTGCTAATAAATATAACGAGATGAGCTTATAGTTTTTTGTGACGCTTTCCTCTCTTACGACTCTTCCAGGTTAACTTGTTATAATCATACTAAAAAAAGATATTTCTACATAAATGTATCCGAATTTCTTTTCCTACCTAAAGCTTCGCGTCGTCGCCTTTGAGTTGGCAAACAGGAGACGTATTGTGTCAAGTAGTTTCCGCTGTTCGCTAATGAGCCGTCCTCTTGCCTCTACATGCGAACATTGTATAGGATATATTTGTAACCGACTTAAAAAACATTAAGATGATTTATAATAGTATTTTATTACCTTAGAACTATGTAATAGGTTTTTTATGGTATAGAGGGCAAACGAGCAGACGTATCGCCTAATGGTAAGTGATTAGCGCCGTCCATGGACACCCGTAACATTTGAGGCGTCACAAGTGCGTTGCTCGCCTTTTAAGAATGAGTACTTTTTTTTTCTTGAAGGTTTGAAGGTCGTATTGGTCGGGGAATGCTGCAGGCGACAGTTCATTTCATCTAATATTTGTATGATCTGATGAAATATTTGGTTCGGCGTTTGAGTGTTTTCTATGGTTAAAATTTATTTACAAAAAAAAAACATATTTGTGTCAGTTGTCGAGTACCCATAACACAAGCTCTGCTTAGCTTGGGACTAGATGGCGTTGTGTTTATTTTTATTTATTTATTCTATAATGATAAGCCGGTTGACATAAGCTATGATTATAATTTTATTAAAAGTTTTTAAATAGTCGGGTTATTGTTTTTAACATTATTTATTTTATGGTGTCGGGGCAAACAAGCAGACATATTGCCTGAATGTAAGTGACTTCTGCCGTCCATGGACAAAGTGCATTCCCGGCCTTTGGGGGATGTGGAGAGGTATGGTGGGAGGGGTTGGATACCCCAACCCCTCCCACCATACCTCTCCGGGTCTCCGGTATCCTCACTCACTCAGTGAAACACAGCGCAGGCGCTATTTTACACCGGTTTTCTGTTAAGCGGTGGTATCACTCCAGCCAGTATTCGCTTTCAGTCAATCGGGTAGTGTAAAAATCCTTTAATTTATATTATGTGTCTTTTAATAATCAACGTTTTAGTGTTTTACATATAAATCGGAATATGTTCGTATACTTAAAAAAAATACATTCCTGATCAAACCCTGAACATAGACTTACAAAAACATTCCTCATAAATAATTTCATTCACTGCTGTCTATCACATAATACCACCTCTCCGTCATTAGAAGCTTATAAGCTTCTCTTTCTCCCCTCACTCTTAATACCATCAAGCGTATTAATATATCAGCATCACCTTGAAAGTACCATTAATTACGGTATATCATACAATCAGTCACCATGCCCTCCCATCCAAGAGCATAACTGGAAGAAATCCATTGTGAGTAACACAATTACTCTACCGCGGATTATAAATCATGTAACAAAAGATATTTTAACGTCTCCTCGTCCTTTCGAAGGTATAATTTTCGTTAAGGAATAAGTTTATGGCATATAATTTGCAGCTGAAAATTTGTGGCTAACTGTTTTCTTTTTTTCCAAAAATCTAGGGTATTTTGTTCATAAGCAGAACCTCTCTGTCCGTCTTAATATTTGTACACTCATAAAATTGCTCAAAGATACAGCAAAGTAATCGACATGATGCACTTTATTTAAACCTTTTTTATGCGACTTTACTCACTAGAAAATAATACTTCAGTACTATTCTTGAAACTCTGTTTTCTGTGTATTACAGTAAGTATTTGGTTTTCTTATTTTAAATAAAGACTCACTTAAATTTTTTACAAAAAAATCGATTAGATTTTGCAGTAGTTTGCTTAAAAAACAAAAAGTTAGTAGCAAATTGTAAGCAAAGAGTGAGCGTATTATTATCTAGAATGGAAGGGAATGTAGTCTAACGGCGAGGATGTTTGACTTTCGTGTGATAACGTGCCAGGTGTTGCGAAACTTGGTGACAAATTACTGGGGCTCAAGATTTGTAATATAATGGATGTGGCAAATATTTTAATCAATTTAAAATGTCTCGTAATTTACAGAAGAGACTGGTCATGGAAACATTTTCCATTTTAATTTAAATTAGATTCAGGTCTACATGTTAGTTATAAAATATTCAGCTAAATGTCTTTTTGACACTTCTCGCGAATATGAGTACTAATCACATCAATTTTTTTATTCATAAAATTTAGAAAGATTGACTGTCTAAAATCATCATCTTCCTAGCCTTTATTATTCCCAATATTTGGGGTCGGCTACCAGTTCAACCGGTTTTACTTGAATATCAGTTTTTACACAGAGCGACTGGCATCTGACCTCCGCAACCCTGAGGGCGAACTGAATTCGAAGGTTGAACTAGTTGTCAGTATATTTGAGGGCACTGACTTCCCAATAACGATTGCCATAGATGTTCATGACAACCGGGACCGACAAAAGATTGACTATCTAAAATACGGTTTAAAATTAATCTAGCATATTCTTAAACTACGAATTTCTTTACGGCCATATATCTGCATATTTCAGGCCCATCTACTTATCATACGTCTAGATTCTAGATCATACTACCTCATCTATTTTTTCGCACATCCTGGCCAAATTGCCATGCCCAAAATTTGCGTTACAAGTCGTTAAGACAAAAATGGCGTACATTGGAGTGTTGAATTGTCCCGGGGACATGCCGTGAGACGTCACAATGGCAAAGAGTTGAGAAATTTATTCTGTAATGGGTTTGTTCACAGGCTGTTACGCATTTCCGTATCAGCTTTTGAAGTATTTTAAACTCAACAAAGAAAATTAGTTTAAGGTAAATCACTGTTGTTTGTTTCGTTATTGTTATATCTTTATATATAAGTTGTTACAGCAAGACGTGATAATATTTGAAAAGTATTAAGTATAATCTAATGACATTTGATATTATGCAACAACAAATACTTTTCTTTATTCCAAAATGTCAGTTCCTAAATATTATTCCAAACATATAAGTAAATTACTTTGCTAAAGACTGAAATAGTTCTGTTATTTTAGGTTAGTTCGTGGATGTCAAAAATTGACAGTGACAATAGTAAGGTGTGACGTAATTTCTTAGCTTTTCATAAAAATTCAAACCGACGGCGACACATTCACCATTACTAAAATGATACAAATTGAGTTCGCGGTCTTATTATATCTAGAGTTAAGTAAATATATAATTAAAATATACGTGTATTGCCTTTTCACATAACATGATATATTCTCTTTACATAACATGATATATTCTCTTAACATAGAACTTTGGTTTCTAAAAAAAAGCCTATGAATAAATAACATATGGTTCAAAAACAAAGGCAACACAAATAATAATTAAGTTAATTTGCATGTCAGTCGTATATAATATACTGAGAATTCTCTATGGAAATATGCTGTTCATCAATATACAAATGTTTAAGTAATGGCGGGCATCCATAGGATACGGGCATTACAGAGCCGATTGTTGTGATAAAACTTAGGGGAACCCAGGCCCAAGAGTTAACATCTTACGGCTAAAGACTTATACTATATCGCATTGAAACTTGTCAAAACTAAACCTGCATAAAGACACATTATACATTATTTTGGGTTATATACAGAAAGTACCAAGTTCAAACTTTAATAAAATACTGATTAACTCTTTTTAATCTACTTTTAGTTTTAATAAACAAGCAACCCTAACAAATTGAGATCTAAATCTAAAAAAACAAAAGGACCATTTTAAAATAGCTGCTTCGCTTCCACAGATTAGAAGATACTCGTAAATGACAGCAACTGTCACTTTGACATTTGTGACAATGCGTGTCATCTGTCATTAGACGGCAAGCTATCAATATATTTGCAACGGAAGCTCGCTTATAAAGCCGTCAATAATATAATCTCTTATCTATCTTCATGTTATGTAAAGTAAATAGGTCAAATAGTGTCAAGTTACTATATAAGGTGTCAGAACATAGAGTGAGATAGTAGTGTTATTATATAATTGTTTTTATTTATTTTTAATTTATTACTATAGGCACAATTTTAGTTTATTAATATAGCCAGTCGATCGATTCGTCGCTGCAGGGAAAAGATGATGATGCACTTATGGGGAAATGATAAATGGTGGTTTAATAAAAGTTGTTTTAGAAACAAATATATACAGTAATACATACATAAACATACAATATTAACTTTCACAATTTTGGAACTTTATTATAAAGATTTAGATCTTCACAAAAATCCTTACATCTTTTTATGTAGGGTATCAAACCTCAATTGATAGTAAGTGACTTTCATCGGCCATGAGAGGTGGCCAACTCAAGGGCTACAAGTGCGTTGCTCCCCCTTTTTGACCCCTTTAGGCAAAGGGGTGATAGGGGTTTTTATGCTCTGACAACCTCCCACACTTAGGCGAAAGAATTCGTTAAAAGCAATTCGGCCCATGTATGCCAAAACATGGCTCACAACTCTATTCAAGGGTTTACCATAAATCATCTCAAACATCTATAACAAAGTGGTTATCTATAAACTAAAGGTTACGAATTAAAATGATTTATTTAGGCCCAGTATTAATAAGCAGTCTCAACTAAATTTGATATGGGTATTAATAAAAATTTGACATCGATGACAATCATTTTATCTTAAACTAGCTGACCCGACAAACGTTGCTTTGCCATAAAAAGGAATATATATATTTTAGGGGTGGGTCCATAAAATCGCGATGGAAAAATAGGGGTTGATCGTAGAGGGTTGAAAATTCAGGGTTGTATGTAATTTCTAATGCTGCATCATAAAAAAATAGAAATTTATTTAAAAAAGAAATAAATAGGGTTGGACTACCTTTAACATTTAGGGGGATGAAACATAGATGTTGTCCGATTCTCAGACCTACCCAATATGCACACAAAATTCCATGAGAATCGGTCAAGCCGTTTCGGAGGAGTATGGTAACTAACATTGTGACACGAGAATTTTATATATAAGATTACATTGGATTACGATGATTAATTAATGATTAATGTACGAGTAATTGAATACAGTATTAAAATAGTGTAATAATAGGTATGTGTGTCACTTAAATGTATTCAGGATAGTAATAATAATAATCACATACGACAGTCTAACTTCAAACTAGACCAAGCTTGAACTTACCAGACTATAATAAACATACTTAAATAAACCTAAATAAATACAGATTGACCTTTGTTATTTTTCTTGATTAAAAATTGAATCTAGACCCTGTCATTGGCTAATACTTTGTCTAAGATTATAAGGGCCATACTCCAACCCCTTCCCCATCCCTATCCCTCAAAGACCACGCACTTGTGAAGCCTCTGGTGTTGCGGGTGTCCATGGGTGTCGGTAGTCGCTTACGATCAGGCGATATGTCTGCTCGTTTACCCCCTATTATATGAAAAAAGATAATTGATAAAAAAGAATTACGTAACTCCGATTAAACTGAAATATAAATCTTCAATTTAATCTATGTCAACGAACACTTCTGTGGTTCGTTTCGGCACTTCTTTCCAGAGTGAGTCTTAGGAAATGCCGGCGCCTTCTAGCTGTAAAGTCCGACTTGTAAAAATATCTGTACTAGATTCATTTACACTATTACACGTCATTTATTATGGCTATGTACACGTATTTATTCTGCCTTGTTTATTAATCATAATTGTTTACTGTTTACTAATATATATCCTTGGTATTAATAATGGTAATGTAAAATGAAAACTCCAGACGAACAGTATGTTGACGTTTACCTACATTATGTATAATACTTTTGGAATGCAATTAGCGACTCGTAATTTGCTGTGTTTATTTTCAAGTTTATTTCAATAAGCCTAGAAGGTTTTGGCCCAAGTTATAAGATTACTCGTGTGCTAAAGTACACATTTAACCATTTAACTCTGAGTCGGACCAAGTGTTTGTGTGATCTACAAATATTTGTTTCGGAGTTTGGGTGTTTTTTTATGTATCATATGTATGTGTTTACAAAAAAAAAGTATATATGTATTCATATCAGTTGTCTAGTACCCATAACACAAGCTCTGCTTAGCTTGGGACTAGATGGGGTTGTGTGTTCGATGTCCAAAAATATTTATTTATTTATATGTTTCGGTAAAGACTGTTTTCTTTGAAATCCTTTTAACTTGCAATGTGTTTTATTTTTTTAGAATATGGTTGTAGTTACCAAGCTTAATATATTAGTGGCAGATTAACCTTAATAACTTAAAGGCTAAGAAAAAAAACTGAACTTAACCCTAAATTTATCTTGTTCAGTCATCAATTCTGACTGTATGTTTTTTTGAATTCTTCCTAGGTCTAGAAATTATTTATATCAATCTTATACCGTTATTAAATTAAGTATAAAGTAAACTAGTATTCTAAAAAAAAAAAAAAAACAATTTTTTTTTTCAATAAAGGATTTACTGGGTTTGCAAGTGTTACGAAATCCAAACTAAGTTAATACATCTAAGTTATTTTAGAAGAATCAATAAACAAATTTTCCCGCTGTCGCTTCAGCTTCTAACAAACACCACACTACAAATCGCGCCACCCAAGCGTACAGAATACTTTGCGACGTTTGTTAATGACTCGAATTCCAGAAAGTTCCAAGTTTGCGCACGAGTATGGGGTTAATAGCAACTCTTAAACATTCGCTCATCATTATGAAGGCTCTGAAATATTGTGTCTCTTGGAACTTTTAATTATTCGTCAATATTTATAGAATTCGTTAGAAATGGAAGGCAAAAGACGGGGTGAAGTTTTCTTTTTAATTTATTTTCTTACATAGCATGCAAATGTGCAGACGGGTCCCCTAGACTTAGCCGAATAGTGTTGCTTTTCGGAGTATAGAAATTAGTCATGCTTGATCAGAGCAATACGTCCTCGTAGCTTTATTGACTGCCTCGTTGGCGCAGTGGTAACGTACGCGACTGCTGTGCATGAAGGAGAACACAAACACTTGTTCGGTTCCCGGGAGTTTGGGTGTTTTCTATGTACTGTTTATATACTACACAATAATAATAAACTATACAATATGTATGAATTTACAAAGAAATATATTTATATAATTTAAAAGCTATTGATGATTATACATATATATTTTTAAACACATACTTTTTGTGAATTATCTACACCCAGCCATAAAAATGAACGTGTTTATCACGTAAATATTGCCGAGTATATAAACGAAGGATTGTTTTTAAGGGATAAAAACGACTTTCACGTTTAGTAAACCTCTGGTAAATGCTAGTTAAGGAAACAGGTGTGTAAGTGGTATTGATGGTATACACCACCCTATGAAAACACTCCGTATAGATTGTAAACGTTATGGGAATGTTTCTTATTTTCTAAAAAGGCTTCTTTTTATAAGGTTTTTATGGTGATTTTCAGTACATGAGAGTGTTACATCTGGTAGGTATATTTTAGAAAATAGATTACTTTAATAATCATAAAAATTGCACATCATAAACACGATCATCTGATCTCAACTTATATATTTTACTTTGCTCCTAAATATTCAAAGGGACGGAGATCGAAAGACATTTTCCACCTCGTCAACAGAAAGCCACACTCTGTATTATGGGAAATAGACAATTGACAACGACATTTATATATAATACACCCAGATACAAAACAAATGGTCATGCTTTTATATAATTATCTGTCTTGTATGGGAATCAAACCTGCGCTATTTGTCTTAGCGGTCAGTATCAGTAACCACTGAACAAAAAGGCTCGTCATTCGTACTATAGTAATTATTCGACTACCTCGGTGGCGCAGTGGAGTTGATTGCGACTGCTGTGCTTGAGGTCTCGGGTTCGGGGGTCGGACCAAATGTTTGTGTAATCTACAAATATTTGTTTCGGAGTTTGGGTGTTTTCTATGTATAATATGTACCTATGTTTTTACAAAAAAAAGTATATATGTATTTATATCAGTTGTCTAGTACCCATAACACAAGCTCTGCTTAGCTTGGGACTAGATGGCGTTGTGTTAGATGTCCGGAATATTTATTTATTAAATAGAAAATAATACTTAATGTCACCACCCCTATTTATCGTTAGGGTGTCTTAAATTGCGAATAAGAGAGAAACTAACTAAGCAGGATAACAGGATCGCAAAGAGAAGAAAAATATTACCCGTCTTGGCAGCATAGTATGGTAGGACAAAACCTTATTTTTAAAGAAAAGCCTATGTACATCAGTGGGCTGTTAGAGGTTATTGATGTGATGATCCTAAAACATAAGCAAATGATTAAAAAGTTTCGTAATTTTTTTTTGGACATGGAAATGGACACCCGCAATACCAGAGGCATCACAAGTGCGTTGCCGGCCTTTAGGGGATGAAGAGAGGGATTGGGAGGGGGAGGAGAGGGGGATGAGGAGCAGGATGGGGAGAAGGATGGGGAGGGGGATGAGGGAAGGGTTGGGTTTCCGGTATTTTCACTCACTCGGTGAAACACAACGCAAGCGCTGTATCACACCGGTTTTCTGTGAGGCCGTGGTATCTGATCTGGCCCAATTGTGCCAAAGCGTGGCTCTCTCACGGCTTAATTAGTTTCTATATGACGCTTTAGAATTTATTAAAAGAACATCAATGTAACTTGAGAGTTGGTTTGGCTGGCAAGTGAAAAGCCATAATAATTCATACAATAAATGTTATAATATGATTTCATTGAATTGTTTGTTAGTCACGCTTTAATCATTAAAAGTAAAGTACGAGTAATAACGATAGTATAAAAATCATTTATACATATTACACAGAAAATTAAGGTATTCCCGAGAAATAGCAATAACTTGAGGAGAGCAATCCACAGGCAAAAGTTACATACATACATACGACATATATCACATGAAAATAGCCCAAAGTTATCGCTTCAATTCCCATAAAACTCCTATGAATAAATTCATGTATAATGAGATACAACAAGCATATAACAAAAGGAATTTCGTAATAAAACATAATCTCAATGGACGCCTGCTGTAATTAGAAAATATATTTTTAGGAGGATCATATCGGTGTGTTGATTGGAAAAATATGGAATTTAAATACATAAATTATGATATACAAATTGAGTCCCTGATTCTCACTCAAATGTGTTCTATATGGACGTTCGATATAACTTGCAGAAGCATTATTAAGCCGCCATGGTGTGGATCACCATGCTGCATTGTTGCATTGCCTGCATTGAGTATGATGACCATCACTTAGACTCTGCTTTTACCGTCTGCTAGGCACAGTAGATACGCTTTGGCGGGCGCATACATAAAAAACCAACCAGAGGCTTCCGTACTAATCTGTAGGTATAGTATGATGTAACTAAAAATGTATGTAATTTTTTTCTTTATCTCTGCTATAAGACGTTGTTTCGTACCAAATTTCAAGATTCTGAGTTTACGGAAAGTACCCTGTAGGTTTTAATTCCCCTATGAGTGTCGAAAATTTGCAGTATAAATAGCTGTATCTTTTGATTGCATTGGTTTAGAAGTTTGGTTCTCACAGCTCCAAGGTACAGTAGATTTGAGTATTTATATAGATTTCAGCTTCATAGCTCTATACGTTTCTGAGTAAAAGGGTCTTGCCAGACAGACGAAGATCAAAATGATACTATATGGGTTCTTTTTTTCCTTTTAAGATACTTAAGCCTAAAAAGCGACTATACTATGTTCTACAACCCGCCTTCTTACTACACTTTAACGTCTCATCGTCATTTTAAAGACGTATACTAATCAAATATATATGAATAATGTTATCTCAGCGCTAAGCTACGTGGTCAAAATAAAATATTATATAATGATATCGGTTGTAGATAGTGATTCTTTGTCAATTCCTGCGTTATAGCTAAGGCGCTGGTGAAGCTTACATGTACCAACGGCAATACAGGACCAGTTGTTCTGGAGAGCCTTGGAATACGCTTACGTCTAGCAGTGGACGAATTTCAGCTCAGTTTGCAGTGCAGTAGGACTACTGCAGTACTACGACGATGTAGTGTAGAGTAATGAGTAATTTTACTATGAACTAAATTAATAAAACAAAGCTATAATAAGATTGTGTCCATTAACACTTCTCTTATTGTCTCTAATTAATTGTTGTGTTGCGGTTGTTTATAATGTTACGGTTCACAATTTTCGACAGTTTACAATCTCGCGAGATGTATTACAATCTACCGGCTTTGATAACCTGACGGTAACATTTACATATAAAAGACAAATATCTTTTTCATAAGTAGGATATAAACACACTAGACCAATATGCCAATCTCAATTTTAACCAAGAACTTTCCTTCGTTTCTTCATAATATAACTGGTATTGTAGAGTCCTTTGCATATAACTCTATCGTCTTACAAACTGCAAGGCAAACAAAGACATACCTTATGCACTCCACTCTGCTCTGTATTTGTCATTCAATGCGCTAGCTCTACGAAAATATGGGAACGTTTGCATATAAATGTAAGCTATAGCAATGATACTCCTTTTGACTAAATGAACCATCCTTTGACTCTATGTAGAGCAGCTCTAGTATTCAGTTCGCTAGTTAAGCCGAACACAAATACTTGAGTGTGTCGGCTTAAATACCAGATATGTGTAGCTTAGGAGGTGGTTTAAAGAATAAGCGGAGAGCGATTATATTAACAGCTGCATATTTGATCGTAACTCGTTTATTTTTGTGCAATTATGTTAGTTTTTTAATGTTTTTTAATTAAGAACTAGTAATGATAAGATTGTGCGCCAAAGAAACAGTACTTCAGGTGTACAATAGTATAAAGGCATTGGTCGAGTAAGCGTTAGCATCGTTCTGTTTGTAGCTAACAAACAAAAAATTGTTTTTACAAAAGCTATTCTCGGAACTCTTTTTTTTGAGTTAAAGTGAGAGAGGCACCGCCCCCCCCAGACGGATAGGGTGACGGCGCGGGGAGATACATACTAAAACTAATTCAACTAACTAAAGGAACTTCTATGTATAAACACTAAAAAAAGTAGAAATTAGAAAAAAATATTAAATGTGCGCGATTCACACACGATAGAAGTGAAACTTCAGTAAATCAACAAAAGAATGAGATGAATATATATAATAAGGTTAGGATAATTACAAAGTTTATTTGTTTAAAAAAGGAAAGTATTTTGATTAATTTATACATACACACCGACATTTGCTCTCTCGCTCTGGCTCACTAATTACTGGCGACTTTTTGTATTTGTGTCTCTTACCTGTCGTTTTTTCCGTTGCATCCGTTTTGAAAGCCCAACCATTCTAAAGAAATTCACTTCAATAAATATTATTTCTAGGAACCGCTCACCATTAATCTAGCATAACTATCAAAGAGAACCTTATGAAAATACCAACATAAGGTTCAAATCTGCACTTCAAATACTATGCACATTGTTACTTGGACCACAGCAGAATGCACTGATGCCAGTCCACATACTTAGATACTTCGAAAATTGAAATAGCGCACATATTATTGAGAAAATGTCTACCAAGATATTGGATCTTATATGTATTATTACACATATCTTAAAACTTATTTATTATAAGCTCTTGTGGCTATTCTGCATATTTGAAAGCCACATAAATCTATATATATGAAACTATTGCCTTTCAACTGGGCTCCTCCTTCTCCCTCCCTCTACACGATAAAACGTCATAAAGTCACAATTTTATTGAATAGGGGTAAACGAGCAGATGTATCGTCTGATGGTAAGCGATCACCACCGCCCACGGACACCCGCAACACCAGAAATGTCACAAGTACGTTGCCGACCTTTTAAGAAGGAGTACGCTCTTTTCTTGAAGGTTTGAAGGTCATTAATTTTGGTGGTAGACATACGCTCGCGAACTAATCGTTCCGGCTGTTCCTTTCTGGGCCAAGCAGTTAAAACCAGAAATTCATTTAGAGCGAACGTGTTTCCCTTCCAATATGATCAGAGGCTTTTTAAGCAGGTCCTGTAAACATATCTCACTGGGGTGAAGTAGAGTAAGGGTAAGGATGGTGACTACCACTCTTGGATTCTGTTCATACTGTCCCTCAGATTGAGTACAGTAACTTTGGCAGGTATTGTAAAAAGTAATACCACTTGCTGCTGCTAGTGGGCTATCTTTATACTCTATTATTTTAGGTAATTACTTATCTTAGGATCAAAAATTTTAGGAGTCTTACAGTAGTGGGTGGCCCAAGGTACGTTGGGGTTCCAGGGATTTTCTTCCGAGGGTGATCCTAGTTCTCCGGCTTCTAGTACCCGAGACGGTGTGCGGTTTTTAGTCGGTTCGAGTCCGACATAACCACAAGTGGTATCCGAGGGGATTGCCGAGGGGGGAAAAAAAGGAGCCTTACAGTAACTACTTATACGAACTGCTTCGTTTGTCTTGCGGTTGACGTATGTTACTGGCGATCAAGAGGTTTTGGAATCTAATCCTGGGTCGGGCTTAAAGTGTTATTGAGTTTTTCTGATTATAGAAATACTTAATAACAGTTCGAAGTTTGGAAGTAGGGGTTAAACAACATACTAGAATTCTCACTTACATAGTCTCAAAGGCTGTTTTGCATTCGAACCAAATCAAAGTGAATATTCCAGGTATACCAAGACATAACTTAGAGCTAACTTAAGGTATTCAAGCAAACCGTCTGTTTGCTTGTAAGTCAACTTGACCGCTCAATCACTTTACTTAGCATATTGATCTTTCAATTTACACCTAATGTCTTAGTGTGAAAGTTGGGATTGCGGTGTGTTTGTTTAGTTTGTGAACCTTGAAATCAAGTTCAGTTCAGATAAAGTTGGTTTGTGTTAAAAAAATCTAAACACTTTATTAAGAAATTAGCGTACGTTCTTTCTGTGAATCAGCTAACTTTCATAATCGCATATCTACGAAATTTCTTTGGCGATCTATTTAAATATTTTACAGTAGTTATAATATTTTATTATGAAATAGTGCGCAAACGAGCAGGCGTAGCGCCTGATGGTAAGTTATTACCGCCATCCTTTGGGACCCGCAACACCAGACACGTCACAAGTGCGTTGCCAGCCTTTGAAAGATAGGGAGAGGGATGTATGGACCTATGGACCTCCGGTATCCTCACTCCGGTCGAGCCAGTCCATTCATGTCGAAGCGTGGCTCTACCACGTTTAAGCTTTTTAAATTTTTATCAATTATTGAAGTATTGACGCCCATAGTTTATTGTTTAATTGCAATACTTAGTATAAAAATCTAAATCAATTAATTTGCTTTTTTCCTATCTTATATATATATATCTATAGTATTGTAAATGTGAGGACTCTGAATATAATTTACTACGGAGACAGACCAAACCATGAATGCAACTACTCTACGCATCCAAAATATCTCCAACTACCTTTAATAGGTCGTTGGATCACCTTTCGGAGGGTCTTCCTATGCAGGGTCTATGAATTTTTGTTGAGGTCTGAGTCTAGCAGTGGCCATCTTTGCTCAGAAAAATAATATTTTTATGTCAAATATTTAATCTATGTCAAAAACTAGTAGACAAATATTAAGCAAAGAAATCCAAAAATCAACATACTCTATAGCCTATCTCTATATATACGAGTATGTACATCATAACGCATATTTCCGTTAGACATAAATTAGAAATTTCGCAGTCGGGTGCCTTATTTTCTATTCATTGTGCCGAATATAAATAAACACTAAATATGCAAATATGCGAGCTAGGTTGGTTTATCTAGGTAATATGTTATGTGTGGGGATTTTCATACTAGCAGAGTAGTCGGTACAATATTGAACATGTCTGGTTTTAAATATAAATAAATTTTCTTTTTATAGCGGTTTGGCAGGATCAAGGTTGTTTTTGTTAAAAAGGTTTTTTTCTCGGGTATATACCAAAGGTGTAAACAATTGAATGCCTACATGTGAGGCCTGTAATAGGATCGAATTATGCAGAAAGCTGAATTAACTGCGAGCTATCGGTTATCCTAGTGCTCCAGGCTGACAAAGATCATGCTACTGTAGCGATAAATACCAGAGACTATAAGCAGAAAATGTAGAATTACTTGATTAATGTAATCATCTGTAAGCCGTTGTTTTACAACCCTACCGCCAGACTTCACTAACGCATACACTCACTGATAGCGGATCACAAACACATGTTTACAGAAAAAGTATTCGCGATCTTTATTGGCCAATGATAATGCTGACCTCAAACTAGTGGTTTTCCTGTTTTCTGCAAAACTTGCTGGAATTCTAGTCTCTTTTGTATAATATAAGGCAGGTATCTTGCTGTAAACGGCTATCGGTAAAATATAAAATTTATTCTTCTAAGGAAATCTTTTACAAATATTGAACGGAATTTACAGCTAGAAGACGACGGCATTTTCTAAGAGCCATTCTGGGAAGAAATGCCGAATGATCATAGACGTATCTTTTACTTTCTTTCTATCTTTATTTTAACATTTTGAAGTCCGTGAATATTGATTAAAATATAAAAACTAAGCGAGTATTGGTCTGGTCTTGACCTTTTGAAGAAATAACTATAGTCCTGGCCCATAGACGGCAATACAAGGGATGTTGCTTACTCGGATAGATTGGCTGTGCTAGCAATAGAATCAGAGCAAGTCACTTAACTCAAACTGACTGGCTCTGTACCTACTAATAAAAAGAAATTTATTTTTCAGTAGATATATGTACGTTTATTGTATTACCAGTAACTGCCATTGGCTTCGATAATAATTTATTTAACTTTTCTAACTTTGAAAATGATAAATTTCCATACACCGTTCATCCCCTTTAGAGGACGAAATTACTTTAAATCCTTTCTTAGTAGGTGCTTGCTGTATAAAAAAAATTAAGTACCTACCATAATTTTAAGTTCATATTGGTTTCAGTTTTGCGTTGATGCATGAATTCGCAGGACAAAATCATTACACAGAGAAGGAAAAGTTGAATCAAACCCTATACTAAATTAACTTATCTGGCGTCGTATAGTAGACCATATCCTCCTTCTTAAGGAGAAGCTTATGTCCATCAGTGGTCTATTAGACGCTGTTGATGATGATGAGTAAGAAAGCCATAGATTAGAACTCTTGGAGTTTTGTTTTTAATTTACAATAGTAATTTAGATCTAAATTATATAATTGATACTCGCCAAACGAAATTGTTTAACTCTTTTATTAATTAAAATAACATATCACCAAAAACGTAAAATTACAAAGCAGAAAAAACAGAATTTCAAGGTACATCACCAGCAGCAAACATACAAATATAGAGAAAAAAGCTTAAAGACACAATTTAAGCATTCATTTATAATACACACATTTCACAAATATGTCCAACAAAACCTTTTTTAATTTTTCTATAAATTCCCAGTATATACTTATTTTAGTATTTTGTCCCATCAAATCCATTTTGTTAAACTATTATTTAGGCACCATGTACTTATTTATATTTCCAACGAGTGCTTTAGTGAAATTAATTAATAGCTGCAATAAACCATACGGGGCTGGATTGCAGACATTAAAATTATTACGAACAATCACAATAGGCAGTTATTTATGGTATAAGGGGGCGTGTTATACAGCCTTTTGGGTACGAACGTGAACTCTGCAGAATGATATTAATTTATCGTGGGAGAGCCATGCTTCGGCATGAATGGGCCGGCTCGACCGGAGTGATACCACGGCCTCACAGAAAACCGGTGTGAAATAGCGCTTGCGCTGTGTTTTACCGAGTAAGTGAGGATACTGGAGGTTCATACCCCAACCCCTCCCCCCAAACCCCTCTCCTCATCCCTCTCCCCATCCCCCAAAGGCCGGCAATGCACTTGTGATGCCTCTGGTATTGCGGGTGTCCATGGGCGGCGGTAATCGCTTACCATCAGGTGATACGTCCGCTCGTTTGCCAGCAATTCAATAAAAACAAAAAACCGACCGATCGACCGGAGTGATATCACGGTCTCACAGAAAACCGATTGAGGATACCGTAGGCCCATACTCCAACCCCTCCCCCATCAACCTCCCTATCCTCCAAAGGCCGGCAACGCACTTGTGACGCCTCTTGTGTTGTGTGTGGTGTGTCCATGGGCGGCGGTAATCACTTACCACGAGGCGATACGTTTACTCGTTTGCCCCCTATTCCATAAAAAAGGCCTTTGGGGGATGTGGGGGGAAGGGTTGGGATATGGTTTTCTGTGAAGCCGTGGTATCACTCTGGTCGAGACGGCTCATTCATGCCGAAGCGTGACTCTTCCTCAGTACAAAGTGTAAGTCTGCCTAAAACATTTTCGTATTATAAATAATCAACGTTACACGTCAGCCTGTCAAGACCTAATAATATAATTTAACAGTACAAATATATATTTCCGACAAAGATACATGAAACGATATAAAATGCGCCAAAAACAATAAGGATTCCCTCCAACCATGACCTTGGAAGTATACCACCGTTGGCAGATTGTTATCTGACACGCACCGTCAACAAGAACCATCGTATTACAATTCTCGTAACCCATATTTGACTTATGGCCCATTGGCTTAAGCCCGACTATCCCTGTAGGGCTTTTACGGCTTATTTTTAGAGGCAAACTGTAGATTATGGCGTTTAGTATCGCGGAGTTGACAGAAAGTTTTATGTGTCCTTGAATGAGTAAGAAACAAATTTTATTTTTATGAGAAAATATTTTTGGAGAGGTTCTGAAGTACTAAATACGTTTTTAAAGACTAAATGGTTCGTATATAACTAATATCTATTGAGTGAAATAGTAAAAGAAGCTAGTTGTGAGGCGGGAGTTCATAATTATTCCGGATTAGTTATCTGAGGCAAAAAGTTTCTGGAAAAGTGTATAATTGTGATAATTCCGTTGTTGCGTCCCTAAATTTGTTCGAAAGAAAGAAAGAAAAAACGTTCTGACAGACACAGGGCAACATATGGTTTTGTTTTTGTTAATTACTACTCGTAACTTATTACTGAAAAAAATAAGATTTAGCACTACCCAAAGGTTGACTGGAAGAGAATGACCTGGGCATTAAGTCTGCCGATGTACAAATGTAGTGCATAAAATTTTTAAATGTGCTTAAATGCTGTTTTTGTGTATGTATTTAGATAATATCTCTTATTAGTGAAATATGCCCAATTTTAGAAAATCTATGAGGTTCAGTTTGATATGACAAATCAGTTTTATTCTGATTTTTACTTTAGTATAGATGGATTTCATACAACAATGTTAGCACTTATATAATTGCATTTCATTTATGTTAACTAGTAAACTGAATATCCTTTCCAAACAATTCCTTACCAGCTGTCAATAATCTATCTATCTATATCTTATAATATAAAAATGAATCGCTCAATGTGTTGGTAAGCGCATAACTCAACAACGCCTGGACCAATTTGGCCAATTCTTTTTTTTTAATGTTCGTTGAAGTTCAAGGATGGTTTTTAGGGCAAGAAAAATTCGAATAATGGCCGGAAAAGCCCTAAAAACAGTCCTTTTCTTTTTCCCATACAAACGTTTCCTAACTAAAACGTAAAGTCAATTTGAGCTTTATTGCTATTGTCTAAAGTTCATATATTACAAGCACTCACTGTTGTCTAAGCAATGTAGGTGTGTTCCTAACGTCAATGAGTCAATTTGCACTTTATCACCGCTACACAAAGTTCAAATTCAATCATATCTATCAAAACAGTGTGCGTATGTGCATTGGAGTAGATAATCGTTGGATAGTCCATTTATCGAGAAAGGCTATAGGCTATATGTCATCACGCTAATACTAATACGAGCGGAGCACCAATGAAGAATGTTTCAAAAACGGGGGAAAATTTTCACGCTACGGGCAATAGAAGATGCAAACGAGGTTGCGTGGGTCAGCTAGTTGAAAATAAATATATTACCAACTTTTTTTTTTTTTTTTTTTAACGTGTGGAAACCCCTTCGGGCCGTCACCCCGCCGGGGTTTGCGGCGGGGCGGTGTGTCGGAATCGAACCGACTAAAACCACACGGTGTGCCAACTCTGCGCCTGAGAAGGGAGGGGTCCGGGATCGCTGTTATTAACGCAAACCGGACCCCTCCCAGCGCCTGCCCGCACTGAAGCGGGCACCGTCTGCTGGTAAAAATCTCAAATTAGGCGACGCACGGCACACGCGTACGTCGCCCCCTCGCGGTTGGCCTGTAATGCGGATGGAGGGGAAAACCCATCCCGTCCATCCGCGGCCACACTCAGGGCGGCATGAGGCGCTGATAGGCGCGCCTCCGCCGCCCCGTGCGCCGGCGGCGGATCGGGTCCGAGTGGATATCGTCCTCCCGGGCCTTCTCCGCCGCCTCCTTCTGCGAAATTACTTCTTCGCAAAAGGTCGCGACCGCGGTAAAACTGCTGTCGCTACCGGCCATGGACAGTACGACGGCCGGCAGCGACAGATCTCCTCCGATGACTGCAGTGAGGGCCCGGCGCTGATCCGCCCAAGCGGGGCAGATCTCCAGCGTATGCTGGGCCGAGTCCTCACTGCAGTCGCAGTGGTGGCAGGCGGGACTCAATTCCCTCCTAGCGACCGAATGCAGGTACTTTCCGAAGCAACCATGCCCGGAAAGCACCTGCGTCAGCCGGAAGGAAAGGGTCCCGTGCTGCCGCCCTGCCCACTCGAGGATGACCGGCTGGAGCGCCTCCACGGTAGCAAAGCCAGCGCGTGGAGCCTCCAGCCGGGACGACCAACAAGCCATCGTGGCTCGGCGAGCGGCTTCACGCCATTCGCGTACCTCTTCGGGCGGAGCACGATACCCGTACTCCGCCCGATATTCAGCCGCTCGCCGATAAACTTCGGCGAGCACTTCCGCCTCCAAATCCCACGGGGGTGTTCCGGCCAAGGCACACGCCGCCTCGGTGGACACCGTGCGGTATCCGCGTATGGCTCTGACCGCCAATACCCTCTGAGGGCGCAACAGGCGCGCCTTGTTCTGGACGGTCAGAGCCTCCACCCACACCGGTGCACCATATAGTGCCATCGACCGGACCACCCCCGTGTAAAGGTGTCTTGTTTCGACGCTGGAAATATATTACCAACTAGCTGAACCCCGTGGTGTTAGCCGCGGTTCGACAATAACAGCGGGCAAGGTCGCGAGGCGAAGCTAGTATCTTTATAAATTGTAGCCTATGTCTTATTCTGATGTATAAGCTATATTATTGCAAAGTTTCATCAAAATACATTCAGTAGTTTTTGCGTGAAAGAGCAACAAACATATTTACACACTCACAAACTTTCGCGTTTGTAATATTAGTAGGAATACAATTAAGCTCACTATAAAACAAGCAGAAAAATTGTCTTATATAAAAAACAGCAAAATAAGGAAAAGCACGGGCAAAAAAAGGTGAAATGCTCGCATATTTTGGCGCGGAATATTAAAAGAATCACGTATGGATATTAAATTATCGGTATCGAAAAAAAAACATATTACAAATCAATTGACGGTTGGCGGATATTCTCGGCACGGACGACCCAGTTAGTACCTTGGAGGGTGCGTATCACATGTGGAGTTAGTTAAATATCTGATTTCATGCCATACTAGCCATTACCCGCCGCTTTACTCGCTTTATTTCCCGTGATTTTAACATTGAAAATTACGAAATTCCATACAACAACAACATACATTCCTTATTTAAGTTGAAAATTCATAAAGTGCTTTCTTAGTTTGACAAAAAAAGTATCAGAAGCCAAAATATCAAGATCTAGAGAGAAGAAGAAGAAATCAAGAAGCAAAGGCTACACAACCTTTGCTATTGGTTATATCAAGCAAAACCAAAATCACTTCGGTTACTTCTGGTTGGTTGATTGACTGAGTCCTGCCTAACTAATGCAGTCAGTCAGACAGGAGTTATTCGGTAAGAAAAACTAATTTTATATATTATAAATAAATAAATATTCCAGACATCTAACACACAACGCCATCTAGTCCCAAGCTAAGCAGAGCTTGTGTTATGGGTACTAGACAACTGATATAAATACTTATACATATTTTCTTTTTTGTAAATACATACATCTTGTACATAGAAAACACCCAAACTCCGAAACAAATATTTGCAGATCATACAAAAATTTGGTCCGACCCGGGAATCGAACCCGAGACCTCAAGCTTAGCAGTCGCATACGCTACCACTACTCCACCGTCGCAGTATATTATAGATAGTCGTTCCACGTAATCGTTCCTCCATGGCTTTCTTTCAAGTACTGACTGACGGATGATGTAATAATTAATATGGTTACCACTACTGGGCCAAATGTTTTGAGTGCAATCCCACATGGATCAATTTTGATTGATCTGTCTTTTATTTGGAGTCCAAGTGCTCTTTGTGTTCATGTATATTTGTAAAGTCCCTCGTGATACAGAATAAATTCTTACTGCGAAAGTTTTCTTTATGTTACTAAAATGAAACTAAACAGTATATTCTTATTCATACTTTACCGTGGGAGAGCCACGCTTTGGCATCAATTGGCCGGCTCGACCGGAGTGATACCACGGCCTCATAGAAAACCGGTGTGAAATAGCGCTTGCGCTGTGTTTCACCGAGTAAGTGAGGATACCGGAGGCCCATACCCCAACCCCTTTCTCCATCCCCCTCCCCATCCCCTAAAGGTCGGCAACGCACTTGTGACGCCTCTGGTGTTGCGGGTGTCCATGGGCGGCGGTAATTGCTTACCATCAGGCGATACGTCTGCTCGTTTGCCACCTATTCCATAGAAAAAAAAACTTCATAAACAGATTTAAGCTAAATATACTACTTGTATCATCAAAAGCTTTTAATATTCCACTACTGAACATAGGCCTCTCCTTAAAAATGAAGTTTTGGTCTAGTGTACCAAGATGTACATTCGGATAGAATTTATTATCAGCGTGCGGAAAAAACTAATGAACATAAAGCGACCTTTTGTTCCAACTTATGACTCTGATATAATTAATGTAAATTGGTATGAGCTATGTCTGAAATTAGCTGGCAGGAGCTCGATACGAGAAGCCGAGGATCGAACCAAGTAACGTGCAATTAGAGAGGCCTATATCCAGTATCGAGGTGATCCGGCAGAGAATCAATGTCATCGACATAGCCCACAGGATTAGTAATCTGAAGTGGCAGTGGGCTGGCCATATTTCGCAGAACTGATAACCGTTGGGGTAAACGGGTTCTTGAGTGGAGACCGCGTCTCGGCAAACGTAATGTAGGACGTCCACAGGCCAGGTGGAGTGATGATTTGCGCAGGACGGCTGGCAGGAGCTGGATGCGAGAAGCCGAGTGTCGAACTAAGTGGCGTACAATTGGAGAGGCCTATGTCCAGCAGTGGACTGCGATAGGCTGATAATGATGATGATATCCAATAGTGGACTGCAATAGGCTGATGATAATAATGTAATATGTAATAATAAGTTCAACATTCTTAGAATTCTTTTACATTTTATACCTCTTTTTTATCTGTAGACCTTACGTCAAGTTGACACGGATTCTTCTTTTGTCAGGTGTCAACGTCAAAAATGGCACAAAATGGCTCAGTTGTCAACCTAAATGAACCCTTTCATGTTTTTACTTTGTGAATATTTTTTGTTTATTAAATAATAACTGATTCGTTAGAGATCTGGTAGGTGTTACGCCTAGATTTTTGTAAATAGATTGTAAATATTTCTTTTATTAACTGTCGCAGTACAAGGTATTGAATTATAATAATAATAATAATAATAAATATTTTGGACAATTTAACACACAACGCCATCTAGTCCCAAGCTAAGCAGAGCTTGTGTTATGGGTACTAGACAACTGATATAAATACATATATACTTTTTTTTTGTAAATACATACATATTATACATAGAAAACACCCAAACTTCGAAACAAATATTTGCAGATCATACAAACATTTGGACCGACCCGGGAATCGAACCCGAGACCTCAAGCACAGCAGTCGCTTACGCTACCACTCGCGCCACCGAGGCAGTCATTTATGCATACTTTTTATTCTTATTTATTTATTTGTCTTTATTGTATGCACAAAGTAAAACAGTACAACAAAATGCGTCACAAAGTATAACAATTGGCGGTCTTATCGCTCACGGCGATTTCTTCCAGACAACCATAACACGGACATTGGGCATTTAAAAATTTTGAGTAGCACACATGTGTGTGTGACCATTGGACCAGTGACCATTGGATTGGATATTTTTAAATATTCGTGTTGTGATGTGTCACAACACGAATATTTAAAAATATCCAATCCAATACACACACACACACACCTATACCTACACAAATACATATACATGTATATATATATACAGACTAATATATATACTACAGACTATATATATATATATATATATAATGAAACCAAAATTATTGCCAATGATAAGTTGATTACTACTTATCATTGTGAATATTTTTGGTTCATCTTCACCAGCTTTTATAACGTAAACCAAACCGACCGAAATTCGCTTAAGCCAATCCACCATCCGTGCAGTCCAAGTCAAAATATGTATCGAAAATTAAACATAATATATTATTAACTAGTAAGGATAGATATTCAACATACAGAAAACAACGACTGAGTAGTATATTTGTTACAGAAAAAATAAATTATCTCATTTAAATTAACTTATATGTATGAATGTGTATGTAATAGCAGCGTTCTAAGTTGAGATTAATACAGGACTGTACCGTAGCGCGGCAGTCACGTTTGGGCAATTAACCACGGCACGGTGGAAGCCAGCCCCTCTAAATTATCGCCTTACACGTATCGTAGCCTTACACTGCATAATTTTAGACTCTTCAAGAAAATTCCTCGGTGCTTTTGATGTATTTCTACAATGAAGGTAATTTTTTAAAATATAAATATGTGCTGGGTTGACGTATATTGTTTGGTACAGAATAAATTAGGTAATAGTGTTTTGTTTTAAATATTTTGTTTTGTAAAGAAATGAATATATTAGTCCAGGATCCCAGGTCTATTTTTATCATTTACTAGCTGACCCACGCAACCTCGTTTGCGTCTTATATTGCCCGTAGCGTGAAATTTTCCCCCGTTTTTGAAACATTCTTCATTGGTGCTCCGCTCCTATTAGTAGTAGCGTGATGATATATAGCCTATAGCCTTCCTCGATAAATGGACTATCCAACACTGAAATAATTTTTCAAATCCGACCATCGCTTCCTGAGATCAGCGCGTTCTAACAAACAAACTAACCTCTTCAGCTTTATTACTAGTGTAGATTAGTATAGATAGATTATTAGTATAGATTACTATGAAGGAATTTTTTCATGAGTGACTTCATTTTAATGAGATATCTTTCCAACTTTTTCTCGTACAAAAATATCGATACTAGTAGCTAACAGAGGTGGTAGAGATAAAATATGTCGACTGTGAAAAAAAACATACAACCTTTGGGTTTTATTGATTAAATCTTAAGAAAATTATGAACGTAATTCAAAACACATTTGTCCTACAAAATGTATGGTTTGATCAAAGGAGTCCCCTATTTCCAATACGTATCAATAAAGTGTTAGCGATAATCCTAATTATAAAATATAGTTGTGATTGTGTAATTGACTTCCGGAATATCTGTCAATTGAATATTAGGTGCGAGTAACCGAGCTGTAATAATAATGCAGATAATTCCGAAAGTCAAAGATATAATTAATTAAATTATTAAAACATATTAAATGTCATAATTAATAAATAAGAAATGTACAAGATTGATGTCGGGCTGCCATTATGTCATTATGGAGGGGATATATTCACCTCATAATGGTTGCCAGAAGATCAAGTAGTCTTGGTCAAGGAGTGAATCAGTAAATAAGTGTTCTATATCAAGAATATTAATTGTTTCATTTTACTAAATCCCTAGAAGCTTTAAAACGAGGTCATCAAAACTGGTTACCAACCAGCTGTTTTTTTTACTGTTGCTTAGTTAATCTACACTAATATTATAAAGAGGAAAACTTTGTTTGTATGTTTGTTTGTAATGAATAGGCTCAAAAACTACTGGACCGATTTTAAAAATTCTTTCACCATTCGAAAGCTACATTACCCACGAGTAACATAGGCTATATTTTATTTTGGAAAAAGTAGGGTTCCGTAAGATATTTGGGTTTTTCGGACACAAAGTGTAAAAAATCAACCAGATAAGTTACTTATTTTGCGTACGCTGCCTAAACGGTAAAAGATAGAATCATAAAATGTTCCAATTAATCGTAGATCTTATAAATATCTACAAAAAAGTCCGCGACACACTATACCTATCTATGTCGAGTGAGGCACAACAACCATTTTTATATTTATAAATCTTGAATTTTGTTTGGACTACATTTAAACGCGTTTATTTTACTCATGCTATTAATCCTTATCAAAATAAATTATTTCATCACTAACTACAATTTATGTAGATAATATTTGGTCTTTGAATGATAAAAATTGGACGTTTGGTTTTGAAATTATGGCAAAATTAAAATATTACGATTTCTGCTGCACGGCCCGTTGCGAAGTGTTACTTATGAGGGGAGGAGGGGAGTTTAGATCTATGAGTTAGGTACACGCGGGTCAGACGCGAGGTCGGCTCACGCATCACGCTACTACTAATAGGAGCGGAGCACCAATGAAGACTGTTTCAAAAACGGGGAATTTTTTACGCTACAGGCAATATAAGACGCAAACGAGGTTGCGTGGGACAGCTAGTATTTATATAATTTAACAGCCACATTGTTCTTTTTTATTTTTTTTCGCGGGAATGCTTTTCGCACCATACCCTTCGCTCGTGGGGAGACGAAGGGCGTGTGTGGGACTCCCGGCGCCCTCACGAATGAGGTACATCCTGGGGTAACTTGAATTCTAAGGTATTTAGGTTGTGTGTAGTAGTGTAGTGTGTGTGTGTGTGAGTTTAAATAAATTGTGCAAAATAAATCCGGTTTCCTCAGTTACTCGGTGAAACACAGCGTAGGCGCTGTTTCACACCGGTTTTCTGTGGGCCGGCCTGTATCACTCCGGTCGAGCCGGCCCATGCATGTGCATGCATGCATGCCACTCAATGAGCATGTGACTATTATTTATGACATTCCTGTACCAGCCCGCCTGGCCATAGTGGCCATAGTGGTAGAGGATATGTTTGTTTTATATTCAGCAGTAGACTATTAAAATCGTTAATGTTGATGATTATATTGATCCTTGGGTAAAGAGAGTTACGCACCATGAGTTGACCCATCCAGTCAGATCATTTGCAAAAAATCTGAGTTACTATTCCATTTTGAGACCGGAAGCCCTATGTTGCAGAAGCAGCTCAATAGACTGCCATAGTATGGGTCACCATTCTGCAACGTAGCAATAAGCATGGTAACCACACAAACTGCACATGCTTTTCATCAGACTGAGTAGAGTCACCTTATCATGATCGAATATAAAAAAGGATTGTGCAGAAAACCATTTGCTTTTTTTTATTGAATAGGGGCAAACGAGCAGACGTATCGCCTGATAGTAAGCGATCACTGCCGCCCATGGACAACACCAGAGGCGTCACAAGTTAGTTGCCGACCTTTTAATTGGAATAAAGGCACACATTTATTATTTCTTTCATTTGCTCCTAGTTAATTTCAAACGTTCTAAACCCATTAAAGTAAATTAGAGACTCAAGTACTGCTTGCAAGTAGCTTAACCGCAGGCAGTACAGTAACATTCTCGCAAATAATGTCTGAATATAAAGCAACAATTAGCAAAACGTATATAATAGTGCGACGCATGCGTAAATTAAAACTGTCAGCCTCCCGCCCTACATATGTATACCGTAGATGTGTTGGAACAACACGCGTGTGTGTGGCCATGAGAGCAGCGAGTGAATAAATTATTTTTTCAGTTAATTGTCACTATTACTGAAATACTGAAAGGCGACAAGGGTAAAACGGGACACTATTACTAAGACTTCGCTGTCTGCCTGTCCGTCTGTCTGTCACCAGTCTGTAGTTGACATTTTCAGAGATGGTGTATTTCTGTCGCCGCTATAACAACAAATACCTACTAAAAACAGAATAAAATATGTATTTAATGGGGCTCCCATACAAAAACCGTGATTTTTTTCCTCCTCTGCTTGATATTGATAACGGCAATAGGTAGACACTTGAAATGCATAGAAATGGTACGGAACCCTTTCTGCGAGTCCGACTCGCTCTTTGCTGTTTTTTTTGATACTTAAATTTTCTAAAGATCTCGAACGCAACCACAACCCCGTATACTAAATATCATGAAAATCGTTGGAGCCGTTTTTGAGAATTAGATTCATACACAAGATACAAGAATTTCAGATTTCATATTCAGATACAAGAATTTCTTGTTCAAAGGTAACCCTTTTCACCCGGTTCAATATTTTCACACAACATTTACCCAAATTTAATTCTGTGACAGCTTATCTTTTGACAAGCTTCCCGATTTCCAATTGAGCTGAAATTTAAAACACGAGTATAAGTACCTTTAGTTCTGATGACATTGCAATTATATATTATTATTAATCCAAAATGGCTAATTGAATCGCCACAACAAATAAAAAAAGCTTGTTTTTAATTTTTTTAAATTAATTACTTTTCTACTAATATACTAGTAAAAACCATTCGTTATAATAATAATGTTATAATGTTGTAACTTATATTTTTCGTTGAAGATGTCAACGTTGTGCTGGGTCTCTAGCAATTTTATTCATTTAGTGAAATGCAATTTTTTTGAGGCTCTTGTTTCCTCATCCTTCAATTAAGATGGCCTGTATGTGTCCAAGCATGACATTCTCAAAAGATTTAAATATTTCATCCACTTATTCCTTGATAAAAAATCCTTTACGTCATAACGTTTTAGGATTAATCGATGCTCTATTTTAAATCCGTCTTCTGCATCACAAATTAAAAACAAAAAAAGACTAATTCGATTTGGCTGTTTTCGTGACCCCACTCCCCCCACCCAAGTGGGCCGCCGCCCATGGAATGCAATAAGACCGCCGGGTTACGTCGACGCCTGAAAAACTCAAGTCGTTGCCTTACTATTGTAATGTCGTTTATATAAGCACTTCTCAAATATTAAGTGGTCTATTTCTCGACCTTGTAAATTCTAAATACTTCTTTTCTAGTTCCATTCCATTCCAAACACCAGTTTTCTTCTTCATTTTGTTCTTCTTGCCAGACCACGGTGAAGACAAAAGGGAAGGGAAACAGTTTTGACAGTATAGATATATGTTTGTTTAGTCCACCTCAGCTCCTAAATTCCTGAACCAATTTTAATTAACGAGGTATCAATTTATTTGTAACTAGCTGACCCACGCAACCTTGTTTACGTCTTCAATTGCCCGTAGCGTGAAGATTTTCCCCCGTTTTTTAAACATTCTTCATTGGTGCTTCGCTCCTATTAGTACTAGCGTGATGATATATAGCTAATAGCCTTTCTCGATAAATGGACTATCCAACACTAAAATATTTTTTCAAATTGGTCCACTGGTTCCTGAGATTAGCGCGTTCAAACAAACAAACAAAATCTTCAGCTTTATTATTAGTATAGATAAGGGTGTCATGGGTTACATAAATTTAATTTAAAAAATACGTAATCAGGTTATAGGCTATCAACTTTACTCCTCTCATAGACAATGTAGGAGAGTAAGAACTTCGCTTAAGACCTTAAGAAGCTCAAGTAAGACGACTGGATCAAGTACCTGATGGGAAAGATAGTTAAACCCATATCTATACTTAAATATACAGCTGAAGAGTTTGTTTGTTTGCTTAAACGCGCTAATCTCAAGAACTAATGAAACGATTTGAAAAATTCTGTGTCAGATTTCAGTGCTAGATAGCCCATTTAATTAGGAAGGCTAAAGGCTACTTATCATCACGCTAAGATTAAAATGAGCGGACCAATGAAGGATATTACAAAAACGGGGAAAATTATTACGCTACGGGCAATAAGAGACGTAAACGAAGTTACGTGGGTTAACTAGTTAATATTATAAATTCGAAAGTAACTCTGTCTATCAGTTACACTTTCACGAATTTGGCATAGATATACTTTGATTCTTAAGGAAAGACATAGGCTATTCATTACCGTGATTACCGACATACATACGGGCGGAGACGCGGGCTTAAGCTTTTAATAGTATAATATACAATGTGACTAAAATAAGAATAGGAACTTCAATGACCTCTATCTGTCAAATGTCCCTTGAAAAAACATTATTAAACTCCTTTAAAAAAATTAATGATACGCAAATAAGGTTTCGTTGCAGACCGCACTTTTAAGGGACATTTGACAGATAGTGGTCATTGACTTTCCTATTCTTATGTGAGTACTGCACCAAGACTTTCTTTTTCTAGAAAGTAATACAACAAAAAAATACTATGTAATGCATTAAACTGTAATGGATCAGTTTAATAGCCCTAATGGCAATACATTTTACTAAATACTGAAAACGAAAATACTGGTAATAAATCAGTTTGTTGTCCATCGTTGCAAAAGTTAAATGGTGCGTTAAGCCCGCAGTTTTGTACGCAGCAATGGACGATATAGTATGAAAAAGTTTATGTAGATAACTTTTATTGATCGCTGTTGTACAGCGTTCGTTTATAAATATCGTTTTGTGTTCAAATATCTCTACTTATATTATTAATCTGAATAAAACTGTGTGTCTGTTACGTTTTCACGGGTAACTCAGAATGGATTTTAATGAAATTTTGCTTGGAAATACTTTGATTTTTGAGGAAGACCATCAGTTCTTTTTATGGAATAGGTGGCAAACGAGCAGACGTATCGAATGATGGTAAACGATTACCACCGCCCATGGAAACCAGAGGTGTCACAAGTGCCGGCCTTTGGGGGAATGGGAAAAGGGATGGGGTAAGGGTAGGGTGTGACGTGCGAACATCCGCGGGGTGCAGCTTGTTATAAAATGCTCTCGATTTTAGTATTTTATCACAACTTTCTCTATTAACTCTCTGTATTTTCATCTTACCTAAATAAAATGAGACTAAAAAGATATTCTATATCCGATTGACTTCATTCTTTGTGTATCCCGCATTCAGCATTATAAATGAAACTGTTTGATATTATGAAATCCTAATATTTCCATTTAGAAAACGGAAATTTATATTGCGCTTAAAATCTTTGAAGAACTCCTTAGTTTTGAATATTTAAGCTCAATCCGGATTTGTGGGGTGGAACGGGGGTGTTAGTTTTCAACCCTCATTCATCCCCTAATCGTTAAATGTTTTGCTTTTTTTAAACGCTCTGAGAGAGATAGTTTATTCAAGTGTTAAAACCCGTTTAGTTCCAGGGAACGGTTTTAGTTTATTGTGTGCATTAAAGAATTAAGGTTTGGAGGGGAAAAAAGCTCTTGAATATTCGTTTATTCAAATGTAAGGAAGTCTTTGAATTCCTTTACTATAATATTAATAATAATAATGTCTTTATTGTACACCAGGTAAATTATAAAGGTCTTAATTTAAGATAAGTAGGTACAATACACGGCCTTATCGCCCCGAGGTAATCTCTTACAGGCAACCTTATAATATACATTTATTAGACATATAAAAATTTTATTTAATCACTCTATCTATTGGTCAAAACTGCATTAAAATCCGTTGAGTACTTTAAAAGATTTTATACTATGTAAAGATAAACATTGAATTGAGAGAGTTAACCGTGGGAGAGCCACGCTTCGGCATGAATGGGCCGGCTCGACCGGAGTGATACCACGGCCTCACAGAAAACCGGTGTGAAACAGCACCTGCGCTATGTTTCACCGTGTGAGTAAGGATACCGGATACCAACCCCTTCTCCCATCTCTCTTCCCATACCCCAAAGGCCGGCAACGCACTTGTGACACGTCTGGTGTATCGGGTGTCCACGGGCGGCGGTAATTGCTTACCATCAGGCGATACGTCTGCTCGTTTGCTCCCCTATACCATTAAAGGTTTACCGAGGAGTCAGTATTATCTAATTGCTTTGACACTTCTTATAGCAATTCACTAGATTTACTATTTTTACTAAATTATTTTGTAGCTATTAATTCGGTAATTCTTAAAGTGTATTGTTACTTGGAGGTTGACTATACTCTGCTGAAAAATAACACACACTTGACCGTTTCTCATAGCTTTATGAAAAAATGCTGCGCGACGGTGCATATTTAGAAAACATTTCCTTATCTTAAACACGTACGGTTCATTATGGTCCGCGCGTGTCAGCGATAGCGTATGTATTATTTTTGTGTAATTATACGCGACAGTATTCATGGAAAAATCATATTTCGCGACCCATAAAAAGCCTTACAATTTGGCCTATCGCCATCCACAGCTGAGCGAAGACCTACCACAAAGGTTTATGAAAAATCTTAGACCTACAACTTGCTTGATAAACTTCCAGACAGAATAAAATTAACTAGTGGTCGCCCAGTGGTCGAAATTTGACTATAATTCATTTTTAACTTCTTTGTTTTTTTTTTGTTTTCTATTCTCCTACTTCATATAAACTCCAACTGTGCTAAATTCCAAACATTTTCCGTCTAATATACCGTCTTTGCTTCACATTTTTGTTTTATCTTATATTTACGAGTAAAATTCTCGTGTCTTGGTGTTTGTTACCAAACTCCTCCGAAATGGTTGGACCGTTTTTATGAAATTTCGTGTGTATGTCCGGTAGGTCTGAAAATCGGCCAACATCTATTTTTAACCGACATAATTAATACCCCTAAATTATAAGGGTGGCCCATCCCTAAATATTTTTATTTCTTGTTATGGGATAACAACGTTTGCCGGATCAGCTTGTATAGATATAATAACTATAGTCGTTCCAATACTTTATTTAACTTTTGACAGATCACGCACATAAAGTTTTGTAATAATTTTTGATACAATGTACTACAGATAATACTGTACTTTATGGGCGGGCTCCGCCTACTTAGGGATGTGTCATTCGTAATTAATGACCACAGACTATAAAAACGGTTTTGAAATAAATCGATTATCGATTATATTAATAAAACATACAATAAAATTATTGTGATTATATTTTATATCAAATCACGTAAAAAGCTTTATTATTTTGCATTAAAATGCCCTAAATGTCTCTGTTTCAATGCATAAATAATTTGCGTAATGAAAACAGTTCCATCGTACTCGTACCTAGTAATGGGATCGAATGTATTCGCCGCAAATTAATGAATCTAAAATAATTGTTTAGACTTACTATAGTTGGTTCAAATAAAAACTACCTGCGGTACCTACTTGTAATGAACAGGTACAAAATGTTGAAATTCGTAGTAATTTACGGATTAAAAATAAAACAACCAAAAGAGGTACTGTAATACTAATTTTAATTATAAAGAATCGTCTTCTTCGTATGACCAGGAATCATCATCACTTGAGTTCTCAGTAATATTGATTATCATTTCTTGGATAGATAAATTGTCGAATGCAACATCCCGATCCCAATCCGACATTATCACCTTCTTTGTTTTTTCTACAACATTCGCCCAGTTTTCTGGAGTTACTTTTTCACACGCATTTTTCAGTAAATTCAGCATTTTTCTTGCGGTGAAAGGAGGAGTTGTATTGTTCCTCGCAGCATATCCTTTAACTTGTGCCCAGATCATTTCAATTGCATTATATTGGCAGTGATATGGGGGAATTCTGAGGACGGTATGCCCATGCTCTGCTGCCATTTCATCTATGACGTATCGTTTTGGCAGCTTCTTTGTTTTTAATATCTTTACTAACTCTACTTTTAGTAGGGACTCATTCACCTCTTCGCCATTGTCACGGAGCCAGTTTATAATTTCATGTTTTTTGTTGGCCTGTGTTGGTATTTTATTAATTCGACGAGAGTGATAAGCTGCATTATCAATAAATATTATTGATGGCTCTTCGAGTGATGTAAGCATTTCTCTGAACCACTTTTCATACACGTTCGAATTCATCTCCTCATGATAATCTCCTGTTTTCTGGGATTTAAAAGCTAATAGAGCGCCTGGCACAAATCCTTTTACTGTTCCTGCATGACAAATAATCAGTCGTTCGCCTTTTCCCATTGGTACTGTAGAAGTGGAGCCAACGGTGTTGTCAGTCCAAGTTTTTGACAGCGTATGATTCGCATTGAGCCAAGTTTCATCTGTGAAAACAACATTCGACCAATCTTCTATTTTTTTTGCTTGTCTTAAAAAATCGCATCTATACAAAGCAATATCATTGCGTTCCATTAAAATTTTTCGTTTGTCACATTTTTGGAATAACATTCCAATGTCTTTCAATACCTTTGTCAGAGAAGATTTTTGACCACGGAACAAACCACTATTTCGAAGAGATTGTGTTAGTTTTTTTAATGTTGGAATCTCTTTTCTTTGGTAATAGTCGTATATATGACGACGAATAGCATCAGCGTCAAAATTGTCAACGGCTGTAACTTTACTAGGCGGACGTTTTTTCTTAGGTGTAGATAGCTTATTCTGTTCCATGCCACTGCTGCCGTAGCCTTCTTTTGTTATTTTTGCCACTGTTGGAACACTAATACCTAATGCTGCTGCAACACGGTCTCTAACTTGAGTCACTGGTATAAGAGGCCCACCATTACGGCTTTCCTTTTCAAAGTATTCACGAAGTCGCAAGACAAACTCTCTTGTTTGTCCTTTGAGTACTTTCTTTTTTGGCATTTTGACAGTAACGAAGGCAGGAACGATACGCTCAACTCAACCAAACGTGAGAATTCACAAATAAATCAATACGGAGGAATATAAATACTCAACTATATTGAAGGTTACTCATTGAAATACTGTAGATTATTTTAAAATAGACATAGAGAGATTTAATAAAGATCATCAATAGTTTAACAAATACAATATTAACCACTGAATTACAACACAATACAATAATACATTTTGAAAATTCAGTTCCTTTTATATATTTTTTCATGACATAGAACCGTCATATTTGAACAACATTCTTTTAATCCATTTCTTCTTTATTTTGACAAAGGAGGTCGCACATTGAAACACAGAAATATGAAGTACGAAATTATCTATAAAATAATGAGTTTGTTAAATCGATTAAAACTTCTTAATGCATAAAATCGATCGATGAAAGAAATCGAATAGGTAACGGGTCAGGGTATCACTATTTGATTAAGTATTAGAGCTGTCAAAAGTTAAATAAACTATTGGAACGACTATACAGGTTATATGCCAACAGCTAGCTACGGTCTGTAGTATTTCCACAAGGTTTTTTACTTTTGAATCGTATATTTTTTTACTATGTCATTGATTTTAGTTTTGAACTAAATTTATATATTTTTTCGGAAATGAAAGAAGCCTGAGTTTTTTTTCTAACACCAGCTGTCTGTAAGTGAAATTTCTGTCAAAATTGGTCTAATCGTTCCAGAGTATAGCCGGAACAAACAGACAACAATTTTAATAAATAATAATAATTGTGGCGACTTCCACATATAACACAACAATAACCTACTACAGCGCCATCTACCGAAGATACGCTGAACTACGAAGTAACGCACTACACGGAGTAACTACAAATCCTGAATCGCGAAATAAAAAGTTCTCGCGCCGATTATCATATATACAACATCCCAACACCAACTGTTGGGCAGTAGCCCGCCAGGCATGATCACCTCGCCTGGTCGGAGGATCCTCCCTTTGTGTTGGGTGGAACATTATACCCGTTCCCCCACAAGTGGTGACCCCGATCGAAATCTCTTTATTGTTCACCAGCTTATATAATTTACATGGTAAACTTAAAACTATTATAAAGTATGTACAAGTGGCGGCCTTATCGCTCCATGGCAATATCTTATAGGCAACCATGGGATGGAAACAAGAGTAGGGATCAAAAAGTATATGGTAGTTGCTGGTGTATTGTTGGTGGAAAGGAAATTAAAATGGAGTTTACACATTACATAAAATAATAGCAACACGTAGTGTGAAGGATTATACATACAAACAAAACACATACAAACATAATACATACAAATAGATGAGTAAAACATACAGACACTCCATGCAGTATAGCAAACTATGGGACATTGACATCTATCAAGTAATATTGCTTTACCAGTCTTAGTCCACGGGCCCACGTACAAGGGATTTCAGTGATTAATAACTGGCTGAAAGTTTATACACAGCTTCGTTTTGACGAGACCCCCAACTTTTATTATTGGACCAAATTCTGATAGTGGCAGGAAAAGCGGGATAGGGAGCGAAACACGTCGATTTGATGAGTGTCCCAAATTAATAAATACCAGTTTCTAAAAATAAATACGACGGAAAACTGAGAAAAACTTGTGGCATACAAAGTGAATGGTACCTTCCCAAGTGACCCCCAGCTCTAACATGACAGAATGGTGACTTGAAAAATTTTATTCATTTTCATTAATAACAAACTGATTTTTGTTTTGGGGCTTGCAAAATATATATATTATTATTGTAAGCATTAAGTATTGAATTTTAGAAACTGTTATTTATTAATTTGGGACACTCATCAAATCGACGTGTTTCGCTCCCTATCCCGCTTTTTCCTTCCACTATCAGAATTTGGTCCAATAATAAATTTTTTGGTCTCGTCAAAACGAAGCTGTGTATAAACTTTCAGCCTGTTATTAATCACTGAAATCCCTTGTACGTGGGCCCGTGGACTATCTCTTAAAGACAGTTAATGTTTTCGCACGTCTTATTGCGACTGGTAGGGCGTTCCATAAGCGAACTACTTGTACAGAGAAGGAATGGTCGAGGAATTTGGTTGTATGTCCTGGCATTTTCAATTTTAAATTATCTGACGATCTCAAGGATTTAGAATGTGAGTCAAGTAGGAAGTTAACCCGAGATTTCCGGTAGCGTGGAGTAAGTGGATTAAAGAGAATATTGTACAGAAGATAAAGAATGTGTGAATTCCGGCGAAGGTGGATGGGTAACCACTTAGGATGTTTACGATAATCGGAGACATAAATTGCTTTTTTTTGGTGCAAATTCCTAAATTCATTTAGTGAAAAGCTGTTACTTCGAAATTACAAAAAGACATTGCATAAAATAACAATTGCATACTTTTCTGCACGTCCCTATTTATTGTATGCATGCGTTATATTAGTTCCACAATAAAAGGCTTTCGCCGAATACCAACCAGTCTAAATGCCCACAATATGAACGGAGCAACATGTATTAACCCTAAGCAGAACTTTATTAAATTCTTTGCCGACATTTGTTCCGAATATAGTGTTGACTAAGAGCCATTTTGTCTTTAAAAAGCAATATTTTCTGGATCAAAAATGGCTCAAGGGTCATAAGGATTAATTCATTTATTTAGGGTAAATTTTATACTTTTTCTTCTCTGTAATTTCTGCGTTATACAGGCAGCGATCTAAAATTGGAGCTAGCTAATTTAGTAGGTAAGTACATTGCTCGTTGCCTGCTTGCCTCGGTAGTCTAGTGTTTGTCGTAAGCGACTGTAGATCAAGAGGTCTCGGGTTGTATTCTCGGGTCCGACTGCTGTTGGATTTTTCTTATAGTCTAAGATCCCGCTATATAACGACCTTCACCGAGATGTTTATTTCATGAAACGTATTTTATATTCAATTTAATATGTCAACAAATATATTGCATATGGGTTGCCTAACAAATTTTAGTCCAGGGTATTTTTAATTAATATTTCAATAAAAAAAATTTTTTAAACATTCCGCCGGGTCCATTGTTAGGCAACCCATATGCAATATATTTATTGACATATTAAATTGAATATAAAATACGTTTCATGAAATAAACATCTTGGTGAAGGTCGTTATATAGCGGGATCTTGTACTATTATTATACTACTATTATACTATACAAGAAATTCTTAATCGTAACCCGGAGTATAGAAGATGGCGGTGTTTCCCACGAGCACAAGAGCATGTTAAGACGTCGGGTAAATCCTTGCATTTCAACTGGATATTAAGAAATTAATATTGCAAAATTACCTAAATAAAGATATTATTTTTATTAAATAATAATTCATTTATAAATTAAACACCAAAATCTATTGAGTACGTCGTCCTCTAATCTTATATCCGCCGACTTTCATACTTAACACTTTCTTAACAACATTTTGCTCATCCCTCCCTACGCATCACATGTACATACCAGGTTAACCAGTTGCTTTTTTTTTTTTTTTTATTATATAGGGGGCAAACGAGCAGACGTATCACCTGATGGTAAGCGATTACCGCCGCCCATGGACACCCGCAACACCAGAGGCGTCACAAGTGCGTTGCCGGCCTTTTAGAAAGGAGTACGCTCTTTTCTTGAAGGTTTGAAGGTCGTATTAGTCCGGGAACACCGCAGGCGACAGCTCATTCTACAGTTTGCTTCTTAACTTTTCATCCACTAGTGTTACTTTCAGTCTCCCTCTAATGAAGTTTTTTACTTTATCCATTCTAGTCACACCACATGAAAATTTCGGCTATATGCAGCTAATGATGAATAGCAGAATAAATACACAAACATACACAGCATATACACATACATTTAAAGTCACTGTGAGGGAACGGGTATCATGTTCCACCCAACACAAAGGGAGGATCCTCCGACCAGGCGAGGTGATCATGCCTGGCGGGCCACTGCCCAACAGTTGATGTTGGGATCTTGTATATATGATAATCGGCGCGAGAACTATTTATTGCGCGATTCAGGATTTGTAGTTACTCCGTGTAATGCGTTACTTCGTAGTTCACTGTATGTTCGGTAGAAGGCGCTGTAGTGCGTCGCTGTGGCGCTGTATGTGGAAGTCGCCACAGTTATTTAAATTCAACTTTTTTCATGTTATCTTCAGTGATTATCACCCTTACAGCAGTGACGAAATATTTTAAACTCTTCTTCAGAACCTATTCCCAAAAATAAGGCTAACCTACTCAGTTACCAGTAAGCTAGGAGACAAGTTATTTTAAGTTAAATCATCTTCGGTAAAAACTCATTCAATAAAATAGGTTAAACTCTGAAACTGCTGATCAGAATTTGATTAACTAGCTATGGAAAAGGTACCTGTCAGACATTTTATTACATAATCAGATAATATGTCTCAAAATATAACCATTATACAAATAAAGAAATAAATATTTCATACTTCTAACACACAACGCCATGTAGTTCCAAAATAAGCAGAGCTCGTATTATGGGTACTAGACAATTGATATAAACTTATATTATTCATACATTTATATACGGAAAGCACGCAAAATCCGAAACATATAGGCACTTGCAAATCATACAAACATTTGGTCCACCCCGGGAATCGAACCTGAGACCTCAAGCACAGTAGTCGCATACGCTACCACTGCGCCACCGAGGCAATCATATAGGCCTCTCCGATTAAAAGCCACTCTGATCGATTTTGGGATGCAATATAAACTACAAAGCTTTACCAATATATCATATTGCTGCCATAAATCTATAACCCCAAAACCAGCTAACCCTCTTAATCTGAACCAACCCACAGATATTTTATAAACCCCTCGATTTATAATGGCTAAACAATAACACATTCCTAGTACTTATACCCCCCTAATGAACTCTGGTATAAGATGATAAGCGACATTGTTTAACCCTTTCTCGTTGGCTGCGTCGGGGTCCTTTGTACCCCGCTTCGTTAAAGACAATGAACTTTTTTTTAAAACATAACCCTCAGTGTAGCGATGTGTTTTGAAGTTGATAAATTTCTTTTTCTTCCTACCCGTTGAGTTTGAATAGATTGTTTGAAGACTTCAATAATTTTAAATCTTACTTTAATTCTTAAATTCTGAATTTAAAACATTTTTAGTTAGTTGTTTCTTAGCAAATTCATCTGAATATTAGTTTATCATACTTACATCCAAGAATATATTTCATACTGTCTGTGTGACACCACGGACGGCCTAGTGGTTTAAGCGGTTGCCAAGCCGCTTTCTACTGCGTCAAGTGTTGTGAGTTCAAATCCCACATGGAACAACATTTTGTGTGATCCGCAAATTGTTGTTATTTGTGTCCGTTACATGTAAATATCGCATCCGGGTCATGAGTACAGGACGTCAACAATACACAACGTCGTAGTGACGTGTACGGAGCCTAGATTAGAGAGGGTAGTGTTAAGAAAAAGGGCGTAGATTCTTTATTTTTAGTATTGATGATTATTATCGCTCGGATCGTTACCTAGGAACTGAACTGTGTGTTAGTATTTTCATACCGTGTTTCTCTGTGAGTATTGTAATACCTTTCAAATAAATAATTTGAACCTACGATAGGTACATTAGTTCTCACCCGGAATCCTACTGATACCCACAATGAGCGTGAAGGTAAGGTGACTCCGACAAATATATGTTTGTTAAGTCTCCCGCTAGGCAGGACGTGTTTTCTATTTCGGAAGTTGTATTTTATAAGAAAAAAAAGTATGTTTTGTGTTTAAAACATAAATATTTAACATCATCATTAACAGCTTTAAATAGCCCACTTCTGGACATATGCCTCTCCTTACCAAGATAGTTTTGGTCTTCTCAACCACACTGGCCAGACGAAAAATAAAAATAATAATAAATAGAATTTTACACCAAAGTCTTGATATTTAAAATCATACAATGCAATAAAAAAAACACTTGACAGTTTGATTGTGTATCAGTAGGCTGTATTTCGGGAGTCAGAATTCAGTCGCAATTTTACTATTTCTTTTTTTTCCACTGTATTAGAATTTGGAGTTGAAGGTGACGCTGTTTACAATTTAAAAAAAACATTCAAATAGCCTTAGTGACTTTGTGTTTGGTGTATGAGTGTGCAAGTGCATGCGTGCTTTTATGTGTATGGGTGGATTGTGATTGAAACGCTCGTGCTTGTACGTGTGTGTGTGTGCATCTATGTGTGTGTATGCGTGTGTGTGTATGTGAAAAAATAAATTATTTAAAAGTGAAAGTCTATCAAGTATAGCAAACCAGAACTTATTGTAAACTCTAAGATATATACTCCTTAAGGTTACTTCTCTAAATGCCGTTAATAGAGCCATGGGAATCGTAAAACTTAACGGTAGGCCTTCTAACTTGCCTTTTATGGCCCTTAAGAGCAAGGTGTGGTTTATATTGTGGCCATATATTGTGATTATGAAACGTCACTTATGTAGAAATACATGAATGTGGCAGGGCTAATGGTTTTAGTCTTTACTGCTGTGCCAAAAGTTGTCGGTTCGATACTAGGTCTAATATCCAAGCAGAAATATTTTTGGCTAAGTCAGCTAAGACTTAAAATGATGATAATGAAAATTATTCCAATTGTAGATAGATTTTAAGCGTTCCGTAATCAAACTTTAACTGCCTCGGTGGCGTAGTGGTAGCGTATGCGACTCCTGTGCTTGAGGTCTCCAGTTCAATTCCCGAGTCGGAACAAATGCTTGTATGGTTTGCAAATATTTGTTTCGGATCAGATATGTATATATTTACAAAAAAAAAGTATATATGTATTTATGTCAGTTGTCTAGTACCCATAACACAAGCTACCGGTATTCGGTAGGAATCATTAAATCTACAGCCTTTCGCTCCAAAGTCACAATTACATATCACTTTACAAAATACCCTTCAATATTATTAATACTGATAAATTATGTTAGGTCTGTTGTTCAAAACTCTTAAACTAAACTAAAAATTACAAAAAATATTGAAGATTCACCAAAATTAGATATACAACAAGATGTCCTTACTCGAGAACCAAAGTATCTAAAATTTTATTAAAATCAGTGCAGCAATTGAGCCGTGTAAGCGTAATAGATAATATTAACTACGGATGTGTATTTACCTTTATAAGACTTACTCAACTTTCGATTTTATATTACTCTTTTTACAAAACCGTATGTTTTAACAACACGATGTATAATTCATAGAAATAAATCAAAACAATATTCTAATCGACAAGATATCTAACGATCGCAGTTATTTGTTACAACTTTCAGTTAATAAATGTTCCCAAAGTTACATCGAAACTCCAAAAATGTAGCGACAGCGTGAAAAACGAGCTGAAATGAAAACTTCCAACACCATTTATAATACGAAACGATTATATTCGATTTCATAAAGTCACATTTATAATATTTATCGAATTATTTTTGCGTGTTTTGCGATTTTATGTGATGTATCGATATGTATTCGATTATATTAGTATATATATTTAGTATCAATGTGGTTTCTTGGATTTATTTTTGTATAACTTTTGCTCGCTTGAAGTGTATCGTTTTTATGTTTAGGCTATATCATATGTTCTTTTTTTTCCCTAACAATGATTTCGCATAGTTTTATTACAATTTTTTGTTGAATATACCGTATATTTTTTTATTGAATAGTGGGCAAATGAACAGACGTATCATGTAATGGTAAGCGATTACTGCCGCCCATAGGCACTCGCAATACCAGAGGCGTCACAAGTGCGTTGCCGACCTTTGGAGATGGGAAGGGGAATAGGGGGATGGTTGTTGTATTGGCCTCCGGTATCCTCAAATTTATATTTCTGGACATTAGAGTATTGAGTCTACTATACCAAGCTGGCCGTACGGGTTTGTTTATAATTTGTTTCCGTGTGGTGACCAAGTGATACGGAGTGTTACCAGCCTAATTCATACCGTAGGTTTCGTAAGAGTGGACTAAGCAAGCAGACTGTGCAGGATAACAGCACTGCGACCAGAAGTTAATACAGAATATATAATACATATATAATTTTAAAAAGAAAATACCCTCTTCCAAATATATAAGGAGCATACTATTGAATTAAAAGTATTTTCGTTTCCGTGATGTTATCGCAGCAACATTTTCTTCCCCGAAAAAAATACGTCATTCAATTTTTTCGATAGGTCACGAATTCTATTACACAGATTAGCATATTTCATTAACCCTCTCGCTGCAAACGCGAAACGCCTTTGTCGAATGCTTGAGGTCCTTTCAACTCGGCTGAGGACATTTGAGGTCAAACAGGAACAATGGTATAGGTACTTCAGTGATCAAACTTCGCCAAATGTATTGTGAGGCTCTCGTTGAGGCCGAATGGACATTTTTTGTGAAAGCAATGTTTGATGAATTACTCACTCTCTTTATATTAAAGCTTTTAGAACCGCAAAGGGTAAAACGCAATTTTAAATCATCCCGTTTGTGGGATGTAATCCTAGGATTGCGGGCAGTCAATGATTTGAACTTAATCTATATTAAATTAAGATAAAAACTTACTTGAGTGGGATTCATATTTAATACATTTTACCCTATGGTGCCGTTAGCGTTTGATTTTAATTATCTATTTTTTTGTATGTACCAGTAAATTAATTTTACTCTACTTAATGGAAGGCGTAAGCATTCAAGAGTGAGACTTATTTCTGGACCAAATTTGATCCAATTCTGTCGTGCCATTCTGGCTTTATTGAGTGATATAGTGAGATAATCTACCGCTTCGAAGTTTGTATATACACATTAAACGGACATAATTAACACAAAGACGCACAATGAACCCACAAAACGCAGTGCAGTAAGAAAACGTGGGGTTATCGCTTGAACCACGAACGACAATCGTGCAGTCGACTGTAAACAGAAGAAAAACATAGCACGACGGTAACGTCATTGAACTAGGTCCATTTATTATTGTATTGATGAAATATTTGTTTCGGATTTTGAGTGTTTTTATGTATAATATTTACAAAAAATGTATGTACTCGTATGTATTTAAATCAGTTGTCTAGTACCCATAACACAAGTTGTGCTTAGCTTGGGACTAGATGGCTTTGTGTGGTGTCCGAAATATTTATTTATTTTGTAAGTGTATCGAGGTGTCTTTCTAGAATTTTTCTATGATAATTTTTATAAAAAAAATTTTTTTTAAACTCTAAATAAATCCTCAATAAAACTATACCTAATCTTCTTGAAAAATAATTCTAAGATCAAATATTTAAAAATAGAATGGATGAAAATTAAGAGAAAAAAATGTAAATCTCTCACCTGCCAATATTGTTCGTTTAGAAGTACAAATCAAAATCTATTCGGATCGTTTCACAAAAGGTTCCTTTGCCACAATAATCTAAAATGAAGATTAAAAATGTACATTTTTTTCTTTTTACGACGGTTACATTAGAAATTTACACTTTGATATTATTTTTTTCGATAAGAATTGATAACTTTCAATTGGGGATTTCTGATTGTTTCAACGCCTTAATTTAAATTTGAATTTGAATAAAATATTGTTAAAAGTAATGTCAAATTTAGGTATTCATTTAAGATTTATTTATATAAAGTACTACCACATCATGTAATACTCGTAACATGTGGGTGTTACACACACACCTTAAAAATTAAAATAAGATTCTCAAGAGATAACGATGAAATAATTTTAAGGCAATATTTTATAGATATAGGTATACATACATTTTTTAAGTGCCTGTCTGTCGAAACCATTGTGCCTGACTATCGAAATTCATTTTTTTTTATTGAATAGTGGGCAAACGAGCAGACGTATCACCTGATGGTAAGCGATTACCGCCGCCCATGGACACTCGCAACACCAAAGGCGTCACAAGTGCGTTGCAAGGGATTGGAGTATGGACCTCCGGTATCCTCACTCACTCGGTGAAACACAGCGCAAACGCTATTTCACACCGGTTTTCTGTGAGGCCGTGGTATCACTCCGGTCGAGCCGACCCATTCATGCCGAAGCATAGCTCTGCCACGGTTGGTTTACATAATAGATGTTCACTTTACATTGAAACTTTTACCAAGAACTCATCTTTTTGAGCTTGACTGTACAAAACCAGTACAATTTTTTTTTCTAGTACAGTTGTATCTATTCTTACCAAGTGTTGAGGAATATAAAGCTACAGTTTCCCGGAAGTGTTTACCATTCTGCTATTGAAAACCGGAAGTAGATGCTAAGATGACGTGCGGTAATAGCTGACCGCCGTTTATGTCAAGACTACAAGCTTACAGGAAACACATTTCCGGATATGGCGTAACTGAGACACTTATAGTTGTATTAATGTTTTTAGTATTATAATATTTATTATCATTTCCAATGTACGTAGAGGTAACTATAATAAACTGACTGCTGATAAATTTTATATCACGTGTGTGTGATGTGAGCGATACCACGGCCTCACCTGAAATATCGCTTGCACTGTATTGCACAGAGTGAGTGAGGATACCGGAGGCCAATAACCCAAGCCTTTCCCCCACCCCCTTCCCCATCTGCTAAAGGCCTGCACTTGTGATGCCTCTGGTGTTGCAGGTATCCATAGCCGGCGGTTCGGTGGCAATCGCTTACCATCAGCTGTTACGTCTGTGGAGATGTGGTCCCTAAGAAGTTTGTGTGATGTGAAAATTAGTGACAGAGTCAGGAATGTAGTTATAAGAGAACGTTTTGGATTGAAGGACATGCTCCGATGGTTAGGCCAATTAAAGAGGTTGGATGATAGAAGACTCACGAAAGGTATTTATAGAGCGAATGTCAGAGTTGGAAGAGGTCGTCCACGGCGAACATTCACCGACCAAATTAGTGGTGTTGTTAAAAAGGTAATGTGAAGAGCACCAGGAACCGACGAAAATGTATGGAGCAATTGATGAATGTGGACGGAGCAAAAGAGGTGTGTTAGGACCGCAGTAAGTGGAGATCAAATATCTCTGCCTATCCCTCTGGAAAAAAGGCGTGAATGTAGGTATGTAGGTATGTATGTATGTGAATGAATGTACAGACATTTATTTTAAAACTAGCTGAACCCCGCGGTGTTACCCGCGGTTATTGTCGTATCGTGGGTAACGCCGCGGGGCGAAGTTAGTCTTAAAAATGTAAGCCTAAGTTACTCCTTATACCATTAGCTACCTACTAGTGAAAGTCCAGCCGTTCCAGAGATTAGCCGGAACAAATAGACAGACAGACAGACAAAAAAATTAAAAATATATATTTTGGTATTTGTACCGTATATACATTCATATGCATGTAGTAGCAAGCGGTTATTTTAATATTACAAACAGACACTCCAATTTTATTTATTTGTATAGATATTACACAATTATTAAATCTGGATTGGAATCGTCTCCACTACCTCTGGCCGGGCACGATCACTTGCAACTACACCAACGGGCCAATAAAGAATTAGAATTAGGAATGATATCTAATTTTAGATATTTGATATGGAGGAAAGAGATCTTTATTAGATACCATTCGGTCACGTATCAACTGCCTCGTACGTGACGTAACATGGATTAATTTTGTTTCGTTTAGAGAGTACGTACTTTAACATGTACAGTCGGCAATAAAAACGGTTAAACATTTATAGAATTAGAAACGACTTGCTGTGCAATACTTTGGCACACTGTAATTTCATTGATGAGAAGTGAAAGACAAAATAGAAGGGGCAATTGGATAAAAGTTATTTTTGAAACTGTTTGTATGTTGTGACGAATTTGAATTCAATGTTCTGATTTCTGAGGCACTTTAATATATTATTATTCTGAAATATGTGAATACTTATTTATCCAAAAAATAAGCAAAGAAATTAAAATATGATATCCTCTAAAAAAATCTTTTTTTAGATATTCAATATCATCTAAAGCTACTTATCTCCAAGTGTTTCTAAGAAATACATCTACAATAACTTACAGACGAAACTTTAAGTACTCGAATTTATACTAAAAGTGATTTTTATTACTTTTTGAAAGACAGAACCCAAAAACACCATTCAACTTTAAAACTAAAATTTTGATGTCACTTTCTTTAATCGTTATAATATCAGTCACAAAACTTAATTATTACTGACCCTATAATAATATTAATTATCAATTGAAATGTTGAAAATCCGAAACTTTGCATAAAATAACAGGCGCCATTATAAGTAATGAAATTATAAAATGCATTTACGAACATTCACTCTCTGAATTAAAGTCAGTTATTTGAAGCGATTGCTTTTAAAACGATATTAAAATCAGATGAATAGGGATGTAGGCGATATGGTAAAATGAAATTCAATATATCGATGAAACGTCGACAACCGTGGGAGAGCTATGCTTCGGCATGAATGGGTCGGCTCGACCGGAGTGATACCACGGCCTCACAGAAAACCGGTGTGAAATAGCGCTTGCGCTGTGTTTCACCGAGTGAGTGAGGATACCGGAGGCCCATACCCCAACCCCTCCCCCCATCCCCTTTCCTATCCCCCAAAGGTCGGCAACGCACTTGTGACGCCTTTGGTGTTGCGGGTGTCCATGGGCGGCGGTAATCGCTTACCATCAGGTGATACGTATGCTCGTTTGTCCACTATTCAATAAAAAAAAAACTTATTGACTCTGTTATCTGCCGTATTTTCAGTTTTAATTCCCTAGAAAAAAAACAAACAAACATTAGAAAGAAGAGCATAAGAAATCATTTTGATCGGCATGTATATCTACTTACAAAAAAGTTAAAGTATATAACAATATCTTAAAGTTTATTTATAAATAGGTTATTAAATAATGATTTTTATGAATATTCAAATATATTGTAGCCTTCCCAAGATCATCAGTTGAGTCTCAAATCGACAGAAATGACCACTTACCTAAAGATAATCATTCATATGGTAATATTGTGTGTTTATGTAAGTTCTTCGATTCTTTAGAATTATAAAAAATACAGTTAAACAAACAGAACATAGAACAATAAAATCAGATTCATTGGCTATTCTGCACACATCTTCCATTTCAAAAACAAATGCACAAATCTCTCTCTTTAAATCGTTCAAGAAAAATCGATAAGTTATAACATATAAAACGTTGCATCACTACGTGCTTGTACTGCGAGCGTTGGTTTAGTAATAAAATTGACGTTTCTTTGAACTTAAGTTTTCACTCCGATGTAGTGTTGCCAGATGCAGTAAACGAATATCGGGACGTATTGTTAAAATAAAAAAAGACTTTTGCAATGTCGTGTGGAGGACTTTATTGGCGTTTGTGATGCTTAGTATTTGTAAAGTTATTCAATATTGGAATGTGTTGATTTGGAAATTTCAGGTTGAAAATTTATGTGTCATCGACATCACGGTCACGTGGCATGTTAACGCTTGAGTCAGCTGTGAATGTATTTAAAGAAAAATAGCAACAGTTTGTTTAAAGTTTTTTGCATTTCTCATTCAAAGTTGGCTCACTGTAATCACAAAAGTGTTCAAGTTGTATATGAACTTACGTTACGGACGCAGGAGACGCAGACGAAGATGTGTGGGTTAGCACTAGGCGAAAGGCTTGCGTCGTGGCAACCAAGACGAGATAGTATGTATATACTAATCGGTAAGAAATTTATGGCGAATCCAAAAATAATAAGTGATCGTATAATATTATCGAGAAATATTCGAAAATCTGCATTAGTGTGTAGCCGAGGGCGGGACTCCCCTTAAACCGCCGCCAGCCAACGACTGCGCCAGACGAGTCATCAGTCGTTTCTATCGTTCAAAAATTCTGCAAACACCAGAAATCACTAAAAATGAGTATTAGTCTTGCAAACGACGGTCAGACGATTGGCTAGAAAGGAGGTAATACAACTTATAATTACAATAATAAAAAGATGTACCATTAAATAGATTCACTTAACACAGGCAAGCGCAAGAAAGGCTTGTTAAAAATGTTACGTCAAGCGCTTACTTAATAAAAGTATTATTGGAGCGCAGTACGTAATTGTGCAAAGAAAGTATAGTACAATACGCGTGGATCGTGCCATCCTTTTTACACTGATTATCTTTCTCATTCACGGAATATGACGTTACGGATACGTTAAGACTGGGAAGTCCGTCTTAAATATGTCCCCCTTTTACGAATAAAAAGCTATATTTTGCGTAAAATCAACTTTTTTTCACAATAGCCTGCTTATGTAGTGCTTAGTAATTCTAACTGCTATGCCAAAGACCGTGGTTCAGATTTCAATCCAGGAAAAAATATTTTGTATTAAATTTGTTTATCGCATTTAACAGATTCTGAAATTTTTTTAACATCATTTTTTAATGTAATAGGTGGCAAACGAGCAGACTTTTCGCCTGATGGTAAGCGATTACCGCCGCCCATGGACACCCGCAACACCGGGGGCGTCACAGTTGCGTTGTCGGCCATTGGGGGATGGGGAGAGGGATCGGGGGATGGGGAGAGGGATGTGGGAAGGGGTTGGAATATGGGCCTCCAGTATCCGCACTCACTCGGTGAAACACAGCGCAAGCGCAATTTTACACCGGTTTTCTGTGAGGCCGTGGTATCACTCCGGTCCAGCCAGTCCATGCATGTCGAAGCATGGCTCTCCCACGATTACCATCACAATATCATGAGCTGTTTATATAAAAAGTATTTTTATATTTCAAGTATATCAAAAAATCCCATGCAAATAACGAAAATATAGGTGACACATAAACATGACGCTTGTTTAAAGTTACTTTGTTTGTTTGAGGGGTCTGTCACAGAGGCCAAGTTATATTTTAAGGACTGTAAACTTTCCTTATGAACAAAACTTTGACCAAAATAATTAAAACAATTTTCCACCAGTTGACATTCACTATCTAAACTTTACCAACAATGCAGTAACTTCGGTAGAATGTCTCCAGAACTTCAATATAATGGCAACACTATTTAGGAAGAGGAGCGCTTACTCATCACTTCGGAACAGCCGCCTTTGGTGATTGACACGTGGAAATGAACAAGTTCCCGAAGCCATCCCCACTTTGCTTTCATTAATCAGCTGTAACTGATGGACAGAGGAGTTTAGACAATTCAATACCGACTTAATTGCATTTTGTTTTAAGGTTTATTTTGCATTGTATTTTTGGGAATTAATTATCTTTGGGAAATGCATGTAATGCATGTTGGAATATAGAAGTAATTTGCATTGAATGATGAAAAGTAGGTAATTTTGTTTTGATTTATTGACCAATGTAACTTGTACTGTTATTGTATAGATACTCCGTACCGAGGCAGATAAACATAATTGGTTACACTGACATATTGATGTAACAAAAAATGATGTATGTTTTAACTGTTTTTAGACTTTTACGACGTTTACACATAGTAATTGTTGTATGACAGGACTTTATTAACGTTAATCCTGACTGGTTTTGCGATCGTCGGGTGCAAACGAGCTGACGTACTGCCTGATGGTAATCGAGGCGTCACAAGTGCATTGCCAGCCTTTGGAGGATTGAGAGGGGGACGGAGGAGGGGATGGGGAAGGGGACGGGGGAGGGGATGGGGAAGGGGATGGGTAATTGGCCTCCAGTATCCTCCTCATTCAGTGAAACACAGCGCAAGCGCTATTTCACACCGGTTTTCTGTGAGGCCGTGGTGTCACTCCGGTCGAGCTGGCCCATTTATGCCGAAGCGTGGCTCTCCCACGTAAATGGCATTATCAAAGGTTATATTATGTTTCTTTATGATTGTTTCATTTCATACAGTAAAATAAAGTAATATTCCGAGTGGATGGAAAAAAAAACATTTGAGTAAGCAAGAAGGTTTGATTTTGTTCTCGATTTGTTAACTTTGAGTAGTTTAAAACGACTCACATTGTCCTATTCTCTTCACGTATTTGTATTGGCATTCGACACACAATATCATCCAATAAGCATTTTGTTTAAATATAAGTTGAATCATTCGCTATCATGGTAATTTGTACCCAATTGCGTTGTTCTGAGGGTCCTCGTTTATGTAAATGTCTTCAACGAGTGAGATTTCTGTACCTAAGTGCTTTTATTTATTCTGCGCGAGAAAACTTTCTTGTATAAATAATTAAGCCGCTCTATAAAACGATATTTGTTTTGTGTTGTTTTTATTTTACTTTTGTATCTAGGTCAGAATGCAAGCAGACACATTGTCTTAATGCCAATCTCCTAAGAGCGAAAATATTTAAATGAACAGATGCTAACATAATATGATAGTACTACCTGACCCACGCAACCTCGTTTACGCCTACTATTGCCCGTAGCCTAATAATTATTCCCCGTTTTTTTATCATTCTTCGTCTTCTTCAAAGCTAGCACGTGTTATCGTGTAGAGAAAGAGAGTAGGTGGTAGGAGTAGGTAGGTGAGACCAGTTGAAAGAGTTTGTCAGAACTCTCTTCATGACAAGTAACTCCATATAAAAATATTATGCAAAAGAGTACGTTAGTAAATTAATCTACACAATAGTAAATAATGCACATTATTTATGATCCCGTAATCATTATTTATGACCGTATTCTATGATAAACATACGATAAATTATGTCGTTAATCTCTTTATGAATTACGGGATCATGGAAGGAGGTTTGAGCTTTGTATAGCTAATGTAAGTAATGCATTACAGGATGAGAGGAGAAGTCGTTGTTTACGTAATACATAAAATTTATTTTTACAGGGTGTATTCAGAAATTACTAGGTGATCTGTAAAGTTTCCGACCTTAACGTAAAGACAGCAGCACTCGTTAATTAAAACTAAAGAATGTAGTTAGGGATCTTTGCATTTGCATTGTGCATCGCTAAGAGAAGTGTACAAAGTTCAAAAAGGTTGATTAAGTAGGAAAAAATTGTCATGTACCATCGGTAGGTCGGAAAATTTGGTCGAGAAAATTATTATGAAAATATACTCTTTGAATTTTGCCGTGAGAGAGCCACGCTTCGGCATGAATGGGCCGGCTCGACCGGAGTGATACCACGGCCTAACAGAAAACCGATGTGAAACAGCGCTTGCGTTGTTTATCACCGAGTGAGCGAGGATACCGGAGGCCCATACCCCAACTGAAACCAAAATGCTAGTTTGTACCGTTTTTCGATAAAAAAAAAACTTTTTCTAAAAGAATTGAGCCCTTATACTCTTGACACTGCTTTGCAATGTTAAACATTATTAATTCAGTACTTTTCTTAGACTTAATGATATTATTAAAACATAAATCTAAGCAATTCAAAATTTAAACTTCTTCTGCCAAACCTCTTCTATTTCCCTTAAATATTTCTGACAAAGGTACTGTCTCTACAACTCATCTTGTGTCTATTCATACAACTTCAAATATTTCCAAAGTTGACATTTCAAAACAAAAGCGCCCACCAGCATTCATGGTGTAAATGAAACTTCAAAGTTTGATTTACTGTAAGAATTGGCAGTTTGGATGAACGCTTCGAAAGGGGGCCTATTGTTGAATTTGAAATCATGGTTCCGCCTGTTTCATTGTAATTCCCCTTTGCAATTAGAAGTAAAATAAAAATAAAACAATTGCGAGTAGTTGATAATTCTGTCGATGACGTCATATTTTGTTTTTGAGCCGTTTCCCAATATTATTTGAGGTCAGTGAAATATAATTTTGTTTGTTTGTTAGTTACAAGCTTTTATTTAGTTTCACCTGTCCCGATATTTGTTTATAATCAATTCTTGCAAGTTAAATTTGATCCACTTTCCGATTTCCGGTTGAGCTGAAATTTTAAATATACCTTTAGTTCTGAAGACAATGCAATTATGTTTAATCGGTATTATTAATAATCCAATGGCCCTCGTAACAAAATCGCGGCATACATATTTCTGAACAACACACCCAATATGGGTATGAAATGAAAGGGCTTAAAGTAATTTTTTTAACAATTAATAAAATCGTATTTAAAAAAAAAAAATTAAATTCAAATATATTTTAAGGGGTATGTTTGTTTTTATTGATTGTATGTAAGATATTAGTATTAATCTAGTTGAGGATAGTTTATGTTTGTAAATAAATAAATTGTTTACCGCCTAAAAGGTGGTTCAACAAATTGGTGAAGGTTGCGGAAAGCCATTCCATCCAATGGCTTTCCGCAAGCAAGCACACGACTAGATGGAGAGTCTTCGGGAGGCCTCTGTTTAGCAGGCAACTGCTTTCGGCTTAGATCATTATAAATTGCCTGACGCATCTGTCTTTCTTTATTAGCATTTCTTCTAGAGAGTGAAATTAGTAGAGGTGTAAAGTCAACGAACTAGTATCTCTTGAGTTACAATTTAGCTTTCCATGGGTGGCGATAGTCACCTAGCTTCACGTGACTCAAGTACTTATTTGTCCTTAAGTTTCACCATATTCAACAACAGCGTTAACCAATCCACAGCTTTAGACGTACTCATCATATTCATCCTAATTTCAAATAAGAGAGACTTTACTTATAACCTCTGCATACCTACCTTACAAGATATCTACCACGCCCAAGGTTGATTGAAAGAGAATATCGTTAGCATTGAGTCTACCGACGTAGTTTCCGATGTACAAATATGCATGTTTACAGTTTTGATAAACGAATTAAACAAAAATATAAATTAAACGAACTCTTATTCATAAATATCGATTTTTTCAGATAGCTGACCTCTATTTGTAATAGTAAGTTTGCACTAAACCTTTCCATGAATACAGAGCAAAAGCTGAGATGCATCTACGAAGCTGTGCTCTCACTACCTCATATTCTTTTACATAATTCCGTTATTATAAAAGCTTGTTGGGTGTGCTCGGTATTTAGAATAAAAAGAAAAAGAAAAGTCGTCGAAAAATGAGTTTTACAGAAAACTTACATTCCTTTATTTGTCTTATAATCGAGTTTGAGAATATGAGGTTACGGATCTTAACGAAAAATTTTAGGTTACTTGAAAGTTTAGTAAGTTTATTAGTAAAGGAACTTATAGGATCTTCATCTTACAATTTCAGTATAAAGTAACGAAAGAATTGCAAGCCTAAATAATATTTTTAGTTGTTAAAGAGACTGATAGGCAATAAATAAATTAATATAAATTTAATCCTTAGTCTCTGAGAAAAGAAAAGAAACATAGACAGATAATTACACTGATTAACAGGTTTACTGCACGCATAGCGTAATGGTTGAAGTGGTCACCTATCCGCTTTTTACTACGCTTAGTATTGTGGGTTCATACCAATATGGGACCACACTTTGTGTGATCTACAAATTGTTGTCCGTATTCTTGATGTTACTTGTGGTCGTTTTACTTTTGTTTGTTAATGGAACAAGTTGAAATATTCTTGTCTTTTAAAAAATAAAATCATGGTTATAATCCTTAAAGGAAACCCTGAAAAGTCAGATCTTAGAGCTAAAATATATAATCCCATTTTTTTTATAAAAAAACCGACTTTAAGAACTGGACCAAATTTAAATGGGGACACACGGGAAGTACTAGCTTTCAAGTAAAAAAAGAATCATCAAAATCGGTTCACTCGAATTGATAACCTCCTCTTTTTTGAATTCAGTTAAAAATAAACCTTACTACTGAAAAAACTTGTATCGGAATAATTTAAACACATAAACCCGCTTCAAGTTTTGGGGACAGTAGAACTAATAAACCGAAGTCAGTTTATTTGTGTTGCGCTAATCTTGTAACCCTTATTGATTCGCTCTCTTGGAATCACAATGAGGAAAAGGCTTTGGAAACAATGATTTGGGTTACCAGTTACAGTAGAATCGTATTTGGTTCTTATAAGAATGCTTTTAGTGTTCACTTAAGTTAATGTCAATACAATTGACTGCCTCGTTGGGGCAGTGGTAGTGTATGCGACTGCTGTGCTTGAGGTCTCGGGTTCGATTCCCGGGTCGGACCAAATGTTTGTATGATCTGCAAATATTTGTTTCGGAGTTTGGGTGTTTTCTATGTATAATATGCATGTATTTACAAAACAAAAGTATACAGGGTCTGTCGTAAATAATGGATAAGTCGTAAACTGGAGTTAGTCCGGCTATGAGACTATTAGAAAATCGTATCTTTTTGCCAGGGTTTCTAACCGTATGGAAATGGCGTAGACTTTTATGTTTTTTTATAAATTTCGCTACTCTTTGCATTCATTCCGTTGCCATTTCGTTAAATTTAGGTATTTCTGTGTCATTTTTTTTGTATTATAGTCTTGAAGATGTGTATTATTTAGTTTTAGTACTGTTTTAGGCGTTTTTAACGTTGGTCATTTTCAAAATTGTCATTTTAAGATTTTTTATGTTTTTGTTTTACTTAGGGTCAACTTTTGATCATTTACTGTGTAAAAAAAAAGTACGGCGCTATAGCTGCCCATGATCTTAATAAATTATCTAGTATGTGTAGATTCTAAAAAGGTATAACAATGCATACTTCACAAGTAATATTAAGCTACATGAGCGAGATCAATATCAAGGTGAGAAAATATTTTTTTCATGTAATGTTGTAAATGGTTATAAAACTTCGTCAGAATGATTTATTTCTGCCAAGATTCTTTACACAAACACTATGGGGCCACTATTAAGGATATTCAAAGAAAACTAGGTAGTTTTTTGTCAAAAAAATTTCATGCCTCCTCATTTCATAAAGGTGTTTAATTTTAAAATTGATGTGCTCTAATAGTTACATGCGACAAACATGTTACAAGTTTATTCGTAAAAAGGATCATCAGGTAAAAAAATGAACAAAGACAGCAATACAAAGGGTCTCCCCGCGTGAAAAGGACATTGTTACTAGGCACACTGCATGATGCACCGTCCCTTTCACACTCACGATGTGTGAAAAGGTTAGCATGCGTTTAGCTAGGGCGCACTCCTGATACATCTCTCAGTGTGATTTTGACCATCGCATGTGCTCTCGTTTTCATTACTGTCGTCAATTTGTTACTGCTTTCTAATATCGGACTTAGATTTTCTTTGTGATTTGGACTTGTTAACCTGGTGATATTGACAACTCAGCTCTCATTTATGGGCATCGTGTTGTGCTATCGATTGCACGTGTTATTTTGGAAAATTTTGTATATCATGCCTCAACAATACACGCCGGCCGAATACGTAAACATGCATTACATTTATGGTTTATGTGATGGCAACGCCAATAGAGCTGCTAGAGTTTATCGGGAAAAATATCCAAATGCCCGGCATCCTGACTATCGTGTCTTCATAAGAGTGCACAACACATTTTTGGAAGGACGATTTCCTGGGACCGGCGTAGGCGGGGCGAGTGAAGGACGACCACAACGCCACAGTGCAGCCGAAGTACTGGAAATAGTTGCAGAAGACCCTGGTACGTCCATAAGTGTAATTTCAAGGCGCACCGGTATACCTCAAAAATCTGTACACAGGATTTTAAAAAGGCATGAATTATATCCCTATCATTATCAAAGGGTCCAAACATTAATGCCAAGGGACGCTGCTGCGAGAATAACATTTTGTCGCATAATGCTGCGAAAGATGAGGGAAGACCAAAGTTTTTTTAATAAAATTTTATGGAGTGACGAGTCAACGTGTCGAAAAGATGGTTTTTTGAATCTTCACAACATACACAGCTGGCAACTCGAAAACCCAAGACTTATCCGAGAAGACCGATCGCAATATCAATTTAAAATTAATTTATGGACTGGCATTATTAATGGCAAAATCATTGGTCCATTCGAATTGCCGGCAATATTAAATGCGGATATGTATTTGAATTTTTTAGCAAATACTTTACCTAGTTTACTGCAAGACGTCCCACAAGAGATAAGAAATGAGATGTGGCTACAAAATGATGGGTGTCCAGCACATTACGCTGTTCGTGTCAGGGAACATTTAAATAATACTTATCCAGATAGATGGATAGGGCGATTGGGGCCAATTTTATGGCCTCCACGTTCGCCAGACCTGAACCCCTTGGACTTCTTTTACTGGGGCTGTATGAAAGAAAAAGTATACAGTGAAACAATAAGTTCTGTAGAAGAGTTGCGTGCGCGCATTCAAGTAGCAGCGAGAAAAATTGAAGAAGCCGGTTATGTGCGCCGGATTAAGCAATCGTTTATTAGGCGATGTAGAGCGTGCATAGCTGCCGGCGGAGGACACTTCGAACATTTAGTTTAAGTTGTTGAATAAATATTTTTACGTACTAAAACAACCTAGTTTTCTTTTGAATATCCTTAATAGTGACCCCATAGTGTTTGTGTAAAGAATCTTGGCAGAAATAAATCATTATGACGAAGTTTTATAACCATTTACAACATTACATGAAAAAAATATTTTCTCACCTTGATATTGATCTCGCTCATGTAGCTTAATATTACTTGTGAAGTATGCATTGTTATACCTTTTTAGAATCTACACATACTAGATAATTTATTAAGATCATGGGCAGCTATAGCGCCGTACTTTTTTTTTACACAGTAAATGATCAAAAGTTGACCCTAAGTAAAACAAAAACATAAAAAATCTTAAAATGACAATTTTGAAAATGACCAACGTTAAAAACGCCTAAAACAGTACTAAAACTAAATAATACACATCTTCAAGACTATAATACAAAAAAAATGACACAGAAATACCTAAATTTAACGAAATGGCAACGGAATGAATGCAAAGAGTAGCGAAATTTATAAAAAAACATAAAAGTCTACGCCATTTCCATACGGTTAGAAACCCTGGCAAAAAGATACGATTTTCTAATAGTCTCATAGCCGGACCAACTCCAGTTTACGACTTATCCATTATTTACGACAGACCCTGTATATGTATTAATATCAGTTGTCTAGTACCCATAGTACAAGCTCTGCTTAGTTTGGGACTAGATGGCGTTGTGTGTTAAATGTCCGAAATATTTATTATTTATTATTATTATTCTGAAAGTCATAAATTTAGTTTTGACCGGCATTTTTCTAGCATTCTTTTTTATTTTGTTGCGTATCGCACAGAAGATCAGCGTTTGTGCTGTCGTGTTTCGTTGGTGAGTTCGAGACCGGAAGCTCAATGATGCAGAAACATCACTAGGCCGTTATAGTGAGGATCACAATACTGCATTGTTGCATTGTCTGCATTCGCATGAGTATGGTAACCACTGCTCTTGGATTCAGTTTATGCTTTCTATCAGGCAGGGTAGAGTTATTTTAGCAGGGCCATACAAAAAACAAAATATAATAAGTAATGTCCAAGTTATTTATGTATCAAATAAATATCAATATGTTCTTTTAATTGAATGGTTCCACTCAAGTATATTTAGTTCTCTAATTCCTTTTAACAAAATCTTTCGTCTAATAAAATAAACACAACCTTATTCTCTACAACATTGTTATGTTTATTGTTTGTATAAAAACAAAAAGAAAATTGCAATGGCTTAACACAAACTGGTCTGTAAAACCCTGGGTCTTAGGGTAGCGTACCTTTTTAACTTGACACATCTCCAAATTAGGCAAAGTTGATACTATGATAACCAGGCTTTGATAAACATACTTATTTCTAAATACATATATATATATATATTCAAGATAAATTACATCCAAACATAAAGCAATGACTGGTATTAACATAGAAATGTCCAATAGATAGATCATTATCAACAACCCATAACTTCCCACTGCTGGGCTCGAGTCTCCTCTCAGGAGAGGGCTAAGGCCATAGGTCCCCACACTGGCCAAGTGCGGGTTGGAGACTGGCAAGACAACGTTGTGGCTTTGCATCTTGTCGTTGGATGTTTTTAAGCTGCCCAAAGACCTCCAACTAAGCTTCACGACTGTTTATCCTATGATAACAACCGGGACCGACACTCATCCTTCTAATCACCGAGTGCAATTAGGCTATGATATATATGATAAATATGTATATGAGCGACTCTTCATTAGATAGATAGAAAACTATTTATTTGGATACCGAATAACAGGTTTAAAAGAGAATACAGAAAGTGATGAATGATAATGTACAAAGGGCGGCCTTATTGCCGAAAGCAATCTTTTCCAGGCAACCTTAGGGTGGATCTAAATGTATCGAAGAGACAGTAGTTGACAGTGCAATGAGTTTTGAAGAATAATAATTTTCTAATAAATATAACTAGAGACACATATACATATATATATATATATATACATGTATATTATATAGTTTTTTGTCCTGAATTGAAATCGAAGTAAAGTCTTATATGGCATTAAGACCAATAAGCAAAACAAAACATTGCAACAATAAGTTCTGTGATAGAAGTTAATCAACCATTTTATTTACACAACTAACACAAATGTTTACCAATGTGTTATATTTCAAATTGAACATTTACAAATCTATTTCAATTCAATTCAAAACGTGTTTGTCCCACTTGTGTTTCGATGTAAACTATTCGAGTGTAGCGCCTGTAGAGGGAGGCTTGCGCGCAAATACTTAATCACTAATTACCTGTGCGTCATAAATGTAATTAATTTTAGCGGTATCGCCGCTAACGTCATAAGTCATAAGCTATTATAAGATATTCTGTGATAGAGTATTAACTTTTTATGGTATACTAGCTGAGCCCTGCGGTGTTACTTGCAGCGGTTTTTGTACATTTATAATTAATGCGATTAACGCCACGGGGTGAAGCTGGTATAAAAGAATAGCCTATGTGACTCCTTATATCATCAACTATTTATCAGTGAAAGACTCATCAAATTTGGTTCAGCCATTCCAGAGATTAGCCGCTACCGTAAATACCGTATACACTTTCACGTGACTTTATGATTGGCCCAGTGGTTTACTGTTATGAGTTCAAATCATACATGGGACAACACTTGGGTGAATCCTCAAATTGTTGTTCGGAGTCTGGGTGTTTTTTGTGTTCGTTTCATGCATGTTTATAAAGTCCCCCGTGTCTTTATAAGCGAAAACAAAAATAAAATAAAAACCTGTTATTACGAAATTACAAATAGACACTTCAAATGTATTTATTTGTATGAATATATGGGGGACAGATGAGAGGTCAGGTTAACAGCATGGAGATTCGAACGTATTCTTCTCAGAACAGGACCCAGGACCTCTGTTTTAGTCAGCCAGTCATCAGATTTCTAATTAAAAACAGGGTCTCAAATTAAACAAAAAAAAATTGCTTATATGAGTTCTACTCACCCTGCGTGAGTAGATCTAATGTAATAAAATGAAAAAAGAGTTGAGATTTCCTTAAAATAATTAATGAACTACCCAATCGCCTACATTTACACCAAGCGCTAGGCTCTACGGAGGCGCTACGCAAAAACGGAGTCTCGCTTATCCAGAATATTACGTAGCACATGAAGGATCGCTCTACGCCAAAGGGAGCCAAGAAAATAAATGAACACTGTATCTCCAAATTTATAACCTCAAATTTAAAATAATATTTTGCGGTGCAAAATAATTTTGCCTATTCCGTTTGCATAATTGAGCTAGACATTTTGGGTGTTGTTAATTTTGTTGGTACATGTTTTTAACATTTATAGTAGAGAACCAAAGGATGGTAATATATGACGAGGTTTATTTACGAATAATATTATGTTTTTGCTTGACCTTTGGGAGGTTTTGTTTAGTTTTTTGGTTTATTTTAATACAGCTAGGAGAAGTAAATAGAGAGACAATTTTTGGGTCTGTGTTAGTTTAAAGAAATACCATTCCACTCTATATTGAAGCTTTGCTAATTTGCATGTGATGAGCCAATTGGTCAAGTGGGCTCGGACTCGTAGGTAGAGCTCATGGATTCGGTTAATACCAAGAACAAATGATTGTGTGACGAACACGACCGTTTCCGGTCTAAGCAATTCATCTTTTTTTTTTTTTAAATCTAAAATTTGATTTTTCCATGACAGAGCCACGCTTCGGCATGCATGGGCCCGCTCGAACGGAGTGATACCACGGCCTCACATAAAACCGGTGTTTCACCGAGTAAGTGAGGGTACCGGAGGCCCACACACCAACCCTTCCCCCATCCGCCTTGCCATTCCCCCAAAGACCGGCAACTAACTTGTGACGCCTCTGGTATTGAGGGTGTCTATGGGCGGCGGCAATCGCTTACCATCAGGCGATACGTCAGCTCGTTTGCCTCCTAATCTGTAAAAAACAAAACTGTAGTCTATTTTTTTAAAATATTGTCTGTCTATCACAGCACGAGTTTTGTCTAGTTTAAGATCAGATGGAAATGAGTGAGATGTGCGAAGTAGTTGTAGAGGAGGGACTATTAGGAATTATTGAAACAACGGAATGCTGAATAAACACTGAGTATATTTTAAGAGAGTAACATATTTTATAATAATGGTTGCATGTAGATGTGGTACATATTATGTATGTCATACATAATATGTACCACATCTCATTGTCATTGAACTATAATGGTAGCTACATTTACGATGTTCATTCAACATGAATCATCCACCAATGTAGGCACGATTAATGAAGTGCCCTGTTGAATGACATTTAATAGTGAGAGTGTTATAAGTATTTCTTTTATATAGGAGCCAAGGAAATTATTAACAGAATCCAAGAGTAATGGTCACAATACTTATTGCAATGGAACAATGCAGCATGGTAAACCACGCTGTGGTGACCTATTTTGAAGCTTGTGCATCATTGGTCCTCTGGCCCCGCACCTACCAACGATACACGACAGCAAATATGCTGTCATTCTAGGTTGGCCTTCTGTGAGCTGACATGAATATCTGGGCAGTTAGTAGTTTTATATAATCTTCTTGTAAACGAGATATTAATTTATTTATTATTTATTTTAGATTTTCCAAATTCTAAATCGATTTATCGATCCCGGAACCCCATACATACTTAATTTCATAAAAATCGGTAGAGCCATTTCCGAGATTCAAATCTAGATATATAAAAATGTTATGTTGGTTTGTGTACGCTTCAAAAACTCAATGTACTGCACCGATTGAGCTAAAATTTTAGAATGATATATAATCCGCATCAAGGATTGTTTTTATCTAATTTTTGCATCAGTCACATATCCGCGACCGCGAAAAAACACGAAAAAACCGACATAAACGCGGGCTGAGCCGCGGGCAATAGCTAGTTATATATATATTTATACAAAAATTGCTCGTTTAAATGTATTAGATTACATGTGATTCATTGAAACACTTCTCAAATAAACTTTAACTATGCCTTATTTTGTACTTTTCTTTCACATAATTTTCATAAGAAGGAGCCAAAGTTTCACTTCATTCCTTCGTTCAACGGGATTCACTTATTAATTAAGCACACACACATAATCTTAAGCACTCGAGTCTTTATTTCAACGACTAGCTTATTGAAGTCTGTGCTCATTTTCCACAAAGTGCATTCTAACTTATATTACTTTGTTCTGTTAGCGCGATATCGGTGATACTAAACTAACTTAGGCCATCAGTATCGTGTCGAGTTCCATTACACTTGAAACCGTTGACTGAACCACTTAACGCAGTCTCAAGATGTTTGCAGGCACTTCGATCGTATTGCTAGTTGCATTATCACACGATTGCAACCTCGGATATTGTAAACCCTCACGCCTATAATCCCGTAGGGGCTTGCAGACGTGTAAAGGGTAATTTAAAATAATAATTTCTTTTGACTCTATGAGTTTTTTTTTAAACTGAATTTGTCTTATTTATTTTATGCCAACTGCCTCGTGGCATGTTTTATTGTTTTCATATTTGACTGCACGGTTGGCCTAGTGGTTTAAGCGGTCACTAAATCGCTTGGTACTGCGCCAAGTGCCATGGGTTCAAATCCCACGTGGGACATCACTTTGTGTGATCCATAAAAATGTTTTCCTGAGTCTGGGTGTTCTATGAGTCCGTTACATGAATGTTTGTAAAGTCCCCCGCGACACAGGATGTATATTCCTAACGCGGAAAATGTTGTGAAAAAAATATCCTATATTATTCAATATATAAAATTAAAGTTACCTAAGTTATTCCTTATAACATCAGTTATCCGCCAACGAAAGTACTGTTGGAAACAGACAGACAGCCTTCTTAAATATAGTTAAAAAATCTATGCAAATAAGAAATTGTTTAAAAAGTGAATGCGTATTTTTTTTCGATAAAACTCATATAACTATGCCACGCGTGCTACCATTACAACAAAATAAATGTTGTCTCGGTGGCGTAGTGGCAGCGAATGCGACTGCTCTGCTTTCGGTCTTGGGTTCGATTCCCGGGTCGGACCAAATGTTTGTATTAACTGCAAATATTTGTTTCGGAATTTGGGTGTTTTCTTTGTATAATATGTATGTATTTACAAAATTAAAAGTATATACATATATCAATTGTCTAGAACCCATAACACAAGCTCTGCTTAGCTTGGAATCAGATGACGTTGTGTGTGTAGCTGTGTGTGTGTGTGTGTGTGTGTTTTTACCGTGGGAAAGCCATGCTTCGGCATGAATGGGCCGGCTCGACCGGAGTAATACCACGGCCTCACAGAAAACCGGTGTGAAATAGCGCTTGCACTGTGTTTCACCGAGTGAGTGAGGATACCGGAGGCCCACACCCTAACCCCTACCTTATCCCCCTCCCCTTCCCCTAAAGGCCGGCAACGCACTTGTGACGCCTCTGGTGTTGCGGGTGTCTATGGGCGGCGGTAATCGCTTACCATCAGGCGATACGTCTGCTCGTTTGCTCCCTATTCAATAAAAAAAAAAAAAAAAAACTGAACCCCGCGGTGCTACCCGTGGTACGGCAATAACCACGGGCAACATCTTTATAAATTGTAGCCTATGTGTTATTCTGATGTATGAGCTATATTATTGTAAAGATTTATCAAAATCCATTTAGTTATTTAGCGTGAAAGAACAACAAAATCCCATACTCACAAACTTTCGCATATATAATATTAGTAGGATTTAAATCGATTCAGTGTTTTAGGCGCTACGGTTTAACATATAAACATACATAGACTGCTAAAATTTAACTTCGCCCTAATCAGGTAAAAATATATCATATCACAATTCTGTTCAGCCGTAATAATAACAATTCTAAAAGATCTTCGTATTCTTAACAAACAAATAAGCAGATGTTATCAAGACTATTGCCTCTACACGGGATATCAATGGGTTCTTTATCGAACTGTCCCTCAAGATGTTTGTAAGAGCTCTATCCCCGTGACACTGTCGTCCCAATGGGGCTTGATCGACTCTTCTTGTGTTGAAATAGTAGAGATGTTTGTTTACGTAACGGATTGGAGTCTGGTGCGTTTCTTTTAATGTTATTTAGATGGAGAATAAGATTGATTTGAAAGACAGTTTTGATATGCCTCGTTTTTAGGGGTTAGGGACTTTAATTACTAAGCAAGAGGTTTTAGGATCAATTTCCAGTCAGGAAAAATGCTTGCGTTATGAATATGTTTTTTTCTGTGTCTGGGTGTAATTTATTTATTTTATTTATTTTATTTTATTCGGGGAGCTTACAGCTAAATTTACAATATAAATATGACATTGTTTCTCTATATGCCAATTACAAGCTTCCGCATGTAGAAATAACATAGTGCTGTACAATTTAATCAAAAATTATAACAGAATGTAGATTACTAGAACATTTTCTCTGGTTCTTGTAACATAACACTTTTGACATCATTTGGGACACCGCAGAATAAATCAATGCGTTCCAGATGGTTAAGTTCATTAAATGACCTGGAAACTCGTGGTAGGAAGCTATTATACCGATAATTACGGTGGCAAAGTGGTACGTGGATTAGGTTTTTGGAACGTAAATTTCTAGTGGGCACATTTAATTTAATTTTGCAAAGTAAATCAGGACAATCTAGTTTGCTCTGAACTATTTTCAAAAGAAAGCAGATATCAGATACTTTTCTACGACAGAAAAGAGGTAAAAGATGAAGTTGATTACATTGTTGATCGTAGGCAAGATGAGGCAATTTAAATTTAAAGCCTAAATATCGAATAAATCGTTTCTGGATTCTTTCTATGTTATTACTATATACATTATAACAAGGACTCCAAGTTTGACAACAGAACTCGAGGTGGCTGCGTACATAGGCACAGTAAAGTATTTTTATTGTTTTCATATGCTTAAAAGGTCTGGAAACACGAATTATAAAACCAAGTGCTTTGTACGCTTTGTCAACAATATGTTCGATGTGCTTGTCAAATAGCAATTTATTATCATGGAAAACGCCCAGGTCCCTGACCACGCCAGTCGACTGAAGTTCACAATTCTTTAGCTTGTAGGCAAAAGTGAAAATATTACGTTTCCGAGTAAAGGCGATGCAGAAACATTTGGAAACATTTAAGTCCAATTTGTTACGTTCACAATATATGTCTAATCTATTCAAATCTTCCTGGAGAAGTAATGCATCGGAATCATTATTAACAATGCGGAAAATTTTCATGTCATCAGCAAACAATAAAAATTTGGAATTTAAAAAACAAGATGCTATGTCATTAATAAATAATACAAAAAGGAGTGGTCCCAATAATGATCCCTGCGGAACGCCGGACGGGATGTCCACCCAGTTGGAAGAACAGCCATCAAGAACAACAGCTTGTGTTCTTTCAGTGAGATACGATGCAAACCATTTAATAAGATTTCCTCTTACGCCCAAACCCGCCATTTTCCGTAATAAAATCCCGTGATGTATTTTATCAAACGCTTTAGTATAATCAGTATAAATTGCATCGATTTGATTATTGTTGTCCATATTACTAGTTAAATACTCATTAAATACAACCAAGTTGGTGTTAGTTGATCTACCCTTGATAAAACCATGTTGCTCGAGAATAAGTTCACTTTTTAAACATTCATATGTTTGATCAAATACTAATCGCTCAAAAATTTTAGCTAGATGACAGAGTTTCGAGATGGGCCTATAGTTTACAACCTCATTTTTTGCACCTTTCTTATGTATTGGGGTAATGAAAGCAGCCTTCCATATCTTGGGCATTACTCCTTCGTTCATAGAACGTTGAAAAATTATAGAAACTGGCACCGACAGCTCCTTACTACATTTTACTAAAAATAAGGCGGGTAGAGTATCAGGCCCGGCTGATTTATTAAGATCCAGGGCCTTTAGTAATTCATATATTCGCTGAGTGCTCACTCTAACAGTTGATATGTCACACCTAGTGTTTGATTCTCTAAGTTCATTAAAGTAATGTAATTTGTCATCAACCAGAAACACGGAATTAAAATAGGAACTAAATAACTGGCAAATACCCTCAGTCGAGCTGCTTGTGGCAGTCAGATAGTTCATAGTCGATGAATAGGAGCTACAGCGACGCACATTTTTAATGTACGACCAGAAGAGTTTAGGATTTTTTAAGATGGAGTTTTCAACGGATTCTATGTATTCTTTATAACACCTATGCTCAGTTTTTTTAACCCTGTCGCGAAGTAGACGAAAAGAATGGTCATCAGATAGATTACCATAAGTTTTAATTTTTTTAAACACTTTAAATTTTTCTTTAATCATTTTAATCAGCGATGGTTTATACCATGGGGGATATCTATGAGAAACTGTCATACGTGTCGGCACAAAATTATCCCTAATTTTATAAATTAAGTCATAGAATATCTGTACAGCTTCCTCGACCGACCCAGCGCTTGTCAAAACTGACCAATCGGTTTCCGAAAAGAGCTTACAGATTTCATCATAATTTGCTCGATTATACATATGTACCACTCGTTTGGGAATAACTAGGGCGTCGAATTCCGTCAACAAGGACTTAATAATAAGGGATTTGTGATAGGAGTCCTCGGGCACTAAGGGATCCGAGCATGTTAAGACCGACAAATCATTGTTACATAAAATAAGATCCAATATACCACCAATACTATTTTTACAATAATTATATTGCTTCAGATTGCAATCATATAATGCATTAATTAAGTTATTCGCGAGAAAATTATTAGTATTAGAAGGCTGAAGGCCCAAATCTGTTGAGGTCCATTGAATGTTACTCATATTAAAATCACCCATTACAAGAAATTCGTCTTCTTTAAATTGATCAGTAATATTAATTAAGTTGTGTAAGAAGTTATCTAGTTGAATACTGAACGTGTTACCTTTGTTTTGATTACATAAATATAAGGTGCAAATGTGAAGTTTAATTGGCTTTTTGTTATAAGGATTACGTAAAGTTAAAGTTACCCATAGGTCCTCAGCCGAGGAATTCCAATCAATTCTATAGGTACTTTTATAATATATCATTGTATTTAGAAATATGTAAACCCATTGCGCTGGGCAGAACAAATCTACTCTACTCTCAACAGTACGATCCATGCTGAACACGTGGCGAACTGCCAGTCACAGAATACTTCTAAATAGAAGTCATGATCTTCGGAATTGAGTACAGCGACACAAGGAAGAAGCTTATTTTCAGCAGTCTAGTAAATAAGGATGCTTTGGAATCAGACAGAACCAATTAGAATACATATATCTTTGATTTATGATACCAAAGTATTGATCCAATTAATAAAATTTTTGTATACTTACTTTGTGTTGTACAGATACAGCATGTGTGAAATAATCATTTGTGTGAGCTGAAAATAAAAGTTAAATCTTTCTTTCTTTGATAGTTTAGACTCAATGTATCACTGTATCCATTCACGGCTATGGAAGATTATATATTGTCAAGGAGTCTATCTTTTAATGCATTGTATTTCAAAGTAAAACACTCAACTTAATTGTTTCTAAAACGATACCAATTACTGCTAAAGCTAGCAAAACATCTAAATAACCGAAATTAAAATAACAAAGTACTCTCATACACAGCACAACATATAACAGAAGCACTACGTCATTCACTCAACTAAAATAGGCCTTCGTTTTGTTTCCAAACAAAGAGAGAAAGAAAAAACTGACTGAAAATAACGGAGCGAGTCGGTTATCCGTCACAAAGGGTCCCTGAAGCTTTCACAAAACTAATTTACTGTAACAACATTATTGTATGGTTGAAAAAAATTACTTTCAGACTGAAAAAATGCTGCCCCATATTGCAGACTTTTAAGCTGAGTTTCTGTTGAGCAATTATTATAAGCGAAAGCTTAACGAAGCGGTAGCGTAATGGAAGTTCGTGTGGTAACGCAGTTTCCAGGTTTAATATAACGTAGGTCTCGCAGACTATCGTGAATTGATTATTTTTGTATAAAAATATGTAAAGGGATAAACAAATTTAAATTGTTTATTTAAATAATGTATACAAATGTTTCAAAGTCAAAAGTTTGTAAGGTTAAATGTTTATGTGCGTGGTCTTAAAAGTACCGATCTAATATATTTAAATTTATTTATATTTAGACATCTGAAACACAACACCACATAGTCCCGAACTAAGCAGAGCTTGTACGAGACTAGATAACTGATATGAATACCGTGGGAGAGCCACGCTTCACCATGAATGGGCCGGCCCGACCGGCCTAACAGAAAACCGGTGTGAAATAGTGCTTGCGCTGTGTTTCACCGAGTGAGTGAGGATACCGGAGGCCCATACCCCAATCCCTCCCCATCCCCCAAAGGTCGGCAACGCACTTGTGACGCCTCTGGTGTTGCGGTTGTCCATGGGCGGCGGTAATCGCTTACCATCAGGTGATACGTCTGTTAGTATGCCCACTATTCAATAAAAAAAAATACATCCTCGTATTATACATAGAAAACACCCGAACTTTTTTTTTTTTATACTTGAGCTACCAAAATGAGTCTGCCCTGCCTGATGGAAAGCACCAGCAGAATCCAAGAGTGGTGGTCACCATCCTCAACGCAAACAAGGACAGTGCAGCATGGTGACCAGCACTATGGCGGCCTAGTGAGATGCCTTTTCACGCCCCGCTTAAAGGACCCGGGATCATAGTGGGACGGAAACACGTGCGCTGGTAGTGAGTTCCAGGTTTTAACCGCTCGGCACAGGAAGGAAGAGCCGAACCGATGAGTGCGAGAGTGTATGTCTTCCACTCTGAAGCGGTGACTTCCGAGGCCAGGACGTGTTGTCCTGTAGAGGAAGGGAGAAGGGGGGATCAGTTGGAAGAGCTCTTCAGAACACTCCCTACTACGAAACAAATATTTGTAGAAAATATAAACATTCCAGTATTTAATTACTTTTATTTTAAAACTTCATGCAATTGTGTTCATCGACGGACTTAATGTCCAGCCTTTGGGGGATATATACATACAAAAATACATCTCATCTTATCCACAGGTTTATTATTCACATCAAAATGAATCTAATGATAAGGTTGAACGTGTTACAAATATAGACTACAATCCAGAATAGAACACAATCCACTTTTCATCAAGGTAAATTTATTAACTACCCCTCAATCGGCGGCGACGCGGCTGGCGCTCATCCCGCAGCTGACGGCCAGTTTTAGAGTCCCTCCAATAATAAATTAGCTCGTATCTCCATCCGCGTCTTTCCGTTACCGCGACAAGAAGTAGAGTACGTCCTTCTCCAAGGACCAATCTATCGCTATATCGAAATTCAATCAAACCGGTTCAACGGGTTAGCTTTGAAAGCGTAACAGACACATAGACAGATAAAGTTATAACGAAATACGCAGTTGTTTGTGTTTATGAGCTGTGTAGCCATGTGGTTGCTATGTCGCTCAAAGCGTTGTTTTTAGGACACAGAGAAACTCTTTATGTCCTCCTTGACTGTCGAGATCTGCAGATACTTATGCACTTCCGTATTTCGGGTGAACCATGGCACATTTATCAAAATCTTCAGCACTTTGTTTTGAAATCTTTGGATAGTTTTAAAATTTGAGTGACTCGCTGATCCCCAGAACTGTATACCATAAGTGCAAATCGGTTTCAGGACGCACTTGTAAATTAGGACCTTATTTTCCAAGTTTAGCGTAGATTGTCTGCCTAGCAACCAGTATATGTCTCCAAATTTTTTGTTCGCCTGTTCTTTTTTAGCCCTTATATGGGCCCGCCAGTGAGTCTCCTGTCCAGGTGCATGCCTAGGTATCTAACTGTCGTGTCTGTTGGCAAGACAGCACCGTCTAGTGTCACTGGTGGACAGTCCCCTCTTCTTAGTGTGAACATTGTGAACTGTTTGTAACATTTTATAAATGTTTGGATGTTTAATATAATAATCCCATACTTATTTTATTTTCCAGTTTCGTTTTGTTTTTAATTTGTACTGCTTTTCATGGGCTCATTTATTTCTATTCAAACTGTACATTAAAATATTCATTTTCACAATTACTAAAATTACTTAGGCCAAACGTTTCAAACTGAAACTAATGTGAAACTCGAAAGCAGTTTATTTAAGCTCAGCCTCACACGCCGAGGCCGTCTCTGTTCGAAACTAGCGAGGCTTTTATTTTACGCTTCATGTGCTACTTAATTCTGAGTGCAAATATAGCAGTGGCCAGTCGCAGAATGATAGAACCCATTTAGTTTAAAATAAAGTGAAGCAATATGAGAGTATTTGGATAAAAGTTTTATTATACTATGAACATCAACCGCGGGCAATGCCGTGGGGCGAAGCTAGTCTGAAATCATTATTTAACCAACGTTAAAATATAGACATATGTTATAAGGGTAAAAATTCATTCATACATATTTTTTATAAAACGTTAACCAATTTTGAGAGCTTCAAAAAAATTTTTTTCCCCCGGTTTTGGAACTTTTCTTGACGCTATTTTGCTTCCTTTTGCTGTAGCGTGATGATATGTTGCATATTATAATACAAACATTTTGTTATATTGTGTTTGGAGCAGTACTAAGATATATATTTTTTTATTATTATGTAGTGGGCAAGCGAGCTGTCGTATCGCTTGATGGTAAGTGATTACCGCCGTCCATGGACACCAGCAACACCAAAGGCGTTACAAGTGCGTTACCGGCCTTTTAGGCGACAGCTCATTCCACAGTTTTGCTGTGCGCGGCAGAAAGTTTCGGAAAAATCGCACAGTTTAGAGCATTCAACCAAACAAACAAGCAATAATACATACCAACTCGTAGCTTTATAACATTAATGAAGAATAATTTAACAGTCTGGTTATGTTAGCACAAGGACTGCTTAGTTTGTGATCAGTCCACGAAAAACCAGATGTGTAAACCTTTATACATTTATTTATTACATTTATACTTATACGTTGCTGGCTCAGCGACCCAAAGTGTGTCTTGGCCTCCGAGAGTAGAATGCGCTATTTTTTCCTATTCTGTGCCATAATATATATATATATAATAGGAAAAAATAGCGCATTCCACTCTACTATATAAATATATATATGTATATGGGACGACCCGGATACCGCTGGAAAGATGAGGGTGCCAGAGATATGGAAGAGATGAATATATATATATATATAAATAATAAATAAATAAATAAACATTTCGGACATCTAACACACAACGCCATCTAGTCCCAAGCTAAGCAGAGCTTGTGTTATGGGTACTAGACAACTGATATGAATACTTATATACTTTTTTTTTGTAAATACATACATATTATACATAGAAAACACCCAAACTCCGAAACAAATATTTGTAGATTCCACAAACATTTGGTCCGACTCGGGATTTGAACCCAAGACCTCAAGCTTAGCAGTTGCATACGCTACCACTACGCCACCGAGGCAGTCAAATATATGCATGCTCTTATGACGGCTCGACCCTCACCCATTTTTTCGATGTTTATACATATTTTAATTTTTAAATATCATAATACATTCACATTTATTTAGTCCTTAATATTGACGTAAAATCTATGTACCGTAAAATGTTTAGTTCACAACATATTCACCAAATAGTCTGGTAAACAAACGATTTATCCTTGCATAAAATGATATATAACATATATTCCCAAATCTTCATAGAAATAGGTCTTGTCAAGCAATAAATTTAACGCAGATATATTTTCATAAATAAATATGGGGAGCGTGGGCTAAAATGAACTACACGACATGAGATGATATATTTACGAGTATATTGAAAATTTATAATATGTATTGTTCGTACTTGGTGTAACTTGTTAAAATGCATTATTTTAAAATAAAATTCACATGTAATTATTCCACTGTTAAATTGAAATTGACCTGAAGGTTTTGTTTAAATAATATGTCTAATAATACTTTACTATTAGTTACCATACTCAAAAATCAGAATAGAATATGTGCGCACAATGTGATTGTTTACCACATAGGTAATTTGTTTTGTGACGAGAAATGCATTAAATCTTGCGCTATTTATACATATAAGTACCAAAATTAATATGAAATATAACTAATTTGTTTTTTATAACTTTGGATTGTACCTTGTCAGCAAAAGTATAGTGCTGGAAAGTCGTATAACGTATTATTTTCTACACGTAATTATGATCTTGTGCCATAATTACTCATGTGCCGACATGAGTAATTATGGCATAGTTGAAATTGCAATGCTTGCTAAGCGACAAAATTGGGTGAAATGAAAAACAATTTCAATCCTAATGACACAGAATAAGAAGACATATTGAATGGTATATATTACAGAATACAAATGTCTTGCTACAGAATTTGTATAACTATTTATTTATTTATTTATTTAGGTATACCAACAGCACACATACGATACACTTTTAAAAGAAAATTTACAATAATATTTTCTAGTATGCTTGCCTATTACAGGTACACACAACATTCACCATATGAGATAAAATAAAGTACGCCTAACAAACAGTGTTAGGAGTAAGGTAACTTTTACAAAAAACAAAAAATAAAGGAGCTTAATATTACTTAATTCTAAGTTAAAATTACGATGCTCTTATTAACTATGATTAGCTAATGTTTATTTATTCAACAAAACAAAACCTTTGAACAGAAAACTTTATATTTTTAAGAACACAATGTCAACTTTCGGATCCTAATATTACGTTTTACCCCATCATTCTCTATCCAGTATTTGGTCGTTTATTCCAAAATAATTATGCGGTGGTACAGAGGGTAAGCAGTAGCTGTGAGACAAAGGATATTAAATATTTTATGGAGCCTTCAGTGGCAGCCATAAATTGATGGTGATGATTTTATGTGTTCAATATTGATTCTCAGAAATACAAATTTATTGTTATGGTAGAAACTATACTTCCTTATCGTGAAATGGGAAATATTTGATTTAGTGTTATTTTCTGTCATGGTTTAGGAAAAACTTATATCTACCAGATTGTCATTAATCCATAGACTTAGAAAAACGCATAGCATGGTTTTTTATGTATATATATGGGCCTGACCAAAGTGACTCGACACTGGCTGATGGAAAGCACCATCAGAATAGCATCCAAGAGTAATGGTCACCATACTCATTGAGAATGCAGACAATGCAACAATGCAGCATGGTGACCCACACTATGACTGCCTATTGAAACTCTCCTGCATCATTGGGTCTCCGATCTCGTACACACCAAAGCAACATGACAGCTCGAATACTGTCATTTTAGGTTGGTCTTCTGTAAGACAGTAGTAGCACCCCGGTTAAGTCGGCCTATTCGTTCTGAAATCAGTGTAACTCTACTGCGTAGTAAAACAATTGATTGATCTAATAATAAATTCAGAAATAGTAATTTGTCACTTACAAAAAAAAAATTAAATTTACTTCTATTTTTTCTTCCACAGTTTTATAACTTAGAAGTTTAAGTCTGTATGTTCATCTGAGAAAGCTATATTCGATCCTAATATTAAATGAAATAAAAAAATAAAGACACCTCTGTGGTTTGTTTCGACATTCTTCCTAGAGTAAGTCTTAGAAAATGCTATCGCCTACTACCTGTAAAGACCGACGTGTAAAAATATCTGCAAAAGGTTTACTAACAAAAATAAATGTCTTATCATTTTCTTATTGTACAATGTACACTTAATAATACATTTATAAGAAGAAATTGCATTATAACTAAACCCTTTTCAGGATGTTTACAAACGTGTGGGGAAAAATGTATGAGAGATATTGTATCGAATCAATCAAAGCCTTAACTTAAACAAGTGGATTTGGAAACGCCCCTAGGAGCACACCGATTGAGATAATCATAAACAAATCACACCGCAGAACCTCCACACTAATCCGTTCTTCCAGGGTTGTCAGTTTCAAAATTCAAATAAATACAGTTGTGGTGAATACGAAGGGCTTTATTTTGTTTTAAAACAACTCCCACATTAGGATTAACATTTTATGCTAGGGACTTTAGTAACGTACATAAAACGGATATAATGAACACCTATACTGCAGTTATAATAATGTTAGTAATACAGTACTGAGTGTTTTGGATACAAACCTGGGACAATACTCTTTGGGATCCACAAACGATGTTCTAAGTCTGGGAATTCTTTGTGTCTGTTTCATGAAATTTTTTGTAGCTCAATCCCCCTGACATATTTGTATCATGTAAGTTATCTTTTTATAAGAACCTTCAGATCAGGTTCTGCCAAATGCTTATTGACTATCAATGCACCTTTTTCTTCGAGAGACTGAAGTCCGAACCCATCCTCCCTCTGATGGTAAGGATTCAACGAACGACAACCCACTTATGACTCCCAAGATGAAGAAAATTTCACACACAAAATTTCACATTAACAAAAGCCCTTTAAGTCAAAACAACATTTTCGATACTCTGATTTTACTATGTAGTGTTCGGCACAGCCCTGTTCAGGCGAACATGTTTACATTCTGCGATCGTGATGGATCACTGGCCTGACGCCCGCCTGCCTCGAAACCCCCCTAGATATAAAGAAAATGGAAGTAACGAGTGCAATTTAACACAAAATACGGTCGTGCTTATTGCTTTTTCACCAATTTTATACATAATCCGATATGTCATGTTTCTTTAATTTTTATCAATAATTGACACCCAAGTTTTCTGTTTAGTGACATTGTTTTGACAAAACTGTAATTGTTTTTTTTTAAACGAGCAAGTCAAATAAAACAATCGAAATTGCTTTGGCGCAAATAGGGCGACTTAAGTGTAGTATTGACGTCGTATTCGACAACCTTATAGAAAACCGATACTAAGTAATACCTTTTTAGTTTATCACGGAATGAGTGAGGTTATTACTCCCTAAGTTCTGAGCAGTCAGGGGTTGGAATCATATGTGTCTATGGGCGGCAGTAGTCACAACCAGGTGAAGCATCTTATTCGGGATCTATACACTTAGGTCCCCTAATTCGATTTTTAGGTGGATTAATCTGGATTTTTGTCCACATTTATTGTTACATATTGTGTGTCTATTTATATGTGTATGTGTGTCTATTTATTGTTACAGTGACAAACAATCCAAACGAAACTTTCAGGGGATATGATTAGGGGATTCTAGCGGACAGAGTTCTCATTTGCACCCAATTCTATAAAATATAGAATAAATTCAAGAAACTATATACCATCGCATCCAGTAACAATTAACCTACATCGGTGTACACTCACAAACTGTCAGTGTTTCGCGCGCATTTGATAAATGCGTACGTCAGTTTTTGCTTACGTTTATTTTTATCAAATTGGATTTTTATTTGACTCCAATCTTATCTGTAACAAGCCCGTCTATTTGTATTATGTTTTGAATAACTGTTGTGCTAATTTGAGGGTTGGTAGGGTTTCATCTACCGCTAAATTAGATATTTGGAATGGCAAATGGCAGTGTGTTTAACTCAAAATATATCACAATGTTAGACTAAAACAGATAACTGGTTTAAATATTATTTTTATATTTATATAAACCTGCCAAAGTCACTCTAATCTGCCTGATGGAAAGCATGAGTAGAATCCAGGAGTAGTGGTCACCATACTCATAGTGAATGAAGACAATGCAATAACGCAGCATGGTGATAAACTATGTGCGAAATTTTAATTGCGCGATTCAGGATTAGGAGGTAGTTTCTTTGTTACTCCGTTATTCGACGTATCTTCGATAGATGCCGTTGTAGTGTGTTTTCTTGTTGCGCTTATCTGGAATACGCCACATAACAAATCATCGGGTAAAAGAAATTATTATACCTTGTTATTACAATAATCATCACGATAAAGTCCCCATTCACATACATCGGATACATACACGTTTACAAGACTTGAGCGATATCACAGATTAAAAAAAAAAACTGTCACTTAGGCTCTATGGGCGCAATCTCGCTACAGATCCTAAAGGTATGACGGAGAACAAATCAATCTTGATGGTCAAGTTTCTGGTGTCCATGATTGCAATTTAAAACAGTACATCATCATCATCATCATCATCAGCCTATCGCAGTCTTCTGCTGGACATAGGCCTCTCCAATTGCACGCCAACTTAGTTCGATCCTCGGCTTCTCGCATCCAGCTCCTGCCAGCCGTCTTGCGCAAATCATCACTCCACCTGGCCTGTGGACGTCCTACACTACATTTGCCGAGACGCGGTTTCCACTCAAGAACCCGTTTACCCCAACGGTTATCGGTTCTGCGGCAAATATAGCTAGCCCACTGCCACTTCAGCTTGCTAATACTGTGGGCTATGTGGATGACCTTGGTTCGCTGCCGGATCACCTCGTTTCTTATACGGTCACAACGCATTCGGATATACCTACAATAAAGTATTGTCCCATGTGAGATTTGAACCCACAATACTAGGCGCAGTAGAAAGCGACGTGGTGACTGCTTAAACCACTAAGCTAACCGTGCAGTCAAATATTTATCCTAATATAAAATATACTTGCTAGTAATAATTTCGAGACCGCAAAACGCATATTTTCTTGTTAACTGCTATTATTCACTTAGTTTAATCCTTTTTCCTTCATACATCAAAAGCAGCTTTTTATGTTATGAAATATTATGATTATAGATTATTACTCGTATAAAGACTGTTGAGAGTTCTAAGGCAATGAAAATAAAAGACTCTTTGCAAACGACTACAGACAAATTTGCAACTAAAGAATTCATTTAATAAAATGGACGAAGTTTACTGTATGCTCAAGGTTGCACAAAATGGCGCGCAGACAAAATGGCGGTCGTTACGAACGTCTGGCTAAAAAGGAATGATTGTTAGAATCTATTTCACTGAATAAGGAAAAATTGTGGATATCATTTTGTTTCTAAGCTCAAGGGGAAAAGAAAGTTAAGTGTTGTAGTGAAAATGTTAACCAAATACTTGTAGTTTAATTTAGTTTATTTTTGAAACTCGTTTATTAGGTTCAAATTGTTATAAGCTGCAAATAATAGACCTATTTCTAGCTGTTGTAGTGAAACAAAACTTTCTACATGTATTTGGGTTTAATTTGGATGACAATCCTAGTTGGCGTCTCAAAACTGTACTTCTTGTGGAGCTAAAAGATAACATGGAAGTTACTCATCATAGGGTACTAGTAAACATCTTGAATTTCATTTTTTTTATGACTTCGTAAGTTAAACTATTAAGGTGTCTCAGTAAAGATTTTTTTGTTTCTCTTTAACTGTAATTGATTGTAATTTTTTTTTACAAAATTCTAAAAAATAAAATAATAGTGAATATGGCTGTGTGTTTGCATTAATTTAATTTGAGCAAACTTCGAAGAGTTAGCTTAAGTCAAAGGGTACCTTTGGAATCTAGGAAGGAGGCCTAAAGAGTTCCTGATACAGGTGAGGATAAAATAAATAAATACCAGATTACTTGGTTGATGTTATCATATTCAGCACCATGTACTTCTTCTGCTAGTAAAAAAAAACTTATTGGGTATAAGGAAATCTTGGAATTTATATATTTAAATCTTAATGCACAGTTTGAACAGTCATCGGTAATTTATGCAGCTTGGAAAAAGTGGGCCCTATTTATAGACTAGGTTCTTAAGTTATGTTGTACTAGTCACTCTTTTTTATGTGATAGTGGGCAAACGAGCAGACGTATTACCTAATAGTAAGCGATTACCACCGCCCATGGATACCCGCAACAATAGAGGCATCACAAGTGCATTGCCGGCCTTTCAGGGATGGTGAAGGAGATGGAGGAAGGGGTTAGGGTCTCTGGTATCCTCACTCACGCGGTGAAACAGCACAGAAAACTTGTGTGATATATCACACCGGTTTTCTGTGAGGCCATGGTATCACTCCGGTTGAGCCGGCCCATTCATGGCGAAGCGCACGCATTCTTAGGGAGATAATAAATATAAAGTGTATGGAAACGACTAATTTCAAATGTGTTTTTTATTTACTATTAAAATTAGTAGTTACGGGTCAAAATATATCGAATGGTATTGTATTTCTTACATATGAAAAGAAAAAAAATAGTCAAACTGACTATAAAACCTTAATCCTTGTAAATCACAAAATAAACTCTATACTAAAAGGCATAAGACACAAATTTCGAATGAGAATCAGAAGAGAATGCGACAAATAGCCGTTCCTTTAACTCCACTAAGTTAACTTAAGACTTATTTACTGGTTAATGGCCAAACACTCTCTGTAATTATCTTGGCTCGTCGCTTTTTCCATTGGATATTTATCTGTTTGTCCCGATGTAGGTTTAAATAATATATCCTTGAGAGCGTCTAGTGGTTACTGGTGGAATTTTGGCCATAATTTATTGAATGTTTGTATTAATGAAGTACGTAACTTAAACTTAACCGATATCTTAAGCCGTTTCTTTTCAAGTTTAAAACCAATTTAATTTTCTATTAATACTATAGGTTTTATGTTTATTGGTAAATGAGACTATACCCTGTATGTATGTGTGTAGTGCCGGATGTCCCGATACATTTTTTTTGAGATTTTGACAATAGTGTTTCTGAGCATATCAATTTGTGAAGCTGAACTTGACTGCACGTTTGACCTTGTGGTTAAGCGGTCGCAACGCCGTTCCCTACTTCGCCAAGTGTGGAGGGTTCAAATCCCACATGGAATAACACTTTGTGTGATCCAGAAATTGTTGTTCTGAGTCAGGATGTTCTTTGTGTCCGTTTCATATATGTTTGTAAAGTCCCCCGCAACACAGGAATTATTCCTAGTGCGGGAGTTGTCTTTAAATGTTGGTTTTTGTTATGAAACTCCTCAAAAGCGGCTGGTCCGATCTTTATTAAATTTTGTGTACATATCTGAGAATTGGCCAATATCTACTTTTCATACCCGTAAATGATAAGGGTGACCCATCCCTTTTTTTTATATGGCAATACAACGTTTGGTGGGTCAGCTAGTATAATTATAAATAAGCTATCTGATCCACGCAACATCTTTTGCGTCTCCTATTGCCCGTACCGTGATATTTTTCCCCTGTTTTGAATATACATTGTTCATTGGTGTTCCGCGCCTATTGGTCTCGGCGTGATGATAAATGGGTTATCTAACACTGAAAGATGTTTTAAATCGGACCAGTAGTTCTTGAGATTAGTACGTTCAAGCAAACAAATAAACTCTTCAGCTTTATACCTATATTAATTTAGATATAGTGCATTTTTGACTAAGAAAATAGTCCTTTTGGTTCAACTCACAATAACCAAAGTTAACATAGATGGATAATGTCACACAAGACTTTCTTAAAAGGTAATAAAACATTACATCTGTTTTATTTAAAAAGTAAATTTATAACCAACTTACCCAAAAAATTAACGTTGAACAGTTACCTCAGAGCGATGAGATATAAATTTGGTCTTACCTGCAATAAAAAGAACATGACATTAAATTTCGATATAAAATACAGAGGACATAAAATAAAAAAAAATAGTGACGCATCGAAGATATTCATGCGTTCCTATTTTTTTTATTGACTTTAAAAACGGAGAAGTTTATCAATTCGACTGTATTTTTTTTATTTGTTTTTGTTTGTTACCTCATAACTTTCGACTGGGTTAACCGATTTTGATTATTATTTTTTTACATTAAATATGATAAAAATAGTGACGCATCGAAAACATTGATGCGTTCCTATTTTTTTTCACTGACTTCAAAAGGAGGAGGTTATCAATTCGACTGTATTACTTTTATTTGTTTTTGTTTGTTACCTCATAACTTTCGACTGGAAGAACCGATTTTGATTATTATTTTTTTATTTGAAAGCTGGTGCTTCCCATGAAATCCCATTTGAATTTGGTCCAGATTTTAAAGTCGGTTGTTTCTTTGTTAAAATTTATGATTATTAACTTGCGAGAACTATAAAGTTGCTTCCTGGGAGAGCTAATTAGATCTATATAATTGGCAAAGTATTTTGGATGGTTTCTTTTGGGGTCCACGGCTTGCACGATCAGAATCCTCCTTTAGGATATAATTCATTTTAGAAGATACTTAGAGAAAGGTGAATAGGAAAAAAAAAAAATTCAACACAAACATTTTGAAGTCTTTATGTTTTTATTTATATTTCATTGAATTGAAGTATAAGTTTGCTACACAGAATCATGTCTGGATATATTTTTTTTAAGTGAATCACAGAAAAATACTTTAATTTCAATTTCTTCATAAAATTTTTCCTGGATGAAAATTATGTGCTATTTCAAAATATAATATATCTTTATAAGAAGGCACATCCACATCCGTAGAGCCGTTATGACACGATTTAGTCGTAAACATCAAACTTTCGCATTTGTTATAGGAATAACATCATCCATTAAATTTTTTATGGCCATTCTCAGCCTCTGTTTAGTATCTCATATCAGGAAGCTAGACTTATGTCCTTACGGTGGATAAGTTTAATCCACTTTTACGACTTTCAACGAATAATTGTAAAGTTGATCATTTTGTCAAATTTTCTTTATAAGGTTCACGAATGATTACAAAAAGATTTAATGATATAAGATTGGAATACATCCTTTGGGAAACCCGATTTAAATATGACCTTTAGTTTAATAGCACCTGGACAACGGAGCATTGCTCTTATCTCTCTCTCAATTGACTTAGAATTTTTTTTGTAAATTAATCCGAGCTACGAGTAGATTAATGTTTTGCTCTCGAAACCGCATCCATACAAAAATTTAAAATCATTAAAATCGTTATAGCCGTTTCTAAGATTCAGATTATATCTGAATATATATACGAGCAGACGTATCGCCTGATGGTAAGCGATCACCGTCGCCCATGAACACCCGCAACACCAGAGGCGTCATAGGTGCGTTGCCGACCTTTTAAGAAGGAGTACGCTCTTTTCTTGAAGGTTTGAAGGTCGTATTGGTCCAGGAATACCGCAGGCGACAGTTTATTCCACAGTTTTGCTGTGCGAGGCCGAAAGTTACACGAAAAGCGCACATTTGTGGACTGCCAGCCATCTAAGTGATGGGGATGAAATTGCTTTTAACTTTATAAAATATTCGTAAAATGGACACAAAGAACATCCATATGAACAATAATTTCTAGATCACACAATAATCATGTCCTATGAGATAGAATCTATTTTTACGCGGGAAAGTGGAGAGGTCTACGCACTAAACCTAGCGGCGATCTATCTCTCGACAGTCGGGAGGATCTCTAGGAATGCATCGGCAGCTTCTGGATTCCTCTCTGCCATATCCCACGACTGACTCCCAGAGTCACCCCCGGGGCAGGAGGCTGCCACGCTTCACATCGTTCTACACAGTAAGAAGCAGAACACCGACCCGCCATATACGACACTCCCGATCGAACCGGGATGTCACCTGTCCCAGGTCATATGCAGCGGTCACATTTCCCCAAGGTGTGATCGCAGCGACATGAGATAGAATCTATAACACTCATCGCAATAGTAAGATGCGGAAAATACGCTTGAACCACTACGCCTTCCGTGCAGTAAATATATATTAATCGGCGCGAGAACTTTTATTGCGTGATTCACGATCATTAGGTATGACATGATTCGTTTAGCTTTCGCTAGAGGACGTTGACGTATGTCTTGCTGTTTTCTTAAATATGTCAAGTTGATTTTCTGCCAATTTAGTTTCTTTGCAACAAATTCGTACTACGTAGTTTATTTTATGTTTTCTATTTATTTACCTGCATAAAAAAATCTAAATGTTAAACCAGAATACGTGAAAACTTTTGATAGAATTGCCTTTACACGTCCTTTATTTAAATGGGTTCAGTAGTTTAGGCGCTACGGTCGATTATACAAACATATATTATTACTTAATTATATCTATCTTTCTTTCTCAACCTCTGAACTAATTTCCATTATACTTATGAATTTAGATAGAGATGAGTTGGAAGGCTTTGGAAATTATAAGCAATACTTACTGTCGCAAATATATCGCATGATACTCGGTATATGATAGGGGAGACCGAGGAGGGTTGTGACAGAGGAGAGTTGTGACAAACACAATTTCTTGGAACCTATGACTGTTAGCGAGCTAGCAACAGCGCACGATTGTTTCTTTAGAAACGCGCCATTTGATGTAGTACGCGTCAGAGGCGCAAGACAAGTGGTAGCGTGAGTACGACGTCTACGTGGAAAAAAAACTCAAAAGTAAGTTTTCTGTAAAAAATTTGATTACATTTATATGGTGACATATTAGTTCCATGTGCATATGCTATATTTTCTTATGTTGTGTGGTTATTGAAGTTTCAAAGCGTGGCATTGTCTTACTGTGTTTGCTCGCTTGTTCGAAATTATGAATTATTATTTTGACCAGGGTCGCGATTTTTCTACCTAGGAGAGTTGTGACACGATGTCACAACCCTCCTAGGTAGAACTTGTCCTACTTTACCTTATTTTCTGGTTAGTTTATTTTAAATTCTTTTTGCAATCTCTTGTTTCTGTTTATTAAATATGGTTGTTCGTTTATTCTAGTAAATTCTTAAAACCTAAAATTTCACATAAAAATTGTACGGCAATTAAAGTTAACTTAAAATTTGGTTGGTTGAAATTATTTTGGCATGGGTTTTGGTGTTGTATCTATGCTAAATTGCTATATTTTTTGTTTTAGAATGCCTAATAATTATGCACAGATCAAGCCACAACATCTTCTACCAATTCATCTTTGCCAAGCAATATCGCTAATGAACTCGTTTCCTCCACGTCTACAGCAAGTATTCTAATTGACACTAACCCAAATGTGTTCTCGCCAGAATCAGTAAGGCCGTTGCCAAAAGCTCCACCTAGAAAAAAAAACAACCTAATAGACGCAAGATCAAATCAGCTGTGCTTACCGACACACCTATCAAGGATGAAATAGTAGCCATAGAAGCCAGTAGAAAGCTAAAAAGTGTGAAAAAGCGTGTTTTGTGAAAATGCCAAAAAGAAGACCAACAAAAAAAGTGCCAGTGATGTCGAAGAAGATACAGAAAATGATTGTTTTTGCTTGTGCTGCCTTGAACCTTATACCAATAGCAAATCAAATGAGAAGTGGGTTCAGTGCCTCGAATGCAAAGGCTGCTCTCACGAAGATTGCACTGGAGGCGAGCTGCAATGTCTGTCATAATTGTTTATCAGATTAGATTAAGATTTTCAACTGATTTTGAAACGACTGATCTCGTAATGTTACCTTAATTACTTATAAAAGATTTAATACCTGTTATGTTAATGTTTCATGTTACTGTAGTTCCTACAATTATACCAAATGATAATTAAAGTACCTACTTCTATGTTTAAAAACGTGTATTTTATTTATAATTCATATAAAAGTCCGTTTATCTATCAAATTAAGTGTATATACACAATTGTCACAACTTACCTTGGTACCTGTCACAACTTACCTAGGTGATAGGAGAGTTGTGACAAAAGGACTATTTTCAATTTTTGTGAAACTTCTCAGAAACTTTATAACTTTCATAGACTTTGATGACTGTTTTTAAAAAAGTAAGGATTGAGCTCCATTCAGGCACAGGATTCGCAATCGTAGTATCCTTCTTTGCTGAGATATGTCCTTTTAAGTAAAAATTGTCACAACCCTCCTCGGTCTCCCCTACACAATTTTCATTTTCGTTATCTGTATTCTGTGTAGAAGAGACTCTAAGCAAACAAAGTTGCAACCCAAACTATTGTTTTAGAAGCTGTTAATTAAAGTTTATTTATCTAACGAAAAATACCTTAAAACAATTAATTATAAACAATTCGGATGAAAATTATGCCACAGTTATTTAGACTCTACTAATAAAAAAATAAAACATAAGTTCGTGCAAACCATTCTCACCAGACTAAGACAAAGGGAATTTATCTGCGAGCTCTAGACGGATAGCAGCCATCATTTATCAACATGCCAAGTCTTATCAATGTGGCGTACCTCAGCAGAAGGTCTAGAAGCGAACTTGAATCTAATTGAAATAGTGAATGAGTGGAAAATAATTAGTTCAGAATGGGCAGTTACGACGTTTTGAAGTGGATGTAATGTCAATTCAGAATTTCAAACTCTATGACGTCACAACTATACTACTACTAAAATCAATACTGGATTTTCATTCAATTTAAAAATGTAATAATTCAATCAAGTTGCAGACGAATTACAAACTTAGCGTTTAATGTTAAGGTCTAAAGTTGCCTATAACATACTGGGTTACAGTAACAGTATTTTTCGTTCTGATAGATCTTGACACTACTACCAGATTTTTCTAGCATATTTAATAATATTATTACCTACAGAATTAAAAGCGAAAATACTTAAGATATTCTAAAACACTTTTGAAAGACATTAAAGCAACTTGAAAATCAACGATAAAATTGCACAATATTTAAAATTTATTTCATTGTTTCGACTACAACCAAATCTATGTATTAAGCTGAAGAGTTTGTTTCTTTGAACGCGCTAATTTTAGAAACTACTAGTCTGAATTGAAAAATTATTTCAGTGTTAGACAGCCCATTTGTCGAAAAAGGCTATATATCATTACGCTAGTACTAATAGAAGCGGAGCACTAATGAGGAATGTTGCAGAAACGGTGCAAATTATCACGCTACGGGCAATAGGAGACGCAAACAACGTTACGTTGGTCAGATAGTGTCATATAAAATCACTAAAACGACTGAAACCACAAAATTCACAACATTTAAACATCTCCACAACAATTCAGCATCTCGTAGTACTGTTTCTGAATAAATCAGAGAAGACGTGCCCGTATCAAAATCGATTGGCGATGATACAAAACAGTCGGTGCCGAATACAAATGATCGATGGTATCGATATAGCTGCGTGATACTTCACTACTGTAGTGATGTTACTGAATAACAATAATATAAATACTGTTATTATAATTGACAAGTTTTGCTTGATTGCCTTGTTGGTCTAGCGGTTAGTGTGAGCGACTGCCACTCAAGAGGTTTCGGGTTCGATTCCCGGGTTTGCTGTTGGGTTTTTCTTACAAGAAATTCTTAATAGCAGCCCGGAGCCCGTGCCTGAAAGAGTACGTTAAGTCGTTGTGTCATGAACACCTATGACAATCATTATTGGGACGTTAGTGCTCAGAAATATACTAACAACTAGTTCGACTTTCAAATTCAGTTCACCCTCAGGGTTGCGGAGGTCCGATGCCAGTCGCTCCGTGAAAAAACTGATATTCAGGTAAACCGGTTGACGAGTAGCCGACCCCAATTAATCCTGGGAATGAAACGTCCTGCCCTACAAGCCAAGATGTCAGTCTCTTTCTACAATTGCTCACGCCTCTGTATTATTATATTATTGGCTAATACTTGTTAATACCACGCGACTTAGTGTTGAGAGCATGTTACGAGTATTTCCATGCGTCGTTTAGTTTTCTATTAACGTTTAGGTTTGACGAATTTCAATTATTTTTTGGCTAGGGACTCTTCTGAATCGCGACGATATCAGGCGTCCCGAGAGTGAAACCTTATGTTTCAGTTATTTTACATAGAGAAAAGTTTATTTATAGTATAATGAGGTCATGTCTCGAGGCGGACTGATGGTCACTGGAACCAGCAAGAGTTAGAGTGGAGACCATGATTAGGAAAAGGTAGTTTAGGGTGGACCGACAACTCAAAGAAAATGGCTGGCAGCGGATAGGTGTGGACATGGCAGTAGGTTGAAGAAATGCTGAACGGGAATGCGTCCATGTAATCTACACTAATATTTTTTAGAGTTTATTTGTTGATTTGTTTGTTTTAACGCGCTAATCTCAGGAACCGCCGGTCCGATTTTAAAAAATCTTTGTTGTTAGATAGTTCATTTATCGAGGAAGGCTATAGAGTATATATCATTACGCTAAGATCAATAGAAGCGGAGCCCCAATGAAGAATGTTTAAAAAACGGGGGAAAATGATTACGCTACGGGCAATAGTAGACGTAAACGAGGTTGCGAATTACAATTTATTTCTGTCTTAATATCAGTTTCTTTAACATGTGCCTACAAAACCATACGTACAATATTACACCTAAACATCACAAAGGTATCTTATTTATATTCCTATTATTCTTTAAAAGTATTTTCTAAATAATTTCAACCAAATAAACTAGTACTCTTTACGACTCTACATTGTCTCTACATAATCTCTACGAACTCTCTACAGGTATTTTCTTGCCATAATTCTTAATAACTCGGGTCGAACAAACCAATATGTAGAGTCATCTCTACGCTGTAGAGGCGACGTGTCGGCTCTATAATCGGCTAAACCGACTGTAATATGTCAGAGAGTACAAAAGTGCTCGTATATATTCTAGTAGCGTCGGGGACTAGTGTCACCCTCTGGGGATAGGTACTGGACTCTACTCGAATTGTGTAGAGCTACGTTTAGAGTGTGAAATATAGTGAAAGCTTTATATGTTATACTAGTTTTTTGTCGTGGATTCGCTTGGGTTCATGAAGATTATTTTAGAACAGTCCTGTTTTTTTGTTTTTGATTTATCTCTTCGCTTAGTAGTTAGTGACCCTGACTTCTAAGTCAGAGGTTGTGGATTCGATTCTCAAGTCAAATAAATCATCATCAACAGCCTTAACCAGTCCACTGCTGGACATAGGCCTCTTAAATATTATTTTAAGATATTAAGATTTACAATACCAAGCAGTCTAGACGTGGTACAGCAGGATTTAGAAATCTAGTATCTGGATGACCGGGCTTTACTCGTTTTTTTAATTGTCTATAAAAATCGACCAAGTGCGAGTCGGATTTGCGCACCGATGGATCCGTAGAAACCTGTAGGTATACAATACGATGTTACTAAAACAATATGCTCTTCGCATTTTTTCCCTTATCTGTGCTGTATAACGTTGCTTCGTATCAAATTTCAAGATTCTGAATTCACGGGAAGTACACTGTAGGTATTGATTCCCTTGCGAGTGTCGAAAATTTGCAGCATAAATGGTATTTAAATTTTAACGTAACAACAGTAGACCTGAGTATTTGAATTGTAGCGTGATGCCTCCACGCGTTCCTGTGACAAAGGGTCTTGGCAGATAGACGGACAACAGAGTGGTCCTATGAGGGATTCGTGTTTTGGATTTGAGGCCCGAAACCCCCCTGCATACTGAATTTCATGGAAATACATTTCCGAGATTCAAGTTATGTATGTATATTATATATACAACAATTACTATTTGTTGTATAATTATAAGAAAGTATGTATATTAGTATTCTGATTACCATGGCACACACTCTACTTAGTTTGGAATCATATTTATGGTTAATTAGCTGACCCGGCGAACTTCGTACCGCCATTCCTAATTTTCCGACAAACTTGTTTTAATATTCATGTACGACTCAGGTTTCCGCTGGTAGTGTACAGTCGCGGACTATGAAAATATAAACGTTCCGATTCCTTATGATTTTCTTCTTTTTTTAATATTCGACAGGTTTTTATCTATATATATTATAATATCAGTGTATTTACAACAAAAAAAATTATACATAAATTTATATATATATATATATATCAGCTATCTAGTAGCCTGGTATTCACTCTGCCTAGTATTTGAATAGATGGCGTTGTATGTCAGATGTCCTAATTATTATTATTTCTTAAAAGTAGAGTTAAAAAGATACTAGTCCTGTCTCTACATTGATGTTAGACTACAATAATTTTCTTCAAATAATTTTAGTAATTTTTATTCAGGTTGAAATTCAACGAACGACTCTATCACTACTTTAGCTGGCAGATAGAGCTATAATCATCTGTAATATTAAATGTTAAATTCTCGTTTGTATTCTAGAGCCGATGTAGAGTTTAGGGTAGCGCTCTACAAAGCCAACTTTGGACGCAATTAGATTAATCTTTAACATTTTGGTTTATGGAGGATAAAATTTATTTTGATTACGTGAGAGGAGTTTTTAACTACACTGACTTCTATAAGAGGTAGAGACAAGTATTTTTGTAATCGAATTACAGATGCTGTAGAGACGCCCAGAGTTTACGGATTAAAATCAAACTATCATTTACTTTATTTACTTAAAATTATTTGTAGTGATCTATTTTTAGTGCTAGATATGTAATTTTCGTTAACCCTTGACATTTAGAGCGTCAATTGACAGGACAAAACTCATTTTTAGTGATTTTTGTTTAGTTGTACTTCAAGTTCAAATGGGACTAAGCTTGAGGCTTGGCTACCCGTTGGGTTCATTGAAAAATATATATCGGGTCTTCTTCCTAGCATTTATTATTGCCAATATTGTTTGGAGTCGGTTGCTAGTTCAACCAGTTTTACTTGATAATATCTGATAAAATATAAAAACAATAATCAAGTGAAAATTCTTCTCTTCAAAGTTAGTTAGAATATTACCATTTATCTATGATTGTACTTTCTCCCATTTGGAAGATTGGTATCTAAAAGGTAGCAAAATCTTACCCGTCGGAAATATCTGCGCACCCAACTGGAATGCGCAATGCAATATACAGTGGCCAACGTAAGCGCTGACGCAAGTGTATTATTCTTGTTAATCTCATTCTTGTTTATTGTTTCTCTGTTCAGTGAAATATTTACTTCCCAGTTTGCATGACGTCATTAAACCAGGTTCTCAGATATTTCCAACGGGTTATACTCGTGGTTCTTGCCATAGGCGTCGGTAATCACTTCAGATCAGGTAACTTATCATTTAATGTCCATAGCATAAAATAGCTTTTCAACTACCAACAATACACATTCAAGAAAAAAATCAAATGTTGACTACTTTTCCTAAGAACATGTAGTCCAAAAAGCCCTTCACGAGAAGCAATTGGTACGTGAAAATCACCTTTACCGAACAAATTTAATAAAATCACTCACCATAAAGCTCCCATTGAATGGGTCTCAGCTATTGTTGGATTTCTAGAACCAATTCGTCAATTTCCAAGAAAAAAAATCTCTGTAGTGTTAGTGATCGTAGCGCCCTCTCGAGAAACTGGACTTCGTTGAATTGAAAATAGTGCTGCGTTTAGAACATACCTTTATTGAGTGTGTAAGTCGAGCAATTGGAATGACTTCTTGGATGATATAATATTTTTTTATGGAATGTTGGCAACGGGCAGATGTATCACCTGATGGTAAGAGATTACCGTCATGGACACTCGCAACACCAGACGCGTCACAAATACGTTGCCGTCCTTTAAAGGATAGGGGAGGGGATGGAGAGAGGAGTTGGGGGTATGGACCTCCGGTATCCTCACTCACTCGGTAAAACACTATTTTACACCGGGCTTCTGCAAGGCCGTGGTATTAGCGTGGCTCTCCTACGGTAAAGGTTCACAGGTAGTACAGAACCGGCTATTGCTTAGAATCTTGGTAGAGGCCTATGTCTAAAAGCGGGCAGGAGCTAGATGGGATTTGGATATCGTAACAGCTGTTCCTATCTCAGTGTAGCAAACCATATGAATTTAATCGGTTCGATTCTAACACACCACGTGACGGTGACAGATGACGGCCTGGGTAATTCAATTTTATATTTGTAAATTCCCACACTTGGAATAATTCCTGTGTCGCGGGGGACTTTACAAACATACATGAAACGAACACAAAGAACACCCTGACTTAGAACAACAATTTGTGGATCACACAAAGTGTTATTCCATGTGGAGTGGATCTATTACGAATCTATAGACAAGTTAGTCATTCAAATCAGTCTAGTAGTTTAGAGGCTACAAGGAACATATACGGCCAAAAATATTACTCTTCCTTTTGCCTTCACCGTAGTCGGGTAGAAAATAAAAGTGACTATATCGTTATTTTAAATTAGGCCTTAATAGTTAAGCTGCAGGACTCAATTTGTCAGAAACAAACAAATATTATTTAAGCCCGAAACTCGGGCAAGTCAATCTAAGTCCATTTCCTTTAAAATGAATTTAGAGTGAACAAATAGCCAAAACATTAATTTAGGTAAGTAATTTAGTCTGCTATTAGTAAACTAGACTTTAGAAGTTCTAGCTCTGAATGTAGGTACAAGCTGATTTAGACTTTATCTCGATTTCCTAGAGCTAAATTTTAAGTGGTATAGCATAACGAAGATAAGTTGCTACTGGGGGTAATCTAGATAATAACCCCGTTTAATATGTAAGCTTCTTTTGTTTTAGGTAATGGTTGTTTTAATATTAATTGGCTTATTTTTGTTAGTCATGATGACCCAAAGCACACAATTATAGGGCACAAGTAACATCAAAAAATACTCTAGGCAATATAGGAACTGAGATCTTTGTCTGTGTTAATAAAGGTTTTTTTATTGTTTGGGCTTGTCAAAGTGACTGCCTCGTTGGTCTAGTGGTTAGCGTAAGCGACTGCAGATCAAGAGGTCTCTGGTTCAATTCCCGGGTCGGACTGCTGTTGGGTTTTTCCTACAAGAAGTTCCTAATAGCAGCCCGGAGTATGGAAGATGGCGGTGTTTCCTGCCCGTGCTTCGGAGAGCACGTTAAGCCGTCGGTCCCGGTTGTCATGAACATCTATGGCAATCGTTATTGGGAAGTCAGTGCCCTCAAATATACTGACAACTAGTTCAACCTTCGAATTCAGTTCGCCCTCAGGGTTGCGGAGGTCAGATGCCAGTCGCTCTGTGTAAAAACTGATATTCAGGTAAAACCGGTTGAACTGGTAGCCGACCCCAAATATTGGGAATAATAAAGGCTAGGAAGATGATGGGCTTGTCAAAGTGACTTTAATCTGCCTGATGGAAAGCAGAATCTTAAAGTGGTGGTCACTGATGGGGTTATTGATGGTGAAAGTAGTAGATCTATACTAATATTATAAAGAGGAAAGGTTTGTATGTAAGTATGTTTGTAACGAATCGGCTCAAAAAGTACTGGTCGGATTTTAAAAATTCTTTCAGCATTTAAATGCTACATTATCACTGATTAATATAGGCTATGTTTATTGTAAGAAAAAAAAAAACAATATGTAAACTAATAACTGCAGGTAACACCGCGAGGTTCAGCTAGTATTTTATAATGTACTAGTGAGAGTTATTTACTCGTATATACATATGTAGATAAGAGTGCGTTCCGCCAACAAGCTTAACAGCTTGGCGAGTATTTATTTTTTTGTCATGTGTAAGATGTTGTGGTCTATATTAATAAATAAATAAAAAAACTGCATTCGCAATGAATACGGTGATCATCACTCTTGGATTCTGCTCATGCTTTCCACCAGGCAAACTGGAGTAACTTTGGCAGGCCCAAAAGTAAAAAAATATATTTTACTAACTTTAAGTGACTGCAAATGTTTTTTTTATCGTGCCAGTTGAGTAGCTCGGCCCATTGTCGCGTACTAAACGAGGCACCCAAATCGACAGGTACACTGCGATTTGTAAAAAGCTACGTGCTACGTTCTCTCGCCCTTGGCATACGTGCTGTATAGTTCGTAATAGGCTTTGTGACCCAACTCGTTACCTATGACTAGGCCTACCAACCCGTATAGCAGATTTTCGGGATATCTATAAAATATGAAAATATTTAGAAAAGTGGAATTTTAGTACCTCTCTTTTTTACATTTCTCGAATTTGAAATATACATCCTGATCGCGGAGACTTTACAAATATACATGAAACGAAAAAAAGAATACCCAGACATGTTTAGATGTCTACACCCCCCGAAGGTTGGCTCGTAGAGAATGCCCTGGGCATTATGTCCGCCAATGCAATGCAATGCAAAGTGCTTGAAGTTGCAAAATAAAATATTCTTAGAATTATATCAAAATTGTTAATATTTCTGAAGGAAACATAAGACGACATTTGTTGGCAATTTGCGTATACTAACGTTTGTTATTACAAACTAGCGGAACTTCGCTATGTTACCTGCAGTTATTAGTTTACATATTGTTTTTTTTTCTAACAATTAATATAGCCTATATTAATCAGTAATAATGTAGCATACAAATGGTGAAAGAATTTTAAAATCCGTCCAGTACTTTTTGAGCCAATTCGTTACAAACATACTTACATACAAACCTTTCCTCTTTATAATATTAGTGTAGATATAGATATAAAAGTAAACAGAATACCATAGCTCGCTAGAGTAAACGTGTTTAGTGAGGTCAATTATAAACCTGATTGTTCGTAAACTCTATAAATGGAACGAAAGGTCAGTAACATGAGTTTTATCGTGTTTGACGACGTTCAAAATTTCCGGGATTCTCTAAAAATAGATATTTAACTTTATTAATAGTTATTATCTAAACACGTACGAATAAAAACAGCATTATGGAATATTATTACTAAATTAAGAGAAAAGAAGATAAATTTAGGAAAATTTTTGTTTAGGATTATCATTGTAGGAATCTACAGCTCTGGCTTTCAATATCATGACCTCCCTAAGCGATCTGAACAAAATCGAAAATAAAAACTATATTAAATATTATGTTATATTGTATTTTATTTTATATTGTATTGTATCACTTGACTGCCTCGGTGGCGTAGTGGTAGCGTATGCCAGTCGCATAAGCTAAGGTCTTGAGGTCTCGGGTTCGATTCCCGAGTCGGACCAAATGTTTGTATGATCTGCAAATATTTGTTTCGGAGTTTGGGTCTTTTCTATGTATAATATGTATGTATTTACAGAAAAAAAAGTAATATAAGTAGTAGCTTGGGACTAGATGGCGTTGTGTGTTAGATGTCCGGAATATTTATTTATTATTATGTTCTCAAAGTTCACAAATGTTTTCAATTAATTTTAACACTAGATAAAAGCTTATTTTAACATTACTAGTTTGTACTACTTTTACTACATTTTCTCTAAAATTATCTTCATATTTTATTATAATTCACAAAACTGATGTAAAATCTCACTTACATACATAGATAATGAATGCTTAACATCATATTGTTGTACGATTAACTTCTACTAGATGTGAATCTAACATGCATTTACAACTAAAGCTAATCATATTTAGTAGTTAAAAGACGCATTTAAACCCTAAACTTTGTGAAATTATCCTCACAATGCTATTTTAGAACATTAAAACATTGTTGTTACATAAACTAAGAAATAAAATTGTGTGTACGTTGAACGAAATTCGTAAGTTCCTTGAAATTCTCGGCGCTCACGTCATTATAGTCGCGAGGAAACTGTCCATAATAATAAGCGTTCCAGCACTGTTTGTTTCGTTTGTTAGACGACATAACAAATAACAAAGTGCTGCAACCTAACGCCTCAGTTTTAGTGAAGGCTAAAGTATGTCCATCGTTTATTGCTTTATAAATATACTCTGAAATAGTTCTCAAATTCCACGATAGTTTATATGGAATATCTATTAATTAATATTTGTACGTACTTATTTATTTCTTTTATCATCCACACTAGATGTTACTATTACTTAATATATTACTAGCTGTTGCCCGCGGCTCCGCCCGCGTTTATGTCGGTTTTTTTTGTGTTTTTCGCGGTCGCGGATATGTGACTGATGCAAAAATTAGATGAAAACAATCCTTGATGCGGATTATATATCATTCTAAAATTTCAGCTCGATCGGTGCTGAACTTTTTGAGTTTTTGAAGCGTACACAAACCAACATAACATTTTTATATACGAGTATATAGATGTATCTGTGAGTACTTCTTTTTCTTATCAACTTTTATACACCAGGCACTACCCTAAACTTTCCATGTTTTTCTTTCCATCCAATAGTTGTCTGTAAGAGATTGCCTTCGGGCGAAAAGGCTGCCAATTGTACCTCTTAGCTTCAAGTTTGTTGATTATCTGGTGTACAATAAAGCGATTATTATTATTTATTCTGGAGTTAACACCAAAATTTCCATAACAATTTTAGGGATCTGTTTCCTTTCTTATTATTTTGTTTATATCTTAAAGGCATGTCACCCTACCTGAAGACACACGTACATAAAGTTTTAGTCATTTTAACCAATTGCGTTTCTACTCTAGTAAAGGATCTGAGGTATCTAGATTCTATAAGAATATAGGAGCCAGGCTTTAAGATATCAAGGTCACATGTGATGGCCTATATTTATATCTCATGTGCCAGCTACTATGCGGAATGGAAATTTTAATATGATTATCTGGGAATATAATTTATAACTTCTTGTAAAAAGAATTGTGATAACGTTATCTATATTATTAGGCTTATTAATCTACGATGTGAAGACTTGGCAAACAAACAAGCTAAGACATATTGTGTTGACTTTAAATACATATATTTTAAATGAGTACTTATGCAAATTTTGCTGCACATGCCTTAAATAATTTCTGGATCGTCCTTGAGCTTGACTAAAACAGAAAACCCTGAGCATTATCTTCACCATAGTACAAAAAGTTTAAGAAATAAATAAAACGAAGAAACAATCACATTAATATTATACAGAAAATGTTCATAGAGTATTTTATGATATTTTAAGGAATTGAGTCGTGTCATCTTATATTAAAGGACTAGAATAACCCATCGATCACTGGAATTCAAATATTACAAGGACTTTGCCAGTCTGCAAGGTGATTGGACCGTAATCCCAAAAATCGCCTATAGAAACGTGGTAGGAAATGAAACAGAGCGATGATAATTTGTATTGATTTAAACGGCATTTATACAATAGTCTGTAGATCTTAACACCACGATACAGAAAATCGGTATAACGCCATCTATCGAGTTCAAACATCAACATTGTACTTTATTTATATTGAACAGTGGTCCTAAGCTTTTCTGTTAGACAGACACCCGAAATCAAAGAGTATGAGAAACTAATCTCTATTAGTGCAACTTATATTCAACATTTATTCAATAATTATCAAGATGAATTTTTACATTTATATGCCAAATGCTAGTCACAGTCTTGTAGATCATTGATAAGCACCAGCCAATAAAGAGAACTGGCAGATATCCAGTTGTGATAGATCCTGGTAGTGGCACAATATGCATTGTATTCTATACTGTTTTATTAGCAATGGCAAATTTCTTCAGCTGAAACATACATACGTACGTGCATAGAATTTTTACAAATTCTTTGTTTAGATAAAATATTAAAGCTAATTTTAGAAAATGCTGTTTAGATTCCTATTCTATATCTAAATTATCTTAGACCTAAAATCATTAAAGTTTAAATTTGCTTTATTTGATTGATTAAAAAGTACAGTAGCATCATTATTACTGTGCACTAATTCACAGAAGACTCGGATGAGTACCTTATATTGTTTGAATAAATAAAATAAATTAATTAGTAAGAGACCCTTGGATGAGGCCTACATCCAGCATTTCTAGCGACTTACGCCACCCATAGTGGTGGATGGACTGGACGGGTTTTCCCCTCCACCTGCTTTAGTGGCTATCCACGAAGACGCGACGATGTCACGTAAATTGAGAGTTTATCAGCAGACGGTGCCCGCGTCTGTGCAAACAGGTTGTGTAAGGGATCCGGGTGGGTTTCTTTTTTTTTTTTTTTATTTATTGAATAGTGGGCAAACGAGCATACGTATCACCTGATGGTAAGCGATTACCGCCGCCCATGGACACCCGCAACACCAAAAGCGTCACAAGTGCGTTGCCGACCTTTGGGGGATAGGAAAGGGGATGGGGGGAGGGGTTGGGGTATGGGCCTCCGGTATCCTCACTCACTCGGTGAAACACAGCGCAAGCGCTATTTCACACCGGTTTTCTGTGAGGCCGTGGTATCACTCCGGTCGAGCCGACCCATTCATGCCGAAGCATAGCTCTCCCACGGTTAATAACAGTTCCCATCTCAGGCACAGAGTGGCACACCGTAAGGTTTTAGTCGGTTGGATTCCGACACACCATAACGCCGCAAACCCCGGTGGAGTGACGGCCTGTGGGAGTTTCCGTACTTAACCAAAAGCCTATGTCCAGCAGTGGACATCTTTCGGCTGAGATGATGATTATGATGTACCAACCGTGGGAGAGCTATGCTTCGGCTCGACCGGAGTGATACCACGGCCTCACAGAAAACCGGTGTGAAATAGCGGTTGCGCTGTGTTTCACCGAGTGAGTGAGGATACCGGAGGTCCATACCCCAACCTCTCCCCCCATCCCCTTTCCCATTCCCCAAAGGTCGGCAACGCACTTGTGACGCTTTTGATGTTGCGGGTGTCCATGGGCGGCGGTAATCGCTTACCATCATGGTGATACGTCTGCTCGTTTGCCAACTATTCAATAAAAAAAAACAATGTTAACGGCGTTTCCAATCATAAAATTGAGATATGGAAACTTTTCGAGCTATCGCTGTCGAGAGAACATCAGGAGGATACGCCTATGTGTTATTCTTATGTATAAGCTACATTAGTTCAAATTTTCATAATAATCCATTCAGTAGTTTTTGCGTGAAAACAACAAACATACTCACTTACATACTCACAAACTTTCGCGTTTATAATATTTGTAGGAAGAATGTACAACATACATGATTCTACGTTGGAAGTACTCTTGGCATCGGTGTAGTATAAAAAGTAAACAAGAAAAAGTTTAAAAAGCAAGAATATTTCGGACGAGTGAAGTATGTTGATCAGCAGGGTCGTGATATGTTTCTTTGTTTAAATATGTTCATATTACTCTGTTAGAGTTCCACTTCCACATAACAGAACATTCGGATACGGTGTATATTGAATTAGAATTTGTGGCAGTTTTGATAATAATCTGTGCCTTCACTATTAACTTCTAAAGGAATCAATAAATATAAATAAATATTTCGGACATAACAAAACCGCATGTAGTCCCAAGCTAAACAGAAGTTGTGGTACTAGACCACTGATATAATTACAAATATACTTTTTTTTTGTAAATAAATAAATAATAATAATAAATAAATATTCTGGACATCTAACACACAACGCAATCCAGTCCCAAGCTAAGCAGAGCTTGTGTTATGGGTACTAGACAACTGATATAAATACTTATATTTTTTTTTGTAAATACATACATATTATACGTAGAAAACACCCAAACTCCGAAACAAATATGTGCAGATCATACAAACAGTTAATTCGACTTGGAAATCGAACACGACACCTCAAGCACAGCAGTGGCTTACGTTATACGCACTGCACCACAGAGGTAGTAAAAATATAGTAAGACTCAATAGAAGAAATCTAAAAACTTAACTATGATAAATCCGTATTTTATGTACTAGAAGAAAATACGAATAAAAATACACTATCTTAAATAGTTTCTCTCCACTGAATATAAAGTTTTAGTAAGAAACTAAAACTAGTGCATTTCACTGCAGAGAATATTTCTCTATAATTTTCTCTTCTCATAAAATTAAAGTTTTTTATAACGAACCATCGAATAATCTGCGTTTGGACTAAGTCCAAAATTTAACTTGTTCGAAATAGTTTTAAGTTTGTCCCGACATACCGTTTAGCAGACAGCCGAGACATCGGAACGGCTGTTTTGTTATGTGTAGTGTAAACTTTGATCTAATAAGATGTTATTGAAGCATGGTGAAATACCTAAGCTTTGGTTAGAAAATGTGATCAAACATTTGTGACAGATTAGGGTATATTAGTGATTGGAACATATATATATATTTTTATTGAATAGTAGACAAACGAACAGACGTATCACCTGATGGTGAGCGATTACCGCCGCCCATGGATACCCGCAACACCAGAGGCGTCACAGGTGCGTTGCCGACCTTTGAGGGATAGGGAGAGGGATGGGGGAGGGGTTGGGGTATAGGCCTCCGGTATCCCCACTCACTCGGTGAAACACAGTGCAAGCACCATTTCACACCGGTTTTCTGTGAGGCCGTGGTACTCGTATCACTCCGGTCGAGCCAGCCCATTCATGCTGAAGCGTGGCTCTCTCACTCTGATTCTTTCCATATTTCTCCACGTCCCTTATTTCGTTATTAAGGACTTGTGATTTAGTCTTCTCTCAGCATCGAAAACCTTTGTTTAATCAACTCAAACTGAATCTAAGTTACTTACGTCATCTGTTTAGAAGATTTGTTGTCGTAAATATAGTAGTTATTTTTAAATTTCGATTTAAGAACAGGTAGTAGAGCCATGTTGATGGCCAAACGGGCCGGCACTACGCTCGCACAGAAGACAACCTAAAATAACAGCTTTCTTGCTGTCGTGTTTTGTTGGTGAGTACATAACCGGAGGCTCAATGATGAGACCCATGGTGTGAGTCACCATGCTGCATTGTTGCATTGTCGGCATTCACAATAAGTATGGTGACTACCACTCTTAGATTTTACTAATGATTTCCAGGCAGAGCAGAGTCACTTTGGCAGGACAATACTTAATAATATTAAGTTGCGTGTCTATCTACCTAGTGTATCTAGCCGTCTGTGTTAGGTTTATTTTAGAGTAGTGTTTCTAGATTGGGGTTAGCATGAAGTCTAACTACCAAACACCTGAACAAACGATTTTATATGTGGAGTGTATTAAATGCGATCTTAACAAGTCAAGTACTAAGCGATATCGAACATCTCTAGGAAGATTATTGTCAAAATGAATAGAGCTAAAACATAATGTTGAATAGTTTGTTTGTTTACTTGTAAGCGCTAATCTCAGGAACTACAAGCCTGATTTGGAAAATTCTTCATTTAGTGTTTTTTTTTTTAATAATAATCCTTTTATTCGAACTTAAAATACATGCTTCTTAAACTACTGTACTAATAATTATTTATACAGTTAACATTATTCACGTAATTGGTGCTTGACGTGACGTGTTGTAAGTCCGTTTGCCAGTTGGCAAAGGCCTCCTCCAACCTATTCCATTCTCTTCTATCTCTGGCCACTCTACTCCATGTTGTACCTGCAACCTGTCTGATATCGTCATCCCATCTTTTTCGTTGTCTACCTCTTTTTCTTTTACCTTCCCTTGGATACCAGTGTGTAACTACATATTTTGCTCTATTTGTCTTTCCCTCTGATTATGTTACCCGACCAATTCCATTTTACCCTTTTAATTTTTATAGTTACGTCTTGTATCTTGGTCTTTTTCCTAATAGTGATATTCTTCATTCTTTCTCCCTTCTTTACTCCTAACATGCTCCTCTCCATTGCTCGTTGGCAAGTGGCCATTTTATTCGTTATATTTTTTGTTATAGGCCATGTTTGGCATCCATATGTTAAAATTGGTTTAGTGGTATATATTATAAAGCTAAAACCAATAGGTGCTGAGCACTAATGAAGAATGTTATAAAACCGTGGGAAAATTATCAAGCTACGGGCAATAGGAGACGTAACACAGGTTGCGTGAATCAGCTAGTATAATGATATTTTTTTGGAGTTATTCGTATTAGTTAAATACACGACGAAGAAGTATGCATATGGACCAAGATTGATGGCTTGACCTGCTCACCAAGACATAGATACCTATATGAAGGTATTAATAAACTAAATTGTAATGTTTAAACTAAGTAAGTCGAATTTTAGTGTATTTCATCGTCTATATAATTTTTTCTGTTGTTAGTCTGGACAGTACGTACGTATCCCAAGTACAGTTAACAGTTAATTAAAAGCACTTCAAATCGTTATATAAAACTTAACGACATCATAAAAAAGAAGAAAAACGGTGTCTAATTATTGCACAAAAACTATAAAATTATAGTTTATTAACTAACTGGTATTATTATTGCTATATTTATAGTCTGTTGTTAATTTTATTAGCAAAATTTGACTCTTATTTGTAGATGTTTTGGGTGGATCAAAATCACTTATTTCTTTTGTAAATTTATTTATCCTGTTTTATCGTTCATATCTTTTTCTTTATTTAGATTATGTGTTTTATTTTTAACTAAGAAGACTTTTTTACTACAATAACATCGAAAACATGAAAAATACCTAATATGAAAACAAATAATTTGAATACTTGTGTATTTATTTATTCCATGTGGGTACCGTGAGTATTCTTTACCGTGGGAGAGCCTCGCTTAGGCCTGAATGGGCAGGCTCAACCGGAGTGATACCAGGGCCCCACAGAAAACCAGTGTGAAATATCACTTGCGCTGTATTTCACCGAGTGAGTAAGGATACCGGAGACCCATACTTCAACCCCTCCTCCCATCTACTAAAATCTAGCAACGCACTTGTGACGCCTCTGGTGTTGCGGATGTATTGTGTTATCGCTTACCTTCAGGTGATACGTCTGCTCGTTTGCCCTTTATTTCATAAAAATAAAACTTCCCGTAGATGTCGTAAGAGCCAAGTTATGGAGCAAAGTATGCAGGACAATAGCACTTCAAAGAGAAGGAAAACTGAATACAAATCATACACCAATCCGTCTGGCCAGCGTGGGATAATAGGCCAGAACCTCCTTTAAAGGAGAAGCCTATTCAGCAGTGTACTATTAATAGTTATTTGTTATACAAGAGTGCAACGCTGCTTTTTAACCGCGTGCTCAATTTTGATGACCGTGCACAAAATTTTTAGTCCCGAGAGTTAGCGAGGGTATCTAAAGAGCTCGAGGTGAAAAATCTTTGCACTCGAGTACAACACGTAAATTTTCATCCCATCTCAGCGAAGAAATGACTAAATGTGAAAAGGATGGGCGCGGACTAAGCAAATAAAAAAAACTGTGCACCAAGAAGGTTCCGAGTCTGAGTTTTTAACAAGTTTGTATGAGAAATTCGGCGCCAAAGAGGTAGAAGTAAATAGGTTTAATGATGTTTTGAATTCACAAACTTAGTGCACGCAATGTTCTAAATACAATTTACTTTATCCCTTTTTTTTTTTTTTTTTTTTTGTGCGGAAATCCCCTCGGATACCACTTGTGGTTATGTCGGACTCGAACCGACCAAAACCGCACACCGTCTGGGGTACTAGAAGCCGGGGAACCAGGTGCACCCTCGGAAGGAAATCCCTGAAACCCCGACGTACCTCGGGCCACCCATTGTTTGTAGGTGGCCCCCTCCCGTGTAGGAACCCAAACATTCCTATACTATAAGAGAGGCGCGAGCACTTTACAGAGCTCGCGCCGCCACCCCGGCCTGCTTCTGCTAAGGTGACTGGTGGCCTCACCTGTCACCTTCAGGCATGCGCTTATGGAGGACGGAGATCGTTTAGCGATCTCCGCCGCCTGAGTCGTCTGCGGTACCTGGCCCGTTCCCGGGCCTGGCGGGCAGGGAGAGTTCTAAACCTCTCCCGGTCCCGCTCCGCCATCTCCTTCGCAAGCATAACTTGCTCGCAGAAAGAGACGGCAGAGTTCCACGCGCTCTCGCTCCGCAACATGGCCGCAATCATGTTACCGAGCGAGAGAACCCCCACCCCGATGGCCGCCACGAGATCACGCCTTGGCTCGTCCCACGCCGGACATCCTGCCAGCGTGTGGAGCGCCGTGTCCACGGTCTGGCCATCGCAGTGGTGGCACTCAGGCGTTGGCTCTTTGCGGATCAAACACAGGTGATCTCCGAAACATACAATTTACTTTATCCCCTAGCGGATAAAAACGGCTTTTGCACTCAGATATCGATATGAAAAGAATATTACGTTGTGTTCAGTTTGTTAAACTATAATACGATTAAAACTCAAAAATATATAAACACATTTACGATTACGAGAGGGTTAATAAAGAAGGGTTAATACAAATTAACCACTCGCAGTGATGAGTAGGATCGGTTAGCTATCATACTCTTAATTATCTGGAAACCACACTAAGTAGTTGTTGATATCCAGTGAGAATGCATATTAAATAATCACAAATTTTAACAACAAAGCAACCGACTTCAAGTATTAAACCAAATTAAAATGGGACCACACGGGAAACATCAGCTTTCAAATAAAAAAAGAATCATCAAAATCGGTTCACCCAGTCGAAAGTTATGAGGTAACAACCATTAAAAAAAATACAGACGAACTGAGAACCTACTCCTTTTTTGAAGTCGGTTAATTAAATTATAACTTTACATTGTGTTTAATTTAATAATAATACCTAACCGTGGAACCTATTTGACGTACATATAAACAAACAACACTAATTTTAAACTAATCAGTGCTAGTACTGTGAAAAATTTATTGGCTGATAAAATACTTTCGTACATTTATTTGTAACAAGAAACCCGATCTAGCTTCGCACGGAAATCTTTGAAATTCTCGGATTTCCTCAACTGTAATATGCATATATTACACATGTAAACCTTCCTCTTGAATCACTGAATATAATTGCTGAAAACTGCATTAAAACCGTTAAACAGTTTAAAAAATCTTAGCAAACAGAGAGTTAAAGCGATTTCATATAACACAATGTAAAGATACATGTTTATTAACATAAAGAAACACCCTACCTTCAAAAGAAAATAATTATTTACAAATAATAGTAATATTTATAATAGAAAAACTTTCGTTGGAGCGTTCAAAAAGCTATATTTTAAACACGTGCAATTCGTATATACTCGTATCAAATTACTTTATTACTATCTGATCCACGAAACCTCGTTTGCGTCTTGTATTGTCCATAGCGTGAAAATATTTCCTCGTTTTTGAAACATTCTTCATTGGTGCTCCGCTCCTTTTAGTATTAACGTGATGATATATAGCCTATAGCCTTCCTCGATAAATGAACTACCCAACACTGAAATATTTTTTTAAATCGGACAAGCGGTTCCTGAGATTAGCGCGTTCAAACAAACAAACTCTTCAGCTTTATTATTAGTATAGACTTTATCATTTTATTATAATAAAGACTTTAATGTCATTATAATTAAATGGTTCTTTTCATCCATTTATAAGATATATTAAGTCCAGGACAGATGTATTTAAATGAGAGGATTCTAACTTTAAGTAGAATTCCAACTAAAATGTCCAATAGAAGAGATTTAGAAGGATCTCTGAAATGACTTGGTCTCAAAAATTGTGCCTTCAAACTGTAATCTTTGAGGGAATATATTCTTAAAAATGAAGGTTCAAGGAATTTGTCGTCTGTAAAATACTATTAAAGATCTCTGAATGAATTTCTTGAAATAAATTTCGAGCTATGCTATAGAACTGTGTCTAACTACTTTATCTATATTACTATTATGAAGAAGGACAGGTTGAAAAGCACTACTTTGCCTACTCGATCTAGCGGTTAATGTATGTGACTGTCGATCAAGAGTTATCGGGTTTGATTCCCAGGTCGTACCGAATTTGCAGATATGATGTTTTGGAGATAGACTGTTGTGTGTAGGTATGTGTCTTTAAAAAATACACACACGTATTTTATCAATAATTCTAGCTGTCATAGTACAAGCTTCGCTTAGTTTGAAGCTAGATGGCGTTGTGTGACAGATGTACAAAATATATATTTATTTTATAACTAGCTGAACCCCGCGGTGCTACCCGCGGTACGATGATAACTGCGGGCAACGCCGCGAGGCGAAGCTATATCTTTATAAATAGTAGCCTATGTGTTATTCTGATGTATAAGCTATATTGTGGTAAAGTTTCATTCAAATCCATTCAGTAGTTTTTACATGAAAGAGTAACAAACATCCATACATACATACATCCATACTTACAAACTTTCGCCTTTATAATAGTAGTAGGATCTTGAGACGTAATCGATAATGTTCTATAACTGCGTGCTACTGTTAACCTTAAAATATCGATAAAGATGCCAGTAAATAAATATTTGAACTACACAAACCCAAGAAACCAAATTTTCGTAATCAATAATATAATCAATTAATATTCTACATTGCTCAGTCAAGTTTTGTAAGATCGATTTTGGCATTGATAGCACTGCCAAAATCGATCTAATAATGGAACATTAAGTTCACAATACCTACTGTAACTTATGCAGACAAATGAAATCTAAGATCTTGCAATCCATTCCCTCTTTATAAATGTACGTGTATTTATATTCTCTGAGAGGGGACAAAATTAGAAACGATTACTCAAAACGACAAGCAAACAGCATCGTTTGCATTCAGAAAGTCGAGAGAAACTCGCAAATGCTGTCGCGATTGTTGCCAACAAGATATCCATTACAGAAACATCCGAAACAAATTCGATTCAGGTAAAAAGAATAGATTAGTATGCAGACCAAATCTTTCGCCGAGCTTTTTTCTTTAACATCTACAAATAAACAAGGAAAATCTACATGCCCCAAGACAGTTTTCGAGTATAATTACATACTCGGTGCTAACTCAGGCCTGAATAGGTCCCCACAGATTTCTTGCGGTACAACACCGTACGAGCATCTTGCGAGTTATTTGGATATATTAATGTGGTTCTGAAATGTGGATTCCTATTTACAGGTATTCCGTTGAAATTGTTTGTATTTTTAATGGGGAAAACAAAAAGTAGCTTCTAGTTTCGATGTATGAGTCTTATTTATGGGTTATAATATATTATGATCGTATAAAAGACCTTTTAAAGAATAAAAGATTTTGACGCAGAAGCTCTACTTTTGCAAATGTGATATTGTAACTATACACAAAGAAAAAAAATTGGAGAGTCTGTAATAATAAAATAACCGTTTGGAACAATTTTTTCCAATGATAAATAGCTGATGTTTTAGGGAATATCTTGGCTACGTTTTAAAAGACTTCAAAAAGGAGGAGGTTCTCAATTCGACTGTATTTTTGTTTTTATGTTTGTTACTTCAGAACTGCCGACTTTGTGAACCGATTTTAATGAATCTTTTTTCATTTCAAAACTGGTACTTCCCGTATGGTTCCATTTCAATGCGGTCTAGTTCTTACACACATACTCATAATTTAATTGATATGCCATCGACACAGAAAGTTAAAGAATTCTTTATTATTCATTTTCTAAGTACTGTAATATTTGACTTACCTGTTTAACTAATTCTAATGTTATAGTGTGTGTAATTTTGTAATATTTACTTAAACAATTAAAACAAAACAATAAACTATTTTACAAATTTGGTGAATTTACACTTAAAAACCAATGCAAAGTAAAATGTTAAGTATTAGGGCAGAAGGGCAGGACACATAGTCATAATCAAAGTAGTAGAGATTCCATAGATGCCGCTTGTCCTATGATTCCAGAGCCGAGACCTTATTTCAAAGGTCAAGGTCACCGAGTTTTTGCTGCAAAATCTTCACTTTTTTAATTAAATACCATCTGTACTCGAATCGAGATGCCGGGTGCTTTATATTCATAATTATTTATTACTTCATTAGAAATTAATTTGTATTTGTTTTTTTCTTGGCTGCTTCACGTTGTATTATAAAATATGGCTTCATTTAATATTGTCCCTTTTTAATCTAAGATTGCTTATGAATATATTAAGTTTAATGGCATTTGTAATATATTGAACTGCACAAAGCAAATGTTTTTGTGGTCCCCTTCTTCTCTAGGAATGAGATAGAGAAGTAGTAGTACATGCAAAGTTTGTTTCAATTATTTAACTAAATATTACCGTGGGAGAGCCACTATTCAGCGTGCATGGGTCGGCTCGACCGGAGTGATACCACGGCCTGACAGAAAACCAGTGTGAAATAGCGCTTGCGCTGTGTTTCGCCGAGTGAGTAAGGATACCGGAGGCCTATATTCCAACCCCTCCCCCATCCCTCTCCCCATCCCCCCAAGGCCGGCAACTCACCTGTGATGCCCCTGGCGTTGCGGGTGTCTATGGGCGGCGGCAATCGCTTACCATCAGGCGATACCTCGGCTCTTTTGCCACTGACTCCATAAAAAAGAAAAAAAAGGTTTTAGAAGCTGGCTCTGCGTAGAGATGTGGCTTCGTTGTGCATCTTCTACCGCATTTACTATGGGGAGTACTCCGAGGAATTTTTCGGACTGATCCCTACCACCTCTTTCCGCCATCGTCCCACGCGACATAAATTTCATCGCCATCATCTAGATGGTTGGCAGTCCAACTGTGCGTCTTTCCCGAAAGTTTCTGCCTCGCCCAACAAAACTGTGGAATGAACTGTCGCCTGCGGTATTCCCGGACCAATACAACTATTAAACCTTTAAGAAAAGAGCGTACTCCTACTTAAAAGGCCGGCAACGTACTTGTGACGCCTCTAGTGTTACGGGTGTACACGGACGGCGGTAATCGCTTACCATCAGGCGATACGTCTGCTCGTTTGCCCCTATACAATAAAAAAAAGTAAGATTATTCTGAAATAGCTAAGTTTGAAACTAAACGATGTTTTATGTCAGATGTCCTAGAGATTTTAAATCCATACCCATATTAAAAGCTCTAAAATAAGTATGTCTTTTTTTACAGGGGTCTAATTCCACCTGCACGCCGTTTATTGTAACCCCTGTACACCAGGATCAACAGCAGTGACCCACGAATACACCGAGTTATGACACACAGGCAGTCCGAGGAAAAATTAAATTGTCTCGAAACCCGCAACGAAATCTATACAAATACTCGTGATTAAAATTGGAGTGTCTGTTTGTAATATTAAAATAACGGCTATTTACTAAATGCATATGTATGCATACACGGTACATATTTCAAAATAAAAAAAAACACTTTTGTCTGCCTGTCTGGTTGTTTTAGATTAGCCATCTCTGGAATGGTTGGACCGATTTTGACGGGACTTTCACTGGCAGATAGCTGGTAAAATAAGTAGTAACGAAGCAAACTTTTTTAGACAAGCATTCCCCTGTGGTGTTACCCGCGGTTGTAAAGATTTTTTCACAGCGGATGGAATCCAGCTAGTGAATCATAAGAAAACTGGAGAAGTTGGAAATATTGAGTAACTCTGGCTGTTTGCTGCATAAAGTAATTGATCATGAAGATACTTTGATTCGTTAGGAAGGACACAGGCCACCTTTTTTTTATATTATGTAGCGGGCAAAAGAGCAGACGTATCACCTGATGGTAAGCGATTACCGCCACCCATGGACACCCGCAACACCAGAGGCGTTACAAGTGCGTTGCCGGCCTTTTAGGAAGGAGTACACTCTTTTCTTGAAGGTTATACCGCGATGACCGACATACAATATATAACAGAGATCAAAAGCTAGTCTAAAATTAATAATAATTAATAACCCTCCACAGCTGAGCTCTTTTCACGATCCTTGCCTCGCACAAATAATATGTGGAACACAATTATAAACTCCTGTATTTTCGATTCAAAGGTCGAGTTGCAGTCGTTTCTGGGCTGCATGTGTTACTTGCCATCGGATAACCGGTCTGCCGTCTGTGGCTCATTTCTATCATAAAAAATTGGCCAAGTGCGAGTCGAACTCGCGCAGGAAGGGTTCCGTTCCATTACCTATACATTTCGAGCGTCTACCTGTTGCCGTTATCAACATCGAGCGAATAAATCACGTTTCTTGCATGGGAGCGCCCTTAAATATATATTCTATTATTTTTAGTATTCGTTGTTATGGCGGCAACAGATATTTTTTTTTATTGAATAGTGGGCAAACAAGCAGACGTAAGCGATTACCACCGCCCATGGACACCCGCAACACCAAAGGCGTCACAAGTGCGTTGCCGACCTTTGGGGGATGGGAAAGGGGATGGGGGGAGGGGTTGGGGTATGGGCCTCCGTTATCCTCACTCACTCGGTGAAACACAGCGCAAACGCTATTTCACACCGGTTTTCTGTGAGGCCGTGGTATCACTCCGGTCTAGCCGACCCATTCATGCCGAAGCATAGCTCTCCCACGGTTTAATACGAAATACGTTATCTCTGAAAATTTCAACTGTCTAACACGATTCATGAGATACTGTCTTGTGACAGACGGATTAACAGACCGACGGACAGCGAAGTACCCGTTTTACCCTTTGGGTACGGAACCCTAAAAAGAGCTACAAATACTTAAATACGTCATACATCTACATAAACTCACACAAATGAATGATTAAAAAGTATTTTGAGCCATTTTACAAGCTTTTTGGGTTTGCAGAGCTCATTGTTTCATTGTCTGTATTATTAATAGCTACCTAAACATTTTATCCAAAAGAAATACTGCTCGAAATTGACCGGCTCCCACCTAAGTCGCTATAAAATCCTTTAAAAATATGTTATCCCATATCGTTGTAACACAAGAATGGGTTTAACCATTTTTATACGACCGCTCGTACAGGGACAGCCGGACCCTTCCACTAATCCGGTTATATTCGGTTATAAGGAGACATGTGGTATGATGATGTGACGTCATGCGTGTTTTGGAATTATGTTTTTTTTTTTTGTTTTAATTGAGTTTATTACAGGACAATTATTTGGGTTGAATGTTTTTATTTAAAAATTTTATAGCTCAAAAGTAAATAGTAGTTATATTGTAAGTAATAATGGAAAAGATAGATCGATAGTTGTTGGTGGTGAATGTGTTACCAATTTATTCGTACAATTTGGTAATTCAAAATATTTTGACAAAGATAAGGAAACCTCGATATCTTTAACAATTGGCTAGAACTAGGTAATGAATAGTTAGTAATTTTGAACATAATTCGATTGTATTATAAAAAACATAACACAACACACACACGTTGGCCTAAAAAACTTTTAAAGTGAAACTTGTTAGCGCGCATGAGGGTAAAAATTTTACGGATAAAATGCAATAAAAGTGACACGAAAATGTGGAACGTTTTTGTCCAAGGAGAGGGAGCGATTGTGACAGATTGAGAGTGAGTGAGAAAGGGTTTAGTTTGCCAAAGAAGTTGCTTCTGCTATATGTACTTTATACGTACGCTGTAGTAATATATATCCAGTGTTACGGGGGCTTCACAAACATACTCGTACATGAAACGGATGTAAATAACACCCAGACTCGAAAAAACAACAATTTGTGGATCACACAAAGTATTGTCCGATGTGAGGATTTGAACCCACAACACAACGCAGTAGAAACCGGCGTGGTGACACCTTGAACCACTAGGCCAGCCGTGCAGTTAAGTATAATTATTTTATTGCAATTAAGTCGTCATGCGCAAAAACTATTATTTTTGTCATCTATGCCGTTCCCATGATCTTATTCATGTGGAAAAAGACATTAAAAAATATATTTAACACTGACTAACACCCCGGTCTAGCTTGCCCATTTATGCCGATGCAAGAATATACTACTCTTGTAAATTCTTGCATCCTAAATAAATTAGTAAATATTTGTTATGATGGTGTACCTTAAAGTTTAACACATTAAATTACAAGTTTTAAATCAATCCTAACTCCCCAACAACTTATATTCGTTCGACACGAATCGTCGCTACACGTCCATAACCCTCACATGCACACGGCTAAGTTAGGAATATAATTTTAAGCCATTAGTTCCTAATCGATGTTCGATCAGGCAGTAATCGGTTTCCGATGCCGCGCACTAATTTGTTTCATTCCGTATGTTATTAGGACTGCTATTTATATTTCAGTTTTTGATGGTGTCGTTAATCTGTATCGATGGCCGAATGGCTAACTTTAACGGTGACTACGCTATTTCATATTGTTAAAATTGACTTTTAATAGCTATATAGCAATATAATTTTGACTAAACTAAAAAAAAAACTAAAAAGTATTAGTAGTAATTTAAAAATGTATAAGCCAATAGCGGTTACTAATGATCAAAACACTTTTGAGCAACCGTGACCTTACTATTGATAAAAGACCATGATAAAGTTATAAAAAAAGAGATGCACATTTAAAAATGATCTCAGATTATTCGATTTGGATCATTCGATTAATATTAATCGATCGTAATGACATACAAAAATGATTCTGACTTCTTTTTGTCCAAACTACGTACAACTTCGTGACGATCGTTTTATAAAAGAATAAAAATATTCACTTACATTAGAACGAGGACATTCAACCCTCACTTCTCCACTAAAATTAATTAACCCTCGCATATTAAAAGGTCGAAAAGGCCATCTATCATTTGTTGTACGGAACTCATCACATCAAATGACCAGTGGCGGGTTAGTTTATTTATTTTTTCATCGTTTCACACGCAATATGGGTATATATCATGAGTTCAATTAAACATGTCTGCGTTATTCTTTTGGTTTATTTTGACTTGATGTAAAACTGTGTAATGTAAATTTCGATTGGTGTCGAATGTAATGGAACATTGTAATTAATATTTCATTTGGTAAAGTACTTTTACACAGCCATGGTTGATCTGACTTGTTGATCTAGTAGTCGTAACTGGGCAGGCCAGAGTTTGTGGGTCGATTTCCTCTCGACGCAAATATTTTGTGCTAAACACGCTCAATCATTCTGTGTCCGTGTGTTATTTTTATTATATAGGGGGCAAACGAGCAGACGTATCGCCTGATGATATGAATACATTTAAACTTTTTTTTGTAAATACATACATATTATACATAGAAAACACCCAAACTCCGAAACAAATATTTGTAGATTACACAAACATTTGGTCCGACCCAGGATTTGAACCCATAACCTCAAGCACAGCATTCGCATTCACTACCACTACGCCACCGAGGCAGTTAAATAGACAAGACTGAATAGACAAACATGCAACAAAATGTATATTCAAGTATTACTACTACAGCGGTTGTTGTGTTTCATCATCTTTAGTCTATCGGAGTCCACTGCTGGGCATACACTTCTCCAATCACACGCCACTTGGTTCGATCCTTGGTTTCTCGAATCCAGCTCTTGCCATTCATCGTGCTCAATTCATCACTCCACTTGGCCTGTCGACGTCCTACACTACGTTAGCCGAGACGCAGTCTCTACTCCAGTTCCAAAATCAAGTTGTGTTTAGAAATATACAATCCTATTTATCCACTGTAGGGTTTCTATATGACTTATTAACAGACAAGACTTAATAAACAAAGTTTTATTTTTTTATGTAGGTGGCAAACGAGCAGACGTATCGCCTGTTTGTAAGCGATTACCACCGCCGCCCATGGACACCCACAACACCGGAGGCGTCACAGGTGCGTTGCCTGCCTTTGGAGGATGGGGAGAGGAATGGGGGGAGGGATTGGGATATGGGCCTCGGGTATCCTCACTCACTCGATGAAACACAGCGCAAGCGCTATATCACACCGGTTTTCCCGCCCATGCATGCCGAAGCGTGGCTCTCCTACGGTGTAAAGATTATTACAACAAAATGTGTACCCAAGTATTTCTACTACCAGCTTCTAGATTCCACTATCAGCCAACTTAAGCGGTTATTTGACAAGCAAGTGCTCAGCAGTAGAAATCCTTAACTTTTAGCCCATCCATCTTACCATTTTCATTACCAAACCGTTGGCAACGAAACAGACGGACCTTGAATGCGGTCTAAGTGCATTTTAGTGTTTAGGACACAGTAATTTTGCCCCGGGCTAGCCTAACAATGTTGTGTGGTCTAAGTCACAGGTTGTAAGAATAAAATAAATCGTAAATTATATAAGGAAAGTACACCATAAAATTGATATCGTCATAGAAACGTAATGGTTAGTGTTTACTAAGAAATGTGCTCACATTGTATTTGTTATCGTCCATCATGGACATTTTGTAACCTCGGCGACATACAAAGGAGGTGTCTCTCAATGGTATCAATAAAAATGATGCAGTGGGTCACATTTTATCGGGAATGTGTGAATAGGTTCAATGTCATGTAATACTTGACTGTACTGATATGAAATGACCTGAATATGCTAGAATGGGAATACATAGTATGAAATACTCGTACCTACATGTATCGTGAAACTTTTAACTGTTTCTATTTGTAGAAAATTAATGGAACGTGATAACATCTTCAGTTTGATTTAATTTAAAACGTAATAGTATACAATCATTTTTAGGGTTCCGTACCCAAAAGATAAAACGGGACCCTATTTTTAATTGTCCGCTGTTTGTTCGTCTGTCACCAGGCTATATCTCATGAATCTATGATATGATGAAGGATGGTATTTCTGTTGCCGCTACAATTACATATATTAAAAACATAATAAAATAAATATTCACAGGTGCTCTCATATGACTAACATGATTTATTTAGCCGTTTTTATGAATAATGGTACGGAACCCTTCGTGCGCTAGTACGACTCGGACTTGGCCGGTTTTTATAATATCACAAAATGAATACCGACATAATTAAAATATTTGATTAAAACTTTTGATTGCAAACATAAATTTAACTGCCACAAGCTGAAATAAACTCAATTAACTGTCGCCTGAAAATAATTCCTCCAGCCTATTCACAACTATTAAAACCTAGGTAGCCATTTTTGACCATTAAAGAACTCAGTAATGATAGAAACTGTACACCAGATTGTACTAAACATCTGAAGTGCTAAAGTTTATCTCTAGAATACTAAGATCATAATCACATTATAGCTGGACCCGCAGGTGGACCTGGCTATATACCTTACGGTTAGGTCATAACATTTTACTATTTGGACATAAGATAGTTTATGAGCTTTAGTAAATACTAACACAGCTGATATCAATCTAAACAAATGAATAATTTTTTTGGCTTTCGATCTTTCGGTTTGTTCTGGTTCGTATCAAGAACGGCTGCATCGTTTTTGACGGGACTTTCGTTGATAGGTACCTGATAGTTTAATGTACAACTTAAGAGTGGCCTTACCTGCGTTTAATTTTCTTAGTATATTGTATTATGTTGCTCTTATTACTTATACGGGAATCAGAAATCTTGAACAATTTTTTTTTAACTCCATCTAGTCCCAAGCTAAGCAGAGCTTGTGTTATGGGTACTAGAAAACTGATATAAATATATTTATACTTTTATTTTTGTAAATACATATATATCATACATAAAAAGCATTTGGCATTGAGCCCGCCATTGTACATTTTGTGCATAAAGTTAATAAATAAATAAATAAATAAAATAAATAAATAAAAAACGCCCATCCTCCGAAACAAATATTTGTAGACCATACAAACATTTGGTTAGCAGTCGCATACGCTACCACTGCACCACAGACGCAGTCAAATCGACTCTCATTAAGGCAGACAGTGTATATTTAATTCTCTACAGTAGACGTACAGTAAGAAATATAGCAAATGTGTTTCATTTTTCGCCACCGCTTATAACTTAATTCAATCAAGAAAATAACGTTAGTGAAATTTAGAGCTACAATTACTTGCGATTGTCTTCAACATTTTAGATGGTCGATGTACTCTCGGTTCACTTAGTTATGTAGAATATGTGTTGTGGAAAAGTATAAAAATAACAACAAGCAAAGATTTGTGTATGTAAATATCATAAGTTAACTTTCAATAAATTGCACCAAATTAAATGTACTGATACAGTGATGAGAATCTTCAAAACATTTTTTAATCATTAATGAGCCTACCAAAGTGCTTCCACTCAACTTGATAGAAAGTATGAATAGAACCCAAGAGTGGTGATCACCATAATCATTGTTAATACAGCCAATGTAACATGGTGACACACATCATGGCGACTTATTGAGATGCTACTGTATTATCGGGCTACCTTATAATAGTTTATAAGATTTTATTTTACAATTATAATCGAAACATAGCTTTGAATATTAGGCAACAAGAAGACAATAATATATTGAAAAGAAACGACTTCATATAGCTGAAATAAATACTCCATGAATAGATAGACAAGGAATGAACACAATAGAGAAAGTCTGAATATAGCTCAGGACAAGTGAATTATAACTTTCGAAGGATTAATGTGGTATGAACATGTAACACGAATGCGATATGGAGACTACGTTTCATGAAAGATGACCGATAGTAAAACAAACAATCAATGCAAAACAAGAGTTACACCTTACGCATCATGAAGGCGTCGCTAAGCCCACATCAGTCTGTCCATGACCACGAGCAGTATAACACGTTTGAAACATCGGGAATTAGAAGCCATCGTAACGTTGTGAATAAGTCCCGCTGTACAACAAAATGTATGTATAAAAGTTGCGCAGGTCTAAAAACAGTTATTTACAAATATACATGCTGAATACTAAAACACAATAAAAAATAAGAATAGCGTATGGCTGTAAAACATTATGTGATTTTGCTTAAAAACAAATAAACAAACGTACTGGTATACATAAATTAGCATAATTATCTTCTTGAGATGACAGAGTCACCTCACCAATAGTATACCTCTTTCAATAGTGTTCTATCCACAGTGTGCTATTTGTGTATTTATATTTATGCCTATATGTATGTATATGTGTATATGTTTGTGTATGTATTTGTATTTTCTTGACATTTATAACCTCGATGTACCTACCTTTCTATAATATATCCACATCCCCAAAGTTTGGTTGGTAGAGAATGCCTAAGGCATTAAGCCGCGGACGATGTACATAAGTGTATGAAGTTTTAGATAAATAAATAAATAAAATTAGATTGTGTTGCTATCTTGATGCCGCAACCACAGATCTTTTTGCGTTAGAATGCAATATGAACATTCTAAGAAAATAAATCGAAAGCTGACATAATATTGTCAGCATTTCTAGGCAGAAACCAATATCATTTTTCGCAAATTTCATTTCCAGGAGCAACGTGTCGCAATCGCATTTGAATAACGGAAACACAAAACGCCAGATGTGTGTTTCTCACAAGTTAAAGCTGCCACAAATTCTAATTCAATATACACCATAGCCGAATGTTCTTTTATGTAGAGGTGGAACTCTAACAGAGTAATATGAATATCTTTAAACAAAGAAACATATCACGACCCTGTTGGTCAACATACGTCACTCGTCAGAAATATTCTTGCTTTATAGCTTTTTAAACTTTATTTTGTTTACCTTTTGTATCACACCTATGCCAAGAGTAGTTCCGACGTAAAGTCATATATGTTGTACATTCTTAATATTATACTAAAAACTACTTAACCGATCATCATGAAACTTTGAACCCATATTCTTGGAGGTATTAGAAGTAACATAGGACACTGCTTTATTAAAATTGAGCAAAACCACGCGCGCAATCCATTATATTATATAGGATAGGCTATATCTATACCCAGGATATCGAGCCTGCCTTTTAATGGCAGTTGAGTGTTCTGAATAGTCGGAAGGGGAAGGAATGAAGACTTTTTAGCAGAGAACGCGCACACCTGCGTTTTCTTGGCGTTGAACTCGCTTCGCCGTATTCGGCTAAATAAAGAACAATATTAAGTTATTTCAAGTTTGTCCGACCCTTCTAGGTAAGAGATATGCTAACTTTCACAAATAAATTTCATATATTTAAGAAAGAAACGTTTCAATTTTTTTTTAATAGAGGCAAACGAGCAGGCGCATCACCTGATGGCAAGCGACTATCGCCGCCCACGGACACCCGCAAAACCAAAAGCGTCACAAGTGCGTTGCCGACCTTTGGAGGATGGGGAGAGGGAATGGGGGAGGGGTTGGGGTATGGGCCTCCGGTATCCTCACTCACTCGGTGAAACACAGCGCAAGAGCTATTTCACACCGGTTTTCTGTGAGGCCGTGGTATCACTCCGGTCGAGCCGGCCCATTATGCCGAAGCGTGGCTCTCCCACGGATTATATATATTTTTGCTTTATTACGCTCTTTGCTTTTGCCCATTAAAGCGGTTGAGTTGGAAACTGAACTAGGTGTGAACGTTCAACTTAAACTTAATGCTTTGGAACAGCACGGGTCCTGTCTTACAAATGGTAATGATTATGATTTTGATTATTATTACCTTATTCATATTAATGAATTACATAATTAATATAATCGTAACTAGGATTACCTAGTTACGATTATATTTTCAAACCTGTTCCATGTTGGGAAAGTGATTGAAGAAAATCTCTTTAGATATTTTAGCATAAGGTTATATGAGATTCTGGAACACTTTCTATTTATTAATTAAATTAATAAGTACATGTAAGACTAACAGCTATTTACAATATAATATATCGTCTTTAACACCTTCTCACCTTAATCGTTGCTGAAAAAGTCTTGACTTACACATTTTCTGGCTATTTTTAATTACAAAGGGATTGATGTCGTGTCGATGTGTGATATTTCCAGATTTGAGTTATTTATATGATAAAACTTAATTTAATGTAACATTAATTACTTTTTAGACTAATTATAAGCAGGCTAGAAATCTTTTAAATACTATTTTTAACGGGTATTCGTGTTAATCTTTCAAATTCAAATTTACTAAAATTTGCAACTAAAATTTATCATAAACTTGTGATGACCTCTCATACCAAGGTTTTAAGAGTAATGATATCTTGAGTCATTAAAAATGGAGTTCAGTAAATGGATGATGAAGAGTAAAATAGAACAGTGGAGGATATGTCACGCCTCGTGGATATTGGTTATGCAAATATCTGTGATATATGAAAAGACAGGAAATTGAGAGCTCTACATGAGACGCGAAGCGAGTGTTAATTTTTAAATGATTGAGTTACACCGGGATGAAATCCGTAGTTTTAAAATTATGCATACGATCGGATATTATATTTCGTGCATATGTTATAAGATATAGTCTCTTGCCCGCAGTTCCGCCTGCGTGTGTGTCGGTTATCGGGGTAAATAATACCCTGTATCTTTCTTCAACAATCAAAGGATGACTATTGTTATATTTTTCCAAATCGGTTACAAGGCAGAATACGGAACGGAGAGAGGTACTTCCGAACCTATAATATTGGTATGGATTCACTTTCAGGAATAACTAAATAATTAAGTTTCACACACAACGTCATCTAGCTTCAAACCAAGCAGAGCTTGTATTATGATAGCTAAATTTACTGACAGAATACTTATATACTTCTTATCTTATCGATTGATTCTAACCTCACTTGGAAACTACATATTGGGAACGTAAGCTAAAAAGTTACTCGAACCTTGCGATCACTGGATCGGCTTAAGAACTTAGCAGCTTAAATTGCTATGTCCACTAATAATCTTCTACTCTTATATCCAACACACACTTCTTCTCTTGTCCATTCTTTTTGTGCTGTCCAGTCTATTATGTTATGGAATACGCTCTCACTAGAAGTCAGCAAATTAAGGAACCATGATAAATTTAAGGCCAAAGTTAGAGAACTTTACAAGAAGCAACTAGAAGAAATATCTTCGTAATCTCTTAATCTCAAATATAAATATTTAATTGTACATTTATCTATGTATTTTTTTAAGGTTGATTGGTATCATATATTCATTGATTCATTGTGTCTTTATATAATACACATGTATCTGCCGCGTCACATTCTAAACCATCCAAAGGTTGACAGGTAGAAAATGTCATTCGGCATTAAGTCCGCCTTATGCAATATGTAATGCAGGTAGTGTTAATAAAATAAAATGGGAGATCGTTTTTTGTTTTTCCGAAAGACGGTCCCCATTTCATGTCATCCACATTTTATATATTTTTATCATTAATTTCATCACGACGACGACTTGAAGACTCGAAGACTTGATAACTGAAGACGATAAATACTTGACATTGGCAGAAATAGCTGATCCGAGTGATCCGGCTGGTTACCATTTCATTAAAAAATAAAAAATAAAATAAAATAAATTTAACGACCATAAATTAAATAAATTTTTAAACTCTTCCACTCCATTACATTTGAAAATAACTAGTGAACAGAAATTATATGACCTATCAGAGGCGGGTCAAGTTTGTTTTGTGGCTTCAATCAGTTTAACCTAGTCGAAGCAACTATTTAAAATTTGGTCTTAGGCTTTGTTGGGAGGCAGGTTGGCTTTGGATCAGAATTATTAGTTCCAAGAAATCAACAGTCAAAATCCTCCGTGTTCCAAATTGTAACAATAGACTTGTAGAATAGATCTCAAATTTAATTTAATCAGATATAGTTTTGTACTATATTTAAGTGTTTGTCAATTTTACTTGTATAATAAAACAAGCTATTATCCCTTATCAAAATATGTCAAATACAATCCAAAACACTTTGTAGAAGATCGAAAACTAACCTGCATTCGACAGGAGGTGACACTCTGTCACAAATATGGGCTTAATATTTTGATAGAAATACTATTTTTAGATATTTCAGGTGAGAAAATTAGTATGGTGGACGTTCACCGGCAAACGTGAGAGGATTTAGCAATAGTGAGCGGATATCAATCTTTATTATAAATATTTTGAGCCTCAATTTCTTATGCGGGATTAAACTATTTGGACTTAACAGATAATCAGGTAAAAGATTTGATTTTAATCTATTTTGTATTCATGAATAAGAACATCAAAAAATAAGCTTTTCCGAGAGGTCAGACCAGAATAAAGGACATTTTGTTTTAAATGCAGAATAGGGACACATGACGTACGGGAGAGAGATTTTTTTTGTTATGGAATCGGTGGTTTTATGGTAAGCCATTACGGCCGCCCATAGAAACCTGCAACACCAGAGGCGTTACAAGTGTGTTGCCGGCCTTTGGGGGATGAGAAGAGGATGAGGGAAGGAGTTGGGGTCTTTTCTGTGAGGTCGAGGTATCACTCCGGTCGAGGCGGCATGCATGCCGAAGCGTGGCTCTCCCACGGTTCCACGGATCAACATAAGATTAAACACCAAATGTAACATACATTTATAACAGTAACAGGTTTTAGGTACTTAGTAATATAAGGCACTAAACCACTCTTATTAAAAGAGGTATTAGGGTACAACGACTGTACTGCCGAAAGGAATCGATTGACTTGCCCAAGAAATTTATATCATAAAAGAATCCAATCTTTAACAATCGTCAGAAAACCTTAAAGCCTGTTCTAAAAGATTATACAATAGATTATCAACCTACTTTATATTCAATTAAATTTCAATATCCATTAAACTTAAACACTTTTCTAGTTTCCATTTCAAAAGCATTATTTAACATCCAAAACCGTTGTTCTTTACAGTCACAGCATCAATTTGGTCATTAATACACCCCTAAGATAATCATCTATGCAATTATATCCCAGTTTTACGAGTGAAACGCTTTTGTTCTGTCGTTATCTGAAATAGAGGTCTGAGATTTGTGTCTATGTAGATTGTGTCTATTGAGGAACGAATATTGAATGTTTGATATTGATGATTTACGAAAATGGTGATGAAGTGGGTTTACAAGTTAGATATCTTTTCAAAATTCCGTAAATCTAAATAAATCAATAATATAATTACTTACAATTAATTTAGATTTACAGAACACGCGGAATAATAATATTTTGGACATCTAACATAAAACGCCATCTAGTCCCAAACTAAGCAGAGCTTGTACTATGGGTACTAGACAACTGACAATAATAAATATATATATATATATACTTGTAAATATATACATAAAAACACTGAAACTCTGAAACAAATATTTTCAGATCATAGGTATAAACATTTGATCTAACCTGGGAATCGAACTCGAGACCTCAAGTAAAGTAGTTCCGCTAAGTAAATAAGTAAATTAGTTAAGTAATTAAATGTTATAATTCTATAGCTCATTTAAGCTGACATTGGAGTTGTGTGTTAGATATCTAAAACATTATTTATTTCCTTTTAATATTCGTTTCAACACTCCGACGTTTTCCTTATTGGACGTGTGATACGCCTCTTTCTTACAAGTTAAAACCGGTGTGAAATAGCGCTTGCGCTGTGTTTCACCGAGTGAGTGAGGATACCGGAGGCTCATATTCCAACCCCTCCCCATCCCTCTCCCTGTCCCCCAAAGGCCGGCAACGCACCTGTGACGCCTCCGGTATTGCGGGTGTCCATGGGCGGCGGCAATCGTTTATCATCAGGCGAAACGGCCGCTCGTTTGCCACCTATTCCATTAAAAAAAAAAGAAAACTAACTTTCTTTACCCACTAAAACTTGACCAAACCTGGCTACTGATAAGATGAAAATCCTGAAAATATTTCAGTAGGTACAATAATGTACTATGATACTAAAGTTTCATGAAAGTTTTTCGGCAGTGTACGCCGTCTGTAAGGTATTTATCGTACTTGTGTGAGAAAATGTGATTTTGTACTCAATGGCGACTCGTGTAAGAGGGTCGCTGGTAACTATTAAAGCAGCAAAACTTTAACGTTCCATGTTTCGAAACTGCTGAGTATCTGATATTTCTTTTTTTTTTATTTGAAGATAAAAATATGGGTTTGTAAATAAATAAACACTATTTTCCATCATGTCTTAGACATGCTGACTACTTTTAGCACATTCACTACATCATTAATATTAGGTCTTTACCTATGAAATTGCCGTTTTGTATGCAATAAGTGAAAGTACTTAATTTTTCAAACTTTTTTATTTCTGTTATTCGAAATAATCACCCATGCAATCGACGCATCTTTGCCAACGCATTGGCAGTTTATTGATGCCCTTCTTGTAAAAATCAGCTGGACGGAAGGCAACAAACTCTTCAAAGGCATTTTGTACTGCCTCTCGGGAATTGATTTTTTTACCCACTAAAAAGTTGTCTAAATTTTGGAAAAAGTAATAGTCGGTAGGTGCAAGGTCTGGTGAGTATGGCGGATGAAGGAGAGCTTCCAACCCCAGCTCTTGCAGCTTGGAGACTGTCTGTTGCGCAGTATGGGGTCGCGCGTTGTCGTGAAGGAGCAGTGGGGACGACCGATTGACCAAAGCTGGTTGCAGATGTGCAAGCTTCTCCATCATTCTCTCCAGTTCTTCACAGTACACATCTGCATTAATGCTCATGCCGTTTTGTAAAAAGCTGTGGTGAATCATACCTGCACTAGACCACCAAACAGTGACCATCACCTTTTTAGGGGTCATTTTTGGTTTAGGGCATTGCTTTGGTGCTGAACCAGGGTCTAACCAACTTGCTGAACGCTTTCGATTGTCAAACAGAATCCATTTTTCGTCGCACGTAACTATTCGTTTCAAAATTCCTTCATTTCTTTGGCTGTTGAGCAGCGAAAGGCAGGTCTCGACGCGTACGTTGCGCTGACGATCGTTAAGGTCGTGGTGCACCCATCTATCAAGCTTTTTTACCTTGCCAATTTGTCGCAAATGGATCAATATTGTTTTGATGCTTACATTAAAAGCTGCTTCTAGCTCAGCTGTAGATTGAGTTTCGTCAGCTTCCACAATCGCCTTTAATTCATGATTGTTAACCAAAGTCTCCGGACGACCACGAGTTTCATTTTTCAAGTCAAAATTTCCAGAACGGAACCGGGAAAACCAATAAAGGGTTGTGCGTTCGTTTGTACAGTTCTCTCCGTAAACGTTTTTGATGTTACGTGCCGTTTGTGTCGCGTTGGTGCCACGACGGAACTCATATTCCATAATTACACGAATTTTTAAAGTATCCATTATGACGAAAAATGTTCAAATGTAATGAAAATACAACGCTAATCAAGAAACAAAAGACTGAGTTTATAAATAGAATGTCATGGTTTTAAAACAAAATTAATTTGAATTTAGAATACAGAGCCATTACAAACTTTTTTTTATTTGAAATGAAGAAACGCAATTTCATAGGTAAAGACCTATTATCTTAATTTCGATAAACGTATATGCACATGTTAAAGTTTTTTTTAAATTGCTTTTTGGCGAAATAGATGAGGCAACTAATGGTAAGTTGCGACGACATTTAAAAGCTTGCACAAAAGAGTAACAAGTGAGTCTGCGAGTGAAGCCTTCTCTCCTTCAGAACAATGTCTTCGGGTCTCTAGAAACCTCATTCGATCGGTGAAATTAAATGACAGTGTAACTTTAAACGATTTTCAGTAAGACCATAGTACCAGTATTATCAAGCTGGTTATTAAGTACAACATACATGTCTGCCCTAGAGTTTTATTTATTTATAAACTTTATGCACTTCGTATGTATATCGGCGGACTTAATGCCCAGGGCATTTATTTCCAGTTAACCTTTAGGTGGTTTAATTTTTTAAACATACATGTATAGATAAATATACACAAATATTATATTTGTTTATACAGTATGACAACCGGTAACGTAAGGTACGTTATGGATTAGATAGTTCTACCAGTTCAGTGAGAAGGAGATCGTGTTCTTTTTGAATTTAAATCAGTTGGTGGACATCCTGACTTCGAGCAGGAGCGCAGTTCAGAGCTATCTTCTTTCGTAATAAGTAAATTTAAAATAATTTGTACCAATCAACCTCACGAATGGTCTTAAAAGTTCAAGTTATACTGTCATCACCATCATCATCATCATCATCATCAGCCTATCGCAGTACACTGCTAGACATAGGCCTCTCCAATTGCACGCCACTTTGTTCTATCATCGGCTTCTCGCATCCAGCTCCTGCCAGCCGTCTTGCGCAAATCATCACTCCACCTGGCCTGTGGACGTCCTACACTACGTTTGCCGAAGTGGTTACGTGGTCTCCACTTAAGAACCCGTTTACTCCAACGGTTATCGGTTCTGCGGCAAATATGGCCAGCCCACTGCCACTTCAGCTTGCTAATCCTGTAATAGTTGTACTGTAATGGGTAATAAAAAAAGACATTCAGAAAGTTTTAAATTCGTCTACCAAGCAATCTCTAGTATACTTTGTATATTAACATAGCAAGTTTAGGTAATGTGCCCCCTAACACATAGGTACACTATTCTCACAAGTCTACCCATTATACTCATAAACTAAATCTTCATTATCCGAGCAATTTTGGGCCATTACACTAAGAACTTAAGGCTCATAATTGCTAAACGACTTGAAGGGGAAAAAGGCCAAGAGGTAGAAAAAAAACTTGTGCAAATAACGTTATATCATAACGACTATGATTTATGGGGTGAGCAGTGGAATAAGACTTTTGTTTATGAGATCGCGTGTTTTTTTATGTAAGTGGTAGGTAGCTATATTGAAGCACGGGTGTATTAAGTAATATTGCCTATTAGGGGAATTCATTGTTTTTCTTTGTATTACTAAGCTAAAAAATAATCATCATTTCCTACATTGTAGGCAAAATTAAGTGACTGAATTAGGGCCAAAATTTGTACTTTTACTAAAAAAATTTGTACTTTTACTAAAAAAATTTGTACTTTTTCACCGTGGGAGAGCTATGCTTCGGCATGAATGGGTCGGCTCGACCGGAGTGATACCACGGCCTCACAGAAAACCGGTGTGAAATAGCGTTTGCGCTGTGTTTCACCGAGTGAGTGAGGATACCGGAGGCCCATACCCCAACCCCTCCCCTCATCCTCTTTCCCATCCCCCAAAGGTCGGCAACGCACTTGTGACGCTTTTGGTGTTGCGGGTGTCCATGGGCGGCGGTAATCGCTTACCATCAGGTGATACGTCTGCTCGTTTGCCCACTATTCAATAAAAAAAAAAATCTAAAGTAACTCTGTCTGTAATGCTTTAACTTGTAAATGGCTGCACCGATTTCAATGGCATTTAGTATGGTAATAATAATAATAAATATTCCGGACATCTAACACACAACGCCATCTAGTCCCAAGCTAAGCAGAGCTTGTGTTATGGGTACAACAGACAACTGATATAAATACATATATGCTTTTTTTTTGTAAATACATAGGTACATATAATGCATAGAAAACACCCAAACTCCGAAACAAATATTTGTAGATTACACAAACATTTTGATTCGACCCAGGATTTGAACCCGAGACCTCAAGCACAGCAGTCGCATTCACTACCACTGCGACACCGAGGCAGTCATATATTAATTCTTGAGATCGACACACGAGCGCAGCCGTCGGCAAAAGTAAGTTTGATAGTAAAATTATATACTGTTTTATTCCTTCTTTTTTCATATTTTCTTTGATCGCCCTGTCTTACTAAGTCCTACTGTCCTATTAAGAAAAAGTATTATTGATGTCTTAGGAAAACATACATTTTAAAAACAGGATTCAAACCGTAGTGAAAATTAAGGCTAGGTAACCCTTCCGGCACTTATCTAAAAGCATAGGCCTTAGTATTCTACTCAAGTATTCCATATCATTTCAAAATATCTAAAGAAATGAATGTTAACACAACTTTCAATAAGACAATCACAGTCAAGGGAATTCTCGCACTGACTTCTCAGCCATAAACTGGATTGTAAAATTTAACCTCCTCGCCCTCTGAGTGTTATATACCTCTTAACTTAAGTATACATAATTCTAGGTATCCTCGCGGGTATAGGTTTCAGCTTTCAGCGAAACTTGACGTGTAGAATTATTATTTATTCAATCTACTCGAATTAATGTTTGAATTTTTTTGCTTTCGAAGTTAGGTAACCAAGAACAATCAGTTTGCTTAATTTAAAATGAAGGGTAATAGTTTTGGCAGTCTAAATATAACAATAACAATGAATAATAAATATTTCGGACAATTAACACGCAACGCCAGCTAGTCCTAAGCTAAGAGCTTGTGTTATGGGTACTAGAAAACTGAAATAATAATTATATTTTTTAGCTGTCCAATTGTACATCATTATAAGTATCAAAGAAAGCTGCATCAGGCAAAGCCTGTATCGCGGCTTTCGAATATAGACGATTTTAAACAGAACTAGTAGTAGTATTTATAACAAAATATAGTAAAACATGCATTAATAATTTCGAAATGTACCTGATGTAGGAAGTCAAGAATTAATGTATCTAATGCGTGCTAGAGTAGTATTTGTGAGCATTGTGCGCATGTGAGTGTGTTAAGTGCCTACTATTTTCTCCTTCAGCAAACTATTCGCATAAACTGCTCAATTTGGTGATAGTTCGAGTTATTCATAATTTTATTAATCTTAACCTGGATTTCACGGGTCGTGTTATGTTTTAAGTCATACCTATCTGCACTTCTATCTGTACATGTATTTTTGTGATCGTTTAGCGAACGATGTATTACTTTTAACAGTAGGGATTGTAAAGATTCTTCGCTTCAACATGTTTTATAATTAGGCGAGTTCAAAACCTAACCCTAACCTAACTAAAAAATGTAAATAAATATACACTTTACATAATAAACATAGAAACCCCCAAAATTTAGTTAAAACTTCAAGAAAAATAAAATATTTTACTGCCTCGGTGGCGTAGTGGTGTACGCGACTGCTGTGCTTGAGATCTCGGGTTAGATTCCCCGAAACAAACGTTTGTTTGATCTACAAATATATGTTTCGGAGTTTGGATGTTTTATATGTATCATATGTAAGTATTTACAAAAAGTATATTATGTATTAATACCAGTTGTCTAGTACCTATAATACAAACTCTGGTTAGTTTGGAACTAGATGGCATTGTGTGTTAGATGTCCGAAATATTTATTCATTTATTTTTATTATTCATATACTCCTGCTCTATAGAGTTTTATTATCAACTGTTTCATCACAAACTGCTCCACCCGTGATTATCAGTAAAGGCAAAATAAAATACGATACGAATCCAAACTGCTTTACGAAGAGCCTTTCAGCAAACTACACTCGAATAATTTTTAATCTGTACGGAACCCAAATACTTTTCTTAATCAGAAAAGTAAAAAAAAAACACAGATCTCCTGCTTTTCCTTTGAGAGTTTTACCGTTGCTAAAAAATATATATTCTTTTGTAAACTCGGACGAACTCTCTCCGTTTGATGTATGGCTTCGAAATTTTTAATTAAACCGCATTTGTATGGCTCGGTTTGCTATTTTACAGCGAAAATATAAAAGGTTGTGCGTTTGAAATTAATTTTTTGGAAGTAATCGGGTTACGAGGGGAAATTAAGTGATCAATCGCTCGTTGGGTCTTCTTTGGATTGTATTGTGTTGGGCTTGTCCTTGGGAGCTTTAACGATACTCCCTACTGTGAATTATTTATTAATAAATTTGAATATAACTTAGCATGAACTTGAAGGGTTGATCTCTTCACGGTAATCTATATTGTTTATAAATGAATCCCTATTTTCTTTGGTCAAGGCGTCACGTGTTGACCGCTGGACTAATTTCGTGAATTATTTTAGTATTAGATAGCCTGTTTAGCGAGGAAGGATATATGCAATAAGACTTCACGTTTAGATCAATAGGAGGCAGCACCCGGGTCCTTTAAGCGGAGCGTGAAGAAGCATCTCACTAGGCCGCTATAGTGTGGGTCACCATGCTGCATTGTCCCTATTAGCATTGAGGATGGTGACCACCACTCCTGGATTCTGCTCGTGCTTTCCATCAGGCAGAGCAGAGTCATTTTGGCAGCTAAGACATAAAAAAAAAAGCAGTGGCGAAAAAAGTTGTAAAAACTGGTAAAATATTCCTTTTCAGAGGTGCAGACGAAAATGCGCTAGTGAGCTGGTTTATGGTTAATATCAAAATCAATTATGGTCTAAGAGCCGGTGAAAATCGTCTCATATCCAAAGGATACATTTACTTTAAATTTTTCAATTTACTTACTTTTTCGACCGTGGGAGAGCCACGCTTCGGCATGAATGGGCCGGCTCGACCGGAGTGATACCACGGCCTCACAGAAAACTGGTGTGAAATAGCACATGCGCTGTGTTTTACCGAGTGAGTAAGGATATCGAAGGCCCATGCCCCAACCCCTCTCTCCATCCCTCTCCCCATCCTCCTCCCCATCCCCGAAAGGTCGGCAACGCACTTGTAACGCCTCTGGTTTTGCGAGTAATAGTAGTAAGAATAAGTAGTATAATATGCATGATGTGTGGTAGTACTTTATATAAATAAATAAATGCAGATAATGAACCAATGCAGCGTTGTGACACTATGGCGTCCTATGAAGATGCTTCTGCATCTTGGCTCTCCGATCTCGCACTCACCAACGAAACAAGACAGCACGAATTTTGTCATTTTAGGATGATTTTCTGTGAGAGGGTAGTACCGCCCCAGTCGAGCAGGCCCTTTCGTGCTGAATAGTAGTAGCGTATGCGACTGCTGGGCTTGAGATTTTGAGTTCGATTCCCAGGTTGGACATAAATTACATAGTATAAAAAAAAGTTGCTTCCGTTGTCTGTCTGTCCCTATAAATGCTTAAACCTTTCAAACTACGCAACGTAGTATTGAAACAAATTTCAGTTTAGTCCAGTTATTTAAGTATAACTTTCTTTTTTAATTAAATTGAACTCAAGTAAATAATATCCAAAATAATAATAATAATAATAATAATAATAATAATAAAGTTTTATTCATATAAAGTTTGATCACAAAACAATGTAGGTACCTACATAGGTTATCAGCAAAATAAGATGACGTCATAGTTCAGTATGTATTTTTTTCTAAATATGTTTTTCTTTTTGATGTTTAATGAAGCGGAATTGATTTGACTTGACAGCCAAATGTCGTATAGTGGAATTGATTTGATATGACAGTCAAATGTCGTATAGTAGTACCCTATTAGTACCCATTTCTTACACTTATAAATATTCCCACGAAAATTTAAACGCCATTATGGTTAGAAGAAATCATCTGAATATTTTTGCTCAACTAATAAACGACTCTCGTTTAAATCGAGCTATAATATTCACTTTATGTCAAACACCGAAGGTCAATTTTATTTTACCAATTTTACAAGCTTAAAATATTCGGACCCCAACAAAGGAGGCCTCCCATTGTTTGTAAAATAATCTATTTACATTTCAATAAACGCCGCGTATAATAACAGAAAAAAAGAAAAAGCTTGAAATGGGAAATGAGGGTGAAATTGCGATGGGGCTGTTTTCGGACGAAGAGTTCCGTCACATATCGGATGTGTAGACAGCAACTGAGTGTGGCCTTAGTTTTTTTATAATAGACTGCTAATATCATCAAGTAAATTTATATCGTATGCCTTCTCGAAAAGGTTGTTTTTACTCAACTTAAAGTACTGCACATAAAGTACTGAGAGAAAATTTCTGAGATATTTGCTGCATGTTCCAACATAATATTTTTGGTTTAAGTATTCTTGAAATGTAGAAATGTGACTTTGTATAAACTTGATTTTTCGTAAATGTGAAGGCAAATCCTGACTTTTCGTAAATGTGAAGGCAGTTTAAAAGAAGACAAAAATATTGGAGAGAATTTTTAATAAGTTAAGAATTAAATTTATCTCAGTTTTGAGGTTTAATTCTTGCTGTAGAATATCTGTTTTATTTTTACGAATAGTTAGGAGCTGAGTCATAATGTTTAGTTCATAAAATATGTTTAGTAAATAGTAGTAATTTTTAGTATTATAATTAATTTCATTTTTCTTCAAATAATATCCATTGATTAGCCAACTCCTAAACAAAGCCTCTTCTTACAAAAGGAAATCTTGGTCTACTATTGGCCTGACAAGTTTTTCTTCTTTGACCAATTACCGTAGGAGAGCCACGCTTCGGCATGAATAGGCCGGCTCGACCGAAGTGACACCACGACCTCACAGAAAACCGCTTTGAAATAGCGCCTGCGCTGTGTTTCACCGAGTGATCGAGGATACCGAAGGCTCTATTACCCCTTCCCCATCCCCTTGTGTGCCACCAAAGACCGGCAACGCACTTGCAACGCCTCTGATGTTGCGGATGTCCATGGGCGGTGGTAATCGCTTACCATCAGGCGATATGTCTGCCCGTTTGCCCCACATTCCACAAAAAAAATGTTGTGATGAACAGTTTGCTCTCTTCATCAGTTTTTACGACATCCATGAGATGAATAGGGGTGGCTACAAATTATTAATACTTCACCACATGGAGATTTTGTTATAATATATTCATGTTAGGTAAATTTATAAGATAAACATTCATTAAAAACAAGGAACGGACATAGTCAAATAAGCGGCCTCATTTCATTATAACGCTTATAATATTTTCTCATAAATGTTATATATTTAGTCCGAACCCATACGGCGTATAAATCTGGATGGTTGCGTAAGATTAAGTAATTATACGAATTACGATTCGGCGTCACACAGGATTACATCTAATTCTATTATAAGCTGTTACATTTTTCAACCAAACCCGACAACCTTGAAATAATCCCTTCGAAAACAAATGTGTGTTTCCGAGGATTTTCTAAAATGGAACCCTGATTTCCATACTGATATGTGGAAAATAATGGATGGTCTGGAGATGGAATAAATTATTTTTGCAGTTGGATTGATGGGTATGTTGATTCGTCTTTAGAGATCACTATCCAAGCATCAAGGCTTTGTGCTTATGCATTCATACTGTTGTTGAATAAAGAGAAAGATGTCTCATAAGACATTTTTGTAAAAATTGTTTATTAGGAACTAATGCATGTATCATACTAGCTAATCAATTGTGTCCCTCAAAAAGAAAATGTTTGTCTGTTAACATTATTAATGTGTCTCGCTAAAGGAGTGTTAGGTAAGTGTTACGTACATTTAAAGATTTTTATATTTTAAAAGTTGTAATTCGTGAGATTAGTGCTTTGTACCGTGATTGTACGAAACGAACAAAGTGTATTACCCGTCGGAAATATCTGCGCAACCTGCATGCGTTTCCTCGCCTTCACCTATCGAGTACCGTTGCCAAAGCAAGTGACGACTTACGTGTATTATTCTTACTTTCGTAATCACATTTTTGTTCAGTGAAATATTAAATTTGTAGTTTGCATAACGTCGTTAAGCCAGGTTCGCAGATATTTCCGACGGGTTGTATTAGTAAATATTATGAAATTTACTTTTTGTTTACTGGGTTTGTTGTATTTAGGATTGAACTGGTTTGAATAATATTTCAGTTTCTTTCTTATTTTTAAGTGAAGCCATCCGACTAGAAATTATGCAAATTTAAAAAAAAAAGAAAGATTTAGAACGTATCGGAGTAGACCTTCGTGGACTTTTTTAAAAGCGTACAGACTTACACGTGACGGTATACTACATAATGTGGTTTTAGCTGGTTTAAAACTGATATACCACTTTATTGTATGTGCCAATAAGTTAAAAATGTATAAAACTTTAGTAATGCATATTAATCGCCATAACCTTGTAAAAACTATTACAAACTTCGAAATAACCATTCTATGTTATAAATACGATCTTTTTATTCTTTCTATTTTCGTTCTAGATACCTAGTTACGCAATTGGGACACCATAAATTCTTACAGTACAGGACAGCCAAGTTCACGACCTTGGCCATTGGCAGTACGCCAGACGTTTGGCAAACGTTGGATAATGCTGGCAAAAGTAGGTATTACGTAAGTTGTACAAAAATGTTCTTATTGTGTTATTCACACATGTTAAGTAAGAATGTTGGTGCCAATACTCGTGTTTAAGACTTTAGTTCTTAATTATTGTATTTACAGAGAAAGTTCTGGTATTAAAATTTATTACGAGCAGTAGTTACGTAAATGAGTCAACTTTGGATGTGGCTTAGTGTGGCGTGAGCATCACTTTAGATAAAACAAAGCTATTTTATTTGAAGTGATGCTCACATCTTATTGAAAAACTTATTTTATTTCTTACTTATAACTTTGATTTTATCTTTTGACTGCCTCGTTGCGGTAAGCGGCAGCGACTGCCGATCAAGTGGTCTCGGGTTCGATTCCCGGGTCGGACTACTGTTGGGATTTTCTTACAAGAAACTCTTAAGTAAGCCCGGAGTATGGAAGATGGTGGTGTTTCCCGCTAATGCTTCGGAGAGCATGTTGAGCTGTCAGTCCCGGTTTTCATGAACGTCTACGGCAATCGTTATTGGGAAGTCAGTGCCCTCAAATACACTGTCAAATAGTTTAATGTTCGAATTCAGTTCACCCTCTAGGTTGCGGAGGGCCGATGCCAGTCACTCCGTAGAAAAACTGATATTCAGGTAAAAACGGTTTAACTAGTAGCCGACCCCAAATAATCTTGGGAATAATAAAAGCTGATTATTATGTGTGAGTGCGTAGTGACAGCGATCGATTTTGTATATGTGTATGTGTAAAGCGTACCGCAAAGTATGACAGACTGTCTTATATTGAGACAAAACACTGTTGCAACTCTTCTCCGTTCTGTGACCTGTGTTACTCTATGACAAAAACAGATGTACATACATGTGTCAGACAAAATAGAGACCAGTTCATCCAAGTCGATGACCTGCAGCCTGCAAGCCGAGGTAATAAAGTTTGAAAACCGTTGATTGAAAATCGTATGCTTCGGTGACCAGTCGCTTTGTCAGGGTTCAGTTGTTGATATTGAAATCCCTTTTTCTGAAATAGGGTATTTTTTCTACGAATATAATCCTACTATCCTACTAACATTACAAACGTGAAAGTTTGTGAGTATGTAAGTGAGTATAAGCATGAGTTTGTTGCTCTTTCACGCAAAAACCACTGAATGGGTTTTGATGAAACTTTACAATAATATAACCTATACATCAGAATAACATATAGGCTACGGTTACGGGACACTAAGTTACTATGGTCATCTTCACTTGAGGAATTATTACAAAGGGAATGTATATACTAAGTTTGTCGTTTTAAGCCAATTATTTTAATGAATAAATGTTTTAAAGCCGATCAAATAGACTTACTTGAATTTTTATGTTTAAAGTTGTATTGTTAACCAAATAGGCGTCACAAGTGCGTTGCCGGCCTTTGGGGGATGAGCAGGTGGATGGGAGTTGTAGTATGGGCCTCCGATATCCTCACTCACTGGGTGAAACACAGCGCAGATGCTGTTTCACACCGGGTTTCTGTGAGGCCGTGGTGCATGGGCCGGTCGAGCCGGCCTATGCATGCCGAAGCGTGGCTCTCTCGCTGTAAAAATTATCTTCATCATCCTATCATAGTCCACTGTTGGACATAGGGCTTTCCAAGTTTACATTATTTGGTTCGACCCCCGGTTTCGATAACTTTCACATTTTGATAAATGCTACTTAAGAAATTATAATTATTCACTTTACAAATTTTAACAACGAAAAAATCGACTTCAAGAACTGGATCAAATTGAAATGGGACCACATGGGAAGCACCAGCTTACAAATAAAAAAAATCCTCAAAATCGGTTCACCCAGTCGAAAGTTATGAGGTAATAAATATAAAAAAATACAGATGAATTGAGAAACTCTTTTTTAAAGTCGGTTAAAAATATATACAGAACCCATAAGATATCCCAAGTTCTGTATTATTTTTGCTTGGTACACATTCTTTTTGGGAACACTCGGACTGTTTACATTTTTGTTTACCCAAGAATTTTTATGTTGTTAGGAATACTGTAGGATTAAATAGGTTCTTAGCATTATATAAAAATTTTGAATGTTTCTGAACGAAACATGAAGCGACATCTGGAGGTAAACTTTTGAAATATGAGTCTGTTGAGAATACTAACGTTTTTCATTACATAGGTTTCAGATGTGTTAGAGCTTAATATTGTTTAATAATTCAAATTAAATATTTTGTATAATCGTGACCTAAAACATGTCCTACTTAATGCTGACTTGTTGGTGCAGTGATAGCATATGCGACTTCTGTGCTTGAGGTACCGTGTTCAATTCCCGTACCAGACCAAATATTTGAATTTCGTATTTGAGTTGTTTACGTGTATAATACGAGTATGTATGTATTTATCAAAAAGAGTATTTTTGTTTTATTATCATATCAGTTATCAACTGATGGTACAAGTTCAGCTTAGTTTGGTACTAGATGGCGTTGTGTGTCAGATGTTGGAAATATTAGTAAATAATATTTATATTTATAGAAAAAAAACTTTAAGTGATTATTTGGAATTTTCATGACTCCAATATTTAAGAACTGATTACTTATAGTCCCCGTTTAGTCCCATTGAAAGGGTAAAATATAAGGTATCTATCAAAAGTCGATTTTCAATTAAAGAAATGACTGCCTCGGTGGCGCAGTGGTAGTGAATGCGACTGCTGTGCTTGAGGTCTCGGTTTCAAATCCTAGGTCGTACCAAATGGTTGTATGCTCTGCAAATATTTATTTCGGAGTTTCGGTGTATTTACAAAAAAGTATCTATGTATTTATATCAGTTGTCTAGTACCCATAACACAAGCTCTGCTTAGCTGGGCGGGATAGCGTTGTGCCTTAAATGTCCAGAAAAAAAATGAGTGTGAACTTATTCCGAGAAACTCTTTAATCATCCTTGATAACAAAACAACCTCAGAGTTTATAAAAATTACGATACAACAAAAGTATAGCGTCATATAGCAAAAGCAATCTGTTTTAGTGCAACGCAATCAACTGACTTTACACCGGCAATACATTCTTAGGCCAAATTACAACGACAATTCCCCGACATTCGTCGAAAATTTCGCCAACATTCTAACGTAGCTCCACCGACATCTCATCACTCTTTATCACTACATTCATTTTCGTCGCAATAAAAACGAGAAACAAACTCCGACTCTAATCTCAGTTATAACTCATTAGCTATCGCAGAAAACACAAAGCCAAAAATCGCGATCTCACTGTTCCCAAGAATCTCACTTTTTCACAAGCCCGCCAACTTTTCATCTCACGATGTGTTGTAAAAACATAATTTGTTACTAAAAGACCTTTTTATATTTGGGTCGAATGAAAGTGAACCGTATATAGAGGTAATAAAATAGACTTTTATTTGAGGTTTGAAGTGGTTGTGACATTTTATATATTGAAGGTAGAAAGTTAGTGGAACTAAGTCGCGAGCGTTTGCAAAACTATGGTAAATGTGAAAACTTTGTGGGGTGACATAATAATGTATGTGAAGCTACTAATTCATAGCTTAATGCGGAAAAAATGGTAAAAAATATATCTCTATTCTTAATAAATATTATTCAGACATCTAACACACGACGCCATCTAGTCCCTAGATGAATACTAGTTAATTGATATAAATATATACATCCTTTTTATATATTTTTTATATATTATACTGCCTCGGTGGCGTAGTGGTAGCGTATGCGACTGCTAAGCTTGAGGTCTCGGGTTCGATTCCCGGGTCGGACCAAATGTTTGTATGATCTGCAAATATTTGTTTCGGAGTTTGGGTGTTTTCTATGTATAATATGTATGTATTTACAAAAAAAAGGTATATAAGTATTTATATCAGTTGTCTAGTACACATAACACAAGCTCTGTTTAGTTTAGGACTAGATGGCGTTGTGTATTAGATGTCCGAAATATTTATTTATTTATTATTTTTGTTAAATACATGTAAAGAACAAATATAATTTTCTTTAGTTTGAGTCTTTGCCGCGCATCAAACGTCACTGAACGCATAGAGAATTGACAGAAGACGTTTGTGAGCTATGAAAAATATAACATGTGGTCATATCGGTTAAGAGAAAACAGTTTTATAATATAATTCAATTATTAAAGGTATTCTAATTGTGATTAGGAACAGGCGTTGTAATAATAACATTAAATGTCGTTTCTTTATTTACAGGTATGTAAGTTTTCCTAACGTTGGTACTAAGTAAATACACCCACACTTTTATTTCATGTATAAAAAAACAATAAATCTTTATTTACAGAGAAACTCAATTTTGTTTGACTGACTGTGTCGTCCTAATCCCGAAAATATTTGATAAATTATCATATATACATGCATATTATGTATATAAAACATCCAAACTCCTAAACAAACATTTGGTCCGACCCAGGATTTGAATCTGAGACCTCAAGCACAGCAGTCGCATTCACTACCACTGCGCCACCGAGGCAGTGAATAACATGATTAAACGAAATCAAATTAGTCAATTGTTCAACTATCACGAGTGTTTCTATCGGTTCCGACTAAAACTTTATCTCCATGGAAATTCTACGAAATAATGATTTCAATAGATTAGAGAATTTAATAATAAAACAATAAAGTTTAATTTTAGTTGTTAAACTTGAGTAAAGAGACTATTGACCCCGTGTTCTATATATAAACTACAGTAATGACGTCACTATGTATTTGATCAGAAGTTTATTAAGTTAAATATAGAATTTAAATTTCGGTGTCTTTAGTTAACTGAATAATAACTTTTTGGCTTTAAGATTATAGTTTATCTTTGTTCCTATGGCTCAAAGAAGAACCGAATAATGACTGCACGGTTGGCCGAGTGGTGTCAGCGGTCGCCATGCCGCTTGCTACTGCGCCAAGTGTCTTGGGTTCAAATCCCACGCGGTACAAAACTTTGTGTGGTCGACGAATTGTTGTCCCGAGTCTGGATGTTCTTTGTGTCCGTTTCATGTATGTTTGTAAAGTCCCCCACGACACAGGATGTTTATTCCTAATGTGGGAGTTGTCTTTTTAAATAATATCAAAGTTCACGTAGAAGTTTAAGGTACCATAGTTTCTTTTTAACATTAAGAGCAAAGTTGTTAATTAAAGCAAAAGAAAGTCTGTGATTACAATAAAAAATATGGGGTTTATCGCAGGAACTTCGTCTTCAAGTAGCATCTCCATTACGGAGGTCGGCGATCACATGTCTGTATGTCACACCCTGTCTTCAATCATGCGAATTACTGAATCCATGCTTTCCACATTCAACTATTGTCTTATGTCAGTCCATAATGTTTGCCTTCTACCTCTAATGCTCTTCCCTTTAACTTTCCCTTTAATTATTAATCTTATGAAGTCGTATTTATCATTTTTATATACGTTCTTTTTTTTTTTTTATTGAATAATGGGCAAACGAGCAGACGTATCACCTGATGGTAAGCGATTACCGCCGCCCATGGACACCCGCAACACCGGTATGGGCCTCCGGTATCCTCACTCACTCGGTGAATCACAGCGCAAACGCTATTTCACACCGGTTTTCCGTGAGGCCGTGGTCCGGTCGAGCCGACCCATTCATGCCGAAGCATAGCTCTCCCACGGTATGAATATATGATAATATTAGTATGAATGGTATATAAAGGGGATTAGAGTCCACGGGGATTATTTAAGAATTTTATTATTTACTACTAATCCCAAGATTTCTTCTAAGTTATCAACTTACATTACAGCAAGTTAAGGCCTAAGATTAAATAAAAATCTCACACCTAATGGGTAGTGCCACTAACAACCTAACATTCCCTAGAATTAATGTAAAATTATATACTTTTATCTTACCCCAAAGCCTCTTTTCTAGTCGATTAGACATTTCAGAGGCTATTCGTGGTATTTGAACACTCACCTCACTCCGTAAGGACTGAATAAAATCCTTTCTTACAATTAAAAGATGAGGCCTATTCATTTATTTCACAATTTTTAATTTACTTGATTCAATTTGATTTAGGTTAAAAATCTCACGATCGGTTTCATTAGGTTTCTGCTGAGGGTAAATAACATTGTGGTAGCATGGATAAAGTCTGTAAGTGTTGATTTATGTTGTATTATATAATTTTTAGCGACTCACTGCCACCCAGATAGATCCTGCGAGTTCTTTGTGATGCAGTTTCCATCACTGTGTCTGTAAACGTGTATTGGAAACAATAAAAAAAGGGTACGCACTCATCTCAGAGATGCCTCTGCGTCATTGGTTAGTTTAAAAAAAAGAAGGTATACGCATCTTGATTGGCACAAAACTGACGAACTACCTTTTATTCACTGAAATTTGCACTCCTTTTCCACTAAGTTAATAATTACAAATTTTAACAACAAAAAAAAACGATTTCAATAACTGGATCAAATTAAAAAAGGAACACACGGGAAGCACCAGCTTTCAAATAAAAAAAGAATCACAAAAATCGGTTCACCTAGTCGAAAGCTATGAGGGAACAAACATAAAAAAATACAAAAGAATTGAGAACCTCCTCCTTTTTTGAAGTCGGTTAACAATATATTTTCAGTAGCAATTTTTAGCACAATGCTCTAGATTTTTGAAGCATGCGACTTTTTTGTAACACTACAATTTAATAAACTACATGCATTTACAAGAACATTTTGAATAAGAATAACAACGATATTTTACTGTATTTTGTTGAAGCAAATGTAAATTAATACTAGTTTATGCTTTCCAAATATTACTGTGTTCATTCAGTTCTCATGTTTAACAGATTCATTATGTTAATGCGTTGAGTTACATGAATAAGGTTATTTTCTTGAGAGTGCTTTTCAAATAAAAAATAGGGTTAAGAAGCTTAATTTGAATACTGTTTATCCTTTAGAAAGTTGAAGAGATTAGGAATACACCATTATGCAAAATAATATTACAAAATACCGTGGGAGAGCTATGCTTCGGCATGAATGGGTCAGCTCGACCGGAGTGATACCACGGCCTCACAGAAAACCGGTGTGAAATAGCGTTTGCGCTGTGTTTCACCGAGTGAGTGAGGATACCGGAGGCCCATACCCCAACCCCTCCCATCATCCCCTTTCCCATCCCCCAAAGGTCGGAAACGCACTTGTGACGCCTTTGATGTTGCGAGTGTCCATGGGCGGCAGTAATCGCTTACCATCAGGTGATACGTCTGCTCGTTTGCCAACTATGCAATAAAAAAAAAAAAAAAAATATTCTTAAGTGTGTAAGTTTTTGCGGATAAGTTTTAGAAGATTCAAGTTGGTGTTAAGTATAATAAAGGTTTAATTGTTAATTTTACGGTATAATTTGGGAATAGTAGACTAACTGACTAAATAAGTAACAAAAGTTTGTTTATTTTAAGTTAATCATGCTTGACCGACTGCATCGTTGGCGCAGTGGTAGCGTAGGCGACTGCTGTGCATGAGGTCTCGGGTTCGATGCCCGGGACCAAATGTTTGTATGATCTGGAAATATTTATTTCGGAGTTCGGGGGTTTTCTATGTATAATATGTATGTATTTACAAAAAAATATATATATGTATTTATATCAGTAATCTAGTACCCATAATACAAGTTCTGCTTAGCTTGGGACTAGATGGCGTTGTGTGTAAGATGTCCGAAATGTTTATTTATTTATTTCTCCGCTATTTATATGACATATGGAAAATCTGTAATGCATCGTTCTTGATAACGAGAGGTTTTAGTATCGGATAACGCTTCTATAACGTTTAGTTACAAAGAAATTACCAGGAAAATACTAATTTAATATATGAATACCAATAAACACCACAATATACAAAGTGGCAATGACTTTAAGCTCTTTATAAGTAGGTATGTAATAAGTTTATTCTCGGAAATTATGTTCATCATTTAAATTTCACATAATAGTGAAATTTAAATGTAAATAAAAAATATAGGTACAATTTCGTCTAAGAAAAATCAAACAAAACGAACGAATTAATACCACTAAGGGTATGTTTTTTCATATAATAACTGCCATAATGACTCTACTCTGCTTGGAAAGCAATAAAAACTGAATAAAACAAATATTTATCTATAGGTATTAATATTACAAAGAGGTAAAAATTGTAAGTTCGTAAGATTGTAAGGGGTAATTTCTAGATGAACTGCACCGATTTAAAAAAATATTCTACCAATGTAAAACCACATTGTGTTCGAGTAGCATGTTACCCTGAAAAATGATTACCGCGATATATAAAATATACGTGGACAAAGTCACGAGCAAAAGTACTATTTAAAACTAAACTATATAAAATAAAACTTTATAATGGTGATTACATTCGTAGTTAATAAATTCTAAATGAGAATAAAAGTAGAACACAATACCCTTTTTTATTCGTGCGGAAATCCTCTCGGATACCACCTCCTGGTGACATGTCGGACTCGAACCGACTAAAATCGCACGCCGTCTCGCGTACTAGATGCTGGGGAACCAGGTACACCCTAGAAAGGAAAACACTGGAACCCCAACGTACCTCGGGCCACCTAAGGTTTGTAAATGGCCCCCTACTGTGTGGGAACCCCGATGTTCCCTTTATTGCACTCCACGGCGAGAACACGATACCCAGAAAAAAAATAAAACAATAGTGTGATTGAACAGAGATGTAATCAAAGCATAGGGTTGCCTTCCTTAATTACCACAATTTCGCATTAGTTTCTGCACACTGTTATTAACAGACTCAGTTTCCTTCCTTAAAATTGAGAGCTCGGTTTTCCAGAATTTCCAATTTTAGCTACAATTGCACCCAATAAATGAACGAGGGTAAACTTATCGGTATTCGTAAACTGGCTTCAAAAAATTGCAACGTTCAACCGTTTTAATTCATTCGATGTTGCCCGATTAAAAATACGGGTTCTACAGCTGTGTGCGTTTTAGTCCATTAATTTTTATATTTATAGAACCGCCAGTATATTCAACTGCATTCTGATGCAAATAAAGTGCATTACTATTTATTGTGTTTTAAATTACATGATCAGACAGTAGTACTGTAAAAGGGGGTTTCTTCCATAACACATGGAAATACAATATTGGTTAAACACGTATTATTTAACTTTTTTAGGGTTCTGTATCCAAAGGATAAAACGAGACCTTATTACTAAGACTCCTCTGTCCGTTCATCTGTCTCTTCTTCTGTCTATTTTTCACAGATGATGTATTTCTGTTGCCCCTATAACAACAAATAATATTATATTATAAGTAATAAGTTTATTTATTCACTCTCTCTTAAAGCTGTTACAAAAACTACTAGCGATTGATACGAATCCTTACGTTTGTAGGTTAACGTCGGTAGCCATAACAGTATGAGACTGTGCTATAGCTGCCCAAAAAATACTAAATTTACTAAAATAAAATAAATATTTAAGGGCGTCTCCCATACAAAAAACGTAATTTGTTGTCGTTTTTTGCTATATATTAATAATAATAGGTAGACACTTGAAATGTATAGAAAATGGTACGGAACCCTTCCTGCAAGGGTTCGGCTTATATTTGGCTGTTTTTTTATTAAGGTTCATGAACTATTATCTCAAAATTTACCAAGCCTAGTGTCAGAGATCCACACTGCTGTCAGAGATTATAAGTTTAAATCTCATCTCTCAATAATCACTAGCGAATACTTTATTTATGTATAGCCCTTCCAAAATGACTCTAATCTGCCTAATTCAGATTATTAATTAGACTGTGGTGACAGACGATGGCGTAGTGGTAGCGTATGCGACTCCTAAGCTTGAGGTCTTGGGTTCGATTCCCGGGTCGGATCAAATGTTTGTATGATCTGCAAATATTTGTTTCGAAGTTTGGGTGTTTTCTATGTATAATATGTATGTATTTACAACAAAAAAAATATATATATGTGTTTATATAGGTTGTCTAGTACCCATAACACAAGCTTTGCTTAGCTTGGGACTAGATGGTGTTGTGTGTTAGATGTCCGAAAACAATATTTATTTATTGTCCGAAATATTGAATGGAAAGCTTAAGCAGAAGCCAATAGAGGTGGTCACCATACTCATTGCGAATGCAAACAATTCAATAATGCAGCATAGTACACACACTCATGTTTTTTCATTTCGCTTTATCGCTGCCAATATAGAAAATATATCAAAGAATATTTTATTTCCACTTCCATTTCATAATACACTTAAGTCTTTTAGAATCGTTTCATAACATTGCATTATCTAATATCTGATGAAAAAATATGTTCTCTCTGCCTACATCGTGAGCATCGATTGCAATACGTACGGTTATTGTAACACGAAGCGACAATTTTCGAAGCGAACGGGTCACAGATGTCGTCAATATATAATAATACAATACCGTTGGGTGTGTATAATAGACAGAAATCAATTTGGGGTCTAAATTCTGAAAGGAACGTGTTTAATATTATTATATGTTGCGTTGAGCTTTAGTAACAAAGGGAAATATGTTCATATAGAATCAGAACGTTTATTTGTTGGTACGTGTAACTATATGCGAAATTTACGATGATTGACGAAGGTGAGGCATATGTTATTGTATACATTATGCATTATACCTTTGAATATACAGTGTAAAATTATATTAAAATTAATCAAATTCAATTCGTGTCAAATTGGCAGAGGAAAAAGATTTTGATATCAATTTTCGCCATATGGCGTAAAACGTTGGCGCTAATAGAATTATATAGTTAAAGAGATTGACTAGTTTTATGTTTGTATATACGTTGTGATGTATAAAGGATTTAAATAAATATTTCAGACATCTAACACACAACGCCATCTAGTCCCAAATTAAGCAGAGCTTGTATTATGGGTACTAGAAAACTGATGTAAGTATATATACTTTTTTTTTGTATATACATATATATTATAAAAAAATTTACACTAGACACATAACAAATGATCGTGTTTGTCTCACAAAGCTTTGTCCTGAAAGCTTTGTCTTTGTGGGGATCGAATCCACGACCTCCGGCTTAGTCAGGGTCACTCACTATCATACACATACTACTCATATACATAAATCACTATCGGAGCTCATTAGTTCATTAATATATTGAGCCCAGACCACCTTTTGGGATGTAATTACAATACAATAATATATCAAATACAGACATTTGAACAGTAATAAAATTAATTTCTATTTCTATATACAACGCCGTGAATAAACCACTAACACATTACACGCACTTTATAACCTTAAACAAATATTTATACTTAATCTGTCTAAAATACTCAGTATTATTTTTATAATATTCCCGAGAATATACAAGTTACATAGCTACAGGCAATGCAGGCAATGAAGATTGAAGGTCCCTGAGATAGCCCGTCTTCGTACCGCCGCGCTGTCTTGAATAATATGAATTAATAGATGTAAAATCTTTTGTGAATAGAACATTGTCCTTTTAAGGGAATATTTTCTGCTATTTTAAGATTAACATTAAGGCTGAACAATTTTTTCATACAGACAAAGAAAAGTGACTATCAGCATTCTATTACCGACTTACTCAAGGAAACTTTGAGAGTAGATCTGTTCGTTTATTTACAGTTTGTTCTATCCGTCGGCTGTGTTAGCAAATAATTAAATAAAACATACATAAATAAATAAATAATTAATATTTCGGACATCTAACACACAACGCCGTCTAGTCTCAAGCTAAGCAGAGCTTGTGTTATGGGTACTAAACAACTGATATAAATACATATTTACTTCTTTTTTTTGTAAATAAATACATATCATACATAGAAAACACCCAAACTTTGAAACAAATATTTGTAGATCACATAAACGCTTGGTCCGACCCAGGATTAGAACCCGAGACCTCAAGCACAGCAGTCGCATTCACTACCACTGCGCCACCGAGGCAGCACTACAGCGTTGGAGTGTGTTTCTACTGCCGAGATTCGGAAAATAATGTTAATATTATGATGGCATTTTCTTTCAGATGGCGGCGAACTGCAGCTACAAATTACTCTTGAACATTTCGGACTTCAGACTTCACTAACAAGTGAGCTAAGGGTTATTTTGATATAATTAACAAACATGTAACGATAATATTTGAAAAATTTAAAATAATACATTTTATAATGAAACGCATTTATTCCACTATTGTTGTTGATGTCATAGTTCGAAACCGGTTAAGATTAAAGTTAATTGAAAGAGTGGAATAAGTGCAAGTGATATTAATTCCTAAATGTATTTTAGCAAGTTCCATGAAGTGGGCACAAACGAGAGTTTAAATTACAGGTTGACATTCTACAAACGTGAACGTTGTTAGAAAACCGGCAAATGTATGGGAGTTAGATTATATTAAAGGGCAAGTCACGTAGACAAAATTAATTACTAGGCAATAATACAAGAGAATAAAGGTATTGTTAAAAGAGATTCGATGCGAAATACTTTGAACTTGTCCAAGGAAGTTGTAGTTACTCCCAGTAGTTATAACAAGATGTACACGTACATATTAGTAGGTATACAGCACTTGGATGACTCGGTACCAAGGTTACCAAGCTTTACTCGGTATTATTTTTGGTTATTTATTAAGATATTCTAATATTTGTTAAATTTTATTTAATACTAACTGACCCACGCAACCTCGTTTGCGTCTTATATTGCCCGTGCTCCGCTCCTATTAGTAGTAGCATGATGATATACTGCCTATAGCCGTCCTCGATAAATGGACTATCCAACACTGAAATAATTTTTCAAATCGGACCAGCGGTTCCTGAAATTACCGCGTTCAAACAAACAAACAAACTCTTCAGCTTTATAATATTAGCATAGATAAAGATAAAACTCTTCTGGGATAATTTAAACCTTGTAACAAAATCTTTATCGCTATATTTTTGAAGTGAAACTTCTTTATCGGGGTTGTCAAAAAATTTAGTGTAACATTTATCCGTTACGTTACGCGTCACATTTATCCGTTACGCTATCTTTTTGAAGTGAAACTTCTTTATCGGGGTTAAAATAAAATGTTTTATCATTATTGAGAGTAGTTATATACAATCCTTCAAAAAAAAATTATAAAATAAAACAAAAAACATTTTCAAACACAAACAGGACCAAATTAATACTACAATGAAATATCACATTACAAACAATATTATTTTATTTAGTCCACAATGTAAATAACTACACACATCACATTCCACAAACTTACTTCATTCACACCACAGATCGCGAAATATTTACTCAGGTCTCGCTCCTTAACTTTTATTGCACTTGAAATAAGAATTGTCACGAATATTGCTGGTTTATAAGTCTTTTTTCGTTATACCTTACGTCGACATATGATATTTATTTTTTGAAAAATAACGTCATAAAGAAGTTTCACTCCTCGCCTCGGTGGCGTAGTGGTAGCGTATGCGACTGCTAAACACGAGGTCTCGGGTTCGATTCCCGGGTCGGACCAAATGTTTCTATGATCTGCAAATATTTGTTTCGAAGTTTGGGTGTTATCTATATATAATATGTATGTATTTACAAAAAAAAAGTAAATATGTATTTATATCAGTTGTCTGGTATCCATAACACAAGCTCTGCTTAGCTTGGGACTAGATGGCGTTGTGTGTTAGATGTCAGAAATATTTATTATTATTATTATTATTTATTATTATCTCTCTTATCTCTACTATATTGGAAAAATCCCATAACTCCTCCATTTTAATAATTTCAAACAAAACGTGCGTCAAGTTTCTCTATCACATTCGAGCCTCTAAGAGACACATAAGCACTTAGGTATCCCTTAAAGTTTGGTGAAAATGAAAATATAATTAAGGATTACCTAATTCTTTCTAAATTTCCCTTTAATTCAGGTTACGTTGGTAAAAACGGCCATTAGTGTATTAAATATGTATGTCAGTAGTTAAGTAAGTCAGATTAATAATACGAGACAAAATAATATATTGAATTAGTGCCAAAACACAAGGTCAGGAATTATGAGATTTTCGATACAACAATATATCAGAAAAGCGTACACAATCAGTAAATAAATATCATTGCTCCATTTCTTTCTTAAGGAAAACAAGTTTAATATGATACATATTATATTTGTATATTATTAAGAAGATCATTGATTTATACAATGAAACAATATATTTGCGTATTTCAGGAAAGTATGAAATCATTCCGAATTATATATAGTAGGTATATGGTATATTTATACCATTGGTAATACGAATAAAGCAAATATAAGGTTTTTCTAATATTTGCTGGCTCGTTTTACCATTCTTAAGAGGATTTGTAACACAGGAAACATACACGGTTTCGAATCGAGAGTTAACATTTATAGGTAGCCTCTTCAATCACTTGGTTTGAATAAATTAGTTCAACTTACTACTTGCTTAAGATCATTTGTACTAAGATGGAGAAATTATTATTTTATTATTTTTTTAAGAATTATCTGCCTAAATGACCCTGCCCTGCCTGATGTTCATGCTTCGCATGTCATGAACCATCATAAATAAGAACACTCTCCATGATAAAGGGAAGGGAAGTCTCTATGCAACGCTAGAGACTCAAGGGAGTCGGTGGCTTCGGGACTGTCAATCTCAGTCTGACAATGCGGTTGCTCGTCACTGCAACTAATCAGGACCGTGAAACAGATACTGTGCGGCACCAGTGCAAAGATGAGAATAGTATTCCACGCAAGAGCGAATCTGGGTTTTGTAAAAAAGACACAGATACCCGGGCGAGAAGAACCGTCTCACCTTGTTTAAAACACCTAGCTACTGCGAGGCCGCTTTAGTTACATTCTCAAGGTATTTGCGCGGGTTGAGATCTTGGCAGATATACATACCCATCCTGGGTATGTATATCTGCCGAAACCTACCTTGTAATGGCATTTGAGTGTTCTGAAAAGTGGGAAGAGGAAGGAATGGAGACTTTTTGGCAGAAAACGCGCACACCTGTGTTTTTTTTGGCGGATAACTCTACCAGAGTCTCACAGCCCCATTGAGAAATGCGGCCCAGAACATGGTCGAGTTGATAGACAAGCTCCTGTCGTTTTTTCTGAATATCTGCTAACTTGGCTGAAGATTATCTCAATTATCGCCCACGAACTGTGCTGTCGTTTGCGTAACAATTATAATTATCGTTGCCAAGGGCTAACATGTTACTGATATACAGAAAAAACAGTGTGAGTGTCAGGACGGAGCCCAGCGTTAATCGGCTAAAAATCGCAAAAGGCTCTGATGTAGCCCAGTTGCAGAGTTTGGGGCGCAAGCAGAAAGCCGGTAGTTTGGAGATAAGCGAACGGTGCCAAACCCTATCAAAAGGATATTGATTTAAGGTGCCCCTAGTACACATTATAATGTTATTTTATTTAAATTAGAATTAGGGATGGTTAAGTAAGTAGTAGTAGTAGTAGTAGTAAGTAAGTAAGTTAAGCCAGTCAAATTGAAATCAGTTTTTTCTATGCATTTTAAAGAGAGTAAATAATTTAAAAGTCGTTTATTCAAGTTGTAATATAAGAGAAGTGATGAATAAACACTTTTTGTACCAAAATTCCATTTAACTCTAGATATTATCCCATATTTAATTATCCTATAATAGCCTGTTACATCTGGATAAAAATCGCTGAACAATCCGTCCATTAATGATTTGCGGTGGGGACCGGAAGCCACCATTATCGCGGACACGCAAGCTTCCTGTCGCCACCGGAAACGGCCGCGGTAACAGTTTCCGTTTGCGTTTTTCACCGGAAATGATGTAAATAGTTCTGCATATATAAGTGTTTTAGTCTTCATTCAGATGATATTTTAAGTATAGTTTAAACAAATTGGGTGCCTCGGTGGCAAAGTGGTAGTGTTTACAACGCGGTGCTTGAGATCTCAGGTTCCGTCACGTTCGTTGTACGTTTCATGTATGTATGTGTGGCGACTTCCACATACAACACAACAATAACCTACTACAGCGCTATCTACCGAAGATACACTGAACTACGAAATCACTACACGGAGTAACTACCAATCCTGAATCGCAACAAAGAAATAAATTTTCCAAGCCGTTATAATCGTCAAAACTTTAAAAAACAGTGCACTCCTATTTCAAAGGTCGAAAACCTACTCTACAGATTAGGTTAGATAGATTAGAGATTCTCAAGTGTTCATGTACGGTGATAGTCACTTTCTATTAAGTCCAGTCTGATAAAATAATCAATATATATATATATATATATATCTGTGTGTGTGTGTGTGTGTGTGTGTGTGTGTGGCGGAGTGGCAGTGTATGCACTTGCTGTACTTGGGGTATCAGTGTCAAATTCGGCTCTACTCAATTATTTATTCAGAGTCTGATTGTTTTCCATTTATAATATAAACTTTTTTCCCAGCAAAAGTATATAAGTAAATCAGTCAATCTACTTATTATAACACAAGCTCTGTTTAATATGAAACTACTTGGCGTTGTATGTGAAATTATGAATTCATATCAATCACAAAATTCATTGATAAATTATAAATCTTAGTTAAAATTTTTGATCCCATTTACTGAGCTATATTGCTAGATTTAATTATTCACACAATTTTAATTTCCCTTAGGACCCGAATTTGAAGTGAACTGACTGCCTTAGTTATTTTAATATCAATGGTAGCAGCCAATTGTTTCAACTGCCTCGGTGGCGCGTGGTAGTGAATGCTACTGCTGTGCTTGAGTTCTCGGGTTCAAATCCTGAGTTACACCAAGTGTTTGTGTGATCTACAAGTATTTGTTTGTTTATAGAAAAAATATTTATAAAGAAATTTGAAAATATGTATTATCATGTTTATGAAAATTAATGCGATTCCTAAGTATTAAGTAGTATTTGAATTGCCTGACGTATCTACAAAGCACTGTCGGTGGTTATAGACTGACTGGTGCAGCAGTGCACGCCCACCGCTATCGAGTCTCTGATGTAAGTTTCTTCATCTACCCGTTTAACTGTCTATACTTCTTATTCAATATTGCTGTAAACATAATTTCAATTTTATATATTTATATTTTTGAACAACAAACATACAACACCATCTAGTTCCAATTCTGTTGAGTTGACTGCACGGTTGGCCTAGTGGTTTAAGCGGTCACTACGCTGCTTGCTACTGCGCCAAGTACCGTGGGTTCAAATCCCACGTGGGACATCACTTTGTGTGATCCACAAAATGTTGTCCTGAGTCTGGGTGTTCTTTGTGTCCGTTACATGTATGTTTGTATAGTCCCCCGCGACACAGGATGTATATTCCTAATGCGGGAGTTGTCTTCAAAAAAAAAAACTCAAGCAGAGCTTTTTTTATTAGTATTAGACAAGTGAAATAAACAATATAGTCCACGGGCCCACGTACAAGGGATTTCAGTGATTAATAACAGGCTGAAAGTTTATACACAGCTTCGTTTTGACGAGACAACCAACTTTTATCATTGAACCAAATTCTGATAGTGGCAGGAAAAAGTGGGATAGGGAGCGAAACACGTCGATTTGATGAGTGTCCCAAATTAATAAATAACAGTTTCTAAAAATCAATACTTCGAGAAAATACGATGGAAAACTGAGAACAAGAACAAATTCGATGGTAATTTTTTTGAGACCTACACTCGAAAGTTGTCAAGATTATGTTAATATTAGTATGAGTGTTTTCTATGTATACATATTATACATAGAAAACACCCATACTACGAAACAAATATTTGCAGATCATAAACCGGTATGAAACAGTGATTGCGTTGCATTTCACCGAGTGAGTGAAGATACTGGAAGCCCATAAATTTGGAAGTTATAAATATAGTACTCGTATGTCTACTTTCTTCCTTAACAAAGCGGGAGAGAAAATTAAGTCAAAATAGGCAGACACCTTTTTCAAACCGGGAATAAAACTATAGGTCCTAAGTGAGCTATATTTATTTCTATATCTATTTTATATCTATATTATATATTCTATACCGTAGTGGACACGTGTGGAATGTGAAAGTTTAAAAGTAAGTATTTGGAAAACAGTTAATAAGTTCAAAAAGGTATACATTCAAACCGCGGTCTTCCTTGTGTAAACACTAAACAATGTAACTTTCATTTTGTTTGTTTTGTAAAACTTTTGAGGAAGAAACGACAAACAGAAAAGACAACTGGAAAAGTTCAAATATAAATTCAATCTCAACAAAATGGTGGATTTCTTGAAACATGTTTTGTTTTGTAGATTGTGTTTTATTTCCTTTTCACTTTTTTATTTCGTTTTTATGGATAATTCCATGAGTAGTTTTACTATGGTAATAAATTCTTTTGGCAATTGAAAGAGTATATTAAAATAATAATAATAAATAATCCGGACATCTAACACACAACGCCATCTAGTCCCAAGCTAAGCAGAGCTTGTGTTTTGGGTACTAGGCAACTGATATAAGTACCTATATACTGTTTTTTTTGTAAATACTTACATATGTATAATTACATAGAAAACATTCAAACTCCGAAACAAATATTTGTAGATTACACAAAAACTTGGTCTGACCCACGATTTGAACCCGAGACCTCAAGCACAGCAGTCGCATTCACGAACACTGTGCCACCGAGGCAGTCATCAAATCAATATTACTACTGATATTGTTGAGTATTTTTACTTTTTTATTTTGGACTCTATTCCCTTCAATCAGAATCAGGGGAGGTTCGGGTCTAGGGTTTGGTCTTCAGTAACCTCTGATACTCGGTGAAAAGTAACCTCCGAACTGTTTAAAACCGGTATTGGGTCGATTGAGCCTATTATAAATAGAGCTCTTAAATAGATATTAAAATAGATGTATTAATAGTCACTACACTACTACTAAGAGCCGTAGCGTTATGTCATAATTCCCTTAAATGATACTTCAGCCTAACTAATGCTTCTTACATTTATATACTTAAATGAAAAAATATATACATAAAACAGAAAAGGTTCACATAAGATTTGAGCTATAAAGTCCTTTAACAGCAGTATACTACCGAAATAAATTTACCCAAACCGTGAATTGTGACGTAGCACTCATCTACGCCGTAGTACTAGGTTACGGTGTAGCAATTTACTACGAGACCGCCATAAACCCTAAAACATTACAAATAATAAACTGAAATGTTAAATCGCATACATAATTGAAAAACATCAGACGGGTTCGAACTAACGACTCTCGAGCGACCGTTACCGTCGAAGCTATCATCAAAACTGTAATAAAATGAAACTAGGTGAAGGACCAAAGGTTGCTTCTCACCAATAATCTGCATTTTGATATTACAGCCTCTTTTGTATAGACTAATGGAGTCTCATATTAGCACAGAGGCGGCACTTTGAAATTTTGTGGTTTATGCCTTCAAGGTCGTTACCATTAATATATAAATATTATATACCTTGTTTGAGTTGTTTATTTGTGTGAATATAATAGTTTTAACCGTTTGGTTTGAATACTTTGTTTTATACTGAATAGACTTCAAAAATCAAGCTACAGTTTTTACAAGCAGAAAAGTGACCACAGTTGTAATGGTTATCACGAACAAGTTCTTAGCAAAAATTAAACGATGTTTTAATGTCGACTATTAGTTACAGCTAAAGTCATTTTTTTTTTGTATTAAGTAAATTTCTTTTTATGTATGGGTCTGCCAAAATAACTATCCTGCCTCATGGAAAGCAAAAGCAAAATCCAAGAGCGGCAGCCTTGTGATGCTTTTACGTCGTTGGGCCTCCAGTTTTGCACTCACCAACGAGATACGACAGCACGAACGCTGTCATTATACGTTGATCTTCTGTGCGAGAATAGTATCGCCCTAGTCGAGCCGGCTCGTTCGTGATAAAATCAGCGTAGCTCTACTACCTTAAAACCCTATAGACACAGTAAAACGCTATTTACAGGAGGTAACTAAACCTACGACATCAAGTTTGGCAGTCAGGAACATTGATGATGTTGAAAGTCCACTACAAATAGTAAAATAATGAAAATTTGAATAATTTCACACACACCTTCACCACTCACAAATCTTAACACATAGCCTCAAATACACAGCAAATCATACATCCTCACACACTTATACTCACACCTACATACAAACATTTACTATCGGACTATACAAACTTACACTTAGTTAAGTGTCTCCTATTGTTAAATTTATACCGTGGGAGAGCCACACTTCAGTATGAATGGGCCGGCTCGAGCGGAGTGAACCACGGCCTCACAGAAAACCGGTGTGAAATAATGCTTGCGCTCTGTTTCACCGAGTGAATGAGGATACCGGAGGCCCATACCCCTACCCCTCTCCCATCCGTCTCCCCATCCCCCAAAGGTCGGCAACGCACTTGTGATGCCTCTTTTGTTGCGAGTGTCCATGGGCGGCTGTAGTCGCTTACCAGCAGGTGATACGTCTGTTCGTATGCCCAATATCCAATAAAAAAAGAAAAAGAAAAAAAATATTGTAACTATTGGTTTTTTATTTGTGACTGTGATTATGAACTGACGCCCAACACACAGAAATCGCTACTTTAGGAGTCAGGGCTGTACAATGTTTTGTAATCAATTTTTGTTACGAAGAATATTCATTATTATTATTATTTATTCAAGTTTAAAATTAAAATCCATCCAAGCCTGTCACATCTGTAACGAATAAAATTTTAATCTTTGCCGCTCCGACCATTTCAGGGGTAAATATTGCAAATCGATAGCCCTTATCAGGGGCAGTAGGGTGCGTTATTAAATTACCCTCCCCAAATAGGGTAACTCCCGTTAGGTATGTATCTGGACTTTCCTTTTTTTTAATTTAGACTGTTCTTCGTTAAGTTGTTGTGTTTATTTTGTATTAAAGCGAATGTTATTTTTCGGAGGTGTTTTGATACAAAAAATTAACTAAGTTACCTTTCTGCGTTATCCGGTAATTGGTTTATGGAAATTGTTGGCGATGTCTTTAAGCTGAAGGTAAAATGTTACGGCCAATCCAATTTTAGGGTGACAATTTTTTCCTTTAAAGTTTAAATGACTTAAATTTTATCTCTTTTAAGGCTAACTTGAGAGTGAGCAGATATATTAATACTAAGGGAATATGACCTGTACGTTGAAAACATTGAAATAATTAAAGAAATTTCACTGAGCGTATATTTTGGTACATGCAAGTTTTTCTAAAACTTTGAGAAAAAAATATTAAGTGTTTATTACAAAAAATATTTTCAAGGCTTTTTATTTTTTTTTGTTTGTAGGTGGCAAACGAGCAGACGTATCGCCTGATAGTAAGCGATTACCGCCGCCCATGGATACCCGCAACACCAGAGGCATTACAAGTGCGTTGCCGGCCTTTTAGGAAGAAGTACGCTCTTTTCTTGAAGGTTTGAAGGTCGTATTGGTCCGGGAGCACTGCAGGCGACAGCTCATACCATAGTTTGGTTGTGCGCGGCAAAAAGATTCGGGAAAATTGCACGCACAGTTGTTGACTGCCAGCCATCTAGATGATGGGGATGAAATTTGTCGCGTAGGACGATGGCGGAAAGCAGCGGCAGGGATCAATCCGAACAATTCCTCGGAGCACTCCCCATGGTAAAGCGGTAGAAGATGCACAGCGAAGCCTTATCTCTACGCAGTGCCAGAGAGTCTAGCCGAATTGATAACTCTTGGCAATCGACGATACGAGTCGCCCTCCGCTGAATGCGGTCCAGAGGGAGGAGCTGGTATTGGGATGCCCCTGCCCAAAGATGAAGATAATATTCCATGTGAGGCTAAACCTGCGCCTTATTAAGCCGAAGGCGGTGGGCCGGAGTGAAAAATCGCCTCGATCTGTTGAGCACACAACGCTTTCAAGGTAGAATTATGCTGATTTCAGAACAAATGAGCCAGTTTGACTGGGACAGTACTGACAACTTTTGTGTTGTCGTATTTTGTTGGTGAGTAAGATATCGGAGACCCAATGATGCAGAAGAATATTTCAATAAGCCGCCATAATGTGGGTCACCATGTTGCATTGTTGCATTACCATGAGTAGTAGTTACTGCTCATTGATAAATGCAACAATGCAGAATAGTCATGCTTTCCATTAGGCAAAGTAGAGGACTCTATGGTAGGTTCGTTCTTAAAAACTACGGAAACACATAGCTCAACCTTCTCTTTGTCGTAGAATAGCCACGCATCTGATAATAGCCAGATGAAATTTATTTAAAATTGTGAGTATAAGACCGGAATTCCAATGTTGCAGAAGCGTCATAATAAACCGCCATAACGTGGGTCACCATGCTACATTGTTGCATTGTCTGCGCTCCCAATGAGTAATGTGACAACTATTCTTGGATTTGCTCATATAAAAAAGAACCTTAAAAATACATGATATTAAAGTTTTTCAAGTTTATATATGATTGAAGTCTTAGTTTTGTAACGTTAACAGTCTTTTTCCACAACAAATGTGGAGTAAAAAAGAGAAGAATATATTTTATTATTCTATGATATATATTCTAATAAAGTTTTTTTTTAACTTTAATTCGAATGTTGATTAATGAGGGTGGAAATAAATGAATAAATCGTCATGCGATTGACCTGAACGAGTGTGTAATCTTGATGATTCATGGTGACACGTTAAGTTTGTTGGGTTTATATTTTATTTTATTCACATTCCAATACTATTAATTATAAATTCGAAAGTAACTCTATCTGTTTGTGTGTTAAACCGATTTCAATGTAATTTGGCATGGAGGTACTTTTATTCTGGAGAAAGGATACTGGGCTAGTCCTGCCCACGATAATCGACAAACGCCCGGTCAGTGCCGCAGCCAAACGCTATTTCTCTTCAATCTTTTTCTATAGACGTTTTTATAATACACGCTTTAACTAAATAAGAAATTAAACCTTGTTTAAAAGGCGAAACAGTATACATTGACATGATTGTAAATGATTATTTGAGTGATTAAAAGTCTTCGCAATTGAAGGACTGTTCACTAGGGTCACATTTTACATATGTTGTGATCTTTAGCTTCTGCTCTTCATATCAAAATAATAAATAGTCTTAAAAAGCATGTTTTGGCCTACTACACCGCACTGGCTAAACAGGTTATTACAAAGCTTGTTTCAAGTTTGCCTTCGCTTTTCTAACTTTCTATTATAATTATTTTTAAAAGAGACAGACGACCTATTTTTAAGTAACTACCACCACAGATGAACACTAACTGTCCATTGTGCGTTGCCACCATTTCAGTGTGGGAGAAAGGAATTTCGTTTTAAGGCCAGTTATTACTTCGGTCCAGTCGGCTCAAATATGCCAAATAATGTTTGATGCCACTATCATCAACAGCATACCATAGTCTACTGCAGGTCATAGACTTTTTTAGTTGCAAGCCGCAGCTTCTCACATTCCGTTTACACCATAACTTTCCAACTATTATTATTGAACTAACCGATTCATACAGCTTTGTCTGCATCTTTTTTCTCTTTAGTGCAACATTTTTCATTGATGCTTAGTTTCTATAGCATGTGTAGTACAAGAATTATATAAAGTCTTTTTTAAAAATGGACTATCCAAGGCTATAAAAATCCAAGTCTAAAACCGTTGTAATGGCTGCATCACTTAAAGGAAATGAATTTTTAACACGACGTTTACTCACCTAGAGTTTTAAATTCAAGAAAGTTTTAATTAATTCTTAGAATTGTATAGTTGCTAAAACTCTAGGCAGTCGTTACGGTACTTTTAGTGAGTAAAGAACTTTCAACAAGATTATTCTACGAAATATATGTAAGCTGTTTCTAAATGAACAAGCTAAAAATAAAATCCCCTACGCAGGAACTTAATCCAATGATCAGATTCCAAAAATGCCTTTCATCATTATGGAAAAGAGCCGATGCTCTTACACTGCTGGACCGATATTAACCAAACATAGCTAAGAATCACTGCAATAAAGCATTGCTTTCAAATAAAAAACCGCATCGAAATCGGTCAATCTATTTGAGAGCTACAATGCCACATACACAGACAGATAGAAAGAAGTTAGGCAGTTTGGGTGACATTTTTTCTTTATTTAATTATTGGTGTGTATTTTTCTCTTCCGTGTGGTGACAGATTAAGAATACAGAATGTAATTTTGGTAGGAGATCTGGTAGTATATATGTATATTCAAGCTTTTAATACTCAGCAGAAACAGTCGTACACTAAACACAACATTACACCTCCTGCAGTCTCGAAAGCCAACCACTCGGAAACGTACAAAAGTCATTACACGCACACACAATAAAAATTCAAGCCCAAATTCACCCTTTCACATCAAGTGCGAACAATTCGACACAAATGTTCCGTACATACTTACTTACATACACACACAGAGAGAGTTTAATACTGACACATACACAAACCGACAGTTTAAAAAACATCTCATTCTCTAAAAGTATGTAAGTAAGTAAGTAAATAGTTTGAACAGAAATAAAAAAAAACAAATGTTGGGTTATATTATTAATCCATTGCAGTCCACGGCCTGGACATAGCGCTGCCCAGTACAAAATACAGAACCAAGTCTGCTGTTTTATTATAACAGTATGACTATACCATACTTATTTATTATTATTTACCGCATTTACCATGGGGAGTGCTGCGAGGAATTGTTCGGATTAATCCCTGCCGAATAGTATAGTATGGTAATTACGGTAGAAGATGCACAACGAAGCCACATCTCTACGCAGAGCCAAAGAGTCTAGCCAAGGTTAGATAATAAAGCGAAAATTCATTTATTTATTTTTTTCCTATTAGATAATAGCAAAAAAGAAATCATAACCTCTTAAGATATGCTACTTTAACAGATTTAAGGCAACAAAATCCAATACTATCCTTTGTAATTTTTTTTTCAGTGATTTTGTGAAATAACAGATATTTCTTGCTTTTTAATGATTATATGTGCCTTGTAGTATTATCGTCTTTGAAAACAATAGATATTTTTTTTTATTGAATAGTGGGCAAACGAGCAGACGTATCATCTGATGGTAAGCGATTACTACCGCCCATGGACACCCGCAACACCAAAGGCGTCACAAGTGCGTTGCTGACCTTTGGGGGATGGGAAAGGGGATGGGAAAGGGGATGGGGGGAAGGGTTGGGGGGAAGGGTTGGGGTATGGGCCTCCGGTATCCTCACTCACTCGGTGAAACACAGCGCAAACGCTATTTCACACCGGTTTTCTGTGAGGCCGTGGTATCACTCCGGTCGAGCCGATTCATGCCGAAGCATAGCTCTCCCACGGTAAAAATATTGATGATATTAAATGAAGAGGAATGGGTGTATTGGTAGGTACTGATTGCCCGTAACTACCATAGGTGGACTTAAAGTCGCTTGCAATAGAGTTCAAATTCACATTGACTTTGGTATGGAAATTAAGTGAAAATCTAAGTCTGGGTGCTCTTTGTGTCCGTTTCGTGTATGCTTGTAAAGCAAGGAATTGCTACACAGAATTGCGTTGGTCTTGCGGTAAATCGTCTCATCGGATTATGAGAGAGGAAGAACAGAGAGTACGCACACACTTGTGCACTATAATATCTCCTGCATACCATATCAGAAACCTTAGATCTTCAAACAATATACTTCTCCACTGCCGCACTTGACTGCACGGTTGGCCGAGTGGTGTCAGCGGTCGCCATGCCGCTTGCTACTGCGCCAAGTGTCGTGGGTTCAAATCCCACGCGGTACCTTCAACACTTTGTGTGATCCACGAATTGTTGTCCCGAGTCTGGATGTTCTTTGTGTACGTTTCATGTATGTTTGTAAAGTCCCCCACGACACAGGATGTTTATTCCTAATGTGGGAGTTGAAAACAAACAAAAAAAAAAAAAAAACTGCCCCACTCACCGTCCTGACTTTGTACATTCTGCTTTCTTGGTACAGTCAATTCTGTTATGGAACGCGCTTCCTCTCGAGATCAGGACAAAACTCGACAAACGTTCAAGTTTCAAGTGCGGAAACATTTTTTAAACAGTTAATCAGATCCATCTTAATTTTATACTCTCCCCTCTAGAATTTGTGTTATGTTTTTTTTTTTTTATTGAATAGTAGGCAAACGAGCAGACGTATCACCTGATGGTAAGCGATTACCGCCGCCCATGGACACCCGCAACACCAAAGGCGTCCAATTGCGCTGCCGACGATGGGGGATGGGGGGGTTGGGGTATGGGCCTCCGGTATCCTCACTCACTCGGTGAAACACAGCGCAAACGCTATTTCACACCGGTTTTCTGTGAGGCCGTGGTATCACTCCGGTCGAGCCGACCCATTCATGCCGAAGCATAGCTCTCTCATGTGTATTTATGTATGTCAATAAATATATTTAGTATGTATGTATTATTATTTTTATCAATATGTATATGTATGATATATTTCTTTACATTTCTTTTCTGTGCATCTACCATGTTTGGCTCTGCATCGCCTTAAGGTCGACTGTTAGAAAATGCCTACGGCATTAAGTCCGCCTTTGTACATTTGTGCATAAAGTATAAATAAATAAATAGTTGGCTTGTCTCCGTTGAGACTGACCACCGTTGCCGTTATCGACTAGGAGAACATTATTATTATTATTCTTAATAATACGTCTAATGTGGAAATTGCTTTATTAAAGAAAAAAAATTCGTACAAATTACATTGCTTCATATGCTTTTTTTTTTTTTTTTTATATTTCGGACATCTAACACACAACGTCATCTAGTCCCAAGCTAAGCAGAGCTTGTGTTATGGGTACTAGACAACTGATATAAATAATTATATACTTTTTTTTGTAAATACATACATATTATACATAGAAAACACCCAAACTCCGAAACAAATATTGGCAGATCATACAAACATTTGGTCCGACCCGGGAATCGAACCCGAGACCTCAAGCTTAGCAGTCACATATGCTACCACTACGCCACCGAGGCAGTATATGAAATAATTTGAAGACGTGACGAAATATCATCTAAAACGTGAGAACGTGTATATACAATAATATACATAATTTAATTTCCATACGAATCTTAAAGAAAACGATTTTACCTAATGACGTTTTTAAAATATCAACCTTAAGTACTCTACAGAAAAGCTTCGCTTTTATTAGTTTCGTACAAAATATCGCTAAACTCTTCTAACAGTCTACACAGAGTAGTATGTGACTACTGAGTGAGCAGGATGGCAAGACGAATGGACAAAAATGAGGATAATTCTTCTCACATCATTTAATACGAACCGTTCAACGCGAGCTTTCACGAAAAATACATTATACAGGGCTGCCTGTTACACCGGAGCGAATAGTAATAGTTTTTCTTATTATCAAATAAGTACTTGGTATAAAGAGATTTTAATATGTTGCATAAAGAATTATGTTCATATTAAAATTCATATTTTTTAAATAAATTTGTTTTTTTTTATTTTTTTGTACATTCACAAATTGTTAATCTCTAAAATAACACGGTCTTATTGATAAGTACATAGGTACAATTACCGTAATGAGTGTGTACAATTTTTTCTTGTATAATCATCATGATAAGACATGATATATTTCGGACTATCATACTATATATAACCTATGTTGGATCAATTAATCAATTTAAAACTATAAAATTTAAAATAAATTACATAAAAAGCTTCAAAAGCAAACTTAAAAACTAAATATTTTTTGTGACATTGTACTTCACAACAGTGATCCATTTAAATTAAAACACTTCCAAATAAATAACTAATTGATACAATAAAAATGGATTATTTTGTATTATATATTTATCTACTTCTGAAAATAAAATAAAACTTTTAGATCGTCGTTGTCAAACACACCAAGATATTACCAAACTCAATTTAAAAATTTTTTTATTCCTTAATTCACTATTACAATTTGGTGTAATCGCGGCCTACATTAAAATGTAAAGTCTCGAGGAAGCCTGGAAGAGATTTAATTTCCTAAAGGCTGATTCCATCGTTTTTGCTACCGTATCGGCATACGAACATTGTTCGATTAATATACGCACCGAACGTATTTGCTAAAAGCACCTCACCAAAATGCGAGTATATTGCATTACATTACGAAAAGGCACAAAGGAGCTTTCTTTTCTGATTATTTGATTCGAAAAGTTTTTCGTTTGTTATATTCAGTTTGGTAACTTAAGAAAAAAATCACAGAATTTTATGTGGATGTTCGGCTCTTATGTTCTATCTGATGGAGATTTATTTATTTAATTTTTTTTAAATACTTTATGCACAAATGTACAATGGCGGACTTAATGCCACAGGCATTCTCTACCATTCTACCGCCGGGTGGTGCGGAAATGAATTAGAAGGTGCACTACACTTCGGTAATGGATTCTAGAACATTTACTTTCTGTTTATTGGAACATTTTGTCTATATTCCTACGTGGGAGAGCATGAATGGGCCGGCTCGACCGGAGTTATACCACGGCCTCACAGAAAACCGGTGTAAAACAGCGCCTGCGCTGTGTTTCACCGAGTGAGTGAGGAAACCGGAGGCCCTACCCCAACCCCTTCCCCCATCCCCTTCCTCATCCCCCAAAGGCCGGCAACGCACTTGTGACGCCTCTGGTGTTGCGGGTGTCCATGGGCGGCGGTAATCGCTTACCATCAGGCGATACGTCTGCTCATTTGCCCCATATAACATAAAAAAAAAAAAAATATTGCCACAAGGCCTTTGTAAGCCCAATGTAGGAAAGTATTAGCGGTAATGATAATTGTCTTGATCTATCAAATTATACTTACAGGAAAAACAATTGTTTCATCGTAGAAAACCAATTTAACGGGATCACTGAACGTCATCAGTGGAAGTATTAGACCCTATATTATATTGATGTAACATTTAAAGCATGTAAGTAACCTGGCCTGATTTGGTACATTTTTTTTTGCTTAAGGTGGCAAACGAGCAGCCGTATCACCTGATTGTAAGTGATTACCGCCACTTATAGACACCCGCAAAACCTGAGGCGTTATAAGTGCGTTGCCAGCCATTGGGAGGGTGGGGAGAGGTATGGGGGAGGGGATCGGGAGAGGGATGGGGGAAGGGTTGGGGTATTAGCCTCCGGTATCCTCACTCACTCCGTGAAACAGCGGAGGCGCTGTTTCACACTGATATTCTGTGAGACCGTGGTATCACTCCGGTCGAGCCGGAAAATATGCAACGGTATATACATCAGTATTAAATTTCTTCAAGTTGGTTACAAACATTTGGTAAACCCCGGATACCTAAAGCTGTATGACATACAACACGTTTGGAAACTTCTTCAAGTGTCAATAAAAAAACTTGACAACCCTGAATCCTTTAATAACTCCTTGATCGACCTAAATCCTTACATGGCTATATACACAGAAAAAACTAGCAAATTTATTCAATAAGGATATGTAAAAACTTTTGATGCTTTGGTAAAGCCCACATAGGTATTTTACTCTCTGAGTTAAATGACACGCGAAAGGTAACATTAGAAGGAAATGACTTGTGAGAATATAACTAGAATACTGTTAGAAAATTACTTGAAGGAATATTAGCGAGTTGGTTGTAGGTAACAAATGTATTAAATGGATGTGAAAATGAAGAAATTATTTACCCGACAGATGATAGTGGGCTCGCAGTCAAAGACAAAGACAGGAAAGTTTGTGTTGGTGAAACTCCAACAGAGCTTGAGTCAAGCGAAATAGTTTTTTGGCTAAAGTTTTTCTCATCAAACAAATATTTTAGGAACGTTTTGTTCAATATTACCCACAGACTACAAACTTTTTAATCGGTCGATAGTCTGATCGGGTTGGCTTTTGGCTTATTTGTCGGTCGATACCGAAACGTCATAATTTGCGGAGTCCCATACATCTTCATACTGCTGATTAATAAGTTCGTAGTCTGCGGGGAGAGCCTCCGCAGACAACTTTTTAATCGGTCGATTTAAAGGTAAAGTAATTTTTTTTGGATAGTTTATCATATCGAGGAATTCCTTTCTACAAGTATTTGCAATCTATTTGGCTGCTTAGTGTTTATTCCAGAGTTCCATAATGTGTCTAAGAAATTACAACAACAATGACCTACTATTTTAAAATATTTGAATGTTTCTTACATTGACTAACCTCTAAATAAATGACATATAAGAACCTACTTAATTTCATCCAGTATCGAAGTACTTAATGTCTACACCAGTTTCATATCTGCTTACCCGCAAGATATTTGATACTTATTCACTTTAGTGATCAGCCCTCAGGCCATCAAAGATTTGGGTCGGTACCTGAAACAGACAAAATCTTATTAGCGTGGTTCAACATACCTAATAACATTGGAAATATTGTATTTATGTATCAAATTCTAGTCGAGAAAGAAGCCTGAATAATGTTAGTATTGTATTTCTAAATCAATTTCAGTAACAATTTGGAGAAATAGAGAACATCTATCGAAACTAAATAATAAGTGATACAATTACGTTTACGCCTAATAATGTCTATAATGAGCATAGGTGCGAAGAGCCAAGTTTTTTTTATTTAAAAAGATAACTCCCGCATTAGTATTATACATAATGTGTTGCGAGAGACTTCACAAATATACATGAAACGGACATAAAGAAGACTCGGAACAACAATTTGTGGATCACAAAAAGTGTATATGGGGCCATGTGGGATTCAAACTCACAACACTTGGCACAGTATAAAACGTCGTGGCAACCGTTTAAACCACTACGCGTGGAAACCTCCGCCGGCGTCGGATATACTCGTATATCTATTCTTAGCGAATACCCTCTCTCCAAAACCTGGACCGAGCCGAGCGTTATAAAACGTGGCGCGCGCTTAGCAACGGGGTCATTCGATTCTCGGTCGGCAACGGTTGAACATTTCTACTAGTACTCTGTGATTTCTACTCTACCTTCCATATTGTCATTTGGTCATTGTTATTATAATTATCTTGTCATCGGTAATTTACTAAATCACTTGCAGTAACTAGAGTTTGTGGTAATAGCTTTAGGTTATTATTTGTTGTGATTTCTGGTTGTCGAATGTGGATTGATAATTAAATAATTTTAGAAATACATGTACGTTATAAAAACTACCGTCACTTTAAGTTTATAAGATCAGAAGTGGGATTCGAACACGTGCTTAGTACTGTGTGCTATCTGTTTCATTGAATAAATATCCGTTAGTATTTGACCTAATTACTGCAAGTTTCGTCGTTCATGTTTAAATAATTGTGCGTGTATTTAGTGTACGAGTATCGGTGAGTGTTGATTTAATTTAGTTACAACGAAATGTCGGGACGTTCAGAAAGTGTTGAAAAACTACATGTTTCTTGTGGAACGCGTCGTAATCGTTCTCGAACGCTAAGAAGTAGATCGAGTAGTCGTAGCCATGACTCCGGTAGAAACAATCACTTCTTCATCGCGTAAACGACGTGAACGTTCACATAATCGTGAACGGACGAACGAACGAACCCCTCCGCTTGTGTGTGTGTGTGATCACAAACAATCCGATACTGTGATGTGTCCCGTAGCCCACGTGACGGTCATAGACGTCGTGACACCTCATTTAAACAACATGATTCTCCGCGTGATCAGACAATAGTTCAAATATTGGCTTGTTTGAATTCTATTGAGAACCGTTTGTCGACTGGGACAACGCGGTTGCGAATGTCTAGGGCGTATAGGAGGTTGCCTGCGCGGTGACGCGAAGTCGTGGCTTAACGATTGGGTAAATCTTTATCACTGAATTGATTACGAGTTTTATTTTATATTTTGATGTTTGTATTTTTGACGTGTTCAAGTGCCTTTTGGGGCCTATGGAAATAAATGATTTGACTTTGACAATTTTAAGTCAGAATTCCGTTCACTGTATCCGTGTAATGTGGACGTAATGTATTGCGATGCACCTGAACGCAAAAAGAAGTCATACAGACTTCGTGAAACTATCCACACACAATTTTAATTTTCACAAAAAAAAACCCACATTCTGTTGGATATTTTTATTTTATTTATCTATTTGCGAACTTCATTATGTCGAGATCTGGAGTGTGTCTTCCGATAGACAGTGTCAACGAAGGCGCGATAGATTGCACAGTCGTGAAGAACGAAAGCGTTCTCGTAAGCGCGATCGTTCGGTAAAAAACGCATTGAACACTATAACTGCTCGTTTGAACGCTATCGAAGAAAACAAACCAAATGAATCTCGCTCACCTCCAAGACCAACTCATCGCAGCACACCGCAAAACAATGAGTCTTATTTTTCACAAACTTTGCTTGATATTTTGAGTGCAACGAACCCGTTTAAATCGCGTAATTATGTTTCGAATTTTGACTCGTTTATACACGATATTGAGGTGTGGTGTGAGGAGGTGGAGCGCGCTAGATTAGTTAACAATTGGAACGATTCGGAATGTCTTTCGCGAGTGGCTAATTGTTTGAAGGCAGACGCGAAAAACTTGGCTTGACGAGTTGGTTACAAACGATCGTTCGTGGACCAATTTCGTATCGGACATTATGTCCTCGTAAACAACATTATGCTAACATTCTTTTTAAAGTAATGGTTACAACATCCGATAAGTACTTGACGTATGCCGAGTACGCCCGTCGTTTGCTGCTTAGTTTACGCATTGTAAAAGGTTTGAGTAACGATTTAATGGTTCAAATCATAGTGCGAGGTATAGATAACCCTCAAGTACAAGCCGTAGCTGCTAACGCTGACCTGACAGTTGATAGCATAATTTCATTTTTACCTTCCTACACTATACCTAAAAATAAATATTCATTCGCCGTTACCGTCTGAATTCTCGGCACAATAATTTTACTCGATCAGATAGCAAATGTTTCGTATGCAATCGCATCGGACATAAAAGCATTGGAATGTTCACACTTCAAAGCCGTCTTGTATTAACGCTCCAGAGAGACTAATCCGTTCATTTTGCAAAAAGATGGGTCATAACGAAGTGGATTGTTTTGCCAAACGTTGTTCCGAGTCGCAAGACATTAACCGAAAAATAAAGTGAACTCTTGTTCGAATGTTGTTAGTGCTCTTTTCTGACTAGTGAGGTCGAATAACTAGACCAGATAATTAATGACGGTCAGGTGAAGCCGAGCTCGTAAAATTGAGGCACTTGTGAAAACACCAGTTACAAGTAACGTGCGACAGGTTCGCCAGTTCCTCGGTCTAGCTGTATACTTTCGCCGCTATATAGAAGGTTACGCGATAAAGACAAGTATCACCCGGCTTACAAAAAAAAAGTGTCGCTTTTAAATTAGGTCCTTATCAGGTGATAAAATTGCTAAGTGGAGCTCGTGGTAAGGTCACCCAGGCAGCTGCACAGTTTATGGTGATCTGGAAAAGAGTGGTGCCCTGATACTTTTGCAGGCTTTTTCGATCGTGAGTAACTTTTGATCTGTTACAGATATTGAGTGAGATGACGAGTGACTAAGGTTGCTTGGAAGCTGCGCTTCTACCATCAGTTGTGCTGAGATGGCAGAGCGTCAGTGGCAGTAGACTGCGGTCTTACTGAGTTGGTAAAGGCAGGTGCTGCGGTACCTCTTCCTCCAAACTCGTGGTCTTCCTGATGTGAACTTGACCTATGGACAGGGTAACCAGCCCCAAACTCATGGTCTTCCTGAGAAAACCTGTAAGACCCTAGACAGGGTATCCAGCCCCAAACTCGTGGTCTTCCTGATGTGAACTTGACCTATGGACAGGGTAACCAGCCCCAAACTCATGGTCTTCCTGATATTAATTTAAAGACCGATGGACAGGGTAACCAGCCCCAAACTCGTGGTCTTCTTATGGTAACAGTAGATCCTCATGCTATAGGTCTACTCTTGTCGTGGTACTAAACTTCTGGTTGTTTAGTTATATGCTTCTAACAGTGACTGTTTGTTTGTAGTCTGGAACGAATTATAAACAATCTTTCACTCTTTTCCTTGGGGGATCGAACCTTTTCCTATTCCTATTATCACGAAAGCTATTTGTTAACTCTGTTTTCAGCAACTGACCAGTCGGAGACGATATGCCTACTGAGGATTCTAATAAACTTTTCTTAGAGGATCGAGCACTACAAATGAAAACAATGATGTGTGGATAACTGGACCTGACGAGGATGTCAGGGTGTCAGAAGAGGCCTTGTTGGTCAAGAAATGATAATTGTAGAAGAGGGTAGTGTGAGACGCGGTGGTAGAGAGCGATTCTATATAACGGGCGGCACGCTCATTCAAGGAAGCTCTGTCCGTTCGTGAAGAGAATCTGCCTATCTCATTATTGTTACGATTAGGTTACTTATTTGATCGTAATTGTATTCTTGATTTGTGTTTGTAATTTGTTGAAGTTAACTAAAAAGAAAAAAGGATTGTAACCCGTGTCGTGCGTTAGCGGGTTTACGCGTTGGTGGCTTTACTTAGAAGACTTCACTTTTACTTTGGAATATAGAAAGAATTCCATGATGCAGCACGCTGATTTCCTAAGCCGTCATCCTCCTGAAACCGTAAATGTGTCACACCAATACCAATCTGGAGAAGAACCACGTTTGTTGTTATATTCCTAAAGGTTACCGGCTTAGTCTCTTAAGAGCCTTCCACGATGACCATGATCACGTTGGAACTGACAGAACGACAGATCTCCTATTATGTTACTTTTGGTTTTCGAGATTAGACAATTTGTTAGCCTTGCCCTATATGTTTAGCACATAAAGTACCTAGAGCACCACAACCCATTCAGTCTTGGTACAAGCTTAATGACCCATTCTGTGTTATTCATGCCGATATTTGGGGTCTGCTTCCAGACTGTAAGGGGTTTAAGTATGTTTTGAATAGTGGTTGACAGCTATTCTAAATTTTGCTTACTGTACTCCATGTATCGTCAAGACTCGAAAGAGAAGCTTTTATGACTTCTGTTTGGCCTGAGCCTCTGACTTATGGCTTCTGTTTGGCCTGAGCCTCTGGCTTATGGCTTCTGTTTGGTCTGGGCCTCTGGCTTATGACTTCTGTATGGTCTGAGCCTCTGGCTTATGACTTCTGTATGGTCTGGGCCTCTGGCTTATGACTTCTGTTTGGTCTGAGCATCTGGCTTATGACTTCTGTTTGGCCTGAGCCTCTGGCTTGTGGCTTCTGTTTGGCGTGAGCCTCTGGCTTGTGGCTTCTGTTTGGCCTGAGCCTATGGCTTATGGCTTCTGTTTGGCCTGAGCCTATGGCTTGTGGCTTCTGTTTGGCCTGAGCCTCTGGCTTGTGGCTTCTGTTTGGTCTGAGCCTCTGGCTTATGGCTTCTGTTTGGTCTGAGCCTCCGGCTTATGACTTCTGTTTGGCCTGAGCCTTCGGCTTATGGCTTCTGTTTGGCCTGAGCCTCTGGCTTGTGGCTTCTGTTTGGTCTGAGCCTCTGGCTTATGGCTTCTGTTTGGTCTGAGCCTCCGGCTTATGACTTCTGTTTGGCCTGAGCCTTCGGCTTATGGCTTCTGTTTGGTCTGAGCCTCCGGCTTATGACTTCTGTTTGGATGAAATGATTCTGCTCTGCCTGATGGAAAGCACGAGCAGAATCCAGGAGTGGTGGTCACCATCCTCAATGCTAATAGAGACAATGCAGCAGACCCACACTACGGCGGTCTAGTGAGATGCTTTTTCACGCTCCGCTTAAAATACCCGGGTTCATAGTGGGATGGAAACACTTACGCAGGTAATGAGTTCTAGGTTTTGACCGCTTGGCACAGGAATGAAGAACAGAAGCGGTGACTACGAGATCGTATGTCTACCATTCTGAAGCGGTGTCTTTCAAGACCGGCACGTGTTGTCCTGTAGAGGAAGGGAGAACTGCAAACCAGTTGGAACAGCTCTTCGGAACACTCTCCATGATGAAGACAATAAAGGACTGCCATAGAGGCGAAAGGCCTCTGGCTTATAGCTTCTGTTTTGGCCTCTACCTGTGCTTCATGGCTTCTGCTCAGGCTAAGTAGTTCACACCCACTTCTTGCAGGCGCATGGCGTAAATCGTCTAGATTTCTTCATGTGTTCATGGATGGTGTGGAAGCTACCATTTATTTGCTTTAGCTAATATTCTACCCAATGAAAGTCCGGAATTTCATTGCTTGGAATGTTATTTAGTCCCACTAAATTTAATGCTTAAAATCGCTGTTTTTGGTCTGTGATCATTCTTTCAAAGATACCTCTTAGTTGTGTCTGGGTACTTGGCGTTGAGAGTGCACGAGTGACAATAATTCAGAGGTTTACTAACTTTTGGCTTCAGACACATAATTAATGCGAGAATACAAATGAACGGTGTGTGTGTGTGTGTTACATTTCAGATGATGACCGGTCTGATGAAGATGATCAGCCCGGTGATAGTGGACCTAGTAAAGGCGCAAGGCAAGATGCGGTCGAGGACGCCGCGCTGTCAGGAACGGCCGTCTTAGCGAATACCCTCTCTCCAAAACCTGGACCGAGCCGAGCGTTATAAAACGTGGCGCGCGCTTAGCAACGGGGTCATTCGATTCTCGGTCGGCAACGGTTGAACATTTCTACTAGTACTCTGTGATTTCTACTCTACCTTCCATATTGTCATTTGGTCATTGTTATTATAATTATCTTGTCATCGGTAATTTACTAAATCACTTGCAGTAACTAGAGTTTGTGGTAATAGCTTTAGGTTATTATTTGTTGTGATTTCTGGTTGTCGAATGTGGATTGATAATTAAATAATTTTAGAAATACATGTACGTTATAAAAACTACCGTCACTTTAAGTTTATAAGACTATACTAATAATAGAGCTGAAGAGTTTGTTTGTTTGAACGCGCTAATCTGAGGAACCGCTGGTCCAATTCGAAAAATTATTTCGTTGTTGGATAGTTCATTTATCGAGGAAGGCTATAGGCTATATAATAGGAGTGGAACACCAATGAAGAATGTCCACCTGGGGAAAATCACGCTACGGGCAATACAAGACGCAAACGAGGTTGCGTGGGTCAGCATATATAATCCGACTATAGCGTCGACCCAAACTTACTTTTAGTTTTAAAACTAATATATAGATTGTAACACTATATATTCTCTTCTATTTATCATCTCTTATTCTTCTTATTATTGAAAGAAAATCAATATCAATATACCTAAATATCATCCCTACTAATTGAATTTACTTTGTATATTGATGGTGTATTAATGATTATAATAATTAGTCAATGAATAGTTACTAACACATTTATTGAGAGTGCTTTTATAATTACGTTTGGAAGAATCAATTGATTTTCAATAATTAACGAAGTAAAATTATTCAGTGATACAAACATGTTCGTTCAAGGCCGTCTTTAGTAAATTATAATTATTTCTAGAGCAGAAATGTGTTGACGCAATACACGACACTAATTCACACCGTTAAAGATATAAACTAGTTAATTTGGTTTGAAATTTAGCCAAGTTTAACAAAGAGGGAGTTTAGAACTCCGTGAGTTATAAAATAAATAAATAAATATAAATATACCGGACAACTAACATACAACGCTATTTAGTCCCAAGCTAAGCAGAGCTTGTGTTATGGGTACTTGACATGAATGATATGAATACATATTTACTGTTTTTTTTTTGTAAATACAAACATGTTATACATAGAAAAAACCCAAACTCCGAAACAAATATTTGTAGATCACACAAACATTTGGTCCAACCCAGGATTTAAACCCGAGACCTCAAGCACAGCAGTCGCATTCTCTACCACTGCGCCACCGAGGCAGTCTAACCTCCGAAAAAGATTTGTTTTTGAAACGTATATTATATAGCTATTTAAGTGGTGTGTGTACTACAGTGCACGTGGTGATGTATAAAGAATTATCACCACCCCTATGCATCTCATGGGTGTCATCGTTGGCGACTAAGAGTGTGAACTACGTAGGTCAACATCACTGTCTGCAAAGAGAAGGAAGCCTTAAAAAAGTCGTCTTTTATGACACCCATGGAATGAATACAGGTAGTAATATTCCGTATTCTTAACCTGTTACCCTTGGAGGTCATTTATCATCAGTATAATCATTTTATTCTCAGGTTACCGATCTGCTTCTTTTAGTCTCGATATCTCAAAAAAATCGAGATCCTCGAAAGACTGAAGGTGACGGTGGATAAGATAGAGGGAAAGACCCAGGGAGCAGACCAAGTTTGCTCTACTCCCGACACTACGATCCATACTGCCCTTTTTTTTTTTTTTTTTTTTTTGTGCGGAAATCCCCTCGGATACCACTTGTGGTTATGTCGGACTCGAACCGACCAAAACCGCACACCGTCTGGGGTACTAGAAGCCGGGGAACCAGGTGCACCCTCGGAAGGAAATCCCTGAAACCCCGACGTACCTCGGGCCACCCATTGTTTGTAGGTGGCCTCCTCCCGTGTAGGAACCCAAACATTCCTATACTATAAGAGAGGCGCGAGCACTTTACAGAGCTCGCGCCGCCACCCCGGCCTGCTTCTGCTAAGGTGACTGGTGGCCTCACCTGTCACCCTCCATCCATCCATACTGCCCTACAAACTGCTCAAGATAGAAACAGGTGGCAAGCTATTACTCACGCATAACTCAAAATAGGGGTCACGACCCTCAGAATATAAAACAAAACATGATTTCAGTAGATACCAACTCACCAGTATAAGCAGACCCTTATTTTAGTAGACTGTATCGCTACATTATGTATTTAACATCAAAGTTTGTTTAATTGGGGCTGTACTTTTGTGTAGCAGGTAAGGGTCGTTTCGCACATGACCTTCAAGTATCAACTGTTCATGCTGTCAAACCATTTTGAGCTTTATGACAATAAGATAATGCATAGTATCGCTTCAAACTTATAAGTCTGAAGACCGTTTGCTCTTATTATCACACAAGCGCCTTTCAAACGATAGTATACCTTGTATTTTAGGGATATAGTTGAAAATGGTATGACAGTGAAATTGGTAGCCGCTGCCCCACTGACCGTTGCTACTTTGGTGTGAATTGACTATAAAGCATACTCTAAGTATCTATAACAGCGATCAAAGGGATGTTCATCCAGGTTTTAAGATTAAAATATCATTTTTTTTATCTATACTGATAGAAAATTAAGAAAGGATTTTTATGAATATTTCAGTGTAACACATGTTTTTTCTCCCTCCAAGTCCAAGTCTCGTGTGGTGACGGATCAAGAATTTGAAGTTTTTTTCATTGTTTAGGAGGGGCAAACGAGCAGACGTATCGCCTGATGGTAAAAGGTTATCGCCACCCATGGACACCCGCAACATCAGAGGCGTCACAAGTGCGTTGCCAGCCTTTGGGGGGCGGGAAGGTGGATGGGCCTCCGGTATCCTCACTCACACGGTGAAACAGCGCAGGCGCTGTTTCAAACCGGTTTTCTGTGAGGCCGTGGTATCACTCCAGTCACCGAAGCGTGGCTCTCCCACAGTAAGTTACTATTCTTATTCATACCGTGGATGTCGAAAGAGACCAAGGAAGCAAATTGTGCAGGACAACATAACTACGAGTACACAGAGAAAGAAAACTTAAGTAATACCCTAAACCAATTCGTCTAACCACGAGGATTAGTTGGCTAAAACCTTCTTTCAAAGGCGAGTTCTATGTCCAGCTGGTAAAGGCTGTTGATGTGATGTGAATACGTGTCTTCCCTTTCAGAGCTAACCCCCGTGGTCGATGTTTTTGCACTGAAGATTGAAGGGCCCAGGTCAGGTCTTAGGCGACCTCGGTCTTTACGTGGGAGAGCCACGCTTCGTCATGAATAGAATAGAGGAATAGGAGTGATACCACGGCCTCACAGAAAACCGGTGTGAAATAGCGCTTGCGCTGTGTTTCACCGAGTGAGTGAGGATACCCGAGGCCCCATCCCCTTTCCCATACCCTCCCCATCCCCTCCCAATCCTCCAAAGGCTCGCAACGCACTTGTGATGCCTCTGGTGTTGCGGGCGTCCATGGGCGGCGGTAATCGCTTATCATCAGGCGATAATTCTGCTCGTTTTATTGTTTAATGGGGGCACATTAAGCAATTAAAAAAAAAAAAAATAACTTAAAGAAATGTATACTTACCCACATGGTGGATACAGCTTATAGTCAATCACGTTAGAGTTTCAAGATACAATAAGAACTAAACTACTGCGCAGAATCTAGGCTTAAGTAACCCTGATAACATAACGTGCTCTTCTTCCCTGCCATATAACGAATGTCAGCAAGTTTCACTTTGTCTTTTATCACACTGGTCTATTTTCACAAAAGTGTTTCACTCAGCTACATGTGCCAATGTTTACACTAAAAATGGGGGTTAATGTTCAAAGAATACACCAAAATTTAACTGTTCCGCCACAAGTTAGCGTGCCAGTTAAGAAAATCAACTGCCCACGTGAAACTATTTTATCTCGTTTCATAGTGTTAGGATAAAACAATTCACGTTACTTTTCAACAATTTCAAAAAACTACGATATTTTTGGCATCAGTAAAAAAGAAAGATTATTTCATTTAATCTTGACTTGTTTGATATTTTTCTATAATGTTGGAGTATTTAATCTTTTCCTAATCTTGTCTTAATTAAATTATTTCTTTTCTTAATTTATAACACCTAATTTATCTTAATTTTTAACATATACACATTATCGAGAGAAATGGGTCAAAGATCAGATTTCATCCGTTGAGAGGTGAAGTCAAAGCTCTCATAATCCGACCCGAGTCTCAATAACTCATATATGAATATGACGATTACATACCGAAGTGCGTCACCAGGGAGTTGAACTAGTTAACGGGTGCAACAACCTATTTCACGTCTGTAGGCAGCTGAATTAGAGGTCGTTGAAGCTACGTGCGGAACGTGGACGATCTTTTATTCAAACGCGTGTGGTGTGAGTATGGAGCGATTCGCAAGTAAGTTTTGTTTACAAAAATTTAGAAAACCTTGACGAGAAATAAAATAGACTAGAAAATTAAAAAAAATATTAACCTCACCTCTCCTCGAGGGCAAATTTTAATTTTGTTTTTTATCACCAAACAGCCAAAACCACCAAACATGTGGAACGCTTATGTTGGATTCGAAACGTCTAAACCCATGCTATATGTTCCAGCAGCTGAAGAGCCAGGTAAAACTTATTCGTAGGAGTGTCATCCCTTTGGCCAAGACCCCGTTCCCCTCATTCCAAGGAGAGAAAACTCAAAGAGCGGCAACAATTTGTGTCACCATCAGATGATCCATCTACTTATTTGCCCCTCTATATTCGTGTTGTAGTATTTCATCGATGATTTTGAGATCGGAGGCCCAAAGATGCAGAAGCATCTCAATAGGCTGCCATGGTGTTGCTCTCTATTCTACATTATTTGCAATGAGTATAGTGATTACTACGATTCAATTCAGTTGAGTCTGATCGGCCGGTCCATATATAAAACAAACTAATGAGAACGCTGTCCGCTACCGCTCAATACTTAAGCAGATGTGTAATAAAATGAGGTATGTCAAGTATGCCGCCATACTTCTGCCCTGAAACTTCTGTCCTATGAGAATTAATCCCTTATTTCTAATCTTAGCTACAGCCTGGACCCGCTTCTTGCAAGTTTGATCGGCACTCGGTACATTTTAAAACAACTTTTTTGCTCTTTTCTTTGTTAAAAAGTTATTGATATACAAGAAAGGGTTTTAACCTTTCGTAGCCTAACTCTAATATGGAATATTTTACATTCTGGAGTATGAAGTTTATCTATAGCTTTTTATTAACTTTTAAATTGATTTAAGGGATGGCTTAGTTGTTTAAGCAGTCGCCACGCCGCTTTCTACTGTGCTAGTGTTGATAGTTCAAATTTCACTCAGGGTCTGGTGTCCTTTGTATCCATTCCATGTATGTTTGTAAAGTCACTCGCCGTAGTCTTTTTAAAGAAAATGAAGAGATGCTCAATTTAAAACCCTTTTGTATTCATTTTATAAACGAGTGTGTTACTTGAATACTGAACAATTTTTTTTTTTTTTTTTTTTAAGACAACTCCCGCATTAGGAATATACATCCTGTGTCGCGGGGGACTTTACAAACATACATGTAACGAACACAAATAACACCCAGACTCAGGACAACACTTTGTGGATCACACAACGTGGATCCACACACGTGGGATTTGAACCCACGGCACTTGGCGCAGTAGTGAACGTTTAAACCACTAGGCCAACCGTGCAGTCATAATTGAAGTGAATCTACAAACAGTACTATGTTTATCAAAATTACCTGTTTTTTAAATGTTCGGGATACGATACTTTTATATTCTCTACTTACTTCTTCAATCAAGTTCGACCGTTTGCTCTTGAAGATAGTTTTATTACAATAGGAGGCAAACGAGCAGACATATCACCCGATGGTAAGCGATCACCGCCGCCCATGGACACCCACAACACCGAAGGCGTCACAAGTGCGTTGCAGACCTTAAGAAGGAGTACGCTCATTTCTTGAGGTTTGAAGGTTGTATTGGTGCGGGAGTACCGGAGGTGACAGTTAATTCCACAGTTTTGTTGTGCGAGGCAGAAAGTTTCGAGAAAAGCACACAGCTGGGAATGCCAACCATCTAGATGATGGGGATGAAACTTCTGTCGTGTAGTGACTTTTTTGTCTATAGTGTGTTACTTTTTTATTTATGTGTATACGTATGTGTTTTTATGAAAAAGATTAAATTTATAAGGTTTTCGTCGAAATTTTAAGAGTACGATTTTATTTAATTCTTATAACGTAAAATTGATTTAAAATATGCAGTTTTGTTTTAAGGTAGTAGAGCTACGGTGATTTCAGGACAAACGGGTCAGCTCGACCGAGGTGGTACTACCATCGCACGGAAAATCAACGTAAATTGAAACGTTCGTTCATGTTTCGTTGGTGAGTGCTAGACCGGAGGCCCAATGATGCAGCAGTATGACTGCCACAGTGTGGATCACCATGCTGTATTGTTGCATTGTCTGCATTCGCAATCGGTATGGTGACCACCGCCCTTGGATTCTGTTTATGCTTTCTATCAGGCAGAGTAGAGTCATTTTGGCAGGGCCAAACATTAAAAAAACAGTAGGTACGTCTCTTATAAATAAAATTTCAAATTAAACGTAACAGTTCAGCAGATTACAAAAAATTAAAAGGCAAATATAAAACTTATGGCTTAAACTAATCCACAATTTTTTTATCCTGGATTTAAATCTAAACGACCTTGGTTATGAACTACGAAGCTCATCAGACTACATTATCGTAAAATATAATTATATGGATATTATAGGGCTGCCACTTTCACGGTCAGTTAGAATCTATTAGCGTTAATGTTATCTCTTCTTTGATAACCCTATCAAGTCTGCAAATGATTCGAGCGATAATCTCTTCTGAAGCCAGTACATCGTTATTTAGTCAAGTCATCTTGCCAGCGTGACACAGTAGATCAAAACCTGCTTTTTAAGAAGAGGCCTATATTCAGCAGTAGGCTATAGAATAACTGGTATTTAGGTAAAACTGGTTGAACTAGTAGCTGACTCCAAATAATCTTAAGAAAAAGAAAGAAAGAAAGAAGAAGAAAGAAAGAAGAAAGAAAAAACGTTTATTCTGACAAACACAGTACAGAGTATGAACAGAGTTTAGTTTATAGTTTATAAAAAGAAGCCAATTTAAATCTGATACCAAGATTGACTCAAAATACAACGACAAACAAAACATAAACCCTTTGAATATTTAAGTTAATCTTAAGTCGAAAGCGTTTCAAGTAGTAGTTAAATATTAAACCTAAAATAAAGAGGTTGAAGTAGAACAATCTCAGGATTACATGTTTGGACCCGTGATGAAAGAACAACAGATAGAGTATTGCAGCAACTGCACAAACTTGCAGAATAAGACGAGGAAGTTTCTGTACTATTTAATTTAGGTAGCTGTTTTAGTATCAAAGTTGTGTGGTGGTTTTTGAAGGTAGTTGCCGCTATAAACGAAGCGGTTTGTGGAATTTGCGTAAAGTTTTTAATTATACAATTTTGGAATGTGAAATGAGGAGATGGAAGCACATTGTGTTGATTTTAAATAAATTGTATTGTGCTATGAGCCTGAAGCACATAAAATGTTAAGAAAATTAAAAAAAATATATTTATATAGTCATCACAAATTGTTACCAAAATTTGTATAAATTATAAGTGTAAGGTTATTTATGATTTAAATTTGTGTATTCTTCTCTGTCTTTCAATTTGATATCTATTTATTAATTTTAAATCGACTTTTTTATTTAATATTAGGTCATAATTTATTTTTTATTTTTATTATATAGGAGGCAAACGAGAAGGCGTATCGCCTGATGATAAGCGATTACCGCCGCCCACGGACACCTGCGAAATCACAGGCGTTACAAGTGCGTTGCCGGCCTTTTAGGTAGGAGTACGCTCTTTTCTTGAAGGCGGCAGGTCATTCCACACACTTAGTGGGTTAAAAGACATATATTTATTTTCACAATGTCATTGTATTAAAGAAAATTATTTTATTACACAGTAATTGAGTTAAATATCACCTTAATATACTATACTGCCGAATAAATTGCTATCGCATCACAAAATGAATTGAATCGAAATACTAATCAACCAAAACATCGATACGATAAATATTTTTACGTAGAATCATTAATTATTTAAACGCAGCTAACAAATTTAGTGGACTAAATATCTATATATTGCTAAATAAATTTATAATATGGCAAATTTAAATAATTCAATGCGATTGACTGTAAAATAATTACCAAACACTGTAATGCAGATATGCAACCACCGCGGGAGAGCCACGCTTCGACATGAATGGGGCGGCTCGACTGGAGTGATACCACGGCCTCACAGAAAACCGGAGTGAAATAGCGCTTGCACTGTGTTTCACCGAGTGAGTGAGGATACCGGAGGCCCATGCGGAATATTCAGGAATAGATAGGCAGAGGAATACATCAGAAGAGCAATAGTAAAATACTGCATTTTTTATTGAGATTAGGGGCACACGAGCAGTTCGATCACGTGATGGTAAGCAATTACCGCCGCCCATGGATACACCAGAAGCGTCAGAATGCGTTGCCGGCATTTTAAGATGGAGTAAGCTTTTTTCTTATTTATTTAGCATTTTGATATTTTTAAGGAGATGCATTAGTTAATATGGAAAATACACAATGCCATAAAGTCTCAAGCACTAAGCAGAGCTCGTATTATGGGTACCAGACAACTGATATAAACACGAATAAGTACTTTTCTTTTTATACATATTATATTTGCAGATCACACAAACATTTGGTCCGACCCGGGAATTGAAACCGAGACCTCAAGCACAGCAGTCGAATACGCTACCACTTCGCCACCGAGACAGTCAATATTGCATCCAGTTAAAAACTTCTGAAGTGGTTTCCTAAGACCAATATAAGTAAAACCATCTGTAACGTTTTAGAGTAAGACTTCTAAATTTTTTCGGAAAGTGTTTCTCAAAAGTCCATGAAAGGGAAATGCACTATTTATTCCTTCAGAAGATTTTTCTTTACATGTACCGTATAGTTTTAGTACATTACATTTTCAAAATGATATTATCTTGATCATTAATACTTGGTATCCAAACTTTACACCATATCTATTTAAATCTCCATTCAGTTCTTTCTTGAAATATTGTAGCCTAAATCTGTCTTAATACCGCTCTAAACAGAAATATCAAAATTAAATCACCAAGGGAAACAAATATTATAACAATTTCCAATCTTCCTTCCAATCATATCTCTCAAAATAAAATGGTAATAAAATATTAACTAATCGTCTTCGCTTTGAACAATAAAACAGTCTAACATCGACGATAATAACTTAATTATACCTATTATCTAACCGCGCCCTTCCACAATTGTATCAAATCGGTTGAATTTTGGCAATATTATTAGATAATTCTGTTGTAAATTAAAATGGTTGTTGTAATTAAATTTTATCGTCGCTTATATTAGGAGTTAGGAAATAAGGTACTAGAATAATAATATAAATGAATTATTTTGAGAACAATACAGAAATGTTTGAATTTATAGCAGTAGGACCAGGATCACACGGATTTATTTCCTTCCTAGGGTACATTTAAGATTACACCTATTCTGTTAAAGAAATTAAATTAGAAAGTTCTGGAGTGATTAAATTGATTTGAATTGAACATGCCATCTTGCGGATTGGTCTCAAAAGCAAACCTCAAAAACATATTCAAACAAAAGAAATAGTGCTAGCATTTGAATTGTCAAGTGAAATATCAAAGCTACCTTGCTTAAATTTGATGACAACTCGAACCTTGATTAAACCTAGCTAACCAAAGTAAATAAATTCATTGTTAAAAGCGTTACGTTAGTTTTTTTCAGTCACGCTTGCCTCGGTGGTGTTTTATATCAAACGCCTACAGGTAGTGGCTCCACTTATAAAACATGAAAACGACTTTAACCAAACAATTATACCTATTCCCAGGGTGAGAAACCCACCGCTACAGAGTAAAGAAACCACTAAAGTAACAGGACAGTCCAGTTGAGCATATCATTTGTAAGAGCATTACATAAATTTGTTAGAATACAACCCGAGTGATACATCGTCTGTCCGTCTCCGTGATGTATGACTTCGCTTGAATTGTTGCTAATGTTTAGCTAAGGCTGTGGACAGACCGAAAAAAGATAGTTAACAGGTGATCCCGAAGATAATTTTTCAATAGAAGTTGATTTCGAGAAGATACTACTTAATTTATTTAACTTAAGTGTTGATCGAGATTTTTCTGTACCATTTTCAATTCACGCTTTAATACCTTTAAACGAACAATTCTTTTATATGTAGATACATATAACCTGATTCTCGGCAACGGCTTCAACGATTTCCATAAAATTTAGTATGCAGGTTTCGGGGGCGATAAATCGATCTAGCTAGTATTTATTTTTAGAAAATTTTTCAAAAATAAAAAATATCGATCAAAGTTCGGTCATCTGGGTACTGGTATTATTAAAGAACCAAGTAACCAATTAGATTTTCAATTAATTAATAATGTTGATAAAGTTACCATTGAAAATAGTCAAATAGACATTCGTTTTAGACTTACGACGTAACAGTTAGATGAACATGACAAACTTATAATATCTATCCTTTCTGCCTCGGAGTTAATTTCTTTTTTCGTGTTAATACTCTTGTTATTAGCACGAAATATATATATTTAAATAGTATCTCCAAACTAAATATAATAAATACACCACTTTAGTATGCCAGAACCCTAAGACCACTAATGTATATCAAAATACGCCCAGAGCGACCAAAGATGGCTACTTTAATGTGCCAAATATAATACATAATAGCTGTGGAGTTTGAAAAATGACTAGATCTTAGAAATATGTTGATGTATGAGAATGGCTTTCAAGTAACAAGTCACCTGTTGCTCATTTAATATTAATTGTATAGTGGATTGTAAAAGGGTTTCAAATTGAATGAACAGGTAGATGTCAACTCTAAAGTAACGTGTCCAATTCTTTTGATACTTTGAATACTGAGAGCCACTATCTTTAATAAGTTTATATCTTGGATTGATAAAACTAATGTTACTTATTCTAAGTAGAGGTCTATTTCCAGTAGCGGACTATTTACGGCTGTTGATGTGATGTAACTAATTTCGTCCTTATTCTTAGTAGTCTAATTTAAGAAGATCATGATTGTATCTTTCGTGTCATTTGATCTTTGTTATTCTCCAAGATGAAAATAAAATGAAGAATACGAATTGGGAACAGATCAGAACCTATTTGTAATAGTTATAATCTTCTGTTCCATATCATTTTTTAGGTACACAGTCCATTCCTCTTTTCGTTATCGCTCTGGACACATTTTGTCATCAGTAACATGTTATGCAGACTTAATAAAATCGATAATTGCGTTTAAATAGATAAATAACCAGAGGTTCTACAGATATTTAGTAGTACAATGGGTAATGTAAATTTTTTAACAAATAAATCAAAAATAGGACAATGTTTGCCCAATTGAGATAAAAATATTTCAAACAAAGTTCAAGTCATAATCCATAGTTAACAACAAAACACGTTAGATCAAAAAAGCAAAGTAACGGGTGTTTTTTTAAGCTAGATAGAACTTTAAATTGTAAAAAGTAACACAAAAAATTAAATTTTGATGAAACTTTTTTTTTTATTTGTTTCAGTATACTCTGACAAATCATCATGAATAGACTCACGCTTGAACAACGCTACGAAATTATCCAAATTTACTTTGAAAATCAGTCGTCGATTCGCGCAACTTATAGACGACTGTTTTATCGCAAAATTGTGTTCAGCGATGAGGCGCATTTTTGGCTTAACGGGTTTGTTAATAAGCAAAATTGCATATGGAGTGAGACCAATCCACAACAGACCCTACAGACTCCATTACATCCAGAAAAATGCACCGTATGGTGCGGTTTTCACGCTGGTGGCATCATCGGACCTTATTTCTTCAAAAATGAGCTGATTTTCAAAGTAAATTTGGATAATTTCGTAGCGTTGTTCAAGCGTGAGTCTATTCATGATGATTTGTCAGAGTATACTGAAACAAATAAAAAAAAAGTTTCATCAAAATTTAATTTTTTGTGTTACTGTTTACAATTTAAAGTTCTATCTAGCTTAAAAAAACACCCTATATATTCCAAAACTATTACGTGAATGTAACTCCAGTTATAATATTCACATTCGCATAAAGGAAGACAAGTAGGAATTTGAAACAATTTTAATTATGCGACATTTTCGATTAAACGCCGTTTTGTTGGTAGGTAGTTTGATAAAAGTTTTCGGGACCAAAAATCACGGCCAAACTAATGTGGTAACTAACATACGAAGTTATTTTCACTATTTGGGATTAGTGAAATGAGTGTGTTGAGTGATTTAACGTACGAATAGGTAAATTGTATAATAGAGAATTGTTATTCGTTTTTAAATGAAACAAACAACTGATATAAATACATATATACTTTTTTTTTTGTAAATACACACTTATTATACATAGAACACACCCAAACCCCAAAACAAATATTTGTAGATCATATAAACGTATATTTTTTATTTTTTTTTAACGTGACCGTAAACGTAGCGTGGGAAGACCTCCCGCGAGAAGACGGACGAACTGGTTAAGATCGCGGGGACTCGTTGGATGCAGGTCTCTACCGACCGGTCAATGTGGAAGTCAACAGGGGAGGCCTATGTTCAGCAGTGGACTTCTTGTGGCTGAGATGATGATGATTCGTTTTTAACCACCAAGTTTGTTTATTGATTTTACGAGAACAAATTATACATGATGACCATGATTAAAGCTTACATTTAAGAAGCCAATAACTCTTTTATCTATACCCATGCTATAAATTCTATATAAAAGTTTCTGAAACAGCTAGCTTATTGCCAACATTAAAACATCCTGTGTCATATTAACCATAATATCATCCAAACAAGTGTTATAATGTTGTACTAAATTTCATAATGTAACTTCTTTTTCAAAACAAGTGAGTAATTTAAAAAGGTTTTTGTTTTTTTTTTTTAAATTATAGAATATGTGGCAAACGAGCCGACGTATCGCTCGATGGTAAGCGGTTACCGCCGCCCATGGACCCCGCAACACCAAAGGCGTTACAAGTGCGTGGCCGGCCTTCGAGGGATGGGGAAGAGGAATGAGGGAAGGGTTGGGGTATGGGCCTCCGGTATCCTCACTCACTCAGTGAAACACAGCGCAAGCGCTATTTCACACCGGTTTTCTGTGAGGCCGTGGTATCACTCCGATCGAGCCGGCTCATTCATGCCGAAACGTGGCTCTCCCACGTTAAAAAAACAAGCTTGTATTATCTGTTAAAAAAAGTAACTTTAAGCCCTTTCATTTGATACCCAATACCCATATTGGGTGGGTTGTTCAGAAATATGTACGACGCCGTTTGGATACGGCGGCATTTTTGGAATAATAATAATAACGATTATATATAATTGCATTGTCATCAGAACTAAAGGTACATTTAAAATTTCAGCTCAATCAGAAATCGGGAAGTGGATCAAATTTAATTGCAAATTTTGATTACAGACAAACATCGGGACAGGTGAAACTAAATAAAAACTTGTAAAAAGAATATTATTAGGAACACGCCTTTCCCTACCACAGCGCCGAGTTTAAAAATAGAACTTTTATTCGAATTCGCTTCGTACCTCGCAATTTTTTTTATATATCAGCATTGCAAAAATGTATTACTTTATTGAGTATTCATATCTCGGGTGTAGATAAAGTATATTTCAACCAGTAGTTCCTAACGTAATTTGTATATATTTACAAAAGAAGTATGTGTGTATTTATATCAGTTGTCTAGTACCTACTCATAACACAAGCTCTGCTTAACTTGGGACTAGGTGGTGTTGTGTGTTAGATTTCCGAAATATTTTTATTTATTATTATCAATCAACAGTCTTAATTTAAATTAAAATATCAAAGGTTGGAAAAATCCTAGATATAAATAGCATTTTTTTTTATATCTTTGAATGAATGTATCTTTTTAAAATACAATAACTCTTTTAACTGACGAGCTCTGAATCAAGTCACTCTGAATAGCTACACAAAGAACATTAACGTTCTATAGGAATGTTTAAAGGGTGCCTCGCGTTCAATTCAATTTCTACCTTTACAACTTACGAAAGTAAGATTTAAAGGGCACCTTGGTAAGAGCTTGTGCGATCGAAACGGGGAAAAGACTCATCAACGATTAGGTACTTTAGGTTTAGAATAATTAAAAATATAACCATTTTTACAGTATGTTAAATGGTTCACATTCAACATTGTAGAGCCACGCACGCATTTCAGCACGAACGGACCGGATTGACCGAGGCGGTACTACCCAAAAGATCAACTTAAAATGACAGGATTCGTGCTGTCGTGTTCTATTGATGAGTGCGAGACCGGAAGCTCAATGTTGCAGCAGCATCACTAGGCCGCCATGGTGTAGGTCACATCCAGCTCCTGCCTATCATTTTGCGCCACCATTTAAATAACCACCATTAAAAGAACGTAAATTGAAGAGTCTGCATGTTTGATACTTCTTCATGCTGAAAAGGCGTGATAAGTTTGATAAAGTGCTGATACTGAAGTAGTTGATATCTTGGATTAAAACGTAAATTTTTCTTTATTTGTGAAAAAAAATGTAGTGTATTGAGTATGCGTTCGAAGTAGCATGCACGATTTGTATTTAAGTAAAAATATATATCAGTACTATATTATTTAGATTAAGTTTATATTCATGCATAGAAAGTGGTTTAAGTTCAAAATCGATTGTTAAAAATCATTTAGATCCTTAGATATAGGTACTTAAGTTATTTTTCAATCTATTTTAGTTACCGTTGAAAGTTTTACTGGAATCAGTTTCATTTTATCTTTATTGTTCATCTTCGTTCATCGGTTCGCTTGCGAAGACTTGAACATTGGGTTATATTTTATTTAATACTATAAGTGCAGGATTAGTAATATTCTATGTTTGTTAAATTATTTTTTTCATTCTTAATGAGTATTAATTGTCAGATGTAGAAAGAGATAACCCTAAAAACTTGTAAAACAATACTATCTTAAATAATCACTTCTAAAGAAAATTTGTCATTGATTCTATATAATTTCGTATTTTTAAAAATTAAAACAAAAGAATTCCCTTTCTTTCATCGCAGAAAGAAAATGTCTGTTATTTTTTGTAATTTACTGGAAAACTGTAAAATTGCATTGAAGTTTACATACTGTGTTTTTACTAATTAAGATTTTATAATCTTTACGTCACCGCGTCGTTTATCAGTGATGCCGCGTTATCACTCCGGTCGACACATCGCATTTGTACTTGTATTTATTCTATACTAGCGACCCGCCCCGGCTTCGCACGGGTGCAATGCTGATACTAAATTAAATACACTACAGAAAAACTATGAACGTTGTATATAAAAACATAGCGGCCCGCTCCGACTTTGCACGGGCATAAAATAGAAACCTCTAAAATTAGCAATGTTGCCTTAGTATATGATGCATGTATTATACATATAAACCTTCCTCTTGAATCACTCTATCTATTGGAAAAAACCGCATCAAAATCCGTTGCGTAGTTTTAAAGATTTAAGCGCACATAGGGATATAGGGACAGAAAAGGCGACTTTGTTTTATACTATGTAGTGATGATTAGATCCACTAATACCTGAAAATGGTTACATCAGCCTATAAGCGTTCATTAGTTTTTTAGCCGATCATTTTTTTATTTTTTTATGTAAAAACCTGCCAAAGTGACTCTACCCTGCGTGATGTAAAGTATAAGCAGAATCCAAGACTATTGGTCTCCATACTTATTGCGAATGCTAGAGAGAAAAATGTAAGAACACAGATTTGCGTCAAATCATTTCTCTCACATGTATAGTATGGTATATGTTTAAAAAGATATCGCAAACTGAATTGCAACAAGAAAAAGTTAAACGTCTCAAAATATTTTCTACTAGTTCTACTAAATACATTATAACATTTTTGGCATGAATATTGAGTCAAAATAGTACTCGCTGTATCGGCTGGCAAAACGCCAAAATGACGTCTATCTGCTAATGAAATGCTGATGCAGAGCGATACTTATTTTTTTTTTAATAGTTATTTATAAGTCAACGAAGTTATCTTAATAACTTATCACAGTTATCACTAAAATGAAAAATGTTTCAAAAAGTGCAATAAATAAATAAGACAAATTCTACACCACATAAGAGCCTTTAGTGAGAGATTATAAGAGTTACCAATAATAAGACTAATAAAATAATACCTTTTCTGTGAAAGGAGGCTTATCTACAGGAGAGGCTTATGTCGAATGGATTATATTACGAATAATTATACCTTTGTATCGACTTCCACATACAACGTATACCAAACGACGGAGTAAAGAACTACACGAAGAAGCTATCAATCCTGAACCACGCAATAGAAGTTCTTGCGCCGATAAGCATATATGTATACAATATAAAACAACCCAATATTAACCGTTGGGCCGTGGGCCGCCAGGCATGAACACCTAGCCTGGTCGAAGGATCCTGCCTTTATGTGTTGGAGGGACATGGCACCTGATCATCCACACCTTCAAACACTTGTATAAGATTCACATGACCGTCTGACCCCGAACGAGGCAGAGCCTGTACTACGGTAAATAAACTGTTGATTAACATACATACATATATTTCGTGTAATATAATAAACAAAAATAATAATCTCTTTATTGTACACCAGATTACCAAAGAAGGTAACACAAAACTAGGAAGAACAATTGGCGGCAAACATGAACATACATTATCATAAATCAGACGCAAGCTCAAAAACTCCATTCTCACTTAAACTATCAATGAAGCCAAAGATAATGATTTGTTCAATAAACACTTTCATTAATCAACACCAAGTCTTAAAGCCATAAAGGAATCAAGTGAAGACTCCAGATGCCAATCATGGCCTTATCGTGACACTTTATGGCCCTAACGACCCCCAAAAAAAGATTAGTATTCTTTCCCGAGTAGCAATAGATTAAATTAAGTCCGATAACGCGCCCCACGTTAGTGATAAGGCAGACAAATATTTGGTACACAGATGGGCCATTTTTGATTGATGTTCCTTTTATTGGCAACTAAACTAAAATGAGATGATATTAATGGGTTATTTAACTAAAATAGTTTTGAGTATTGTTTGACTCTTGATATTGGTGTGGTTGGTCAGAAGCAAAAGGCAAGGTAAAAAAGTAAACAAATGAATACAAAGTGTTCAATCCCCGGATTTATCGGCCTGCGCGTTTAGTACTATCGATCATTAGACTTCAACAAACATACCTTTAAGTATTCAGTCATTGGTCACACTTCCAAAAGGTCAGATACCACTTAAAACATATATTATATTAGTTAAATCAGGAGAAGCGTCATGGAGGTGCTCACAGATTGTTCAAGTTGAAATTAAACGTTCACTTCTAGAGGAAATTTAGTTCCAAGAGGTATGGGGCCAACAAGACAGCGTTTAAGAAAATATTCAAAAAACTTTGATCGATTCTTATATACGAGTACATACATGATACATAGGCAATATTTTAATATTTCATCTCATTAACAACCCATAACGTCACTGCTGGGCTCGGGTTTCCTCTCAGGAGAGAGTTAAGGCCATACGTCGCCACCCTGGCCAAGTGCGGGGGAGACTGGCAAGACAACATTGTGGCTACGTAATCTTTGCCGTTGGATGTTTTTAAGCCGCCTTAAGGCCTCCAACTAAGCTTCACGACTGTTATCCTATGAAAACAACCGGGACTGACTGCTTAACGTGATCTCCGTATCACGGAGACGCTCATGCCACCAGCAGTCACCCATCCAGGTACTGACTGCGCCGTCGTTGCTTACCCTCGATTATTGTTTCTAATCACCGAGTGCAATTGGGCTATGAGCGCCTATATTTTATCTAGGTGGGATTTATCTAGGAATAATATGTATTTATTTAGAAATGTAAAAGTATGTTTATTGTAGTAGGCTATTTCCAATAGTACATACTTTGCCAAGTAATCAGACGTTACAGAATATTACATTTTGGTAAAGTTTTCTATAAATATTTTCATTCCACATTTATCATGGACTGTGTAAATTATTTATGTAGTTATTACGAAAAAATGTCCCATGGTCTAATTCTTCAACATCATCTCAGTTTATTTTTTTATATCTAAATAATACAATAATCATAATTCTCTTTAACAATCTAGATTTTTTCGTTCTTAACTGTAGTTAGGAAGGTGTACCTTCCTTTTTTCTTTTTTTAAGTATATGGTATTTTGGATATGGTGGTGTATTTATTTAATACCTTCACCCTGGCTCGCTCACACACGCACGCACCTTTTCACTGAGAAGCTATCCTCCTCTATAGTTTCATATGTGCCCGAGACATATATGGAACTTTCATGTATGTATAGGCCATTACTCACAGACCTATATACACTACAGATATGAAATATGAAAGGGTATAAGACATTATCAATTGTAATATTTTTTTCACAGCATTTAATTTCGTAATACGAGTATATTTATTCGCACACAAAACCGAACTCAATATACTCGAATTTCATAGCCCCACATAAAGAATTACCCTCTCAATTCGATAAAACACTTTAATATTCACCAAAGGGATGGTTTTACGATAAGAGAGGTCAAAAGTATTACAAACTTTCTGCGCTTATAACTATAAAAGGTCGAAAATCTTTATCTTGGTTAAGTAGTTTAAAATGCTTAATGTACTATTACTGGAGATAATTTATGTTAGACCTAATTGGAAGAAGACTACCCCAACCCCTTCCCCCAACCCTATCCTCATCCCCCAAAGGCCGACAACGCACTTGTAACGCCTCTGGTGTACCAGGTGTCCATGGGCGGCGGTAATCGCTTACGTCTGCTCAAATAATTTTGGCACTCAGATTCTATGTTCCAATGAAGCGCTTAAACTAGACCAGCAATTTAAATGAATGTGTTGTCAATAGATTTGTAATAATGGCCCAAGTGACATATACTATATAAATTGACTGCCTCGGTGGTGCGCAAGTGTTAGCGTAAGCGACTGCTGTGTGATATTTTCTATGTATAATACGTATATAGTATAGGTATAGGCCTCCGGTATCCTCACTCACTCGGTGAAACACAGCGCAATCGCTATTTCACACCGGTTTTCTGTGAGGCCGTGGTATCACTCTGGTCGAGCCGGCCCATTCATGCCGTAGCGTGGCTCTCCCACGGTGTGGTGTGGGTTTGGGTTTGGTATGGTGTGGGTGTGGGTATGGTGTGGTTTGGTACGTATGCTGTGGTCGCAGTCGCCGCACTTGTCGATGGCCTGCAGCCCCTGCGCGTGGAGTGGTGCTCGGTTGTGTGGGTGTGGGTGTGGTGTGATGCGGTACGTACGGTGTGTGCGCACTCGCCGCACTTGTGCACAATACGGGTGGTGATACTCTGTATTTTCAATCTATACTACAACGTTACCACAAAGACTCAGTATCCAAGAGCACATCAACAGTACGATACCTACTTCTGTCCGTCCCTTCGAAGTGACATAGACGACTGTGTAAACAAAATCCGAATGATTTATAGCAAGTGCAGGGTTATTTGTAAAAAGGGTCTGTATGTAAAGATAACAAAAAAGTTTTACGGATTTACGCGAAAATATTATAAAACCTTTCATGATGTGGGTTTAGTGGATTTGTCAGAATATGTTTATGCCTAAACTGCAGGTACAGTTGTGACAATGTAAATTTAGGTACAGTTTAAAGAGGCATAAATAAAATGTTTTTATTATAAGTAAGAACCAGTAACTACGTTTCAATGTTTATTGTCTGCATTTAGAATGAGTACGGTAACCAATACTGTAGGATTCTGCTCAAGCTTTTCATCAGGCAGAGTAGACTCATTTTGGTAGTCTCATTTGCCCAATGGTGATTTGTTTATAATGGCGGTCCAAATTATTTATAAATAAATATATAAATATTAATAATTTTCGGTCATCTAACATACAACACACAACGCCATCTAGTCCCAACCTAGGCAGAGCTTGTGTTATGGGTATTAGACAACTGATATAAATACATCCATATCTTTTTTTTCTAAATATAGAAAACACCCAAACTCCGAAACAAATATTTGCAGATCATATAAACATTTGGTCCCGAAAATCCAACCCGAGACCTCAAGCACAGCAGTCGCATACGCTATCACTACGCCACCGAAGCAGTCTTGTAATTGAATTCGCTCTTTTTAAATCATTTTAACCAATCAAAGAATTTAAGGAATTTGAGAGTATATACAGTAATATTTAAAAGTATATTGTATATGTATATGAATGTTTGATAAAGTAAGCGCTTTTGCGTGAAGGTGAAACCAAAAAAGTTCAAGACACATTGGCGTTACTTTTGTTTGTTGTATTTTCCTCAGTAAAAGTAAACCTACAAGAAGAATTTGTTTGTGTTTATATATTTTTAGATATTTATATTTGCCTGCCAACGTGACTCTGCTGAACAGCACGAATGCTATATTTTTAAGTTGGTCTTTTGCGATGTACGATTAGCTAATATTTATCTTTCCCAGTCATTCTGTTTAAGCAATATGAATTACCGTGGGAGAGCCACGCTTTGGCATGCATGGGCCGGCTCGACTCCGACCCCAAACCCTTCCCCATCCCCTTCCTCAAAACTCAAAGGCCGGCAACGTACTTGTAACGCCTCTGGTGTTGCGGGTGTCCATGGGCGGCGGTAATCGCTTACCACCAGGCGATACGTCTGCTCGTTTGCCCCCTAATTCATTAAAAAATATGATTGTTGTTGTCTTTAATTCTTGCGAACATATTTTCTCTTTGCCCGACTGATTCAGAAGGAGGGTAATGTTTTTTTTTTCATATATCAATAATATAGCTTATTCTTAAAGAAATGACTAAGACTACTAACTACTGCGTTACTTTTAAATGGAAAAATATATGCGTTTGTTACGCCTCTGCTCTTTGAGTACATCGGTTTATTTATTTTCTTAGCTTTTATCTGTACAACAAATGATAAAATGTAACATTGGTTCTCATTAAAATACTGTATATAATGGAAACAAAATCAAAAGATATTCATTAACATCAATAACGTTCTACAGCTGAAAATGAATTTATACACAAGTAATGTATTCTATAATCTAACATTTTATAAAAATATTATAATCTAGTCTCTAGACAATGTGAAAGAATATGAAACAAAACACCTTTGCGCCATTGACATAAACACTGCGAGGTTTTAACGAGTAGCACAAGAAATAATGATCCCATTCTACCCTTGTTTGCACGTACATGGAGCTTTTTAAAAATAGTCACACGGTAAGTTAAGCTGAAGGAAAAGTTTCTCTTTTGTTTAAAATATAAGTCTCAGCTCAAGTTAAGTCGCTATTACAAACTTACCTATTTGTATTAAATAAATATTGTTATGCTTTAAGATGTTTGAAAAGATTACTCAAATTTAAATGAACTTGAATTGATAATGATGCTATTTCTGTTGTGCTTTCACTAAATTAACTTTATTGTAAAGTCATTCTATTCCCTTATTTTAGTGTAGCTACTTCCGAAATGTCATTTTCGTATGAATGTATTTAGACAATGCCTATATTGAGTGTGACATATCTAATTTTAATATTTTTTTGACATTTAGAACGTCATTTGACAGGACCAAATTTATTTTTAGTAATTTTTAGCTTAGAGAGTTTTTTCGACCAACAGAATTAGTACCAATGGCAGCGTAAAGTTGAAAAAAATACTATCCTTAATATTTATAATGCTGAATGAATTTTTAGCATAAGTAACAGATAATTTCTATGATACGCGGAGCGAAGTGGTGCCATAACCGGCACCACTAGTCAAGTCAGATCATTGGTTACCGGCCTAATGGGTTGATGAGTTGATGATGGATTTAGATGGAGTTTCTTTGCCAGTATTCTTCTCATTCCTACGCACTTTGAAAACTGAAAGTTAGATCGACACAAGCGGACAGTAGGTTTTGGTGTTTTCACCATATTTATTTATTTAAGCTTCCTGCAATTACATTGCGTAAGGCGGACTTAATGCCATAGGCATTATCTTCCAGTCAGCCTTTGGGTGGTGCAATGGTTATTTACCTTGACAATCCAGTACATACTGTGGCGTCTGTTTGTATCGATCTATGATTTTTAACTGTAGCTTTAATTTAACGTTCATAAATGTCACTTAGTGTCTTAATTGAATAACTGATTTTGATTTGATTTGATCTAATGGTAATGTATTAAAAAAGTTTTAATGATAAAAGTTCATTTATTTGTAGAAAGAAAGTAATGACCATAGATAAAAGTAAACGCCGAGGCTATATTGAATGAAAATTATTTTAAGTAAAGTCATTAATTTCGAAATTTTCATTATAAAGTTTATACAATTGACATTTTAGACCACAGACACACGTCATTTAGGCTTTAAACTAAACACGGCTGGTACTGTAAAAGCTAGATTGATTGATAGAATATTTTTATTATTTTATCATAAAATCATACATATTAAGCACTCAAATTCCGAAACAAATATTAGCAGTTCATGCAAACATTTAGTCCGACCCTGGAATCGAACCCAAGACCTCGGGCACAGCAGTCGCATACGCTACCACTGCACCAGTGAGGAGTCACGTAGAAATGACGAACTTAACTGTGAGCATAATAGATAAAATAAATATATGATGCTTCCATACATTTGGGGTTCCGTTTTCATACGCCAACACAAGCATTTATCTCAGCGAGGTGATTAAGAAGGACATGAAGTACATAGTATTAATGTGTAACCTACACCATCAGTATACCTAAAAAATCGAGCTATCCTTATTATGTTTATCATCGCATGTTATTTCCTGACTCCCTGTAACACGGTTCCGTTACTATTCACGAAATTTTCCCCTGGTTACTGAACTCTGAGTAAAAATATCATACAATCATGAACCTAATGTGTAAGAGATTAAGAGCATGATTACCTTGCATTGTGGAAACTGCTCCTCCGGTCGACTGACTCTCCAACCCAGCAGAGGCGGTATACAGACGAGCGCGCTCATTAGCCACACAGCGGCTATCATAAGCGCTGCTCGCGCTGGTGTGCGCTTCTTTAGGTAGTCTACAGCCTGAAACAAGAAAAATAGATATTAATATAGATAGATACAATGTGTTAGGACGTGAGTAGGCTAATACTCACAGTTCAAAAAAAGAGGAGATTCTGAATACGACTGTATTTTTTTATGTTTGTTACCTCTAAGCTTATGGATGAGTGAACCGATTTTGACGATTATTTTTTTATTTAAAAGCTGGTGCTTCCCGTGTCGTCCCATTTCAAGTTGCTCCAGTTCTTGAAGTCTGTTTTTTTGTTATTATTTTACTTTTTTATCTTAAACTCGTTTATGTCCAGCGGTGGACTAGGACAGGCTGTTGATAGTGATGATGAATGTAAATGATAATGTCATATATATTATATTTTAATTGCCTGAAGATCGATTAGGTAGCACTAGAAGTTTGTTTTCTATATATTATAAAATAATAATAATAATAATAAAAATAAATATTTTCGGACATTTAACACACAATGCCATCTAGTCCCAAACTAAGCAGAGCTTGTACTATGGGTACTAGACAACTGATATTAATACATATATACTTTTTTTTTGTAAATACATACATATTATACATAGAAAACACCCAAACTCCGAAACAAATATTTGCAGATCATACAAACATTTGGTCCGACCCGGTAATCGAACCCGAGACCTCAAGCTTTGCAGTCGCATACGCTACCACTACGCCACCGAGGCAGTTAAATTCACATTAATAATAAATAAATAAATATTCCGGACATATTTAGAGCTTTATTTGAAACTTTACTATTACTTATTAGCTTAATACTGCATTTTAGGTAACTTAACTTTATTAACATGATTTTTTTGGGATTCTATACCCAAAGGATAAAGGATAAAAGGACCCTATTACTAAGACTCCGCTGTCCGTCCGTTTGTCACCTGGCTGTATCTCATAGACCGTAATAGTTAGTTGAAATTTTCACAAATGACGTATTTCTCTTATCGCTATAACGTATGTAGTACCTAGTAAGAAACAGAATAAAATAAGTATTTAAGGGGCTCTCGTACAACAAACGTGATATATTGCCAAGTTTATAGATAATGGTACGTGACCCTTCATAAGCGAGTCCGACTCGCACTTGGCAGGTTTTTATTTTCTTAATTCTAATCTTTGTCCTGTTCAGTCAACACATAGATTAAATTTTACTTTTTACTTTCTTTTTTCTTAATATGCTAGGTCATCTCATCCTTTAAAAGTAAAAGTCCATTTACCTCTAAAAAATATTAAAAAGCTTGCTTACTCGGCTTACAATTAAAAAGGTTTAATGTTTACAATCACAAAAGGAATACTGTCTCATTTCCTTTTTTAAATATTGAATGAAAGAATCACCGCCATTTTTAAAAATGAGCTCAAATAATGTTCCGTGAAATTCTGTGATGAAATAAATTCGGACGAGAGCAGCCATATTGGATTTCTGTGATTTTGAAGATTGAGTTAAAATTAGGTTTATAATCTAGTGTTTTAGTTCAAAGTACTACTGTAAGGATTGTAGTAAAATTATTAAAACTGAAAATTAGATACAAATAATAATAAACTGGTTTTATTATAAACCTTTAAAGAATTCACATCCGTCTCGTTCAGAATTGAAAACTTACAACATAATAAAATCATCACTTTTAACCCCTGACGCAAAAGGAGGTTTGTTATAAGTTTGTCCACTGTGTCTATCTGTGTTTCTGTTTGTGATATCATAATTTCTAAACGAATTGAATGATTAAATGCAACTAATACAAGTAGTCTACTCAATCACTCTATAGCTGTCCACTGATGGACAAATATCTTCGCTAAAGAGTGCCAACTATTCCTTTTTTTTTACCTATGCAACCCCCCCTCGGGCTGTCACTCCGCCGGGGTTTGCGGCGGGGCGGTGTTACGGAATCAAACCGACTAAAACCACACGGTGTGCCACTCTGCGCCTGAGAAGAGAGGGGTCCGGGAACTGCTGTTATTAACACGACCGGACCCCTCCCAGCGCCTGTCCGCACTGAAGCGGGCACCGTCTGATGGTAAAATCTCCCAATTCAGGTGACGCACGGCATTGCCAACTATACCAACTGAATGAACTTGAAAATTTTAAGTAGCAAAGCCACATTGATTTGAGCACCAACGGGCTGGCTCAACTGGGACGGTACTATCCTCTCACAGAAGATCAACCTAAATTGATAGCTTTTGTGCTATCGTGTTTCGTTAGTGAATATGAGACCGAAGGCTCAATGATGAAGAAGCATGTCAATAGGCCACCACGGTGTGGGGCACCATGCTGCAATGTTCCATTGTCTGCATCATGCTTTCCGTTAGGCAGAAAAGAGTTACTTCGGCAGGCAAATACTTAAAAAAAACGTTGGCCAACAAAATTAATGAACGCTTGTAGGTTGATGTAACTGTTTTAAAATATTATATAGCATAGACTGTCTCGGTGACGTAGTGGTAGCGTATGCTACTGCTAAGCTTGAGGTCTCGGGTTCGATTCCCGGGTCGGACCAAATGTTTGTATGATCTGCAAATATTTGTTTCGAAGTTTGGGTGTTTTCTATGTATAATATGTATGTATTTACAAAAAAAAGTATATTAGTATTCATATCAGTTGTCTAGTACCCATAAAACAAGCTCTGCATAGCTTGGGACTAGATGGCGTTGAGTGTTAAAAAAATATAATAAAAAATTCTTCACTACTAATGAACATCATCATCATCTATTATAATCATCATACTGCTGGACAAATATTTCTTCTTTACATTTACTTTGAATATTCATAATTTAACGCTCATCTCTTGACTACTTTCCTTCAAAAATAAATACAAAAAATTCACTAACAAGTACATAAATATAAATATAAAGTAAGTTACGTCAACAACACCTTCCTTCAATTTCTAAAACAGTAGTTAATAAAACATTGAATCTTAAGATCAAATTCAATATTACATTATATTTTCTAACGACGTGCCCTAAATATATTAACGATCGTACCTACATCCAGATGCATAATGCCTTCCAAGATTTTCGATTATATACATTGAGGGCGGTACGCTGAATAAATTTAACAATGTTTATTTAAAGAATCAGGGAGGGATTGTTTAGTTGGTCTACCGGTTAGTGTATGCAACTCCGATCAAGAGGTCTCGGGTTCAGTTCCAATAACGGGCGGAAATTTCTTACAATATTTTTTAATAATAGCCCGGAGTATGAAAGTTCAGCGCTGTCTCACGCCTTTGCCTCGAAGAGCACATTAAGCGTCGTGGTTATCATGGCCATTTATAGCAATCATTATTGGGAAGTCAGTGCGTTCAATATACTGAAAAATCGTTCAATCTTCGAATTCAGTTCGACCTCAGGGTTGCGGAGATATGATGCCAGTTGATCTGTAGAAAAACTGATAATCATGTAAAACTGGTTGAACTACCAAAGGCAGATGATTTAAAAGATTAGAGAGATGCTAAGCAGTTTCTTTTATAGACATCACTGACCCCACATTGTATTGCAATTCGAATACTACAATTTCCGAATACTCTTGCCAACAATATGTATAAGCATCTTATGTGTAATACCGTGTAATTAATTGTAAAGTACAATGCTTTATCATTACAAATGTATCAGTTGAATATGTTTGTTCTACTGATGGCAAGCGATTACCGCCGCATATGGACACCCGCAGCACCAGAGGCGTCACAAGTGTTGGTATAGGCCTTCGGTATCCTCACTCACTCGGTGAAACACAGCGCAGGCGCTGTTTCACACCGGTTTTCTGTGAGGCCGTGGTAATATTTACAATTTTTATTTGCTTACAAGCCGATACACGCAACTACGTCTGCATCTTTTTTTATTGATGCTTGTCATTCTTATTAGACGTAGGGTGATGTTATATAGCAATGCTCGATAAATGGACATATATAATACTAAAATAATTATTGAATTTGGTCCAGCCGTTCACGCATGTTGCCGTGACCAAGAAAAATAGTGCTACGCGAAAGTTTGTGATTATGTAAGTGAGTATGTTTGTTGCTCTTTCACACAAAAACTACTGAATGGATTTTGATGAAACTTTACAATAATATAGCTAATACATCAGAATAATACAAAGGCTACAATTTATGAAGATACTAGCTTCACTTCGCGGCTTGGTTGTGCGCGGTTATTGTCGAACCGCGGGTAGCACCGCGGGGTTCAGCTAGTAGTACATAAATATAATATTAAATGGCACTAAAATAAAAAATATAAACCAAAATATTAAAAAATAAACAACTAATTATTAACACAGTTCACACAGCCTCAATTCCTTCTGATTAGTTTTCCCAATATTCATCTACTATCCCTATTATCCCAAACATCATCTAACCATCTTTCCCAACTCAAATCATTACACAATTGACTACAATTTCCCTGTTTAGTTCCACTTTAGAAAGCTCTCACGAAGTATTATCTAGTTTACCCGACACTGTAAATCGTCGGGAGTATAATGTATTTGCCCCGCACTATAGCTAGAATAAGTCAAGCGATGTTATGACAAAAGAGAAAATAATATAACACTCAGATATAGTGAGCGTAATTGAACTTGATTTCTAGATGAGACAATTTCAGTTCAACACTTAGTATTAATAATATATTATATATTTTTGTTTTTATTTAGAACTAGCTGCCCAGAACGGCTTCGCACGAAAGTATTTGGAATTCTCGAATTTTTCTATTGTAATACGAGTATGTATGTATAAGATATATAAACCTTCCTCTTGAAGCACTCTATCCTCTTCATTAAAATTCATTGAGTAATTTAAAAAACCTAAGCGAATAGACATTTCTTTCTTTTTTTTTATTGAATAGGTGGCAAACGAGCAGACGTATCACCTGATGGGAAGCGATTACCGCCGCCCATGGACACCCGCAACACCAAAAGTGTCACAAGTGCGTTGCCGACCTTTGGGGGATGGGAAGAGGTAATGAGGGGAGGGGGGAGGGGTACCGGAGGCCCATACCCCAGTATGGGCCTCCGGTACCCTCACTCACTCCGTGAAACACAGTATATAATAATAATAATAATAATAATAGCCTTTATTTCAGACATTACATATTTAACTTAAATTATCAAACTAATAACTAAACTATTTTACAATTTATATTTTAAGTTCTAAGCTATTGTGCAACGACAACCTTGTCTGTATGCCACTTATTGGCAAAGGCCTCCTCCAATTTCTTCCATTCCTCTCTATTACTAGCAGTTCTTGTCCACGTGCCTCCTGCTACGGCTTTGATGTCGTCTATCCATCTTCTAAGTGGTCTCCCTCTTGTTCTCTTCTTGTCACTTGTGAACCAGTTAATTATTAATTTTGACCATTTTTCCTTTCCTCTAATAGTGTGTCCAGCCCATCTCCATTTTAATTTTTTTATTGTTCTTGTAACATCTTGTGTTTTCGTGTGTTTCTTTATTGTTTCAGTTCTTATTCTATCGGATAGTCTTTTCCCCATCATACTCCTTTCCATTGAGTTTTGACATGTTTGCAATTTATTGATGTGTGTTTTATTGAGTGCCCAGGTTTGGCAGCCGTAAGTAAGTATTGGTAGTATGCTGGTATCAAAAACCTTCCGTTTCATGGATATGTTAACATATTTATTTTTCATAACATCTTTTAGCCTCCAATATTGTTTCCAAGCATTTCCGATGCGTCTGTCAATTTCCTTTGAAGTTAGGTCTACGGGAGAGATTATCTGGCCTAAATAGATATATTCATTGACATATTCAATTTGGTTATTATTGACCAAGATAGGTTCTTCCTTGCCATTGGTCATAGCTTTAGTTTTTAGTGTGTTCATGACCAATCCAACTTCCCTACTTTCTCTAACCAAATCATTCAGCATCTCTTGCAGTCCCTCGCTCGATGACGAGAAGATAATCAAATCATCCGCAAATCTTAAATGCGACAAGTTTTCTCCGTTGATAGACAGTCCACATTTTTCCCAGTCAAGGTGACGGAAGACATCTTCCAGAACAGCTGTGAAGAGTTTCGGCGACAGTGGATCTCCCTGGCGTACGCCTCTTTCTATCTTTATTTCTTTACCTTCCTTTTCCAGTTTTATTTTTGCCTTGCTATTATCATAGATGTTTTTAAGTATTCTGATGTATTTATTTTCAACGCCTTGGTGTTTTAGTGCCAGCCAGATTTTTTCATGTTCTATCATATCAAAAGCTTTACTGTAATCTACAAAGCAGCAGTAGAAAGTTATGTTAAATTCTTTGCCTTTCTCGAATAGCTGTTTGATGACATGAATATGGTCTAAGGTGGAATACTCACTTCTAAAGCCCGCCTGTTCTTTTGGTTGATTTTGATCGAGCGTATTAGTTATTCTGTTGAGTATAATTTTAGCAAAAATTTTGTATATATTTGACGATAGACTTATAGGTCTATAGTTATTTATGTTATTTTTATCTCCTTTTTTGTGTAATAGCACTATAGATGACATTGTCCATTGATGAGGTATTATTTCGCTGTGTAAGATTTCATTGAAGAGGTGTCTCAGAGTTGGTATTAAGTGGTTCTTGTTAAGGATGATGAACTCGTTACTTATGCCATCCGACCCCGGAGCTTTATCTGTCTTTTGAGTCTTCAACGCTTTTTGTATTTCTTCATTCATTATATCTGGTACTTCACTTCCTTCTGTAATTATTGTTGTATCAGAAGTTTTATCCCTTGAGTATAGTTCTTTAAAAAATTGAGTAGCTATTTCCATGATTTCTGAACGTCGCTTTTCGCATCTATGACTTTTATTTATTAAATTTGGTATCCAATTTCGTTTTTCTTGTAGTAATTTAAATGCTTTTTTAGTGCCTCCAGTTCTTTGTATGCATTTTTCCAGTTGTTCTAATTTGTATCTTTGACGGTCTTTTCTCATGTGTGCTCTGATGTTATTACTAACATTAGCTATATCTTTTCTTAGCGCCTTTGTCTTTTTAGGGTTAGCTATAAGGTCTGCTCTTTCTTTTATTAGTTCTTTAGTTTCATTTGATATCCATTTTGTCTCATTATTTTTGCAGTCTGGTTTACCTTTTTTATTAGTAGTGTAGAGAAGTTCTTGGAAGTTATTGTATTTATTCTGTATGTCCAATCCTTTTGTTTTTTCTATAAAATGCTCTAGCTTTCCTTCTAGTGATTCTGGACTTTCCAGTATTACGTTGTTGATTTGTTTTATTTTGAAAGGTCTGCTTTTCATGACTGTGTCTATTTTTAGATTAGCTCTTAACATTCTGTGGTTGCTGTTAAAATTAACATTATTTAAAACTCTACAGTCCTGGAACTCTTTGCTTTTGTTGGTTAATATAAAATCTATCTCGTTTTTGTATTTGCCATCCGGAGATACCCATGTCCATCTATTATTCTTACGTTTTCTAAATAGTGTGTTAAGTATTTTTAAATTGTTTTCGTATGCCAGCTGCACAAGTCTCTCCCCATTTCTTGTTCTTTTGCCTGAACAATACGGGCCTAATATCATTTGTTCTCCGTCTCCTCCTTCCCCTGTTCTTGCGTTAAAATCACCCATTACTACTAAATTTTTGTGACAGTACTTGTTGATTGCCTCTTGCAACAACGAGTAGAAGGTGTCGATATCTGTTTTGCTGGACTGCTCAGTTGGAGAGTAGACCTGAACAACTGACCACATTTTGTTTTTCGGAGGTAATTTTATATTAAGTATAACTATACGCTCCGAGACACCTATGAACTCGTCGATAAAGGGTTTTAGCCTATTTTTTATTAGGAATCCTGTTCCATATAAACCTGGCGTTTCTCCTTTATAGTATAGTATAAAGTGTCCATGATCTTCTATATTCTCCCCTAGGCGACGGACTTCGCTCAGACCTAGTATTGACCAATTAATATTATTTATAGCTAGCATTAGTTCCGTTAGGCTTTCATTAGTCCTCAAGGACAGCGTATTGTACGTTGCAATGTATATTATATTTTCCACTTGGCGATATTTGTTAGAAGGGATATGTATTTGTTTATGTAGGAAGTTAATTGGAGGGTAGTAGTCTTCTTCCCCCACGGTGACTAGCCGGATTGGGGTGTCTTTGTAAAAAGGTGATTTTATTGACGTTGTGGTGCCACGGTTCCGGGTATCGTTGCATTTTATACATTTTTTGGGATTTCTGAACATGATACTGATCTTCCTCGTTCTATGTATTTGAGAATGTTAGGTTTTATAATGTTTTTATTTACAGTTTTGGTTTCTGAGTTGGTTTGTGTGTTAAAGGCGGCAGTTGTAAGTTTCTTTTGATTAGAAGAGTTTGGCGAGCCCGACTCTTCTCTTTTTCTCTTTTCTGGGTTGTTATCTCTGTTCTCCTTCACTACAAGTTTATCATGTTTAATGAATGCTATGTTTCCGTTTTTCTTTTCTTCTTCAACCTGTAACTGTAGTTGTTTACGCTTTTCGAGGATTTCTTTGGAATAGTCTTCTTTAATGTATATTCCTTGCGGGAGTTTAGATTTGTTTCGCAATATCAAGTGTTTTTTCCATAGCGAAGTGATTGTGACTACCACTGGGCGGTTTTTGTTGTTTACATGTTTCCCAATTCTGTATATCTTACTAATTTCGTTACTATTGCATGGTGCTCCTGTGTTTATTATGACATCCTTGATATGTTCCACAAGCTCATATTCGCTTTTTCCTAATTCTTGTATTCCAAAGAAGACTAAGTTGTTTTTCCTTTTATCATCTTTCAGGAACTTCACTTCCTTTTCTAGTTCAGCAATTTTTGTTTTAAGAATACTATTTTCTTCCAGAATCATTTTCATTTTTTCATCAAGCGCCTCCATTACATTTTTTGTTACAGAAGTTGTTATAAGATGAGTTTGTTTGTCGAGTTTTTTATCCAGAATGGATATTAGCTTTTGCATATTTTTGTCATCCATCTTGGTAACACTACCTTTTAGTTGACAACACTGGATTTTTATTGGTAACCCTAAGTTCTAGTTGGTAACACTGGTTTCTGGTTTTAATACTGGATTTTGATTGTCAACCCTAAATTTTTGTTGGTAACACTGAGTTCAGGATGTCAACACTGGGTTTGGTTGGTACTGTGTATGATGTGTTGCTCACTTCACTTCAATAATTTTCACTTTTTAGATAGGTAGGTAGGTAGTTTGATATTATTGTATAGTTTTTATTTTCACGTAATATTTGTTATCCACTGTGTCCTGTTCTTAATCTTTTTTCATTGTATGTTTCTTCGGAAGATTTAGTTAAAACACGGTAGATTACACTTGTTTTAATTTGAATTTCGATAAAAATTCGCGGAGTTTGTTGACGTATGTCTAATCCATTCGAGAACCGGAACCGGAATCTATATTGATTGATTATGATAAAGTATACTTAAAACTATATAAAGCATAACAGTATACATATTTATACTTTATAAAGTTAAGTAAATATATTGACCGCACGGAGAGAATAGTGGTTTGAGCAGTTATCCGCCACACCAGTGTTGTTGGTTTGATTATCACGATTTGTTAAATTTCGAAAATACAAAAATTCAAGTTTTCAATAGCTCTCATCTCGTAATCAAATATTGTTTCCGAGACATTGACAAAATTTAGTTGAATAAATGAAGCTACAGGTATGATCTGGTAGACTTGCCAATAACGAAACGGTCGAGTGAAAGATTACCCGCCATCTGGTGGAAGACGGTTCCAAAAGACCTAAAAGAAACTCATTTAGACAAAGACACAGCACGAAACCGTGCTAAATGTAAAATGCAGAAGGCCAATCCCAAGTTTTTTTTTTTTACACCCAACGCCATCTAGTCCCAAGCTAAGCAGAGCTTGTGTTATGGGTACTAGACAACTGATATAAATACATATACTTATTTTTTTGTAAATACATACATATTATACATAGAAAACACCCAAACTCCGAAACAAATATTTGTAGATCATACAAACATTTGGTCCGACCCAGGAATCGAACCCGAGACCTCAAGAACAGCAGTCGCATACGCTACCACTGCACCACAGAGACAGTCAAAGTAAATGGAATAAGGCCTGTAAGAAGAAAAAAATATTAATTTACATAGAACAACTAACCAGTTTTGTGCAGTTCAAGCCAGCCGTATCCAGTGATTACTAACTATGTAGGGCGCGTGTATATGACAGCCCACAGACTGTAGCGCGAGCACGATAAATCATATGAAACAATTCGACATTCCACAAATGGGCTCGGAATGGGATCGTATCGTAGTATTAATATTACGAAGCTAGTTTTGTTATTTCGGTAACCATAGGTTGGCAATATTTGTTACAAATGTTGCGTATTCACAGAAATGTATGCAGATGAAATGTTGAATAGATTTTAATTTAGTTGTCGGGTTTACTATACGGAGTTTGGCCGTAATTTATTAAATGGCAGACAAAAGCTAAGTTTCGGTAGGAAAACTCTTTCTCCGAGACTTTTGCCTGAGCTAGATGTTAGTTTTACCACGATACGCTAACCTTTGATTTTGGACGTGGATCAAGTGCCATGAATCCTCCACATGCCAAGTAGATTCTAGGCAATATTACAGTTATACAAAAAGACTTCAAACTATTTAGGGCTCGAACTACTCGTAATCATTGCCATAAATGTTTGCATGTCAATTGGAATCGATGGATCTAGGAATAAAATATTAATATTTTTCAAGAATAACAGTTTTGCTTATGTCTGCATGCGTTTTGTGAGTATATCACTAATTTGGAATCGGGCATTGCAGTTATCATACAATGGTATCATGTAAAACTTAGCTTCCTAATAGGCATTTAAGATTACTAATGTTCATAGGAATAGCAATACTACAATAGTACTTTCTAGCACTATTTTCAATATAATCTAAGTTTTAATTACTTTAAATTACTATTCCACCTCTAATCTACCCCGTAGTACAAAACTATTAAAAAAAAACACATATACTTGCTTTAAACACCTCTGCTAACCCTCCCAGGAATAGGCCTCAATGTACATGTATGTTTATCATAAATATGATCGCTTTTAGGTCAAACGTCACAGCCAAGCCTGAACCCAATCTCAGAGTGAACTTCACGCGGTCGTAAAATTTACGATTCGCGAATTCTCGACGATCATCTGGCTTCGATAGGGTTGACACACGCTGTATAAAAATTGGGACAAGTATATCTTTATCTCTAATAATTTTTATGGTATTAGAAAGCAAAATGACAGATGGGTAACCTGATGTTAAATAAGAAGCGCTGTTCGTGACAAAATATTCGTAAAAGCCCTTTGAGGATTGCAAAGAAGGCGTAGGTGTTTAAGCGGTCACGGTGCTGTGTATTGTGAGTTCAAATTCCAGATCGAAAATGTTATCTCCTATCGTTTGCTTATCGCCATCCACTGCTAGATAAATTTCACTTATGGCGATAAACCCCATGTAATTTTTTTAGAGTCAAGGTATCCCCATGCCAAATCTCATTGAAATCAGTGCAGTGGTTTAGCCGTAAAAGCATCAAAAACGACAGACTTACTTTAGTTCCAATTTCATAATATAAGTAAGAATTAGTCTATTATAACACCCTAAATTATACTTTTATTTACCTACTTAGCTTCTTATTATTCCGAAGATAACTTGAAATCGATCACTAGTTCAACTGGTTTTACTTGAAAACCAGTTTTTGAAATGGGATCTTCCCAATTCTGAGGGCGAACTAAATTCGAAGGTTGAACTGGCACATTTTACCTATTTTTATTTTATTCAACTTTTTAACAAATTTCTGAACCGAGTATTGATAAATATCACGATTTGAAGAAAATGGGAGAAGCTTTTTCTGGGAGGCAATCGTTTAGCAGTGGATGGCCATAGGTTAAGTTGATCATCTGCCTTGCCTTTATTATTCCCAAGACTATTTGGGGTCGTCTACTATTTCAACCGGTTTTACCAGAATATCAGTTTTTCCACGGAGCGACTGGCACCGGACCTCCGCAACCCTTTAGGGTGAAGTGAATTCGAAGATTAAACTAGCTGTCAGTATATTTGACGGCACTAACTTTCCAGTAACGATTAGCATAGATGTTCATGACAACGATAGGTTAAGTTGATAACTATATAAATAAACTAGAGTAATCACACATTTTAAAGTTTTTAAAAAGTCCTTAATAACATTGAAAGATAGTCGTACGAGTGTGTAAAACTTTTATGAGCCATGTATATTAAGTTATAAAGTCGGCAACGTCTTGGTTTTGACTACAAAAGAATGTTTCCACTACAATGTAGCTCACGTCAATGTCTATTGATGTGTATGACTTTGTGGAGTGAAGTCTGATGAAATATTAGATCATAAGTTTTGAATATTTTCAATATACAAATAGATACAAAATATTTTCTAATATATTTATGTTATTCCTTGTAGTGTATGAACTTTATGTCCCTTTAACACCAAAGTCGGTTTTGATTTAAAGTTTAAACTGGTCCATTTTTTTATTAATAGGGGGAAACGAGCAGACGTATCGCCTGATGGCTAAATATAAATACGCACAAGTATATGTACTTTTCCAAATATTTATGTTTTCCATCAGTACCAGCTTTTGTGCGTTGCAAACATACTTTTGCCTTTCAAATTTCTTTGAATGATTATATTTCTACTAGCTATTGGTCGTGGGTTCACTCGGATACTTCATTAAAACGATTATTTTATTACGTCCATTGATTATCATCTTCTCTATCATCTATACTAATGTTATATTTTCGTATGTAACTTTGTCTGTCTATCTGTCTAAAACGCTTTTATAGCTTAGATTTGGATTAATTCACAATGAAGATCCCTTGATTCTTGAGGAAGGACATAGGCACAACAAAACTGTGCGTACTCCTTCTTAAAAGGCCGGCAATGCACTTGTTACGCCTTTAGTGTAGCAAGTGTCCATAAGCGGCGGTGAGTGCTTACACACAAGTGTGTGTCCATAAGTATAAAAAAACACACAGAAGAAGCCACGGACAAAAGTTAGTTTTCTAAATTTGTAACGATTTTATCATTATTTCTTTCTTTCTTTTAAAAAGACAACTCCCGCACTAGGAATATACCTCTATATCCTGTGTCGCGGGGGACTTTACAAACATACATATAACGAACACAAATAACACCCAGACTCAGGACAACCTTTTGTGGATCACACAAAGTGATGTCCCACGTGGGATTTGAACCCACGGCACTTGGCGCAATAGTGAATGCTTAAACCACTAGGCCAACCGTGCAGTCAAAGTATTTGACTGGTTGCTGGCCAGTTGTCAACGGTCCTTGTAAATTTGATTATTTATAGACTGGGCAATGAAACAAAGTTAATTAAAGTAAGGAAAAATTATAATTTGAAGGAGCCTTAGTACTGTAACTCTTCATGTTAAGTGACTCATGAACTTGCAACTGAAGAGTTAAAAGCGTGCAGGCAGCCTTTATACCCTTTCTCATAAAAATCCAAAAAAAAGATAAATTGTTGGTCTGTAGAGTCGGTTTACGGACGATAGTTGAAAGTGACAATGTCGTAACAAAAGATTGATGAAATGATTGCATACTATTATGAATAAAATTGAATCATTGTTATTGAATTATCACTATTTTGTATAGATACAAAGAAGGAGTTAAATGAAATCTACGATTTAATTGATAAATTGACTTTTATTTACACTCATTAATTCAAATGTTTATGAAGGAAGATAGATGTGGCACCAGTGTACAATGAGCGTAACGGGACAATGGGTCATCCTTTTTCGTGCGTGCAGCCAGCGTTCATCGTTTTATCAGCCGTTGTCTCGTAAAAACAATATCAAGGTAGTAGATTTAAGCTGATTCCAGCGCGAACGGGCCGACTCAACTGAGGCGGTATTACCTTCTCACAAAAATCAACCTGAAATTGCAGTATTCGAGCTGTCGGGGTTCAGTTGTGGGTGCGAGACCGGAGGCCCAATAATGCAGAATCATCTAATACGTATCACCATAGTATGGGTCATCATGCCGCATTGTTTGCATTCGCAATGAGTATTGTGAGCTCTACTCTTGAATTCTACTCATATTCTCCATCAGGTATAGAAGATTCACTTTGGTAGACTCATATCTATACAAGTAAATAAAATTGGAGTGTCTGTTTGTAATATTAAAATAACCGCTTTTTACTACATGCATATGAATGTATATACGGTACACATACCAAAATATATATTTTTAAATGTTTTGTCTGTCTGTCTGTTTGTTCCGGCTAATCTCAGGAACCACGGGTACGATTTGAAAAATTCTTTCGGTGTTGGATAGTCCATTTATCGAAGAAGGCTATAGGCTATATATCATCACGCTACTACTAACAGGAGCGGAGCACCAATGAAGAATGTTTCAAAAATGGGGGAAAATTTTCACGCCACGGGCAATATAAGACGCAAACGAGGTTGCGTGGGTCAGCTAGTATTATATATAAAAATTTTAGAATCCCACTGGTTGGTTTGCTCTCTTGTGATTTTTTGGATTCTGCTTTAATCATGAAACCCTTGAATTGTACTTGTATAAAGCTTGTTACAGTGTAGAAACAAACTCAGTCACATTTATTATATTAGTTAGAATATTGTTTTATGAATGTATTACATGAAAGAATGTATGTTTCAATGTAAATTTTATGCTAAACAAAAGAATTGGTTTGCGTCCAAATTGGATTTCGCATTTTATGTAAACAGAGATTGTCTTGTTACCAAAACTGGCGATGGTTATTATGTACAAGGATATATTTCACCATTTACTGGTTATGCATACAAAATGCTTCTTAGATTTAATTAGACATGTTCTGATATTACTGTCTTTTACGAGAAATTCTTTACTGTATTTTCAGTACATTTATATCGTCAGTTTTCTGAAACTGAAAGCCGTTCCAGAAATTAGCTAGAACAAAATGAAAATATGTTTGTTTTAAATTATTATTCTAGCAACAAAAAGTTGAACTAACTATAATTAATATAACCTATAACATTTGGGTTATTATAACGAATCTATTGATATCTCATTCGAAATAGGTTCAGTTGTTTAGGTACAACGGTGGTACACACAAACTTACTGCCAAAACCCTTCTTTTTGGCTTCGTCATAGTCAGATAAAAATTGATTGATTTGAAATTATTTCTACCTTAACTTATTTCTAAAATAATTAACAAATTACTACGTATCGTTAATCCGGATCACAAAAAAATAACAATTAGTATGATGTATGTATGTATTTATTAGTTTATTTTATTGACAATCCGAATCGCATTGATCACGGTGTAATGCAGTCTAGGTCCTTGGTAATGTCAACGATGGTTCGCGTTATGTCCCCCACTTGTTTTTTTTTTTATATTATATAGGGGGCAAACGAGCAGACGTATCGCCTGGTGGTAAGCGATTACCGCCGCCCATGGACACCCGCAACACCGGAGGCGTTACAAGTGCGTTGCCTGCCTTTTAGGAAGGAGTAAGCTCTGTTGTTGTTGTTGTTTCTGTGAATAAAGCTGCAGGTTGTTGGCTTTATCAATGCTAACTCGCTTAAGCTTTGATGGAGCTTAAGCTTTGAAAAAAACCAATTGATTTTCAAACCAGACTCTTCGGAAGAAAGTTCAAAACTATTAGTTACAAAATGCAAGTAATATCTTATAATTGGATTGTCACTCAAACCATGGAGGATGCGTTGCCCAAAGTTGGATATACTTGACCTAATTCGATGAACTTTTATTACAAGTCTTACTTGTTCGAGACTAAGTGATTGACATTAGTCAACTGCACCGTACATTTAGACATTTAATTGTTTTATTTATGAAGGTACTATCTTTTGACCGCGTCTCAGCCTGCGTGTATGTTGGTTTTCGCAATAAAGAGTAGCCTATATCCTCCAAATTAAAAATATTTTTGGCATTTGGTAAAGCCGTTTGTACGTAATGAAATAACAAATGTGCAAACATATACTAAGTTTATTTTTTATGATATTATTAGATATCGCGGTACATCTAAATCCTTTAAGTAGTTTTTGCGTGAAAGGGTTGCAAATATCCATACATCCTCAGACACTTTCACGTTCATAACCATATTTTCCTATAAGGTTCTTTATACACTACAATAAATAGTTAGCGAATATAATATTCAACTTGGTGAATCCCAAGCTAGTTATACATTGTACAAAATCGTTCGATGACGCATGTCTAAGTAATATACCATCTATTCAATGCGGCGAAAAATCAAACCGACTTATTAACGTTTACTTTCACAAGAATATACTGAAAGAAGACACAAAAGTCTGACTCGCAAAAGTTGAGCAGTGACAAGTCACGAAGCTTGAACACAAATACACATACATATAACTTTCTTCTTGTCACACAGAAAAGTTGAACAGAAATTCGAAGTATTCAAAACTAATTTTAGAATTTGTTACCTCTCATAATTAAATTTACTCGATAAGGGAGCGACATTTTCTACTTCGGTTGTGTAATTATTTCACAGTACATTTTGTGATTTACGTAACAGTTCATTTTGGTACGATTCAAGTTTTAGCATGTTCATTTTGGGTGGATTCAAATTCAAATTTCAACTCTTTATGTAAAGTAGGCTCACAATGAGAGTTTACTGCACAGTGAAATTTCCCGAATCGTAAGTTACAGTTGCGTTACATGCTAATGACGGTCTAATATATTAATTTATGTGATGGTGAATATTAAGTACCATTTTAGGAAGAAAGGTTTGGTAATTTCAGCTTGAATCTTAAAAACTTTGTATAACTTTGAACTTTGAGTTCTCAGAACGATACGGTAAATATAACTTGATATTATAGTTTTCAAGTTACTGTTTAATATTACCAAATATTTCTTGCAATTGAACATACCTATTGGCCCTAAATTTTTCTTGAGAAAAGTTTAGTAATTGCAGAAGATCAACTGATGCAATGATGTACAATATTTTTCATTCTTGACGCTAGAAAGAGAAATAAAAATCGTAGCATGAAAGATACTCTTTATTATATTATTACCTTACTAGTCTTCAACTCGCACTCGGCCAGGGTGCAGACGTATGCGGTATGCCTTATACCTCTCCTGAGAGGAGATCCCAGTACAGCAGTGGGACATTATGGGTTGTTGATTGATTTGAATAGCTTACTGATAGGTTTAAAAGTGTAACAGCAAGGTACGCAGTTAAAAAAATACGTTTATGATCATAATTACTAATTAACTGACACCCGCACAGATTGAAAAATAAAAGACCTAACAGAAAATCGGTGTGAAATAGCGTTTGCGCTGTGTTTCACCGAGTGAGTGAGGATACCGGAGGCCCATACCCCAACCCCTCCCCCCATCCCCTTTCCAATCCCCCAAAGGTCGGCAACGCACTTGTGACGCCTTTGGTGTTGCGGGTGTCTATGGGCGGCGGTAATCGCTTACCATCAGGTGATACGTCTGCTCATTTGCCCACTATTCAATAAAAAAAAAAAAAAAAAAAGAATCTTCATATATAAAAAGATATGTAACAAGACACTACTTGACGGTAAAGTGCAACTTTTCTCTTCACCCAATAAGTAAAACTTGACATCTCCACACAATCTCGAAAAAAACTTTGATAGACAATGAGGTAATCCATTATTATAGTCCGGCCACTCAGAGAATGCGTTTCTGACACTTGTAAATTCGTCATGAGTAGTGATGTACCATGAATATCATTAGTAATATTTGGTAACAGTATTTATAGTATTCATTATGCATAATTATTCAATTTAGATATATTTTATATTTCAAACACAATATTAACAAAATTGTTGATGGAGGAATTAAATTTAATCGTAATTTCTGAATGAAACCAAGGGAAAGAAAATAAAAATACTGTATTTATTCAAAAATATATATTATGAAATATATCGTCTTAAGATTTCAATAATATCAAATCAAAATTTAATCCGACTCCGATTCGCTTGAGGACTCGCTGTCATCTTCACCAACATGTATTATCATGTTATTATCAATCATAGTGTCTATACGAATATCGCGGTCAAAGTCATCAAATATCATTTTTTTAGATTTTTCAACCACCTTTATCCAGTCATCTCTTGTGACTTTTTCGCATGCTTCTTTTAAAAGCGTCTTCATCTTTTTTATGCCATATGGTGGAGAACTATTATGGCGGGCTGCATAACCTTTAATTTGAGCCCAGATTAGCTCTGAGACGACAAGAGACGACTGTTTGTGTATGTTACAAAATGGCGGTCCTCACAACGCTGTTTTGGGTTGCCATTTTTTACCAGAAATATAAAGGGATAAAAATAGTTTTTCATTTATTTTTAATTCAGCTGACTGATATCGCGACAATTATTTTCATAAGTTGGTTTGGTCGTACCTATATCGTATTATAAACTATATTAAATATGTATTAAGTACATTATACACACTCTGGAATAATTTCTCCGATGTCCCCAGGAACTTTAATGTCGTTCGTATAACTGCCCAAAACATTTCGGCACATTTCCCTGAAATGGTGACAACATTCGACTGTACGACATCCTTACATACTTTGTAACTCATCTTGTTCTACTGTTTTTTTGTATATTCAATAAAGATAAATAAATAAAATTATATATAATAAAATTAGAACGTTTTATTTAACAATATATCGACCGACAGAATATATTACGATTCCAAAAATACTCAGTTACAATTCAGTATTTTTTTTGCCTCATCACTACGAAAACAAACTATTGACATAACCTTGAAACAGTGCAGTTTGACGTCGTGAGACTTTTAAAAATTATTGTTCTTAAATTAATTAATTGTTTAATTGTTAATAACTTTAGCCCAAAATAAAACGTTTATTGTACATTGGCATGATTATTACATTTTTAATGTTACTACTCATTATTAAGGTTAATAAAAGATATTTAAAATTTTGCCATAAATTGTACGCCAGTTCAAAGTTACATCGCCCATTGGATCACGACCTGTCAGGAACGCTTTCTCTCAGTGGCCAGACTATATCAAATGTAATTTTGCGTGCCTTTGACCTCCTCATCTGGTTGTAAGAACTCATACAATCTATGCTCCGTTTGACTCTTAAAACTCCTGTATTCAATTAAGATTATTCTCAAAAGAGAAGGATCACAGAAATGCGTTATTTATATTCACCGCATATTTGTACATCACTCAAAATCACCTCTCACAAAACGGTACACGGGATACTAAATCAACAAGTCCGAATCCTAAAGACGTTTGTTAAGAGATTTACAGCAGCATATCGGCATTATTGAAATCGTGTAACACGTTGTTATATTGATCCCTGTCGATCGATCTGATGTGTTATTATGTTGAGATACCATTTTAGATTTCGTTTGTGGGAATGTTAAGTTAGGAACTGGAAGCGAATTTATCTAATAATAAAAGTTTTCATGATTATGTCTAAGTATAATTTATTTATAAATATATTGGCATTTTTATGAGCAGACTAACCTAATTTAGGATTAGAATGCTGTGCATAAAGTATATAAGTACGTGATTGATACGTGAAGATATTTTGAATGCTAAGAGAACTTAAGTTTCTGTCTGCGGTATTAAACTAAATAATATGTTTTTGTTTTTTGTTTTATCGAATAGGGGGCAAACGAGGAGACACATCACCTGATGGTAAGCGATTACCGCCGCCCATGGACACTCGCAACACCAAAAACGTCACAAGTGCGTTGCCGACCTTTGGGGTATAGGGAGAGGGAATTAGGGAAGGAGTTGGGGTATGGGCCTCCGGTATCCTCACTCACTCGGTGAAACACAGCGCAAGCGCTATTTCACACCGGTTTTCTGTGAGGCCGTGGTATCACTCCAGTCGAGCCGGCCCATTCATGCCGAAGCGTGGCTCTCCCACGGACAATATATATAACTAGCTGTTGCCCGCGGCGCCGCCCGCGTTTATGTCGGTTTTTTCATGTTTTTTCGCGGTCGCGGATATGTGACTGATGCAAAAATTAGATAAAAACAATCCTTGATGTGGATTATACGAGTATATCATTCTAAAATTTCAGCTCGATCGATGCAGAACTTTTTGAGTTTTTGAAGTGTACACAAACCAAAATAACATTTTTATATATATAGATAACGATCCAGCAATACATTTCTATCTCAAGATAAACTTTCTTTAAACTGTAATGAAAAATGTTCATTTTATTCTTTTAGTATAAGTATAATTTTAGAGAATCGACTCCTAACGTGGGTAAACTATCTCCTGTCTTTTACTATCCCAAAACCCTACAAGTTTGTGACTCTGTCTTGTACTTGTATAGCATTTTACCTTTTTATTTTAATCACATTCCTTTTATAACTTGTTCCACCAACCTCACTAATCGTTTTTATCTCTTGATAGTTGCTGAAGAACGTTGCCGATAACGTAACATGCATTTATTGGTTACTGAATATAACGGCCAATAACTAGATACTGCGAGTAGGTAGTTTATGAGCTATATCGGGGCGAGCAAGAATTCAGAATAATATTAGCTTGTCTATTAATGATCTACGTATAATTTATGATCGTTATTTTGTAAGTTTGTTATTAGATGTTTATGATTCTTGTGAATTATGATCTAATATAATGATTGTAAACTTATTGATGCTTTGATTCAAATGATGATTTTAGTTTGTTTTTAATACTATGTTTTTTATTACGGAATGATGACAACTGATCATTATTATCGTCTATTTATCTGACCATACAGAGTAGTAAACGATTAAAATAACATATCTATAATTATAACGGGAGATATTCTCTGTTTTCTTTTTTTGGTTGATTCAATACTGTCATTTCTATGGGGATCAATTCTTTTTCTGGACAAGCTTTGACTGTTAAAATACGCATTTACAATATTAAACAGTTGTGTTCTCAGAAACCCGGGACTACCGTAATCATTTATCACTCTATCTAACAAAGATTACTCATAAAATTAAAAGCGAAAACAGCCTCACCCAGGCAGCATATGTTATCCTACCATCTGAAGTTGAAACCCTCGAAAGGGGTGGAAATATTGCGAAAAAGTAAACTTAAGTTCTGCAGCCTGATTGGATCTTGTCAAGTTTCGGGTTCTAACCTTATTTGAGTAACAAAGAGGCTTTTTGTAATATGTCGGATACAAGTGTATAGAAACTATTGCAGACATCATACTAATTCCTCGCGGTATATAGTACCCTATGTCTTATTCTTATGTATAAACTATATTTCTCTAAAGTTTTATCCAAATCCTTCAAGTAGTTTTTGCGTGTAAGACAACTCTCTCAAATATCCATACATCCTCACACATTTTCGCATTCATAAGTGCATGGAAACTATTGCAGACAAATGTCAAAAATAAAACAAACCAAATTCAATTTGGTCAGCATGTTGCATTGTCTGCATTCGCAATGAGTATGGTGACCACCACTCTTGGATTCTGCTCATGAATTCCATCAGGCAGAGTGGAGTCACTTTGGTAGCATTAAAAAAAAAATCTTTGTGTTACAAAACAACAACATTTTTTTAAGTAATCCTATATGGTTTTCTATACCATCCAATGCCTTAATTACATCAGCGAAATTGCAGTCAGCGAATAGCGATAAGACCGAAGGATAACCCAGTCTCAATAAAACATTTCGTTTTAATGTCGGCAGTCGAGACAGAGACGCGTCAAATAAATTTCAATCGACAAAAAGAAGAATAGATATAAAAAGAACGCACAAATGTTGAAACGACGTCATACGGCTGGTGGTACAATGAGCTGCTGAATAATGTTTTTTAAAGATTTATGAGTCATATAGATTTTTTTATAACCTTACAATACTTGGAGTCATAATAGACTTTTATTAGTAAGTTTACAATACTTTAGAAGTAGTTGATGTAAACAATGATAGGTTTTCTAGAATACGATATTTTTCTATTGAATTTGTTGATAATCAATAAATTATAGTTAGAAAGTAACATAAAATGTTTTTTAAATCTTATTTCTTAAATTTTTAATCAAAGATACCGTGCGAAAAATTTGCTACTTATTTTTCGAGTTTCGATTATCAAAATTATAATAAAAGATGTCATTTTAGAATCTCACACGTAAAAAATATGTACTCAAGAATTAGCAACACTGACCGACTTCAATTTGAGAAAAATATAACTACAACAATTTGCGGACAAAACCGTAGATAAATACTTTAGAAATCCACTTTCATACTGTACTTAAGAGTGTATGAGGATCTTTATCAATAGTATCTAATAGTTGGCGTATGCGACTGTTGATCATGAGATCTGGAGTTCGAATCCGGGGTCTGGCCAAAAAGTGTTACTAGTTTTTCTGGTTTTGGAAATGATTAATAACAGCTCGGAGTTTGGAAGTTGGGGTCTTACCGCCCGTACCTCATAGAGCACATAAAGCCGTCGGTCCCGCGCCTGATATCTCCTCGGTCGTTTCGAATAGCCGTCCCATCAGATTATGAAAGTGAGGAAACAGAGTGCATGTGCAATGTAATTTGTGCACACACTTGTGCACTATAAAATCACCTACGTAATCGACTGGTCTCTGTTGAGAGTGGACCTCATAATTTATTACAAACTAATTAGAATAAGTTTAAGCCACACACTCAGTGTGCACCCTTCTTTACAGAGCGACTTAATCTAGGTATATATATAAAGTAAAAGGGGTTTTGTCTTTGGAAGGATAAAAAAGTGATAGAATGTCCGTTTTCAAGTATTTTTATAACACTAAGGGGCAAAACAGTATTCAGGCGTAAATAAAACATACAATGGCTTTTATTTACTACCAAGTTGAGTACGTATAGACAATATAAATTAGGTTACGGCTTTTTTTACGTTACGTTTGCTTAAAAAGTTAAAACATATGTCGATTTATTGACAACACATTTAAAGGCCTTAGACATTATAAATTCTACAATGAAAATTAATTTATACTATATAAATAAAATTAATGAATAGTTCGGACATGTGACACATAACGCCATCTGGTCCCAAACTGAGCATACTTTGTAATATATGTATTAGACAACTGAGATAAATACATATATATTTTTCCTTTGTAAATACATACATATTGTATAGAAAAAAACAAATACACCCAGAATCAAATATTTTTCAGATCATACAAACATTTGGTCCGACCCAGGACCACATCAGTCACATGCCCAATCACTGAGCCACCAAAGCATATTTTATGACTCACAAATTGTTGTTCTGAGTCTAGGTGTTCCTTGTTATATTACAAATATACTTATAAAGTCCCTCGAGAATTAGTACTTATCTCTAGTGCGAGAGCAGTCTTTAAAAATATAACTACTTAGTTATCATTTATTTACTCACATATTCGTTCAATTCATCATTCGTCAATCTGTGTCAGCAGTGAATTATGTTGCTAAGAGAGCGTATTATTTAAAATATGCGATGGGGTGCAAACTGTGTGCATACACTCCTTGAAACCACTCCGCCCTTACATTTTAAAAGGCTTTGAACGTGACCATTACTAATTATATTCAAACACTCGTTTCAAATAAATCTACTTTTGTTTGCGTACCATTACAAAGTTGGTAAATAGACAATTTGCTGCAAGCATTTAAGGTGGAGATTTGGAATTTATATTAATTAAATAATATTCTTTAAACAATTGTGGAGTAATAAGGTTTGTTTTATGGAGTAGGTGGCAAACGAGTAGACGTATCGCCTGAAGGTAAGGTGATTACCACCGCCCATGGACACCCGCAACACCGGGGGCGGCAGGTGAGTTGCCGGCCATTGGGGTAGGCGATTGGGATATGGGCCTCCGGTATCCTCACTTACTCGGCTAAACATAGCGTAATTGCTATTTCACACCGGTTTTATGTGAGGCTGTGGTATCACTCCGGTCGAGCCAGCCCATGCATGCAGAAGCGTGGCTCTCCCACGGTAAATATTCTAAGCAAAATTAAATTAAAATCGGTACAACAATTTACTCGTGAAAGCGAGACTAACAAACAGAGTAAATAGTATTGTTATCTTTGCCTTAGTTTTGTGGATAAGTGGCTCGTAACATAGGTATACGTACATACGTACATACTTTTATATAATTATATTATGTACTGGTCTATCTCAAATCTATTTAAATTAAACTAACCAAAGTAGACTATACTTATTTGGGGTTCCTCTTTCTATACACACATATTAAAGTGTACTCTAAGCATAATATTCTTTGGTACAAAATATTTCGTTTATAAGTATAAAATAATCTTGACGCCTTTCGAAAGCCGTCTGGTAAAACTACCGAATAGATAGCTTAGACATTAGAACAACACAGGCTCCAATTTATAAAGATACTAGCTTCGCTACCGCGAGGTTCAGCTAGTATTATTTATTACTAGGTAAAATACCCGCTTTTGGTTACTGTAAAATTTCAATCGACAAACACTTTATATTTCGGTTGAGTTCTGTGGAAGCATAACAAACAAACACACATAGGTATATGATATTACTTATGGTATTAGAGCCAGTCAGCACCGTAATGGTTCAGTACAATTGTTTGCCTCTACATTACGAGAAACGTCCCTAAATTGCAAACAATATGTTAAGTCTAGAGCGTGCCTGGAATATTAAGAACGGTCTTTGCGGGTGGCCTCAAGAGGAGAGGACACTTTTTTTTAAGTTACAGAGCGAGCACACATTGATTGTTAATTTGTAATACTTATCATTATACGTATATTGAAATTACTTACCCTGAGTATTAAATCATCAACCACATTACACCTTACATCAATAGCTGTTAATAATTTACTACTGCAGGATTGGTTTCTCCTTAGAAAATAAGTTATTTTTTACACCTAACCCGTCAAAGTGATCCTACTCTACCTGATAGAAGGTATAAATAGCATCCAACATTTTAAGTCACCATACTAATTGCAAATGCAGACATTGAAGCATGAAGAGTGATACTAGTGCCAACTATACCACACTGGTTTAATGAGTATGAGTAATGAGAATGAGCCGTGGGAGAGCTGTGCTTCGGCATGAATGGGTCGGCTCGACCGGAGTGATACCACGGCCTCACAGAAAACCGGTGTGAAATAGCGTTTGCGCTGTGTTTCACCGAGTGAGTGAGGATACCGGAGGCCCATACCCCAACCCCTCCCCCATCCCCTTTCCCATCCCCCAAAAGTCGGCAACGCACTTGTGACGCTTTTGGTGTTGCGGGTGTCCATGGGCGGCGGTAATCGCTTACCATCAGGTGATACGTCTGCTCGTTTTCCCACTATTCAATAAAAAAAGGGTTGGTACAGGGTTACATTCGTATTTGTATTATATATGTATTTATTATATACTCTAAGAATAATGTTTCTTTTATTACTACAGCAGATGATTGCTTTGGAGTATGCATATTATAGCATACACTTCTGAAATATGTTCAAAAATAGTATTATACCCGCAAGCGTTCCTTCAGATTGATTACCCTGTACTCATACATACATAACATGTCATTCTTGTACACGAAAAGACACAGACAGATGTAAGTTTTCTCATTTCACAAAGAAACGCTAAAAACTGTTACGTAATATATTATGTATGCGGTACATTCGTAGCAGCTACGGTGCTGGCTACGAGAAGGGCTCTATCGTAGATGAGAGGGGACACAATATAAACAAATACAGAAGTTCAAAGCCATGGATTGTTGCAATGTTTGGGTTAAAGAATAATATTTCTTTTGCAGAATTTATACATTAACCATTTTGTGAGATGATTAAGAACTACAATAACACAACGTAGCAAAACTTCATTTGAATTATCTAAATATGTTGACGCTCTTAATAATGTTGATGGTAAAATAATAAATAAAAAGGTGTATGTGCCATTATACAGGTAAAGGTAAAGGTGTATGATAGAAGTGAAACTTCAGTATATTGACAAAAGAATGAGACCAACATTTGCTCTCTCGCTCTGGCTCACTAATTACAGGCGGGTTTTTGTATTTGAGTCTCTTACCTGTTGTTTTTTCCGTTGCATTCGGTTCGAAATCACAACTAGACAAATCTGAAAGGTCTGATCCAAAACTAGACAAAACTTACATTATTAACACCCTATTAATATATTGCAGTTTGATAACTATAGTCACCAGACTACTGATCAACATACTTGTACATTTCTAAATACATATATACAAATCTGAACAAATAAATGAAAATAAAGTGTTTGTTTGTAATTTCAAATTGACGGTGTGGCGACTTCCACATATAACACAACAATAACCTACTACAGCGCCATCTACCGAAGATGCACTGAACTACGAAGTAACGCACTACACGTAGTAACTACAAATCCTGAATCGCGCAATAAATAGTTCTCGCGCCGATTATCATATATACAATATCCCAACATCAACTGTTGGGCAGTAGCCCGCCAGGCATGATCACCTCGCCTGGTCGGAGGATCCTCTCTTTGTGTTGGTGGAACATGATACCCGTTCCTCCACAGTGGTGACCCCGACGTGATTGGAAGCAGCCTTTGAGGAAGCAGATCCGCAGCACCATATGTTCCCACGGCTAGTCTCAGCCAGCCAGCAACCTCGGCCTCAAAAGGGATACACCACACGCAGGACGCGACCGCCCCAGCCTGGTTACCCCTACGGCCTCTACAGCGTATAGGTATAGTAATTTCTTTTTTTTTTCTGTTTCTTACAGCTAATCTCTGAAATAGCTGCAATGATTTTGATGGGATGTTCACTAGCAGATAGATGATGTTATAAGGAGTAACTTAGGCTACTGTTATTTTGACTAGACTCGACTTTACATTAGTATTACTAGTAAAAATTGTTGTACAAGCAAAACCGCAAATAACACCACGGATTACAGATATAGATATACCTAAATTGTGATTTAGTAGTGAAGATCACTAATTACTAAGGTCAACAGGCCTAAAATAAATCATAAACGTTGCGGCATGCATGGGCCGGCTCGATCAGAGTGACACCACGGCTTCACAGAAAACCGATGTGAAGCAGCGCCTGCGCTGTGTTTTACCGAGTGAGTGAAGATAACGTAGGTCCATATTCCAACCCCTGCCCCCAACCCCCAAAGGCCGGAAACGCACTTGTGTCCATGGGCGGCGGTAATCCTTTACCATCAGGCGATATGTCAACTCAAAACCTTTTCTTTTACACTTAGTACAACACTTACTACAATACAAAAGTATAAATGATTTAATCTTCTGATTCTTGCAGATGCTACGTCACAATAGGTTTGCGTAGCACTTTCTATTATATTTGCATAATGGTGCCTTTATAGTAAAATATAGTGTTAGATCTAGTACCAATAGGTAGCGGTACTACTTATAAACATACTTCGAATGGTGGTTTTATCTATTCTGTAGATAGTCGGTGTAACTCCAGCCAGAGTTTGTGGGTTCCATTTCCAAACGGTTTAGTACTTCTGTCCCCTAGCAGAAGAAAGCCAGGGTGACAAATCCAATGCTATAGAGCGCGTGCCTTTTTGGAGGCAGGAAGAGAACATTGGGGTTCCCATACCGTAGGGGGCTACAAGCCGTAGGTGCCCGAGATACGTCGAGGTTCCTGGGTTGTCTTTTTTAGAGTGCACCTGATTTCCTCTGGTTAGTTTCAATTTGTTCAAGTTTGACATTATCACCATAGGGTAGTATCGAGAGATTAAACACTTTGAGTGTAAAGCACGAAAATTACCTTCTTTCTTTAAGTTATAAGTCTTTGAAAACCTCCCCCCTTAATTGGTGATATGAACTTGAATAACTTAATGTAGAATAATTATTTTTTTGGAAAAAATAATTTAATTGTCACAATAATATACTTCTGGTACCTTTAATTTTTATTATAAATGAATTAGGTAACCCTCGGAACAGCACACGAACAGCTTGCGTTTTTTTTTCACTCGGTTTCTAGTTTTCGAAGCATTCTGTTAACTGTCTTATATTAAGTATGCCAGCAAAATAAATTTAAAAAAAACCTTGAAATACGGTTACATAGTTTGGGCATTCATCATGAGCAACAGCGGAAAATGAAAAATATATTTATATATAATATAAATTTAAAAAAACAAATTGTTGTCAGACACATTTTATTTCAAAGCTAATTTCATCCACGCATTTCTACAAAACCTTCAAATGCTTTTAGCTTTAAGCCTTCAAATACTGAATAAATTAATCGATACGGATGTTTGAGTTTCAATCGACCACTCAACATCGAATCGCATCGAATACCGATATCAACATATTCGTATGTAAAAGCTTCGGGCTTCAATTGGTTTGTTATTTTTTGAACTACTTCCGCACTAAGGGTAAATTCTGTGTCGCGAGGACTTTACAAATATACATGAAATTGACACAAAGAAGACTCAGAACAACGATTTGTGGATCACTCAAATAATAATAATAATTTATTTGCAAGAATGTATATGTATAGAGTATGGTCTTAAAATTAAACATGGCCCATTTACATCCTACCAATAAACATAAATTAAAATAAAATTGTTAGTGTAATGAAAAATAGTTAGAATATAAAAAAGTTTACTTGCAGCTTTTCAAACTATCCCCCTTCAATGCCAATGCACTTATGCATTCGGGTGAACCAGCTTTCAAAACGTTTAAAAAACGTGTCTTCGTCGACGGCCTCGTCTTCATTGCTAAATTTTCGCCCACGAAGCATGATTTTGTCCGTGGGAAATAAAAAAATCGCATGAAGCTAAATCTGGGCTGTATGGAGGATGTGGTGGGGTGTCATTGGTATCCCCAAAGTTGTCAAATAGTCCATAGTTCTAGCAGCTATGTGAGCGGACGCGTTACCTTGGTGGAAAAGAATACCACGGACGCCGCTCCTTTGGCACTCGCTATCAAACTCTTCAAAAGCTTGAGGCAGACAAACTTCGTAGTATAACTTTCACGAGTAACTGTTTTACGGTCTTCTAGCGGAATTATTGTTACTGGTCCACTGCGTCGAAAAAACCGCTTTAATTTTTAAACAAACAACAATTGCCTGGATACCTGCTTCATGAGAGGATCGTAGCTATATATCCTTGATTCGTCAGATGTAAGAATGTAGGATATGTCTTCCTTTACCGTGAGAGCCACCCTTCATCATGAATAGGCTGGCTAGACCATAGTGATACCACGGCCTCACAGAAAACCGGTGTGAAATAGTGCTTGCGCTGTGTTTCACCGAGTGAGTGAGGATACCCATCCCCCATCCCTCTCCCCATCCCCGAAAGGTCGGCAACGCACTTGTCTTGTCTAATCATATTCAGTACAGACATTTAGAAAAGAAAATTAAATTAAAAACATATGAATGAACTGTCGCATACAACTTCAAGAATATTAAATAGATATGTCAAAAAATTCAATGAAAATAATATACAGTCAAATAAGTTTCTGTCAACTACTCTCAAAATGCTACTCTGCCTGATGGTAAACATGAGCAGATACCAAGAGTCAAGTGGTCACCATACTCATTGCCAATGCAGATAATGTAACAAAGCACACTATGGTGGCCTAATGAGATGCTTCTGCAACATTAGGGCTCTGTTTTAGCACTCACCAATCTAAACATGAATGCTGTCATTTTAGATTGGTCTTCTGTGAGATGGCAGTACCGCCCCGGTCGAACCAGTCCTTTCATGCTGAAATGAACGTGGCTGTACTCCCTTAATAATAGTAAAAAAAAACTAAAGACAAACTGTCGCCTGCAAGACAAGAGCGTACTCCTTCTTAAAAAGCTGGCAACGTACTGGTGACGCCTCTAGTGTTGCCGGTGTCTATGGGCGGCGGTAATCGCTTACTATCAGGCGATACGTCTGCTCGTTTGCTCTCTGAACTATAAAAAACAGTAAACATTTGTTTATTATTATCCAGGTAGTATATTATTTCAGGCAATTATTTTCTAGTTATAATATGTATTTATTTACAAAAAGTGTGTAAATATTTTATCAGACAATCTCACTTTCATAGTGCCAAGTGTTAACTAAACTCTGCTTAGGTTGAATCTAGATGGCGTTGTGTTAGATTGTTTGAAATGTTTATTATTATTTTTATATAAACCACCTCTAACATTTCACGATTAGATTCTATAACGAGACGCATATTACGTTTCTAGATAAACAAATCTATAATACGAATAAGAAGGAAGGTAAAACTGAGACAATTTTTGATATCAAAATAAAAATAAGTCCTCGAATGTTTCTGATTGAATATTCTCTTTAGTGGGACGTAGATGGGCCGATAAGATAATATAATAAGTTTATTTCTCATACAACGGTGGAGGTATTTGTGTGTTTTTTATTCAAAGAGGGGATTTCCTCCCGAGAGGTTAATGGGGAAAGGTTGCCTGGTTACATTCGGAGACTCTAATAGGGCTGAGGAGCTCAATCGATTGGCTTACTCTATAGTATGAGTTTGAATAGCTTTTTTATAATTTTGATGGTAATAGTATCTTTGCACATATTACGCACGGTTATTTGGTCTCAAAACTAAAACTTGGAACTCTTATTTTTAAGTGGGGCGTGAAAATGCAACTCAATAAACCGCCATAGTTTACAAAGCTGCATTGTCTGCATTCGCAATGAGAATGGTGACTACCTCTCTTCGATCTAATCATACTTTCCATCAAGAAGAGAAGAGTCATTTTAGCATGCTAATACACAAGAAAACTAGGCAGGCTAGGAGTCTGTACAATAGTAATCTTTTTTTTATGTAATAGGAGGTAAACGAACAGACGTATCGCCTGATGGTAAGCGATTACCGCCGCCCATGGACACCCGCAACACCAGAGGCGTCACAAATGTGATGCCGGCCTTTGGGGGATGGGGGAGGGGTTGCGGTATGGGCCTCCGGTATCCTCACTCACTCGGTGAAACACAGCACAGAGGCTGTTTCACACCGGTTTACTGTGAGGCCGTGGTATCACTCCGGTCGAGCTGGCCTATGCATGCCGAAGCATGGCTCTCCCACGGTAACCTCACTGCCAATAAACATATTTCTACCTCTAATGGAAGCTATGACCTCAGGACCTCAAGGTTACTATTCACTAGATCAAGAGACCAGTTCATCAGTTCAAGATTAAAGGATGGGATAAATCTAGATAGCATAGCAGCTTCAGTACTACGTGACTGCACGGAAAGCGCAGTGATTTAAGCGGTTGCCGGTTTACTGCGCTGTGAATTTTGGATTCAAATCCCACACGGGGCAACACTTTGCGTGATTCACTAATTATTATTTCTTGGGAGCACTCAAAGAGCACTTTGTGTCCGTTGCATGTATGTTTGTAGATACCTTCAGATACAAAATATATACCTATTCTTAACTTAAATTAAGCATGACAGTGGTTTTAGCTGGATTATGTTTTATGAGTACATTTAGTATGTATATACTGTACATTTCTTTGGCACATTCTAATTTCACAATCATAAATGCCATACTTCCACCTCTTAGCCTTTTATAGCAAATCAGTTTGGGAGTCATTTAATTCTACTGCGACGCGGCTTCGTCTTTTGTCACAAATTCTTATTAATACGAACGATAATCGATTAATACAGATGATCGAATGTCAATCAGGCTCGATACCTTAACGTGTTCTCTGAGGCAGGCAATATATAAATAATTCTTATTATTATAATATTCTTTCATTCCCTATTCAATCAAATGACAAAAGGGCAAAGTTTGTCCATAATTCTCGCCTTCAACGAGCAAGAAGAGCACGAAATTTATCGGCCTTGTTTGAATTGTTATATTGTATCATAAATATGATATATACACCTCTTTGTATCAATTTCTTGGGTGATACCAACTTTTGACAATATAACAAAAGTTTGCCAGTTAAAAAATAAATAGGGTCGGAGTTATAACTGGGGTGACTTTAGGGACAAAATTATAACAATTCAAGGGGAAATTATTTTCGTTAAGTTAACATCTGTTTTTGAGTTAAATGTATTTAGAAAGTGTTGATTTCACAAGTTGGATGAAATAATGAAATAAAGTTAAATTAAGTTCACTTCGTTAAGTTATTAATGGTTTTGAAAGAAGTATAAGTTACTTTAAGGGCACCTAAATAATGCTGTAACAAATTATTGTTAGTTGTTTCTTAAGTTTCAAAGTTATGTTTTAGAACTAAATGTCTAATTTAAAATTCTTTTTTTAATAAACTGTGGTATTTTAACTGCCTCTGTGGCGCAGTGGTAGTGTATACGACTGCTGCGCTTGTAGTCTCGTGTTCGATTCCCGGGTCGGACCAAACGATCTGCAAATATTTGTTTCCGAGTTTGGGTGTTTACTATGTATAATATGTGTGTATGTACAAAAAAAGTATATATGTATTTATATCAGTAGTCTAGTACCCATATCACAAGCTCTGCTTAGCTTGAGACTAGATGGCATTGTGAGTTAGGCGTCAGAAATTTTTATATATTATATTTATTTTACCTGATTGTGGCGAGGCCAAGAAAAAGGGTAGCAGTTTCCATAGTTTTGTATGTTCCACCGTAGTGCCTAAAATACTCACGTACTGATTTCAGTAATTAAGATTCGTAATAATGACCCCGGTCAAATAACCTGTGATGATGAAGATGGTCTCCTATCCGATTGCGACCACGGCGGCCAGTCTCAACGGAGACCAACCAACTACGCAGGAGATATTATAGTGCACAAGCGCGTGCGCAAACACAGGTGAACTCTCTATTTCCCCTCTCTCATAATCTGAAGGGACGGTTAACCGACAAGACCGGGTAGAGATGAGGTGCAGGATCGACAGCTTTACGTGCCCTCCGAGGCACGGGGGTTTAGACTACGACTTCTAAACTCTGAGATGTTATTAAGTATTTCTATAATAAGAAATAGTCAATAACACTTTTGGCTTGACCCGGGATTGGCAGTCGCATACGTCAACTGCTAGACCAATGAGGCAGTCACAAATAAGCTTTACTTGGTACAGAAACCAAGACACCCGTGGTTAAGGTTCCAAAGACAGGGACCTCGTCACTATACGTGCCGTGTCAAGGAGGCTTTCTGCATTAGATCCTTGAGCCAGCCGTCTAACGTGAGGTTATTATTTTCATATCTTTATTCTTAGAAATGTGAAAAGTATAAAAAAAAATCCTAAAAATTCCTTCTTATATTGGAAAATTATTTTAGTAATACATAAATTGACTGTGAGTATGGTTCGCTAAGTGGTTTAAGCGAACGCCACGCCGCATTCTACTGCGCCAAGTGTTATGTAGTTTAAATCCCACACAATGTCGTGTGAGATCCAAACTTTATGTAATTTTTTTATGTTACTAATTGTTGTTTTGAGTCTGGGTGTTCTTTGTCGGACACATTTCATGTATGTTTGTAAGTTAATCCACACAGACAGATAGAAACAGGATGTATATTCCCAATAAGGGAGTTGTCTTTTTTAAAGAAAAAATACCAATACACAATGCATATAGAGTCGATACCAACTCTACATTATCGCTAGCTCTACATAGATAACTTTATTATCATAACTTCCACGGTTGAAGTGTGGTATCTAAACGACTCTACGTTCAAGAGTGTTGTAGCGGACTGCCATTGTACGTGCTCTATGTAGAGCATCCTTGTAATCATAAAACCCATAACCCGTTTTACATTCAAAAAGAAGGTACACGAACTCCTTCTAAATGAACTGGCAGACTTATCTCATCTATAGAACACCTCATATGCCGTTTTTCATGGTGTATAGATGTGATATACGAGTATATGTGTATGTACCTATATACGTATGTTTATATTTGTATATATGGGACTAATCCCGCTCACATGCCCATTACGGTAACTCCTGTACTCCAGGATCAACAGCAGTGACCCACGAACACACCAAGTTATGACACTCGGGAAGTCCCAGGAAAAAATAAACTGTCTTGGAACCCACAACGAAATTAGTCAGAAGAAAACTGGAGGAGTTGGAAATATAATATGTCCACTTCCCTCCTTAGCAAAGCGGGAGACAAAATGAAGTCAAAATAGGCAGACATATTTTTTCAAACCGGGCAGCACCACGGATAAAATATTATGGGTCCTAAGTGAGCTATATTTGATTTCTATAGTATGTGTGGCAGAATCGCTTAAACGCAAGGAAATTTACTGCAATTGACACAAGATCCCCATAGCATACCTCCCCAGATGTCATTTGTAAGCTATTTAGCATTATATTACGTCCATTGTACCATGTTGTGTTATATACGAGTATGTATACTAGCTGACCCACGCAACCTTGTTTGCGTCTCCTATTGGTCATAGCGTGATAATTTTCCGTATTTATTGAAACATTCTAGATTGGTGCTCCGCTTCTATTGGTCTTAGCGTGAAGATATATAGCCTTCATCGATAAATGGACTATCCAAGACTGAAATATTTTTTTAAATCGGACCAGCGGTTCCTGTGATTAGCGTGTTTAACAAAGAAACTCTTCTCTCTCAACTCTTTTTATAATATTAGTATGGATGTCTAAGTTTAAATATGTTGTGTTATACCTCACAACATTTCTACACTACCCAAAGGTTGATTGGAAGAGAATGCCCTGGGCATTAAGTCTGCTGATGTACAAATTTAATGTATAAAGTTTATAAATAAATAAAGAAAAATAAATAATGAGTTCGGTTCTTGGTAAGTCAGTGATATTGATCATTCTTATATTAGAGCTATCTTTTACATATTAGTACTATTTTAAGCAGTGTCGACCGCGTCTATATCATCTATCGCAGTCTACTGTTAGTCATAGATCTCTTCAATTACACGAACTACTTACAGTATATTACGATGGCCTGATATAATAATAAAGACGTTTCAACTGAAACTGGTCACTTAACAGATTATGACAGAAATTCGACCTCCAAGCGAGCTCCAGTAGAAAATAAATAATCGCTATTCTGAAGTACGTAACTAACCAGTACGTGAATAGATTGTTCAAAGCGTTCTTTAACGAAGGAAAACTACTCTCTCTTCGCCTTTTTCTTATACACTTTAATTTATAAAATATCAAAGCATTTTATACCGAAGCTCAAAATGATGGAAGATTTTAAACACTTAAAGATAGAGAATAATATATTTTGAAATTGCAAGAGAATAATCTAGAAACTAATGCATAATATAGTGATAGATTTAGAATAATAATCATAAATATTTTAAACATTCAACACACAACGCCATCTAGTCCCAAATTAAGTAGAGCTTGTTTTATAGGTACTAGACAACTGCTATAAATAGTTTTGTTTATAAATATATACATATTATACATAGAAAACGTAGCATCATCCTGCTGGTGATGTAAGAATTGAATGAGAGTTCAAAGTCTATAGGACAACATCACAGCAAGAAGAAGAAAACCTTGAAAGAAATTTTATGCCTCTTGGATAAGAAGAGGGCTATTTTTAGACAAGGACTATCAGAGGCTGTTAACAATAGTGATAATGAAAAAAGGAGGCTCCCAAGCAGTGATAGCATGGCCTTAAAGACAACAAGCGCGTCAACCGAATGAGTGAATCCCTTACATTGATTCGGAAACAAAAGTGCGCTCCAAATATGGTAGCGTACCTACTTGTGCCTTTTGCCATGAATGCCAATAACCGCTTACTAACACGTGTCTCATCAGCTATTTTTTTATAATCTATAAAACCTTTCTTTAAGTTCTTCTTTTCTTTGACTGCCTCGTTGGCGCGTGTAGGAGTGGTAGTGTATGCGACTGCTGTGCTTGAGGTCTCGGGTTCGATTCCCGGGTCGGACCAAATGTTTAATGATCTGCAAATATTTGTTTCGAAGTTTGGGTGTTCCCTATGTATAATATGTGTATATATACAAAAAAAAATGTTTTCATATCAGTTGTCTAGTACCCATAACACAAGCTCTGCTTAGCTTGGGACTAGATGGCGCTGTGTGTTAGATGTCCGGAATATTTATTTATTCTGTCGTTTCAAATACTGCCCCCCTTGCCAAGTTACCATTACACACCAGTAACCGTTAATATAAAACTTACAAATGTATGCAAATGACTTTATCTCAACGCTAAGTCACGTGGTCAAAACAAAATATTAGGCAATAAAAAGAAGAGAATAAAGTTGTTAGCGATTGTAGAAAGAGATTTGATGCTATAGACTTTTCAGCTTGACTTAGAGAGTCGGTCAGAACGACAATAGCCAGTAAAACCTGATAGATTTATGGAACTTTTCAGTGAGATAATATGAACCACGAAAGAGAGAATTTTCTTTATTTACCTTATTCTAAACTTCTAATTTTAGTCATCGCACAACATCGTAATATGATCCAGAATCTGTCTAACTTTATAAGTATTTATAAATTAAAATGTAAAAGCTTCCAAAACAACCTCAAATGTAAATAAAAACGTTTTTGCTTAAATGTCAAGTATTTACTAGAACATCATTAATCTATACTAATAATATATAATAAAGTTGAAGAGATTGTTTGTTTGAACGCGCTAATATCAGAAACCGCTGGTCCGATTTAAAAAATTCTTTCGGTATTAGATAGTCCATTTATCGAGGAAGGCTATATATCATCACGCTACTACTAATAGGGGCGGAGCACCAATGAAGAATGTTTCAAAAACGCGGGAAAATTTTCACGCTATCGGCAATATAAGACCCAAACGAGGTTGCGTGGGTCAGTTAGTGACTTATATATGTCGTACTTAAAGTTCCAAATTAAGTAACTCATAAAGGAGCTAATGTTCTTTCTCTTTAAGAAGTTTCACCAGACACTGAAGAGTGCAGGGCCCCTATAAACATGGAGCCTACATGCCAAGCTTCTTCGAGGCCAATTCTTCAAATGGCCACGGAACTTTCCAGGCTGAGGTAGACAAGAGACTGTCTCTAAACCGAGGACATACGACCCACGGTAGTATTTTAGCTGTGAACACGCAAATTTGTGTACTTGTCGTGTTAAAATGGACTAAATTGAGTCTACCCCAATCTGAGACCTTTGCCGAAGAGGTCCTTTTATTTAGCTTCTGCAAATAATTTAATCAAAAACAAAGTTTCTAACCAATTTAAAATAAAATTAAGCCACAAAGTTATGACAAAAACCAGACAAATTCTCAAAGTTACTGTCCTGGTTAACAATAAATTAATCTTTAAAAAGTTTTAATTATTCGTTTTGCGGATAATAATATTTACGTACTTTAATATTATTTTAATTAGCAGATGGTGTGAAGAAAAAAAGATTTAGGTTGAGTAGGTTTTAATTTTGACTGAGAATATTAAAAAAAACGAAATTTATAAGAAGTATCTCCGAAATGGATATTTAAATAAAACAATATTTTCATTATTGCCTCGGTGGCGTAGTGGTAGCGTATGCGACTGCTAAGCAAGAGGTCTCGGGTTCGATTCCCGGGTCGGACCAAATGTTTGTATGATCTGCAAATATTTGTTTCGGAGTTTGGGTGTTTTCTATGTATAATATGTATGTATTTACAAAAAAAAGTATATAAGTGTTTATATCAGTTGTCTAGTACCCATAACACAAGCTCTGCTTAGCTTGGGACTAGATGGCGTTGTGAGTTAGATGTCCGTAATATTTATTATTATTTATAATTATTATTATGCTCAAATAGAAAATAAATGAAATTAAGTCGAAATGAAAAACCACCTCTGCTGAAAACTAAAAGACTTGAAAATATAACAAAAGATTTGATAGTTGTTGTGATACCTCCTTTCTAATGCGTATGCCCAGCAGTGGACTGTCAAAGGCTATTTATGCTATGTATATTGCTGATTATAGAAACTTTATAACAGCTCGGAATTTGGAGTTGGGGTCTGAACCCCCAACTCCAAATTCGTGCACGTGCTTTACGTGCAGCTTTACGTGCTTAGCAGAGTACGTAAAGCTGTCGGTCCTGCAACTGATCTCTCCCGTGTCGTGTCGGATAACCGTCCCATGGGATTATGAGAGAGAGGAAACAGAGAGTGCACCTGTGTTTGCGCACACACTTGTGCACTATAATATCTGCGTAGTTGGTTGGTCTCCGTTGGAACTGGCCGCCGTGGCCGTAATCAGCTAGAAAAACAAACAAAAAAAAACATGCTACGAGTATATATACCTAAGATTCGCTTTCATAAAATTATAAGTTAATAACAATAGAATACTTTATTTCATAAAATTAATACTTTTCCTTATTCAATTTACCTGCCTTGAACATTTTAATTTTTAATCCATCTTTTAAACTAATTAAAACCTCCTTTTTCTTAACTTTACTATAATTTAATTGCAAGATATTGAAAGAAAAACATTAAATTTTCATTGATCATTGAAGGATGATATTTTTTTATTAGCAGTGAAGGCTTAAAGAGCCTCCTTGAGAGGCTGTATATAATGTTTTAAATTTTTGACTTAAAGTCTCTGTAATCAATTTTACAGAATTTGCCTGCTAACAGTATCTGTTTTTACCTTACTACAGTGAAGCTAATCGTTCTGGCAGTCAACGTATGATTGTATATTTCATCACAGCTCCTAAACTTTTTTTTTTAATTTGAAGAAGCGGGAGTTGTTCCCGCTCTAGGAATAAATTCTGTGTCCAAACTGTGCCAAAGTAATCCACTTTACAAACATATATGTAACGGACACAAAGAACATCCAGACTCAGAACAATAATTTGTAGATCATACAAAATGTTGTCCCATGTAGGATTTGAACCCACAACACTGCGAAGTAGGAAGCGGCATGGTGACTGCTTAAACCACTATTCCATGCGTGCAGTCAAAACTGATTGTAATAAATGAGGGTAACATAGGGTTTATAAATTTTGACAAAAACGATTCATAGTTTCTTTTTTTTAAATTCTTGTTTGTTTAAAAAAAAACCTTAAAATAGAGGTATTATAATCGTATTTTAACTACCTTTTGACCGCGGCTGTCAACACCCACGTTGATATCGTATGCCGCGTTCAAAAGTATTTTATGTGGTATTTTGATATCTGAATTAAATTATTGTAAAGATTTGTAACAATTCGTTTAATTGTAACAAACATTTATACATCCTAATAATCGTAGCATTTTAATACCATTGTCTTTAAGATATACAGATAAAGTTGTGCGGATCGTCTAATAAATAAAACATTACTTTAAGGAATAAAAACACTAATTATTACACAAGTAAAGTCGTATGCGAAAACTAGTTAATAACAAAACAGTACTCTTCCATGAATTAATTATTTCGTTAGTAATTTAGTTCGCCACAGAACACTAAGGATTTAGACAGTATACTACACAACTACGAGTAGATATACATTAAGGCAATAAGGTAAGGAGGCCCTTAATTTAACTGAACCCTTAAGCGGCTATAAGGACGACCGCAACCCCTGATAGGGCCTAACTGAAATAATAGACCAATGGCTACAAAATCTGAACGTATTAGCTATTGGTGTAACGTTAATTTTGTTTTGGAGATAAGATTTATAAATAGAGTAGATTACGTAGACTTTCGATTTTTATTAGTAAGTAGTAAGTTCTATTTTAGAACGAATGTCTAAGGCTGTACTAACAGGTTCCTACCAAATTTGGCTAGATAGGGTGGGAAACTCGAGCAGTGAAGGTGAGCGTTGATGCGCATCTTAAAGGGGGCCTCCTTAAACCTACACCTAGGTCGTAAGTCCTGGGAACTGCTTTGAGTCTCTCCCTTTGCCACACGATGGACCCGGCATCCGCACGGTGAATCCATGGAGTGCTAAGAAGTTTGTCTCTAGTATGAGTATAGGAAGAGTGCGGTGTTTCCCGTCCGTGCCTCGGTGAGCACGTTAAGCTGTCGGTCCCAGTTATCATGTACATCAATGGCAATCGTTATTGGAAAGTCAGGAGCCCCAAATATATTGACAACTAGTTCAGTCTTTGAATTCGGCTCACCCTCAACGTTGTGGAGCGATGCTAGTCACTCCGTGGAAAAACTGATATTCAGGTAAAAACGGTTGAACTAGTATCCGACCCCAAATAATCTTGAGAATAATAAAGGCTATTAATATGATAGTATGAGTTCAGATTAATCAGTGCAGGTACCTGAAATCTCCTTAAACAAAGTTCAAAGACATAAATTCACAAACTCAGACATTCCTACATCATGGGAATAGTGTAAAATGAAGTTAAACTCCTCCGAATGTTTTCATACTTCAAAATCAATTTAAACTTTGTAATTTAAGGTTAAGCATTTTGTTAGGAACAGTTGTTGGGAGGGTTCGAGTCCCGACGGAGGCGTAAAATTTGTTTACCGCCGATCCTTGGGCAATTTGCGGCCGAGTGATCTATGGACCTCCTCCGTTTAACTGTTTTGTATATTTTTACTGACTCACTGAAATGTATTGTTTTCTATATGTTTTACTGTTTAAAGAAAAAGTATTATGTATCTAAAAACGTAAAAAATTATGAAAAAAATTCCAATAACTGATCTTGAGGTTGTCAGTGTACTATTGTGTTGTAATAATTTCGATTGCGCGTTTTAGAACTAAAGCTAAGATTTAACGTAATTAGTTTTTGTTTGAAGTGATAGATTTATAGTTAACAACATTCTTTAGAATACAACTCTGCCTATCGTTATATTAGTTATTATTTTAAAAAGTCACTTATGTCCTTCAATCTCATAGAAAAACGGTGTGAAATAACGCTTGCGCTGTGTTTCACCAAGTGAGTGAGGATACCGGAGGCCCACACCCCGTTCCCTTTCCCTCATCCCTCTCCCCATCCCCCAAAGATCGGCAATGCACCTGTGACGCCTCTGGTGTTGCGGGTGTCCATGGGCGGCGGTAATCGCTTATCATCAGGCGATACGTCTGCTCGTTTGCCCGCTATAAAATAAAAAATATAAAAGCATCAAAGTATCTGCGATAACTTTTCATTAAGTATTTATATTTGAATGTGTGTTCTGGAGTTTTGTTTTTCGTTTTATATTAAGTATATATAAATAAACATAAAACACTCATTAAACACTCGACATGGTAATGAATTTGTCATAATATTATAGGATGATACATTTCGTGAATCTTTATAAATAGTATAGAGAGTTAATAGATAATTATAAACAACAAAACATTCTAGAATTAAACTCACTTGTAATTATTCGATTATTTTAATTAACTTTAATCCGGATCGGTTTCGCCCTATGGCATATGTCACCTTTGATAAAGCTATAGGGCGAAACTGGAATAAGTACGAATTTAACTCTAGAATGTATTCCAACAAGTTTTCAATTATATAAAAAGCAAAGTTATCTATATATAAAAGCGTCCAGGATATTCCCAAATCTTCATTGCGATGTAACTCACAAGGAGGAATTCAATACTAATGAACTAAACTTGTTTAGTCATTGACCCGAAACGTTCAACTAATGACCTACGGAGACAGTCCTTTCAAGGAATTAATGACCCTACAAATACGATACAGCTACGTTCCTCTTAAATTGTAGGCGCATGATTGGACAAGGAATTCTATTAAAGACAGCAATAACATAACAATATGTCAACAGTCTTTAATAATCTGTAACAGGACATAGGCATCTCCTTTGAAAGGGGTTTTAGATCGACTATATCACGGTGTCCTGACGGTTTGGTACTTCTCTGTGTAATGCTGTAGTCTTGCGTATTTTGCTTCCTTAGTCAACTTCAAGAAATCCTCGGGATAATTATAATGAAACTCTGTATTCTTCATTTTTCAAGTGACTCGGTGTTACTTTTCTTTTTTTATGGAATAGAAATTAAAAAAGGAGCAGACGTATCGCCTGATGGTAAGCGAGTACCGCCCATGGACACCCGCAATACCAGAGGCATCACAAGTGCATTAGGCCTACGTTATCGTTACTCACTCGGTGAAACACAGCGCAAGAGCTTTTTCAAACCAGTTTTCTGCGAGGCCGTGGTATCACTCCGGTCGAGCCGGCCCATATATACCGAAGCGTGGCTCTCCCACGGAAGAGATTCTTCCCTTGAAACATGAAAACCTTATGGTACTTAAGCGGTACGAATACTGAACGGTTCGAATATTATTTATTTAAACTTTAGGCACTTTTGCACTTTGGCGGAGTTATTGCCCAAGGCTATCTCTTCCAGTCAACCTTAGGGTGGTGTAGAAATCTTGTTACGTAACAAACACTACATATGTCGTAAATATACATATATTTACATAGACATATATAAATATACACACACATATATATTCGTACACTATGAAAACCTGAATATAAGATGTACCAATTATCGGTTTTTACCAATTTGTTTCTGATTGCTTTTAATCATTATCTATTTTTAGGTCTTCGTAACTTACAAATTACCAGAATATATTAAACATGTTGTCTGCCTCGGTGGCGCAGTGGTAGTGAATGCGACTGCTGTGCTTGAGGTCTCGGGTTCAACTCCTGTGTCGGACCAAATGTTTGTGTAATCTACAAATATTTGTTTCGGAGTTTGGGTGTTTACTATGTAAAATATGTATGTATTTACAAAATAAAAGTATATATGTATTCATATCCGTTGTCTAGTACCCATAACACAAGCTCTGCTTAGCTTGGGACTAGATGGCGTTGTGTGTTAGATGTCCGAAATATTTCTTTTTATTATTTATTATAACAAATTTTATAAGACCAGAAAATGTCTATGTTGGTTCATTTCTTAAGTCTAAAAAAGGCTAACATAAAAACTCATACGAGCATAAAATAAAGTTAGAGACAACTATTTACATAAAGTGGTAAGAAAACAGGATCCCCACTTATAAAGAGTAGAATATATGTGACATATAACTATCATAGAAATGGTATTATACTCTTTGTATTAAAGTGGTAATACTAGGCCATAAAGCCCAGCCATGCTAAGTCTACTGTAATTCTTATAATACGCCTTGTCGAATAAAATGTACGGAATTTTGTTAGAATTATAAATGGTTTTATTTTGAAATCGTGAAGCTAAAAAAAGCATTGTAAGTTTCACGTGTGACTGTTGATCTGTATAGCATAAACTTTTTTTTAACTCCCGCATTAGGAACGATTCATGTATCGCGGGGGACTTAACAAATATTCATGAAAGAATGTGTAATTCCATGTGGGATTTGAACCCCACTTGGCGAAGTGGGAAACGGCGTGGTGACCACTAGACTGGACGTGCAGACAAGTCAAGTGTTACTAAAATTTGGCAGATTTTACATTAGTTTATGAATTTGAAGCATATTATCACAATGCTTGGAAGTCCGGAGTCGTATAACCAATACGGAGATTCCTAAAAAGATTTTCGCAGAGAAAAAGGGAGAAAGTTATGTAAATTTAGTAATGGCAACTAAAAAAACCTATCATATTCCAGTATCGGCTTATAAAGACTATGATTATTTTAAATCGACTTCTTCCCAATTGCGGGTCTCTTTATTTATTTATCACGCCAATTAATATCTTATCATTTCGCTACTTACAGGTAGTCACTGCTACGAATATCCAATGATTCAACTAAATTAAACTTATAATGAAATGACCGTTTAAAAATAAAGTCAAAATATGAATACTGCAATTTATTATCGCTTTTTAATTTATATTGTTAGTAAATCTTATGTAATTTAGTAACCCCTACTTTTAATACTTATGTTACTACAGCTTCCTACAAAGCCTTTCGGTTCTAAACTACGGGGCCCTATTAAAAGATAAATATAAATTTACATTGAACTCAAAGCTATACTTATTGCAGACACAGATAAAATATACAATCAAAAGATATTATCGCATCCAGGTGTCGGAGTTTATTCAATAAGCCTTCACAACTCAGCACAATTTCAAATTGAATTTTGTTACCGGTGTCTGAATGGAAACGAGTATAGAAGGGAGAGAGGCTTGATGCTTGATTTTATTTTAAAAGGACATTTGATTTAAAAATAATTTTATACACATAAATTTAAAATCATTTATGTCCTTATTTTATTTATGAACTAGCGACCCGCCCCGGCTTCGCACGGGTGCAATGCTGATACTAAATTAAATACACTACAGAAAAACTATGAACGTTGTATATAAAAACATAGCGGCCCGCTCCGACTTTGCACGGGCATAAAATAGAAACCTCTAAAATTAGCAATGTTGCCTTAGTATATGATGCATGTATTATACATATAAACCTTCCTCTTGAATCACTCTATCTATTGGAAAAAACCGCATCAAAATCCGTTGCGTAGTTTTAAAGATTTAAGCGCACATAGGGATATAGGGACAGAAAAGGCGACTTTGTTTTATACTATGTAGTGATTACTTTTTTGACCATGACAGGAGGTCCTTCTCCAAGGTCCAAATTATCTCTATGCCGAAATTCATCCAAATGGATTCTGTGGTTTGACCGTGAAAGCGTAACAGACAAACAGTTACTTTTAAATTTTAATTTAGTATAAGTATATATATATATAGATTTATCACAACAGTAATTCGATATTGCATTCTATATTACGTATATGTGTACCTATGTATTCCTACTATTTTATATCTACCCTTTACTGGCTAGTACAGAATGCCTTTGGCAGTCCGGCGATGTACATAAGTACACGAAGTCTAAAATAAATAACAACCATCGCTAATAAACCATCGTCACGTTCAGTTGCAACATTTTTTAAATATTTTACACGAATACGAAAGTTAGTTAATGACCCCTACATTGATGTTCTTCTAGCCGATTACGGCCACGGCGGCTAGTCTCAACAGAGACCAGCCAACTACGCAGGAGATAATATAGTGCACAAGTGCGTGCGTAAACGCAGGTGCACTCCTATCTCTCTCTCATAATTCGATGGAACTGTTAACCGACATCCCCGGGGAGAGATCAGGCGCGGGATCGGCAGCTTTACGTGCTCTCCGAGGCACGAGGGTTAAGACCGCAGCTTCCTAACTCCGAGCTGTTATTAAGTATTTCTATAATCAGAAAAACTGAATAATATTTTTGGCCCGACCTGGGTTTCGAACCTGAGTACTTGAGTTTTATTTTATATTTGTATTAATAATGTTTGATGTTTGTATTTTTGACGTGTTCAAGTGCCTTTTGGAGCCTATGGAAATAAATGATTTGACTTTGACTTTGACTTTGAGACCTCTTGACTGGCAGTCGCATACCTCAACCGCTAAACCAATGAGGCAGTCAACTTCCCCCTATATTAACAATCCTATAAATTCATTAAAAGACAACAGTCTTCATAGTGATGATATTTTGCCCTTTTTTCCTGGTGCAAAAATCAAAAATCAATCAAATATCATATTATTAATGTAAATCATAAATTAAAAAAAGGTACAAAATAAGTACTAACCTACGGGAAGCACCAGCTTTCAAATAACAAAAGAATCATCAAAACCGGTTCACCCAGTCGATAGTAATGAGGTAAGAAACATTTAAAAAAACAGTTGAATTGATAACCTCCTTGAAATCGGTTAAAAGTACTTGCTATATAGTTTGAAATTATGTGCCCTCTCAAATATAAACATTTAAAAAATTGCACCAAATATTCAGTTCTTATTCAAAATAATATCAAGACTATTCGCAACAAAATTAATTTTGCAAGCACAAAATAGAGCTCAATTTCAGGGAAACCTTTTAATTTGTACAAATTAAAACATTTCGATGTACGGCGATTAAATATAAAGTAGTTTGATAGTTAACGTTTATTACTTGGTATTAACGTTAGACTTTGCAGCAACAGACCATGCTACAAGTATACTATTAATCCACTCAGACTAATACTCTTCAATACATCCGCATTAGCGTTTAAAATATTTTATTTTTACGAACACTAAAAATTTAAAAATAAAAAGCATCTTTAGTATTAGCTTACCGTGGGTGAGCCACGCTTCAGCATGCATGGGCCGGTTCGACCGGAGTGATACTACGGCCTCCCAGAAAACCAGTGTGAAACAGCGCTTCAGTTTCACCGAGTGAGTGATCCCTCTCTAAATAGCACGTAAGTGACGTAAATTAGTATTACTTTATTTTCAAAAAAGTGTATACCTACATACTCTTAGTTTTACAAAACTAAATTTCTAAATATTTTTTTCGTGTATTCCGTGTAAATAGCGCTCTATAATATGTCCCAAAAGAAACATCTTTTAAAAATAGAGTGTTCAAAAGTCAACACACATTTTTTCCTCTGGCAAGCTTCCTGCAAGACTGCGAAAGGTTTTAATTATATTTGAAAGGCTGGCAAAGTGCCAATGTGGACTGCAGTATTGTCAGCTTGCACCGTTCGTGTCAATTCTTGCGTTAATTATTGGTAATAATAGAAACAGTAACCTTTACTATATTTGTGTAAATATACGTACAACTCCATTTTTAACATGTAGAAACCCCTACAGGGGTTGTGACAGAGTAGTAAGTCGGAATCGCACCAACTAAAATCACATAGTGTGCCATTTAATGCTGGAGATAGGAGGTATCTAAGTCACCCGGACCCCTCCTAGCGTCTGCCTGCACTCACGCGGGCACCATCTCGGATAAACTCTCTATTGAGGCGACGTATGCAAACGCGGTCGTCGCCTCCCCGCATCTGGCCACTATTGTGGTGACCTTAAGAGAAAAGTTTGTAAAACTCCTATGTTATCATAATATTTTTTGAGTATCTAATATTTTTGACAGACGACCGGTTACTTCAAACAAGAAAAGTTAAAAAGAAACTATAAACCGACTGTGTAAACACTTTTAAGAGAGTCTGTCACACCCGGTCTTTTATTAAAAAATTAATATCACCTATTAATTAAAATTAGTTCAATAATTTAGACGCTTTAGGTTATTCCGTGGGCGAGCCACGCTTCGGCATGAATGAGCCGGCTCGACCGGAGTGATACCACGGCCTTACAGAAAACTGGTTTATAATAGCACTTGCGCTATGTTTCACCGAGTGAGTGACCATAAACCACCCCATCCCCTTCCTCCATTCCTCTTCTCACCCTCAAAGGCCGGCAATGCACTTGTGATGCCTCTGACGTTGCCCATGGGCGGCAGTAATCGCTTTTCAACAGGCGATACGTCTGCTCGTTTGCCCCTCTATTCCATAAAAAACGAACATACATAAACTGTTAAAAACTATTACGCTTAATTTTTATTTTACCGTATCGTCATTATCATAATACTAACACCCCAGTCAATCTACAAAATGTTATCAACAATTTTGAACGCGTTCCTTTTCTTTCTTAAACGTTACTTCTAATAAAAAGTCTCTTTGAAAATTAAAACTATACATTAGAAGTACAAAACAGTGGCGAGGCAAGTTTACATCGCAATCAAGAAAAGTCGGTAACCTCATTGTCACATTGTAACAGACTCACTAACTTTGTACTACTTATAATTCTGCGCGGGTGTGTTTTATTTTCTCTGTAGTTTTTCCTTGGCTGTTCTCTTTAATCAGTGTTATGTTGTGATACATATATATGTAATAACTACCTAGTTAAATAGTTAAGTTTTAAGTGGTCGCCACACCGCTTTCTACTGCGCCAAGTGTTGTGGGTTTAAATACCAAATGGGACAACACTTGGGAGTGTTCTTTGGGTCCGTCTCATGTATGTATTTTAAAGTCTATGTTTTGAATGCGGGAGTTGTTTTAAAAGAAAATCTCACTGATAGCAAAAGAGAGAACTGAATTAAACCATTTCATAGGTTGTAGAGCCCCGTTGATTTCAGCACGAACGGGCTGGCTCGACCGGGGCGGTACTGTTCTCTCACAGAAGATCAACCTAAAATGAAAGCATTTGTACTGTCGTGTTTTATTGTTGAAAGCGAGAGAGAAGCATTTCAATAGGCCCCCGTAGTGTGGATCATCATGCTGCAATACTGTATTTTCTGCATTCACAATGAGTATGGTGACCATCGGGCGAAGAGGCGTCGCTTTGGCCGGCCCATTTATAAAAAATCGGTTGTCTGTAAAGTCGGTTTACTGACGATAGTTGAACGTGACAACATCATAAGAAAATACTGATGGAATGGTTTCATTTTTCAAAAAATAGTTTTGTTAACTTATTGTTATAGTTTTGTCAATTATAGCATAACCTACAATCGCTGCACTAGCGGACCGATGCTATTTATTACAATGATAAAAGCACAAATATTCGACAATATATCACTGAACACATATTTAGTATCGAAATAATCATTACCTTTATCGCCGCAATTATTGTTGCTATAAACAATTGACACCACATTCACTTTTCACTGCACTTCATACTTGACGAAAACATGTAAATGTATTACTGTATAGCAGCTGTCCACGCGAACGCATCACTCGCTCAAGTAGGAGAGAGACAGATGTCGAACGCTGCCGAATGCGGAGGCTGATTGTGCCTCTTTGACGCTCATTCCGCGCTCTCGCTTGCACTTCAAGCCTTAAATGGAACGCCTCAGAGCGAGGTAACGCCGCATGAGTCATGTTTTTTCATGCGTGCAGCCGGCTCCATCGATTTATAAGACGTTGTCAGGTCAAAAAGACGATTATTTATGATAATATTTTCACACATCACACACAGCCTGCTAATCCTAAGCAACGGCCATGTCGCTTAGCTATTGCTGCTGCATAACATAGTGAGACGTCACGTAAATAAAATGGTAAGAATTAAAGAAAATTTGTGTCTTACTTTTATGTTTGGCTTTATGAGTTAAGTTATTACAACCAAACAACGCGAACAAAGCAAAAAGATTAAGCTATCAAACGACGCGCTCCTTATCTTGGAGAAAATAATTCTAGTCTTAACTCCAGCTGTAGCCCATTTTAACTACTTACTTGAGAATGTTTAACAACAAAATTAAATATCAAGTAAAGCTGAAATAATGTTAAATGTATAATTACTGCATCGATGGGCTAGTGGTTAAAACAATAAAAGGGGAGGTGTCCCCCCTCTCTACTCTATGAAACGTTGGTTCAAACCCTACATGGGACATGACTTTGTGTGATCTACAAATTGTTGTCCTGAGTCTGGGTGTTCCTTGGACCTATTTCAAGTAGCTATTTGTCTGACATATTTTAACTGGGGTTTAGCTTTTTCAAAACTAATAATATAAACGTAATTTTCCATCTCATCTCAATTTCACTTTTAATTTCAAAATAGATTATATACACCTTTAAACGACCGATTCTTGTATAAAAACTTTTTTCAGATTATATACATACATATATGTATTAAGATAGTGGTCAGTAGATGTAAAGACGAAGCGGCTTACGGAGGCGACAAACTGATCCAACCAGGATTCATGTTTAGAAAATTTACCAATATAAATAATACCGATCATTCAGGTACTCTCTAATCAAGAACTGGTTGTCAAAAATAATTTAGAACCCCAAGAGGTATTTTTATTTTTAATATTATTTAAATACCACTAAGGTAATAAACAACCATCTTTACTTCTATAATAAATCATATCGCACGATGACCGGCCTGACCCACTATTGGAAATAAATTCAATGAAAGTACAGTCAGGATGTAATATATAGAGCACGGAAAATATTTTCAGCTCTACATATAAGTTGATCGTGTTTGAGGAAGTTACGCCACACGTTGTGGAGACTTTGTACATCAACAGTTTTTGATATAGAGAAATTGGAAGTGGTTTTGAATTGAAATATTATTATTAGATCTGTATAATTATACGAGATACAGTGAAGTAGAAAGTTGCTTATTTAAGAAAGAGCTCTTTGCCAGAGTTACCCTGTTAGCTGGGGGACGCAGATACTGCATTTCCAAAACCCTTATAATACTCGTATGTCAACGTAAAATGCCAAAAACTGTTAGAATATAATCTACCTAGGGAGATCGTAAAATTCGATAAGATTGTCAATTGTGACACTATTTTATTTCCTTAGATTATAATGTATCGAAGTAAAACAGTTACGTCACAATCTGTCGCGTGTCAATAGGTCGACTGTCCCTGATTGGTCTGGTTTTACAGCATGTCGATCTATGGCCATAGAGTTAGGTTAGAACTTTTCCCCTTCATCCACTTTAGTGGCACCCGTGAGGAGGCGACGTACGCGTGTGCCGTACGTCGACTATTTAGAGAGTTTAGTCGCTGAAGGGGGTCCGGATGGCCTAATAACAGCAGTTCCGGAGTTCCCGGATCCCTCTCATCCCAGGCGCGGAGTGACACACCGTGTGGTTTTAGTCGGATCGATTCCAACACATCGACACACCACCTCGTTGCAAATCCCGGTGAGGCGACAGCCGATGAGGGTTTCGACACGTAAAAAACGGTTAGACTTCTTTAATTAACAATTGTATGTAATTAATTCTAAAACTGTGAGGTATTTTCAATATGAAATCAATTTACTATCACAAAAATACTTAACATTCGGCAACAAACGTATTAACAAACCAATCTAACGGTTTTGAAAATCTAACAATAAAAAGTATTTTCCCATTAGAATAAATTATAAATAAATGAGAGAAAGTATGATAATTTTATTTAGAGTGGAAGACTGCTGTTCCTTACCACTGATTGTCGGTAATCGTTTACCATTAGGTGATGCGTCTGGTCGTTTGGCCCCTACTCTATAAAAAATATACATATTTTTTAATAAATATAGATATATATATAATTAAACGATCTGAAAACAAACTATTTTCTTTTCATGTTTGTACCCTTGTACTCGTATGATAATTAGGTGCATAACAATGTCTAAGCTAAGCACTAAAAGCATAAAAGTTGAACAAACACACAAAAACACAATTCCATTTACAATACTAGTAAGATATCATTTGCTCTGTGTGGCAACAACAGCATATCCAGTAAAACTCTACATTAACATTGTGAAGCGAAATTTTCTCGAGTAAAAGTATAAAATGTCGCCATTTCGACGTCTCTACAAATACAAGTTTTATATTTCTAACGCCAATGTGTTTGTGTATGTGTGTGTAAAAGTTTATGTGTTAATGCGGCCACGTTAGGAGAACAAAGAAATTGCCTCGACTTTTCTTTAAGTACAGTTGGTAGAGTTATTAAATAATTTAAATGTAATTGCTTTTATCTTTGAATATTTATTTAACATGAACCTTCCTCTTAAATATTTTAATTTATTTTCTTTTTTATGTATATTTTATGTATACTCCCAGATTAGGAATATACATCCTGAGTCGTGGAGGACTCTACAAACATAGATAAAACGAACACAAAGAACATCCAGACAACACAAAATGGTTGGCGTTTTATCAAACACACAAACTCTTAAGTTTTATAATATTAACATAGATATACTTATGTACACATCTTGTGGCTTATCTACACAACCCCTAAGTAATACAAAGTATTGACTCTACATAGAGCCGAACTCTATCTAGCCAGTTGATGGCCTCTACAAGTCTAGATTGGACCGCTTCACCTTTGACACGTCACCTTCCCCGTGTAATCAAGTTGGCAACTTAGTAGAGACGGTAGAGTCACAAACTAACCCTTGCAACTAAGTAAATATAATGGTTGGTGTTATCTTGATATAGCTTAAGGTTTTAGATGAAATATGTAGAGACTTGTTGAGTTTATTTTCTAGAGTTTTGTTGTGGTTTTAAGGTAGCGAATAGGGATGTGAGAGGTTTCTTTATAGCCGTGTGAGAAGATATTTAGAATAACCGTAAAAATTGTTGATTGCAAAAAAAAAAACAGAAAAAAATGTTACTTGAACTTCTATAAGTTAATTATCAATTTTAGTTTATTTGATATTTTATAAAATTGCCGTCTTAATTTGGAAAACATAAAAATAAGGAAGTTTCCGTGTATATACAAATATTTTGTCGTTATCCTAAATGTTACCTATTTTTCATTATTACATTATTTTTTAAAGGAAATATAAGCTTTATTAATTAATTATTTTTAAGATGTTATTCATATTTTTCTTTAACAAAAACATTTGTTTTAATAAAACATTTCATTTCTTCGTATGTATTATGAAAAAGACACCCTTACGGTGTCGTCATAAAATGTTAATAATTGCAGTTAAATTCAGTTACTTTTGCTATAGAAAATCAATTTTAAAACTAGAGAAGAGATCTAGCTTAATCGCAAACATAGTTTTAAATAAAATAACTGACTTTATCCGGAAATATCCGGACATTCTTGTTAAAAACAAGCCTACAGTATGAACAGTTTTTTATCAGAAAATCTAGGAGTTTTAGTATTATTTTTCTCAAAGTTTATACTATTTGTCACTTACACATAAAATGTCTAAAGTATATTAACCTTTTTTGAAGTCGAATACGAATATGAAGATTCCAATTTGCATCTAAGTTTTCAAATGTTTGTTACTTCAGAACCTTCGACTGTGTGAACCGACTTTGATGATTCTTTTTTTATTCGAAATCTGGTGCTTCCCGTATAGTGCAGGTACTCACCAGTCTATCAGTAACCACGAGCAAAGTGACCCTGTCAAAACGTCGGAAAATAGAAGGTACAGTACCTTTTTAAAATGTTTTTTCTATAAATGCTATATTAATACACTAGGACATTGCTATTAAGATCTTGTCTACTGATTAATGAGTAGTTTTACCTTGACCTTAATTAATAAAACAAAACTATAAATAATAAATAAATAATCCGGTCATCTAATACACAACGCCATCTAGTCCTAAGCTAAGCAGAGGTTGTGTTATGGGTACTAGACAACTGATATGAATACATATATACTATTTTTTGTAAATACATACATATTATACATAGTATAGGATTTGAACCCTAGACCTCAAGCACAGCAGTCGCATTCACTACCACTGCGCATTTTATCACGAATAAGTCTCCACGGTAAAAACTACCTTTTAGAGTTGCGAAAGCTTAAAAACAGTAACGGCTATATTTTACGTTCATAAATCATCCATTTTATCTTCAATCAAATAATAAAAGTACCTCTGTGACTCCATTACTGTATACAGTGACAAGTTCAACGTGAAATGACATAGATGTCGCCTCAGCATTACTCGTGACAGACAGACAGGTATCACCCCTGTCGTATGATAGCTGTGGAAACGTGCTGAGAGTACGTTTTATGAAGATTTCTTGATATTTATATGACAAGGATGCTGTGTGCTTTAGTAGCTAGGATATTTTATATGTGTTGATTGATACTGAATATTGTAACAGATTATGTTACCAATAACAAATGAAAGATACAGATAACATGAAACAATTAATAACTTAGTACCTAGACGACTGGTATTTTGTTTTTGATAAATTTTCTAAATACTAATCCTAGCTAGATCGATTTAACGCACCCATAACTCCCTACATACTAAATTTCATGAAAATCTTTGAGCTGTTTCCGAGGTTCAGAATATATGTAAACAAGAATTGCTTGTTTAAAGGTGTTAGATAAGATTTAAGAGAATTCAAATACGTAGATATTTAATTTTATAAAATAATATGTAGGTACATATAACAATGAAATATAAATACTGTTGCGCCATAACCAGATGAATCTCGTGTCCACTAGAATAATCGAGAACTGTCGAGGACAACGCCATCTAGTGTCGGAAAGCGCGCAACTGTGTGCATTATGACGATTACTCGACGCTAGATGGCGCTACAAGCAGCTCTAGAGTAATCTATTTAGCCTAGAAACATCGATCGAATGTTTTCGTAGTTTCGAGTAATTTCCACGGCCATATAAAAGCGGAACGTGTTGGCCGTAGGGACAGTATTGTTTCACGATACAGCGGATAAACATCGAAGAGATCTTCTAGTGCGACTAACCAGTGATTTAGTGATTTCTTATTGTAAAAAGTGTTCTTAATAAATATTGTGTTATTTTTGGTAATTAATCGAGTACTTTAATTTATTTAATACCCAGCTCGTAACAATTTGGTGTCAGAAGCGGGATTAAAGTATGCCGGTTTTACCAAAGGAAGACACGGAAGGTATCCGAACTAGGAGTCAGCGCCAGCAAGAGGCTGATCAGAGGCGATTTGGAAGTGCACAACTGCCTACATCGGAAGATCAGCAGCCAGCTATGGAAACCACGCCGTCCACATCGGCAGCAGCTCCAGATATCACGGCCCTAATGGCAATGCTCCAAGAGCAGGCCCGCCGCCAGGAGGAGCAGGCCCGCCGCTTGGAAGAGCAGCTGCAGCGGGACAAGGAGGAGCAGGCCCGCCGCCAGGAGGAGCAGGCCCGCCGCCAGGAGGAGCAGGCCCGCCGTCAGGAGGAGCAGGCCCACCGCTTGGAAGAGCAACTGCAGCGGGACAAGGAGGAGCAGGCCCGCCGCCAGGAGGAGCAGGCCCGCCGCCAGGAGGAACAGATGCTCTTGTTAAAAGGCATACATGAGACTTTCGGCAAAGAAATCAAGGTAGTGAAGGATCAGGTTCTTCAACACGAGAATCGTATCACTGAGGCCGAAACTCAAATTGCTGACGTGAAGAAGGCCTTAGGAAACCTTAAAGTTGGAGACGGAGCGGCGACTATAGTAACTGCTGCTCCTTCGGTACGGGGGTTCAAAGTACCGCCGTTTGATGGAACATCTTCGTGGTCAGCCTACAAGATTCAGTTTGAGGCTGTTATGACGGCAAACGGCTGGACAAAGGAACAAGCTATGACCGCGCTCACCTTGGGTCTTCGAGACCAGGCTCTAACCATCCTCGAAGCCCTCGGTAAGAAGGTAACCTATGAGCAACTGCTGGAGGCATTGGAAGCAAGATATGGTGACGCTCATCTGGAGCACGTGTTTCGTGCACAGCTGAAGGATCGTGCCCAACGCATCGGTGAAAACTTGCAACAGTGGGCTCTGGAAGTTGAGAAACTGGTCCGTAAGGCATACCAGTCTGCACCTGCGCTCGTTGACGGGAATCTGGTGCAAGCTTTTATCGATGGCATCCGTGACCTCGAAGTTAGAGCTGCTGTGAGACTTGGGCACCATGAAACTCTCAAGGACGCTCTGGCCCATGCTTTGGAGGTGGAAGCTGTGAGACAAGACCATCGGTCTCATCGGGTCCGGGAGGTTGTGGCATCACCTACGCGGGACCGATTTTAAGGTTTACAGCCCTAGATGCTACGCCTGTGGTGAAAAAGGTCACCTTCGGTCCAGCTGCCCTAAGCGAAGCATAGGAAGTGAATACGAGCGGTCTCAGGAGAATAGGGCGGTTGATAGTACTGCCCGACAACAGCAGGGAAACGAGTAAACGCCAGGACTGCGGGGCGGGTGCTGGCTGGTGTTCAAAGAGCCCCAAGGATTTCGATCTCGCAGACTCATGATGGGAACAGCCTGGTCATCAGAGGCGAAATCAACGGAACGTCATGTAAGCTGACGATTGATACGGGAGCTTCTCGCACAGTTGTCAGTTCCCAACTTGCAAATCGGTTCCTGAGGGACATTGCATGTAACCGTGAGCAAATAAACCTAGTAACAGCCACTGGTCAGCGCATACCCGTCCGAGGCGAACAGAAGGTGGAGTTGAAGTTGGGCAACCAAGTTTACCTGCATAACGTCATCGTGGCCGATATAGTTGACGATTGCATCCTTGGCCTAGACTTCATGAAGAACAATTGTTGTGAGATCGACATCAACCAAGGTGTAATGAGATGTAGTCAAGAAGAACTGTTCATGGAAGGAGCATCATCAGGAAAAGTGTACAGCTTAAAGAACGTTGTTCTTCCTCCCAGATCAGAAACAATCATGCCAGTTAGTCTCCCTCAGAATTCTGGACGAATGCATCGGTGTGTCCTTATTGAAAGGGTAGATAATGATCTTCCATGGAAGATCGCACGAACTCTAGTAAGTACCACTAACATCTCTGCAGTACGTGTGCTAAATCTTAGTGACAAGCAACATGTGATTCATAAGGGCACACTGATTGGCACTTGCGAAGATGTGGATTGGATGCGTCGATGCCAAGACTTGACTACTTCGAATATTAGCACGGATGCACGAGTCAACGTGTCAACACTTTTAGAAGACTGTCGAGATGTCTTGTCTAGGGAAGAAATTGACAAGGCTAAGAGAATGTTAGTTAAGTATACTGATATTTTCTCTACTAATGACGCTGATATTGGAAAGACTGGTTTGGTTCAACACAAAATAAACACTGGGAATGAGATGCCTATTCGTCAGCGACCAAGAAGACTACCAGTAGCACGAGAACAGGAAGTGCAAACCATGATTGATGGAATGGTCAGGGATGGCGTTATAGAGCCTTCATCCAGCCCATGGTGTTCACCTGTAGTGCTTGTAAAGAAAAAGGATGGCAGTATGCGTTTTTGTGTTGACTACCGCCGTCTAAACGACATTACGAAGAAGGACAGCTATCCACTACCTAGAATAGACGATACTCTGGACATGCTAACAGGGGTTAAGTGGTTTAGCACCTTGGATTTAAAAAGTGGATACTGGCAGGTAGAGATTGATCCCAAGGACAAAGAGAAGACTGCATTTTCGACAGGGAAAGGATTGTGGCAGTTCAAAGTAATGCCCTTTGGATTATGTAACGCGCCAGCCACTTTTGAAAGACTGATGGAATCAGTACTCACCGGATTAACTGGAGATGCCTGCCTGGTCTATTTGGATGACATTGTCATCGTAGGCCGTACGTTTGAAGAACATATTCGAAACCTGGAGCGCGTATTATCGAAAATCCGAAGTGCCAACCTAAAGTTAAGTCCTAAGAAATGTTCATTTTTCAAACGGCAGGTTAGCTTTTTAGGATATGTGGTTTCGGAAGAGGGTGTCCAAACAGATCCGCAAAAGATCGCTGCCGTCAAGGATTGGCCAGTTCCAAGAGATAAGACCCAAGTAAGAGCATTTTTGGGCTTGTGCTCCTACTACCGGCGATTCGTGAAAAACTTTGCGGATATTGCTAAACCCCTTCATAAACTTACTGAAGAGAAAAGACATTTCTGCTGGGATGAAAGTTGTGACATTGCATTTCAAGAGCTAAAAAGACGTCTATGCAACACACCCATCTTAGGGTATCCAGATACCGAAAATGAATTCATAGTTGACACAGATGCGAGTGATACTGGGCTTGGCGGTGTGTTATCCCAGCGGAAAGGTGATCAAGAGGTTGTTATTGCATATTTCAGTAAATCTTTGTCGAAACCGGAAAGGAATTACTGCGTCACAAGAAGGGAACTACTGGCCGTAGTGAAGACACTGCAACATTTCAACAAATATTTGCTTGGGCGTAAATTCCACCTCCGAACTGACCACGCTGCATTAAAGTGGCTCTTACAATTTAAAAATCCTGAAGGACAAGTCGCGAGATGGATTGAGTTATTACAGGAATATGACTTCATGATTGAACATCGCAGTGGAAAGTCTCACGGTAACGCAGACGCACTATCAAGAAGACCTTGCCCTGAAGACTGCAAGCACTGCGCCAAGCAAGAAGTAAAGGAAGCTGTTCCTATAAGGACGATAAAGACGGACCTTAGCAAAGAATGGAAGGAAAGCCTGCAGCAAGCACAGCAAGAGGATGCAGATATCAAACCAATTCTCGAGTGGATTAAAGCTGAGGCTCCTAAGCCACACTGGAGCGAAGTTGCATCGCTGAGCTCGACCACGAAGAGTTATTGGGCTCAATGGGATAGTCTAGTCACCCAGGATGGAGTCTTGTGCCGTAAATGGGAAAACGCTCGAGGAGACAGCTGTCACCTGCAAATGGTTGTTCCTAAAGCTAAGATACCAGTGGTCCTGCAGCTCTACCATAACGGATGTTCAGGAGGTCATATGGGAGTTAAGAAGACATTGTTAAAGATAAGGGAAAGATTCTACTGGATTCATTGTCGTGATGATGTTGAGGACTGGTGTCGCAAGTGTACCAGTTGTGCGGCCGTGAAGGGACCTCATACACGTAGCAGAGGCGCATTGAAATTGTATAATGTTGGTGCACCCTGGGAAAGAATTGCTATAGACGTGGCAGGACCGTTTCCTGAAAGTGAAAGCGGAAACAAGTACTTCATGGTCGTAATGGATTACTTCACTAAGTGGCCAGAAGTCTTTGCCCTTCCCAACCAAGAGGCATCAACAGTTGCAGATAAATTAGTGCACGAAGTCTTCTGTCGTTTTGGAGTGCCTTTAGAAATCCACAGTGACCAAGGAAGAAATTTTGAGTCTCAAATATTTCAAGAAATGTGTCGAGTGATGGGTGCTCACAAAACCAGAACCACCTCTTACCACCCACAATCGGACGGAATGGTGGAACGATTTAACCAAACACTAGAGAGGTATCTGGCAAAAGTAGTTGAAAGTAAGCAAAAAGATTGGGACAAACACATCCAACCGTTTCTTCTGTCATACCGAAGTGCAGTCCACGAATGTACTTCCGTAACACCAGCTTTTGCAAACTTCGGAAGAGAACTACGGTTGCCTGCAGACTTGATCACTGGAATACCCCCTGATACCCCGCGAAGTATAACGGAGTACGCGAATGACTTGCGGAACAAGATGAATGACATTTATGAGCATGTCAGACAATCGGGCCAACAAATGTCTGAAAAGATGAAAACCCGTTATGACCGGAAAGCGAATAATAAGGGCTTCGAAGAGTGTTCGCTAGTATGGCTACATAATCCAGTTCGCAGTAAAGGGAGATCTCCGAAGCTACAAGCAAAATGGGATGGGCCATACCGGGTAGTCACTAAAATCAATGATGTTACCTACCGGATACAGAAGTGTCCAAGAGGCGCCCCAAAGATAGTTCATGTAGATCGACTGGCGCGATACTATGGAACCGATAATGCTCGGGACGAGCATGTCTTAGGAGGGGGCAGTGTTGCGCCATAACCAGATGAATCTCGTGTCCACTAGAATAATCGAGAACTGTCGAGGACAACGCCATCTAGTGTCGGAAAGCGCGCAACTGTGTGCATTATGACGATTACTCGACGCTAGATGGCGCTACAAGCAGCTCTAGAGTAATCTATTTAGCCTAGAAACATCGATCGAATGTTTTCGTAGTTTCGAGTAATTTCCACGGCCATATAAAAGCGGAACGTGTTGGCCGTAGGGACAGTATTGTTTCACGATACAGCGGATAAACATCGAAGAGATCTTCTAGTGCGACTAACCAGTGATTTAGTGATTTCTTATTGTAAAAAGTGTTCTTAATAAATATTGTGTTATTTTTGGTAATTAATCGAGTACTTTAATTTATTTAATACCCAGCTCGTAACAATACCTATTGACATTCCCACAAACAAGGCGAATCTTATAAATTCTCGTAATATGAAAATTTACATTACTATACATTATATTACATTACAAGAGCGTACTACTTCCTAAAAGGCCGGCAACGCACTTGTAACGCCTCTGGTGTTGCGGATATCCATGGGCGGCGGTAATCGCTTACCATCAGGCGATACGTCTGCTCGTTTGCCCGCTATATAATAAAATAAATAAATAAATAATAAATACATATGCCATACAAACATAATCTTCCTTCTGCCATTGCTTGAGAAAAAGTCAAAAACATTGCCTGATATTTATCAGTACATTTTCAAGTAAAAACTAACCAACTCTAATACATAAATCATATCTTAACTAAACCAAACCAACTACAGATAGATTACTAATTCAAGATTTACTCAAACAAGCTAGTACAACCTGTAATTGATTTATAAATTCCAGATAAGCTCAGGTTGAAACCCAGATCAAGTCACCCACTATTTCAGGCCAAAGTTAATTTTACCCAACAAACTTCTACACGCCGAGAGGCAAATTTAAGTTTCCAAATACAAACTTAGTTTGCACGTATGCAATGTGTATTAGCATTTTATATTTTAATTTCTCAACGAATTTTATACATTAGAATCTGAAACATATGAGTATATGCTCACTTATATAATTTAAATATTTTGTACAACATTTTTTTACTGTAATTCACAAAACTGATGTAAATCTAACATGCATTTATAACTAAAGTTAATAAACGTATTTAGCAGTTAAAATACGTATTTAGGCTCTAAAATTATATAAAATTAAAATCATTCCATCAATTCTCTTAGTTTAGATCTAATTAAAGCCAAAGAACCAGTTAATATATCCATTCATTACGGAGGGAGTTAGCAAAACAAGACATACGCGTCATGTGCGAGGATTGACCTGTGTTGGTGCGGTAGTGTGGCACAGCAAATATCGTCCGGTTGACCAAACGACTGCCAACGCGAGGAATGCAAATATTAACCATTCCTATCAGCTCGGGCGAGTCAATTTGACCATGGATCAACTTTAACAAGAATAAAACATCCAAGACCTTTCTACGTGCACTTAATTTCACCGTATTGTAGTGATGTAACCTAGAATCATTTGAGTCAAATGGACAGATACTCGTACGCATAACGGATCTAGATTAAATCCATACTAATAACATATTATGTAATCTCTAAAGCCTGCAGCTATTTCCATGAAATTTGGCATGGAGATACTTTGATTCTTGAAGCTACTCTAATTACCATAACTAACAAACACGCGGGCGGTGCCGCTCATAAGCTAGTTAAGTATAAAAGTAGAATAGGATAGAGTGAAGTTGCGTTGTAGCGAATATGAACAAAGCTAAAGAGCATTTTGTTTATTTATTATTACATTTATCTTCTAGACTCTTAGTTAAATTCGAAGGATTGGCTTCGTTTGGAAATAGATATTTATTGAGAAATAATTAAAGTTATTAAATATCACGTTATAGCTAATAGAGGTAAAACAGTGATTATTTAGACAGACTGTCACAAAAGATGAGTGTTATAATATAAGTTAAATATTTCTTACGTTGGGAGAAAAACCAAAAATATATAAATATATTGAAGGGTTTAAACATGATCGCGAAACAAATAAGAAAGTACACACAAATTTTTATCTAACAAAATCACAGTTGTGCACCGATTTAGCTCAAATATTAAACCAAAAACCCGTTTTAGTTTTTTTTTTTTTCGCGTTGATTTGTTGCCACAATGGGCCACAGCGTGGCAGAGTATCACTCAATCGACTCAAATCGATTATTATGAAATGAAATTATTTATTCTGCAATGAGGTTAAACTAACCGTTAATGTTTTTGTGCAGATGAGTTAAGCCTTTCTTAACTGGACTAGACCTGGAAAAACTCAGGAATCAAGTCTCTTTCAAATCCTAGACAATCTTCTAAAAATGCATAGGACAATTTATGAGTAAATTATTTCATTACTTGGTAAAAATAATAATAACAAAATCTCAATCATTCTCAAGTCACCCCGACATCTAATCAGTATCGAAATTCTAAAGATAGGATGTTGTAGGACAATTGCCAAGATTTATATCTTAATTAAAACAGTTTGAGATACTCTTCGATACACCCCGACGAATAGTTGTGTATCTACAGATTGACTTGACTTCCTACTCACGTGGCCTAGACCTGACTTTCTAGTCGCCTAACTTAGACCTGACTTCCTAGTCACTAGTCTAAACTTTACTTTCTAGTCAGGTCAGTTTGTTGTTAGTTTGCTTTACCTTTGCAAAACCAAGATAATCAATGATTTAATACGTAATCTCACCGGAAAATTACAATTCTAGAGGCTAATCCGTACTAAATCTACTGTGAATCTATTGCCATCGGATCGCACTTCACAAAGCTGTGTGCATATATCAAGAAATACTCCCACTACGGTAATTATACGGTTAAGCGCATACATAATAGAGTATGTTAATTTGTTGGGATTGAATTCGATGCAGCAATCGAGTGCGAAATGATCTGCAAATAATTTAGTTACGTTTTATTAAGTGGTGGTACTACAAACTCTACCACGATCATCATTGAACGCTTTTAAATGTACACTATTGGACATAAGCCTCTCTTGAAACTAAACTGTATCAAATGTATAGTTATATAACAAAAAAACTCCTCAGTTTAAAACTGAGGAGTTTGTTTGTTTGCTTGAACGCGTTAACGTTAGAATCTACTGGTCCGATTTGAAAATTTCTTTCAGTGTTAGATATCCCATTTATTGAGGAAGGCTATAGGCTAAAAAAGCGGAGCACTAATAAATGTTTCGAAAACTGGGGAAAATTATTTAGGTTAAATAGGAGATGTAAACAAGGTTGCGTGGATCATTTAGTACTCCAATATGTGGGTGGAGCCTGCTTTAGACAGAGGTCTGCTTTCACTTATATGTGCCAACTTATAAGTAATACCACAATTTTAGAGAAGGCTAATTAATACAATCATCCTAATTCTCACATATATAATGTAATAAATTAAGTGCCTCGGTGGCGTAGTGGTAGCGTATGCGACTCGGGTTCGATTCCCGGATCGGACCAAATATTTGTTTCGCAGTTTGGGTGTTTTCTATGTATATTATGTATGTATTTACAAAAAAAAATAAGTATATAAGTATTTATATCAGTTGTCTAGTACCCATAACACAAGCTCTGCTTAGCTTGGGACTAGATGACGTTGTGTAAAAAAGAAAAAAAAAAAGTTTTTTCGGAGGGTACAGTGTAAATAGAAAAATTATCATCGGAAATATTTTATAGCCCACTGCTAGACAAAGGCTTCTCTTCACTTACCATCAGATAAAATTATACTCGTTTACCTACTATTGCATAAAAACTGGAATAACTCTGTGTAACTCCATAAAATACACAACATTTTGTGAAATACATTGTATGTTTACTGCACATAATCAAAGCAAATACCTAATAAACTTTAAAATTACCACTAAAACACGTTTTAATGATTTCCATAAACGTGTTATGTTAAATATTAACAGCAACAAAAGTTGGAAATTCCGTTATTTAGTCCCGAACTCCTAAGTAGAAAGTACAGTCTCCTGAATAGGTGGCCAGCTTAATACGCTCAACCGTGCTGAGTTTTAATGGACTGTTTAGTTTTTAGTCGACATTAAAATATGTTACAATGTCTCAGATGTTTTGTTCACTTGCTTCTATGTTTAGTTTAGTAATATATGTATGTGGTTAAGGTATACAATATCCAGTGGTTACAATATATTTAGTGCGCTGATGGTCTTGTTTGTAGAATCACATCACACTAATATTATATATATTATTATAACGGGTGTTTTTTTAAGCTAGATAGAACTTTAAATTGTAAAAAGTAACACAAAAAATTAAATTTTGATGAAACTTTTTTTTTATTTGTTTCAGTATACTCTGACAAATCATCATGAATAGACTCACGCTTGAACAACGCTACGAAATTATCCAAATTTACTTTGAAAATCAGTCGTCGATTCGCGCAACTTATAGACGACTGTTTTATCGCAAAATTGTGTTCAGCGATGAGGCGCATTTTTGGCTTAACGGGTTTGTTAATAAGCAAAATTGCCGCATATGGAGTGAGACCAATCCACAACAGACCCTACAGACTCCATTACATCCAGAAAAATGCACCGTATGATGCGGTTTTCACGCTGGTGGCATCATCGGACCTTATTTCTTCAAAAATGAGGCCGGAGCTCGCGTTACGGTCAATGGAGATCGTTACCGCACCATGATCAATGATTTTTTGTTTGAAAATATGGATGACATTGATCCGGAGGAGATGTGGTTTCAACAGGATGGCGCTACGTGCCATACGGCGAACGCAACCATCGACTTATTGAAATCAAAATTTGGCGATAAGTTGATTTCGAGAAATGGACCTGTCAATTGGCCTCCAAGGTCGTGCGATTTGACACCTCTCGATTATTTCCTGTGGGGCTACGTGAAGTCACTGGTTTATGCTGATAAACCAGCAACAATTGACGCCTTGGAGGCCAGCATTGTTCGTGTTATACGCCATACAAATGACGAAGTCGTCTATAAGTTGCGCGAATCGACGACTGATTTTCAAAGTAAATTTGCATAATTTCGTAGCGTTGTTCAAGCGTGAGTCTATTCATGATGATTTGTCAGAGTATACTGAAACAAATAAAAAAAAAAGTTTCATCAAAATTTAATTTTTTGTGTTACTTTTTACAATTTAAAGTTCTATCTAGCTTAAAAAAACACCCTATATATAAGGTGAAAGTAAGTTTGTTTGTTACGCTTCTACACGAAAGCTACTTAACTGATCATCTAGAAATACACATGTTTTTGAAGGTATTAGAAGTAACATGGGATACTAGTAAGCTAGTATTCAATATTTATTTCTTTCTTTGCTTTAAAGGCAACTCCTGCATTAGGAATATACATCCTGTGTAGCGGGGAACTTTACAAAAATACATGAAACGGACACAAAGAACAACTTTTTTATGGAATAGGGGGCAAACGAGCAGACTTATCGGCAACGCACTTGTAACGCCTCTGGTGTTGCGGGCGTCCATGGGCGGCGGTAATCGCTTACCATCAGGCAATACGTCTGCTCGTTTGCCTCCTATATAATAAAAAAAAAACTCCGAAACAAATATTTGCAGATCATACAAACATTTGGTTCGACCCGGGAATCGAACCTGAGACCTCAAGCTTAGCAGTCGCATACGCTACCACTACGCCACCGAGGCAGCGTGATAAAGCAGGTGGAAACCTTCTCTCTAAAGCTTAATTCTAACTGTGGATTAAGCTGTTATTCTGAATTCCTTCAAACCTTCAAGAAAAGAGCGTACTCCTTCCTAAAAGGCCGGCAACGCACTTGTAACGCCTCTGGTGTTGCGGGTACCCATGGGCGGCGGTAATCGCTTACGACCAGGCGATACGTCTGCTCGTTTGCCCACTACGAGTATATAATAAAAAAAAAGAATTATTCCTGCTGCCAACGAGTGCGAGCGCTAGAAGCGAACTGCTTCTATTAGTACAGCTATCTGGAAATTCTACACATTGACAGTGAGTGTAGGTTGACAGTAACAAACAATGCCACAAACAAACAAACAATACTACAGTCAGTGTGGACGCAGCGTTTAACAAAGTTAACACTTCGGTTATTGCGGCAACCATTTCATTCACAAACGACTCTGGTAATCCTTTGCTAGACGAACACACAGCGTTAAATGGAGATCTGTGATTGGTCCATTTGTTTTTGATTAAAGTTCCCTTTGAATATTCCTGTATTAAATTGTGTACATAGTAAAAATTGTAGTGTAATATTTGTGTGACACTACTAATTTTCTATGATCATGAATTAAAAACAGCCTTGATGACGCAGCGGTAGTGCGCTTGAGGTCTCGGTTCTTAATTCGAGTCAAATGTTTGTGTGATATGCATACAAATAAATAAAATTGGAGTGTCTGTTTATAATATTAAAATAACCGCTTTCTACTACATGCATATGAATGTATATACGGTACACATACCAAAATATATATTTTTAAAATTTTTGTCTGTCTGTCTGTATGTTTGTTCCGGCTAATCTCTGGAACGGATGGACCGATTTGGACGTGACTTTCACTGGTAGGTAGCTGATGGTACAAGGAGTAACTTAGGATTACATTTTTTTGACTAGCTTCGCCTCGCGGCGTTTCTCACGATACGACAAACACCGCGGGGTTCAGCTAGTATTATATAAAAAGCTTCAGCTTACAAGTAAATTAAATCTTTCAGAATAGAACTATTATAGTACTTAAGATACTTAATAATATATGCTTCTTAAAAGCGCAAAATTAGACTTATCTTATCTTACTTATCTATCATTATACACCCGTCGGTAATATCTGCGAACCTAACTTAATGACGTCATGCAAACTACAGTTAATATTTCACTGAACAGAGGAACAATTAACAAGAATGAGATTACGAAAGCAAGAATAATACATGTGCGTCGGCGCTTGCGTTGGCAACGGGACTAGATATGCGAAGGCGAGATGAAGCGCATTGCAGCTAGTTGCGCAGATATTTCCGACGGATAAAAACCTTAATTCTTCAAGGGACGTGAAGTGTGATGAAAACGTTACCTGTAAACAAAAAAAAAAATATTTTTTTAATTAATAATAATAATAATGCGGGGATGAAGAAACTAATCAGACTATGTGCTACGTTAACCAGGCTGCTGATAAATATACTTATATATTTCTAAATACATAGTTACAGATTAAAGATAAATTAGACGCAGACCTTGCTCATCAATTAATAACAATTCATTATTCTGGATAAGAATTGAAACCATTTCATTTGGTTTTTTTTTTTATTCGATTGTGGGCAAACGAGCAGACGTATCACCTGATGGTAAGCTATTACCGCCGCCCATGGACACCCGCAACACCAAAGGCGTCACAAGTGCGTTGCCGACCTTTGGGGGATGGGAAAGGGGATGGGGGAGGGGTTGGGGTATAGGCCTCCGGTATCCTCATTCACTCGGTGAAACACAGCGCAAACGTTATTTCGCACCGGTTTTCTGTGAGGCCGTGGTATCACTCCGGTCGAGCCGACCCATTCATGCCGAAGCATAGCTCTCCTACGATTGAGTAATAATAAATTAATAATTATATTAATAATCCGTGGGAGAGCCACGGATGATTACGAGCTCGACCAGGGCGGTACTGCCTTAACGAGACCGTAGGCTCATTGATGCAGAAGCAACTCAATATGTGTGGTGTGGTGTAGGTCACCGTGCTGTGTTATTGCGATCTCTCCATTCGTAATGGGTATGGCGACCACTACTTTTAGATTTCGTTCAGTTCGTTGTTTTATATCAGGCAGAGTAGTGACTTTGTGCAGGCCCTGTAAAATCTAAAAAACCAGTCATGTATTCCACTTGTCAATAGAAACATAATTATTACTTATGGATAACACAAATAGTTGTCATATGTTAGATTTGATACCACCACATGTAGTGACGTAGGAAGCAGCAAGCAATCACCTAAATCATAAGGCCATACGCCATACAGAAAAGATAAATCAAGGTATAAATAAATATTTTAGGACATCTAACATACAACGCCATCTAGTCCCAAACTAAGCAGAGCTTGTATTATAGGTACTAGACAACTGATACTAATACATATTTACTTATTTTTTGTAAATAAAACACCCAAACTCCGAAACATGTATTTGCAGATCATACAAATATTTGGTTCGACCCGGGAATCGAACCCGAGACCTCAAGCACAGCAGTCGCATACGCTACTACTGCGCCACCGAGGCAGTCAGTATAAACATCGTTTGGACTTTTTTTTAAACAAATATTGCACATTATGACATGTATACTATGTACGATATACTGAACGTTGACGGCTAAAATTTTCAAACAGCATATGCAACAAAGTTAAAAATTATGTAAAAATGGTAACACCTCGTGTTTTTTAGTATAGTTTATTAAAGTTGTGTTGGTACAAAGTATTTTTATTTTATTTTTTATTGAATAGTGGGCAAACGAGCAGACGTATCACCTGATGGTAAGCGATTACCGCCGCCCATGGACACCCGCAATACCAAAGGCGTCACAAGTGCGTTGCCGGATGGGGGGAGGGGTTGGGGTATGGGCCTCCGGTATCCTCACTCACTCGGTGAAACACATCGCAAACGCTATTTCACACCGGCTTTCTGTGTGATATATTATGCAAGTGACCATTCACCGTCGCTTGCATATGCGCGAGCTGAATTCTTCATACAAATTGAATTCCAAAATAATTTGCAATTTGAATATATTTCCACTTTATTATGTTGATATTCATATTTAAAAAGTATTTATCCAGGCTTCTATTGCCTTTTAATTGGATAAAACTAACCTAAAGTAAAATCTAATTTAATTTTGAACATTTTTACAATTACATCTGAATCGTTTGGATGTCGGTATAGTTCAAAGTATTTTGGCTATACCGACATCAAAAAAAGCTGTTAAATTGTACAGTCTAGCATACAATGTATAAATTGAGATTTGTTTAACTTAAGGCCTTATGGGGCTGGCATTACCTAATAGGGTAAAAGTCCCTTGAAATAAAGAGAAAAAAATATCATTTTTACAGCATAATAGCACGTATTTACGTGTTTGTGTTTACTATATTATAAACAACAGTTTTATGACGTTTTTTGCTCGATGTTAATAGTGGCAACAGGTTACGCTTGAAAGAAAATGGCTTGGAACCCCTTTTTGCACGAGTCCGTCACACTTTTAGGCCGACTGCACCCCTTCTTTACACATACTTTAACTGGCAAACCTTCAAGAAAAGAGCATACTCCTTCCTAAAAAGCCGGCAACGCGCTTGTGACGCCTCTGGTGTTGTGAGTGTCCATGGGCGGCGGTAATCGCTTACCATCAGGCGATACGTCTGCTCGTTTGCCCCCTATACAACATAAAAAATAAATAAAAAATGAACCAAATTTCGTACTTCCTTCATTCGCACAATTTTCGTAAAAAGGGGTAACATTTTTTTGCTTCACGCATTAATATATATATAGATAGATATAGACGCTTAAATCTCAAGATTCACAACTTTACCTACAATCTCATTCATCTCTTATCACAACAGCTGCCGTGATGATAGAAACAACACCCCAAAAACCAAATCCTAGCCATTAATTACGTATTAATTCTTGTAACAAAAACTTAACTTGTCTCACAGATGGCAAGATATTAGCGGATGTAGGCCTTTCCTTAACCGCCTTGAACGTGGGTTTAAGAGATTAGTCATCCGATATGGAACACCATCCGTCCACGTTAAATACTTAATCTTTATGGGGAAAAACCTTTATTTATATTTAAATGGAGAGCGCTGTAATAGTTTATTTTAACTAACTCACAAAAACGAAAGTACGGATATTTTAATACTTATGTTATATTTCATACTTTAAAACTCCATAACTTATAAACCAACTAGCTCTTATCCCCCGGCTCCGCTCGCATGTAGGTTATTGCTGTAAAGAGTAGCCTATATCGCCTGTAGTATATATATATATATATATATTATATAAAAAGGTATATATATATATATATATATACCTTTTTTTGTAAATACGTATGTATTATTCACAGAAAACACCCAAACTCCGAAACAAATATTCGCATAGCATACAAATATTTGGTCCGGGAATCGAACCCGAGACCTCAAGCAGAACAGTCGTATACGGTACCACTGTGCCACTGAGGTTGTTGGATGCTCCTATGAGGCCCAAAAAGATCCTTTCAGACGTCCATCCCTGAAATAAACACATTAATAAAAATCTAATGTACATAATAACTACATATTTAGAGTCTAAAATAAATAAGAGTATAATAGTATAGAAGCTTATTGCACGTTACCTGAACGCTCCAATTGTAAAAGAATAAAACAAAATTATTTTCGCAGCATCATCTCTCATTTACTTTTTCAAAATAGCGCGATTTCCTCTCTGAAGAATGCAGCAACATCATTACTGTCTAGGAATGGCGCATGTAGTTAAAAATTTGCACCAAAGAGGTTCTACCCTCATTCCAACCGTGAAATTTCTCTCAAAAAGATACTTAAACTACAATTTGAACTTCTAAACAGTCACACTTGACCGGATGCGGAAACTTACAATTTTCTGCAGCATACTTGCAAAATACTTGCTAGTTTCTAACTAGCTACAAAATAGGTAGTGTGTAACATTCGGTAAGTAGCTGGACTAAGTTTGTACTGGGCGGAAACGTGGAGAAATTTAATCAGCAAGTACAACGAGATGCTTGTGCTACATTATTCATATTTTGTAAAGAATTTCACAAAGGGCTAAATATCACTCAATGGTCTGTATATCTTAGTACTTTGGATAAAAAGAAAATACCGATAGACGATACCTTCTATTTCTATATTTTTACATTGTTTGACATAACGCGTGAGTGTGAAACAGGGGAATAGGGGCAAACGAGCAGACGTATCGCCTAATGGTAAGCGATTACCGCCGCTCATGGATACCTGCAACACTAGAGGCATTATAAGTGCGTTGGCGGCCTCCGGTATCCTCACTCACTCGGTGAAACAAAGCGCAGGCACTGTTTCACACCGGTTTTTTGTGAGACCGTAGTATTATTACGGTCGTGAAGGCCCATGCATGCCGAAGCGTGGCTCTCCCAGGTTAAAAAAGAATATTACAATATTATTAAATTGCTCAGTTTTAAAACTTTTGGCGGTCGATAATGATTTTTGGTTCTAAAGATACTCTTTTAATTTCATAAAAAAAATATTACAATGAACTCATAGTAATTTTACTGTGCAATCTTAGTTCTAGTTTTTGAATATCTTTTTAAGCATTACTTTGTTTATTTTTAAGTACGGAGTAATTTTAAGTAACGGGTTGTACGATGTGTATTATAAATCATGCTACCTTTAATGCTGCTGCCTAAGATGGTTGGCGCTCTTTGGTCTTCGTTCAGCAGTGGACGGCAGAAAGTTGAAGACCAAAGAACATAGAAATGAACAAAACGTTACATAAAATTCACTGAACACCGTTAGTTTTGTAACAAATAAGCAAAAAAAGTTATATTCTGTTCAGTGAATATCAACGATTCGTTTTGTCGTTTGTAAATTCGAATACAGACATAAAAACTTCCTCATATATGTATAACCGATGTATATACATATATGACTATTTTGTCACAGATTCAAATAACTCTTTGTCTATCTGCTACTCCAAATTTGAATCTATATTAATTAAAATTTTATCTAGATCTATTTCAAATTTTATTGAACAATAAAATGACTACAATTTTCTAACTATCGAGTCAAATATGTATAATAAATACACCTTTGAAATGCCTGACGTTTCACCCATAACTTGATCACAGACTAACTAACTTGCAACTACGGCCAGTGCCACTTAAAGTATAAGATGGGTAACTTAAGACCAAAGTGACCATACTTATATCTGTATATATAGATAACTATCTAAATATCCATTGATTCACACAATTATGTCTTCAAAAACAATTCGAATTGTTAAAATTCAAATCACATTCGTTAATTTAAAAAACAAAACATAAAATAAAATCTCCATAAGAAATGAGTTCGTGAGTAATAAACGACACACGTACACAGTGGAACTTACGAATCGAAGTAATGGCTGACATAAAATTCAGTAACGTTATTATGCGTATATAAAATAGAATAAATCATTTTAATGAGACAATATGTTTCTACCACAAAGGAGTATTGTTGGGCGCATCAATCTTTCAATATTATATTGTTATTCTCTTGTCACGGCATGTACATAGACATGATGTATTTGAAAATGAGCTGAGAATATACGCCATATTGTTGAATATTTTGGTGGGAAATTCATCGCAGACGCTGGTTCTGCTTTTTAATCGTGCTGCAGTGTTATAAAGATAGGAAAGATTGATTATGGGTTTGAAAATCAATGTTATTTTCTGTTTGTTGTTGTTGAAGTAGGTAAATTACTGATGGGATTTGAATTTATGACTATTTTCTTTTTTATGATATAAGGCGAACGGTAAGTAGCTGCCCATAGACACTGGTAATTCCGAAAATGCAAATGCGTTATCGTCTTTTGATAGCAAGAAATTACAAAGTGTCGAACTTGTGAATTTAACTCATTGCTTCAGTTTATAGATCATTATTTATGTTAGCAGTAATAAGAGAGCAATTGGAACCTGCAACCACTTTACAACAAGTTAGAAATTACTTATTAAATACGTTTAAAATATTATCTTGTATTTCTATAAAAGATCTGTCTTTAATAACTGGGTGGTGTAGTGCCATTATGCAATGTAGAATAATAGACGAAAGATTAAGAGGAAAATTCAGGAACTATTAGATTTTATAAATATGAAACCGATTAATGAAAAAGCTGGTATTAAATCTCCTTAAAAACCCTATCGCGGGTATTTCATGTCTTAAATAAATTATTAAATTACAGGAAAACAGATTTTAATATTAAAAGAATAAGTGAGTAGATTCATTGGAGCTACACAATAAGTATCAAACGAGATTTTAACTTAATAAAAATAATTTTGGTATTTTTTAAAAGTTAAGGGAAACCAGACCTTACTGATCACGATAAATCACGAGAATAAAACACATACAAATTAATGTTCTGTTTTGTGAACATTTTCAAATAAATGTTCTCAACTGCTTTTTAATTAAATGTTCGAACTCAAACATTGTATTTATTGTAAAGGTTTTAGTCCACTTTTTGTTCCCACTGTATTGAAACTAGACACTACACACGACTACAAAATTAATTACGAGTATTAACAAAAAACAACCATTAATTGTATCTTTTTGTTGGAACAATTGTAAATATTATATGGTAACTAAGTAGTTTGGTTTGAGTTCCATTTTAGTTCGATCAGAATGTTTTAATATGAATAGATTCGTTTCCAGATGTTGTTGTTAGGTGTTGTGCATATTTATTTTAATATATTTGATTGCCTCACAAAGACACTATACTCTGCCTGATGGAAAGCATGAGCAGAATCCAAGAGTGGTCACCATATTCATTGCGAATGCAAACCATACAATATTTTCTCCGTGGGAGAACCACGCTTCGACATGAATAGAACGGCTCAACCGGAGTGATACGGCCTCAGAAAACCGGGTGTGAAATAGCACTTGCGCTGTGTTTCACCGAGTGAGTGAGGATAACGGAGGCCCATACCCCAACCCCTCCCTCCATCCCCCTTCCCATCCCTCAAAAGCCGGCAACGCACTTATGACACCTCTGGTATTGTATGGTATCACCGGATGGTAATTGCTTACCTTTCGGTGATACGTCTACTCATTAGCCCCTATTTCATAAAAAAATGCAGTATGGGGACCCAAACCATCGCGGCCTATTGAGATGCTTTTACATCATTAGGCCTCCGGTCTCGAACTTACCAACGAGACGCGACAACATGATGCTGTTATTTTAGGTTGATCTTCTGTAAGAGGGGAATACCACCTTGGTCGGGCCGGCCCATTCGTGATACAATCAGCGTGGCTCTACTGCCTTGCAACCAACAAGCGGTAATGCATTTGACAATAAGTAAATTGAAACTAGTATAACATTATTTTTAAATTATGTGTGTGACTACACAAACATAGGAATCGCTTAAAGTATTCTGTAAGGCCTTGGTATCGCTATGGTCGATTCGACTCATTGTTTCCTCTTCGATATTGTTAAACATTTAAGACATAAATAACACTATAGTATCGACTATCATATGCCAAAAGCGAATAAAACAAAACAAAAAAAATAAACGTCATGTAGTTTACAAACAAAACACTTTTGCTGATTGGACGATTCAGAAGACGTGTCCAAATAACATAATGTGCGAGTCTAGCCCATTATCAATCATGTCGTCTACATATGTTAGGTTTGGGTATTTTATGATTAGGGGATCCCCCGGGCGGGTATTCTTGCCAAGGGTTTTGAATTTCGTACTCGGAGACATATTTCTATGTTGCTGACGAAGATTTATAGGTGCACAATGTTTCTTTTATTTATTTCGTTGTAAAATATAAAGGGTTTTAGGTTATGTTTGGGGGTTATGTTTTTTGAATGGCTCTGTGATTTTCAAGAGGTTTTAACACAGATTTATTTTAATACGAGTTAAGTAAGATTTTAGAAATATCTTGTGTCCGGTTTTTAATGTTTTTTATAAATATTTGGTAGCTATGATAATTTGATAATAGCTCGTAAAGTGTTTTATCAAGATTTTAGTATCTTTGCTTGATTAATTTGATAATAATTTCGGAACTACGTTCGTCGAGTCTAGATATAATTATTTTCTTATTTTTTATTACTCTCAAGATTACCTGAAGTTAGTTACTAGTTCAATCAGTTTTACCAGTGTATAAAGTTGTCCACGTAACAACTGTCATCGGACCAAGATGCCAAACCGAAATGAATGCGAAGGTTGAACTACATGATTGTAGTATGTCGGGTCTAGATAATTGTATCTATAGGTATGTGTTTAGAAATATATAGCGCATTCAGTGACTCTCAAATGGCAGGTGTCCACAGTAAGCGGTTGTCTCATACTCCCCCGCCCCAATACCTTAAAAATACTACATTATTGATTGGAAGTAATGACGTCACATGAGCCAGTTTCAATAAACTTCAGTATTACCTGGATTATCTATTTGATATAAATCATAACCTTTATGTCCATTGCCTTAGATCAGCATCAAACCTAACGGTAATATCATGAGTGAGTGAAACAGACATACCAAACATTATACAGCATAAGAGGGAGCAAGACAACGCTACTATAACGTGTCAAATCTTCTAAAGCATCAATATCGCAGTCTGAATGACATTTCTAATCTACGATATCGAGTAAATTGATGATGGATATTGACAAATGAATGTCTACTCTACTTTGTAGGATGTAAGGTGTAAATTTGTGGCCAAGGATTTCCGTTCGGTGTTAGGATAGGAATGACTATCACACCGTTTGATGTAATTAGAAACAGAGTATAAAATAAGGGAAATTTTTTTAACAAACTTTTCTTATTTGTACCTAAATAAAGAATAACTTTAAACCTTTTTATTTGGTACCTATATTAGGTGGGTTGTGCAGAAATATGTAGGCCGCTATTTTGTTACAGCGACTATTTTGGTTTAATAATAATATACCGATTATATATAATGGCATTGCTATCAGAACTAAATGTATATTTTAAATTTTGGTGACCGTTCGCGTTCTAAACCACTAACCAAATATTTTTTTACTTACATGTACATATACAACACATATACTTGAATCAGATGCTTTACATAAGACTTATATTTATCAACCTTTATAATATAAAATTAAAATAAATATAATGGCCTCATCGTGGCCTCACTGCATTAGTGTGAATGTGTATGTGCAGTAAGCTAAAGAAATAAATATATATAAATATAAAATTAAATATATATATATTTATATATTTGATTAAAACGCTTAAAAATAATAATAAACATAGTATTCATATTAATAGGTCTATTTAAGAGGAGAGGCCTATTTCCAGTTGTAGAATAATAGATACTGATTATTATGAAACCCAAAAGGTAGAATGATACTTATTACTGAAATAATACATGGCTTGTTCCATTACAAATCTGAAAGTAGATGTTACTTTGGGTGTTTGAGGGAGAATGTGACAGTGATTAAAATCAGTTCAGAAATTTCATAGGGAGATTTATAATATTGATAAGGCTGTTTACGTAATTTGATACGTGACGGTGTAACAGGCGGCTAACTGAACTATATGTGGACACGCGGATGATTGAATTAACAAATCATATCGCACGATTTGCTAGTCCTAATTCTAGGTATTAAACTCAGTTTAAGTCATCCTTCATAAATTGAGGTTGAAATTATATTGTCTACTAGCTGACCCACGTAACTTTGTATACGTCCCTTACCAATCATTTTCGGTTCCTTTTGATCTAAGTGTTTTTTTTTATTGCATAGCGGGCAAACGAGCAGACGGATCGCCTTATAGTAAGCGATCACCGCCGCCCATGGACACCCGCAACACCAGAGGCGTCACAAGTGCGTTGCCGATCTTTTAAGAAGGAGTACGCTGTTTTCTTGAAGGAACGTTTTATGCGACTCGAGAATCGTACCCGAGATCTCAGGCACAGCAGTCGCATATACTACCACTGTGTCACCGAGGCAGTCAGCCTGAAATTGAAAATGAAAGTCTAAACCGAAAATATATCTTATTTCAGAATATGTTGTAATTATATATATTTTCAAACTGTTTTGAAAATATAGATTTTTACAACAATTAATTGCAGATTCCAATTATTCCTCTATTGTTTTTAAATTTGAAATTAACGATCTTGTGATATAAATATAACCAGACGACAAGGTCAATATAAATAGAGCCTAAACTAAGCCAGACGAATACTACTCAGAATCCAGAATTAAATGATACACATTCAAGATCCCTGAGGTCATCCAAATTTCTAGAAGTGGCAGTACCAACACATTGTACTAGATTCTACGAAAACTTTCTATCTCATACAACAAAACTGTGGAATGAACTGTAGGCTGCGGTGTTCCCAGACCAATATGACCTTCATACCTTCAAGAAAAGAGCGTACTTCTTCCTAAAAGGCAGGTAACGCACTTGTAACACCTCTGGTGTTGCGGGTTTCCATGGGCGGCGGTAATCGCTAACTTGCCCCCTACATAATAAAAAAAAAAAATAATACGATAAATCGTTTACTGCACAAGCTGTCCGACTATGGAATGCTTTACTATTGGTTATAAAACGTGCCTACATTTAAAAAAAAATGGTCAAAGAGCACTAGTTATTTTCTTAATTTATTACGTGCTTATAAATATTTTATGATATTTTTCCTATTGTGTATTACTTCATATTTCTTTATTTTTTTGTAATAATGTGTAATAAAATCTCTTTTTTTATTTATTTACTTTCATCTGAATGAAGTTAATTTTTTATTTTTTTATTTTTTTTTTAAAAAGACAACTCCCACATTAGGAATAAACATCCTGTGTCGTGGGGGACTTTACAAACATACATGAAACGGACACAAAGAACATCCAGACTCGGGACAACAATTCGTGGATCACATAAAGTGTTGTAGGTACCGCGTGGGATTTGAACCCACGACACTTGGCGCAGTAGCAAGCGGCATGGCGACCGCTGACACCACTCGGCCAACCGTGCAGTCAACGTCAAAGTCAATTCCTTTCTTTATTTATTTTTGAACACCAAAGCTACCCATACATTTGTCTTGCTACATTCTATTTGTCCGTCCAAGGGTTGCCTGTGAGATATTGCTTTTTAGCGATAAGGTTGCCATTTGTACACGGTTCTTTAATTAATATACCAACTCTTAAATGTAATCTGTATTAGTTGGTGTACGATAATATTTATTGTATTCAATTCTAAATGATTGCTTTTAAAAAACAAGAAAGATTTTTAATTTTACTTATTTTTTTTTGGTTTATTTTCAGAGATTCAACTTACATATTTTTAGTCAAGCCCTCATTATAATTTGAAAAAAAAAAGAAAAAACTGTTTTTGCAGGTAAAGAATACAATATATTGAAAGTTAGAACATAGCGTCTTTAAATTCGTGAATTTTAAATTAATTATATTATAATCTATACTAATATTATAAAGCTGAAGAGTGTATTTGCTGTGTATTTGAGGCTGCGAGTAAGAATATGTATGTAATGAGGGTGTGCGTGAAACTATTAAAGTTTTCATTACTTATATTAATTAATTACTAAGTGTCAAGTCAAGTACTTTGTAAGTAATCAAATTATTTTAAACAATATGATCTTTACTTTGATCAAACATTTTTAAAGTTATATTCATCAAGTTGCCTTTTGGGGCATGGGCGGGGCGACGCGTGGGGAAGCGAAAGGTGAAGGTGAAAATTTTAAGATGAAGAAAAGTTAACACTAAGCTTTTTGGGAAAAAAAAATTAAAATAATTTGTTAACTATTTTGTTTGTCTGATTTTTATTTTATTTTATTATATGCATAAAATTAAAGTTACAACAAAAGAAGAGTTACAAAATTATAGACGTAACAATTAGTGATCTTATCGTTCACGGCGATTTCATCCAGACAACCTTAAAAAGATTATTAAATGGTTTTATTTGACGCAGAATCATACAAGACTTCTTTCATCTTAGTAACATATTCTTGATTGTGAAAAGTACCCGCCTAGACGTATAAATTGTTGACTCCACTCATCTTAGACCAGTTTGATTGTTCGGGGATACACGTACTTTATTCCCTATGCAATTTACAACATACATTGCTTGCAAGTGAATTGTTTTACATCTGCCGTTGGGAACAGTAAATTTTATTTTGATCAAGATAAATGATATGTTACAAACGTTTTCAGAATACGTTTCTTAATGAAATAACTAAATATTTTTTTTATATTAATGCCTATAAAAACGACTTTACTGTGGCTAGTGGAAAGCATAAGTAGAATTCAGAGTGGTGGTCACCATCCTCTCGACCAGGTCACTATGTTGCACCAACATGTTGGTGTTGTACACCAGTAAGAGACTTTTCCGTAGGAGAGCTACGCTTCGGCATGAATGGGCCGGCTCGACCGGAGTAACATAACGGCTTCACATAAAACCGTTGTGAAATTGCGCTTACGCTGTGTTTCACCAAGTGAGTGAGGATACCGGCGACCCATACCCTAACCCCTCCCCGATACCCTCTCCCTATCCCCCAAAGGTCGGCAACGCTTTTGGTGTTGCGGGTGTCCATGGGCGGCGGTAATCGCTTACCGTCTGCTCGTTTGCCCCCTATTCAACAAAAAAAAACCTGGTAGTGAATTCAAGTTTAACTAAACTTTTTTTAACAGAAAACAATACAAAGTTTAGAGAAAGGACGAAAGAAAGTCGAAATACACAATATACAGGGTGTAAAAAGACTACTACCGAAAACTTGAGGGTTGCAATCAGACCATGATACTGAATAGGTTTAGCAAAAAAAAACGCAAAAAAAAATATAATTTATCTAAGTCCTTTTATGTTTTTATCTGCTAACATACACATAGTACAACATAATAGGACCCAAACTACCTAATTATCTCATTTAGAAAACCAAAAAACAAATAAAATCAATAAAATAGCGATGTATTTTGATTAACAAAACAGCTGGTCGGGTAAGTGCAATGACCTTGGCCGGGCGCAGGTATTCAAGTAGCTACGCGGTGCACGCAATAATACATTACTGGCTTGTGGAATTATTAAAAATATTGACACATTGTTTTTTACGGCTACAATTTTTTTTAAGAACAACTGTTTGGTTTTTTTTTATAAGTTTTTGGGGTGCTGAATCAGCCCCTTTCGTTTTCGGTAGTCGTCTTTTTACACCCTGTATATATGTAGTTAGAAATATATAAGTATGTTTATAAGCAGTCTAGTAATCTTAGCGTGGAAGATTAATTTCAACTGTCTCAGTAGTGTGGTGGTAATGTATGCGACTGCTGTGTTTGAGGTCTCGGCTTCGATTGCCGGGTCGGACCAAATGTTTGTATGATCTGCAAATATACTTTTCGGAGTTTGGGTGTTTTCTATGTATAATATGTATGCATTTACAAAAAAAGCACAGATGTATTTATATCAGTTGTCTAGTACCCATAACACAAGCTATGCTTAGTTTTTTTTTTTTTTTTTTTAAAGACAACTCCCACATTAGGAATAAACATCCTGTGTCGTGGGGGACTTTACAAACATACATGAAACGGACACAAAGAACATCCAGACTCACACACACAAGTGTTGTAGGTACCGCGTGGGATTTGAACCCACGACACTTGGCGCAGTAGCAAGCGGCATGGCGACCGCTGACACCACTCGGCCAACCGTGCAGTCAAAGTTTGGGACTAGATGGCGTTGTGTGTTAGATGTCCGAAATATTTATATATATATTATTTATTTACAGCACAGACTCTGGCATATACTATACATAGCTGAAACGTGTGAGGTTATTCCTATTACTTCAAACTTTAATACCGCGATTTCTAAAACAACAAAAACTCAATTTTATATCAAAGCTAAACTTTAGCATACTCAAGCAACAACTTAGCCAGTTTGTTCATATCAACCATTATTTCTAACTTCAATACTGCAATGTTCGCTGCAATAAGACCCTTCGGGAATTCGGCTTTGGCTTCGGTACGGCAGTCGATATACTGTACTTCTAAAATCCCTTATCTCTTATTATTGGTATAACAAGTGCTATTTTCTTACTAGCCATTTAGTTTGTACATGTTTGAGAAATATCGTTAAAGTAATTTAATTTTATAATGGCTCAAATGTAGTGGTGCCGTGTTATGGGTTTAATCCGGTCATGGTGCATGTATGTGTAAGTGAAAGCATAATTGCTAAACAAAATACTTGTATGTTATTAGTATTACCTACTTTTGTAGATATGAATGAATAGTTCACATGTATTCTGATTTCCATAACATAACACAACTATACTTTATCTACCTAAAGAAAAAGAAAAAACCAATCTAAAATCATATATAAACCTTTCCACTCAAATCTCAATTTCCTGTGGCTCAATATTAATATCATTTCGGCACCAGATTTAGTAATGCACCTTCTAAAACTACGCCACAGGTTGGACCAACATCTACGAAGGTTTATACGTGGAAGATTAACTTCGCATGCATTATGTATTGTACAGAGTGAGCTTTGTGATACACCGACGAAAAGAACAGAACACATTTAAATACCAAGAAAAAGTTCAATAAAATATAACCCGACTAAATAAAATCTTTTGATATTATTCGTATAACCTTTCACATGAGCCTTTATTACAAATCTTTTGACACTTACTTATTAAAATTGGTTTAGCAGTTTAGGCACTGTAATTTAATCGGATAAACATTAGACTTCATTTACAAAAACTTGAAACGGTATCAAAAGTCAGTAATCGTTACCGTGGGAGAGCCACGGCTCACAGAAAACCGGTGTGAAACAGCGCTTGCCCTATGTTTCATCGAGTGAGTGAGGACACCATACCCCGACCCCTCCCCTCATCCCATGCCCCTTCCCTCATCACCCTTCCCCCATCCCCCAAAGGTCGGCAACGCACTTGTCTGGTGTTCGCGATACGTCTACCAGTATGCCAATAATATCAGTTTTTCCACGAAGCGACTGGTATCGCCATTGAGGGGCACATATAAGGCGGTAATGCACTTATGATTATGATTCTTAATCGCAAGTGGCGGGGTAGTTTCGAACATTTATTTTGTGGTCATCACTGTACCGGTTGCCCCATAAAAGTCAATTCTTAAAATTATATATTTAAAAAATATATAAATTACAAAACCGTGATTATAATGTTATCATAAATGAGATACACCGTAAAGAGAACGTAGGTGTAGAAGCGTTAAAAGGTTATCGACTTCTTTAGTAAACTACTTAGGGTTAATTTACGCCCAAATAAGTGTGAAGTCAAAGTGTTCATTGGTTTTGAGGGTATACTCGCTAAAATATGTGTTGTGTTTGGACATTTGACCTAAATCTAAAGCTTATTTTGACGAGCAAATATTAAATAAATGCCGTAAAAACTAATTCTGGTATATACTTATATTACGTAATTCATTTATAAAATTAAATTAGCTCAAAGAGTACCTCATTTTTTAAAATTTAAACGATGTAAATGAGTAGTAAATATCTAAACAACATTCAAACTCTGCAGATAAGTTTTTAGAAAAAAAGATTAAACAATACTTTTCTTGAAAGTTATTTTCTAAATAAAGAATTAAATTGCAAAAAAACAAACCTATCGCAAAATATATTTTAACTTTTATCTTGATTTTTATGTACCTATTTATTTTATATTCCGTGGGAGAGCTACGCTTCGGCATAAATAGGCCGGCTCGACCGGAGTGATACCACGCCCTCACAGAAAACCGGTATGAAATTGCGCTTGCACTTTGTTTTACCGAGTGACTGAGATTTTTTTGCCCCCTATTCCGTAAAGAAAAAAATTATAAGGTAATTGACAAGTTTTCACATACATTTGCGGTAATCAGAGTATGTGTGACATAACATAGTACACAAATCAAAAAGACAAAAGAATTACATCGTACGAGAAACTTTTTTAGTTTTAATTAGTAAGGCAGAATAGGCTCTCCAAATAACAATACGTCAATAACCAGTTAAACCTGTGGCGACGTCCACATACAGCGCAACATACTAAAGCGTCATCTACCGCAGATACACTGAATTACGGAGCAATGTACAACACGAAGAAACTACCCATCCTGAATCGCGCTATAGAAGTTCTCGCGCTGATTATCATATTTACAACAATCCAATATTAACCGTTGTGCAGTGGCCCGCCAGGCATGATTACCTCGCCTGGTCGGAGGATCCTCCCTTTGTGTTGGTGGGACATAATACCCGTTCCCCCACAAACCCTTAGTAGGTATCACGAGAATCACTATAAACATTTGTAGTACAACATTTTTGTACGTATGTCACGCAACATTTAGTGCAAACGTTGAGTCGCCACCGGTACCTAGTGACTTATTGCAAGTGCAGTCTGTCTGTGCGACAGATATGTACCTGAAACGGTGTGCTAAATACAGGTATGAAAATGTCATTTCTGGTTCATATGTTGTTTGTTTCTTGTTTATAAGGTCTCCATTTATCATGGGGATACATATCCTTTATAGTTATAAAAGTTTTTAACTGTCCACAATACGGCAGTACAAAAGATTTATCATTAAAAGTCTGGTACACTGGTGGTGGTAATCGATGTTCAGTGTTTGTAATTACCGCGAAAACTTTCATAGTGCGATGCAGACTCATTATATAGTACGTATTTCAGCATGTTTTGTTTAGATAACATTGAAGTACGTTCTACTTACGAGTATATAGCAGTCACCATACATTATTATGCGTGATTTAAAATGCCAAATGTTAAAGAATCTCCTAAGTTGAATAAAAAATCTAACTTGTTTTATTTTCTTATTCTTAGTACCCATTCAATTTGCTGCATAATACTATCACATTCGAATTGGCCCTTCAGGTATTAACCTCAGAATCGATTACAGCGCTACCGATAAATCCTCTTACGTCTGATTAGCCTTTGGTTTAAAGCGATTGATGCTGCATTGCAGTCACCAGTAAACCGTTGAACCGAAATCTTGTGATTTCACCTAAAGTTTCCACATACAAAATAAAATTAGATTTTTCAATAACAGAATGGAATTTATCAAAAAGGATTATTCGATGTCTTAGAAAATTGGTAGCATTCATGGAAATAATATAATCGGGAAACTTTGCAGCAAGTTTCAAAAAACAAAAAAGTATTACTGCTAAAAGAGAAGCTAATATTATTAAATTGAAATATCAGTGTGGTGCTAGATAAGTATAACCTCCGTTCTTATTCAACTCATAGTGTCGTTAGATTCGACTGCAACAAACTGCGTAAGACAGCAGCAATGCAAAGTGGAGTTATACTTAAAGCAAACCTTTTTTTTTACGTGTGGAAACCCCCTTGGGCCGTCACCCTGCCGGGGTTTGCGGCAGTGCGGTGTCTTGGAATCGAACCGACTAAAACCACACGGTGTGCCACTCTGCGCCTGAGAAGGGAGGGGTCCGAGAACTGCTGCTCCTTTCAATGGAGAGTCTTATGTCTAGCAGTAGCCTGTTAAAAGCTGTTGAATGATTCATAGAAGAATGCTCAAAATGTATTAAATGAAAAAGCATTTATCCGATTCGTAAGAACTTGTTTGGTTCAATTGTGACTCTAGTAAACTTTTACTAGAATACAAATTGTGCATCTTCGCTGATTATGGATGTGGGAAGGTGGCAACACACTTCTGAATTTTAAGTTTCAGGTGTCTATGGATGGCAGACGCCACTTTCCAGCACGTAACCCAGCTATTCGAGTGTCCAAATACATTTTAAAACAAGAAAAAGCATAAAAAAATACTAAAACCGACCGACTCCGTAAAACCCTCTGATAAAACTCATATATACTATAAACTTAACTCTGTACAGAACCATACATTTTCCTGTGTTTGTCAGAATAAACTTTTTTCTTTCTTTCTTTCTATAGCCTATTTCGTCGGGGCTATTATTAATAACTCATTGACACTTCTATTTTTCTACTAAAATTAATTTAATGTTTTAAATACTACGGTGGAACATACAAACGTATATAGACTGCCAAAACTATTACTTTTTCTTTTGGCTTCAATCTTGGAAGCTGCATGCAAGGAATACTTTTTAATCGACTGTAAATACTTTTAATTTTTCCACTAACTTAATTATTTATGGCTAAATAAATCCCCTGGGAGATAAAAATGGAAATAAAATCCCTTGGAGATCTATGTGAATGAAAATTCTAAATGAATCCCTCAGGGATTTAAGCAGGGGATTCTAGACGACAGAGCCGTCTATATTATGAGATGACCTTCTTCCGTAGCACCACATTTCCAAAGACAAGTTTGTGCATATGCACTATATTGTTAATTCAAATGAAATGCTGACAGTATTTATCCAAAGCGCCTATAAAGGGGTTAGTCATTCGAAATAGAATGCTCGAGTAGGTGGCGTTCAACTGAGCTTATTGTATAGGTAAATACAATCTAAGCTTGTGGCTATAGATTTATACAATATATTGGTTATAGTTAAGAATAAAATGATTTTCTTGAGTGATATTCATTTAACTGCCTTGATGACTGAAGCAATGGCACAAAGATAAGCTTACCGCGTAGCTTTGTATAAGGATTTCCAGGTCGGAACCGGATGCGGTTTGTATGATCTGCAAATATTTTACGCCCATTGACACCCGAAACACCAGAGGCGTTACAAGTGCGTTGCCGGCCTTTGGGGGTGGGGGTGGGGGTGGGGGTGGGGGTGGGGATGGAGATGGGAGAAGGGGTTTGGGGTATGGACCTCCGGTATCCTCACTCACTCGGTGAAACACAGCAAAAACGCTATTTCACACCGGTTTTCTGTGAGATCGTGGTATCACTCCGGTCGAGCCGGCCGTGCGTGCGGCCATTCATGCCGAAGCGTGGCTCTCCCACGGTAAGGATTGGCTACTCTTGGATTCTGCTAATGCTTTCTATCAGGCAGAGTAGAGTTACTTTAGCAGGCTCATATAAAAAATAACTGTCTTCTAATATAGCTGGAAGATAAAAACAATACAATACAAAAATACATTTTATTATCATGCGAAGCTGCAATCGTGTAGCAGTCTTATTTCCTAGCCTTTAAAAGGCAGCCCATCCTACAACAATTAGATAATAGCCTCTCAGTAGCCGTAGCCTTTAAAACATATGCTGGCCCAATCACCCTCCAATACCTTTAAAAAGGTTTAAGTAATAAGAAGCATGTTGGAATACCGCCGAATAAAACATTTCTTTTTCTTTGTAAGGAATCGCTACTTTTATGGAGTGGAGTATATTAAAGACTGACGCGGAATTGGTTTCATGTCAGAGGCGGTAGCGATTTTGTATATTATACATTTATTAAAACTTGGATGAAGATGTTCTGTATTCATGGCAGATTCATGAGTATCTAATAAGAAATACAACAATAAAATAATTAAAATATAACTAATAATTACGATAGATAGAACAAGTAAAAAAATACTAATTTTATTCTAATAATTTACATTTCAATATTTTATATTGATATAATCAATTTATTTATATAATTTTCTACTATTGGTAGTTGTTGATAAAATATTCAATTAAATGGATCATATGAGTTAAGTGCAGAGGGCTGCCGCGGAACCGATAACCGTTGGGGTAAACGGGTTCTTGAGTGGAGACGGCGTCTCGGCAGACGAAGGCCAGGTGGAGTGATGATTTGCGCAAGACGGCTGGCTGGAGCTGGATGTGAGAAGCCGAGGATCGAACCAAGTGGCAAGCAAGCGGAGAGGCCTATATCCAGCAGTTGAATGCGGAAGGCTGATAATCATATGACACTTAGTAATTGTTTACATAAAACGCTATATGGTAACAGCCTCAACAAAATCGCTATCCTCTTATGCATTGCACTAGAAACAAGTTTACCTCAAACAAAGGTTCTTTGAGAAAACGTACTTTCGTAATGTTACCTTACTGTTGTAAAACAATTGTTTTTAACCAAAGAAAATATTCTTTACGTAAATATTATACTACACATGCCTGTGGATTGGTTAGTGATCCTGGTTTTCAAGCCAAAGGTCGTGGGTACGATTCTAAGACAGGACATATGGTTGTATGTTGAGTGCCATTATTAGTTCTGTGTCTATTTGTAATTTATCTTATTTTTCATATATGTATCTGCTTTACTTAATCTGTTATAGTATCATAAAGCTGAAGAATTTGTTTGTATGTTTAAACACATTAATTTCATGAATATCTGGTTCCAATTGAAAATGAAGGCTATATCACATCATGTTACTATACCATCGTCGTCAACAGCATTAAATAGTCTACTCCTGAACATAAACCTCTTCTTAGAAAGGAGATTTTTGTCTACTAAACCATCCAGTCTATAAGTATAAGTTTAATGTCAATCCGTAGTTTGATGATAAACCTAAATATCGCAATAACAGTCATTCCTGGATTACTCTTGTGGAAACTTCCACATAACATACTACAGCGCCATCTACTGAAGATACACTGAACTACAAAGTAACGCACTACACGGAGTAACTACAAATCCTGAATCGCGAAATAAATAGTTCTCGCGCCGATTAGCTTATATACAACATCCCAACATCAACTGTTGGGCAGTAGCCCGCTCAGTGGTGGCCCCGACGTGATTGGAAGCAGCCTTCAAGGAAGCAGATCAGCGCCACTATCATATTCACTCCCACAACAAGTCTCAAGCCAGCCAGCAACCTCGGCCTCAACAGGGATACACCACACGCAGGAAGCGACCGCTCCAGCCTGGTTACCCCTACGGCCTCTACAGCGTCTGGGCACAACACACTGCACCTACGGTCTATGTAAGCAGAGCATCTCTCTCCCGTCTACGCAGCAGCCAGCCACTACGCAGCAATCGCCCCGACTCACAATACCCGTTCCCCCACACTCTTATCTCAAGCATAGAGTTGTACACCATTTGGTTTTAGTCCGATTCCGATACACAACCCTATTGTAAACCCCAGTGAGTTGACGGCCCAAGAGAGTTACCACACGTTATAAAAAGGTTGTGGGGGAACGGGTATCATGTTCCACCCAACACAAAGGGAGGATCCTCCGACCAGGCGAGGTGATCATGCCTGGCAGGCTACTGCCCAACAGTTGATGTTGGGATGTTGTATATATGCTAATCGGCGCGAGAACTATTTATTGCGCGATTCAGGATTTGTAGTTACTCCGTGTATTGCAGTTTGTAGGTACAGTGCGTTACTTCGTAGTTCAGTGTATCTTCGGTAGATGGCGCTGTAGTAGGTTATGTTGTATGTGGAAGTCGCCACAAGGTTAATATCAAGTTTAACTTTTTCTTACAGTGCTGTAGTCTTGCGTACTTTGCTCCTATAGTCCGCTCTTACGACATCTACGAGATTTATTCAGGTGGCAATATTAGGTGTTCTCAATGCGTCGTTACACAGGACATGAACATTATCTAATGGAATATAAATACACCAATAATTTGCCAAATTGCGAGTAATTTCTCAGTGTGTAGTGTTTTAAGATGTGTTCATTCATGGCTCAATCAAGTGTAAGCTCGTTTCTAATGTGTACATGAACTTCAAAGTCCTCATTCAAAGATGCGTGGCTTAGGATCAAACCGCAATTAGATTAATCGTTTAAAGTATTCGCCTTAGCTACATCTGTATTCAATATTGAACTTTAATGGTCTTAACTTAATAATCTAACTCCCTTGTACAGTTGCTCTTAAAAAGAAGTACTTAATAAAGTTTTATTATTACGAGTATTCTTATCAACTTTAGACAGTTCAAATAGTAAGCTGAGAATACAAAACACGTCGGATTAAAGGCTTTGAAAATGTCTTTGTTTCATAACTTTGTATAATCCGTTTAAAGCGTTCTAAGATATACAGTTATAGTTTAATAACTAAATCTACCGACGCTAAGAATATGAACAACCCATAACGTCCCACTACTGGGCCCGGGTCTCCTCTCAGGGGAGGGTTAAGGCCATACGTCCCACGCTGGCCAAGTGCGGGTTAGGGAATGGCAAGACAACGTTGTGGCTACGTAATCTTTGCCGTTAGAGGTTTTTAAGCCACCCAAAGGCCTCCAACTAAGCTTTACGACTGTTTATAACAACATAGATCGATTGCTTAACGTGACCCCTAAATCACGGAGACGCTAATGGTAATATACAACCAGCGGTCACCCATTCCATTTTCGTAATTGTTTCTAATCACCGAGTGCAAGTCGACTATAAGCGTCTACACGCTAAGAACAAAGTTACATTATCATGTTTCGAAGTAGCTTTTTTATAGTTTTCGGGCTTAGTTGACCTATATTTTCAACTAGTAAAAACTTTTCACAAGAATTTTACAAAGAAGTTTTACAAGTTTTAGTATGGTATACTGTCACACAGCTGTGGAACCGACAAAGTAACTATGTACAAGTAATTTTGTTCCATAACAAATGAAATGTAATACATTTATAATGTATGAATTTCACGCCCAGAATATACTAAGTTCTAGAATGATACCAGCGATAACACTCATAGAGGTCAAACCATATTTTAAAGACTTTAGTCTAAAATATAGGTCTAGTAAGCTTTCGATCGAATAAACCATTAAATATCGGGCTTTACTTTTCTTGTCAAAATCTTTAACTACAATATAACTGACTGTCCTGATCTGCTTGAAGATATATTTTTTATGTGCCATCTAAGTCCCTTTGCTTTAACCTTTCTCTTCACATTTCTACAGCTAAAACAAATTATAGACAACAGCTACTTGGTACGCGCAAGCAGAAATTTTAATGAATTATGTAAACTGCGTAATATTGATCCCTTTTTGATTAGTGTATCATCGGCAAGAAAGCGTCTAAGCCTTTGTTTTTTTGAGAGAGTGAAGTTGCGTTGAAGCAATTATTTATTACTTAGCGATTACGTATTGTGTACATTTTTTTCTCTTTGTTTATGTTCGAAAATTTATAATTGGCTCTCTGATCTGCTTTTCATATATATATCTAGTTGTAAATTTTCTATTAATTATTAAATAAACTTGTCTCCAAAACTTTATTCTTTGCATAGGTCTAAATTTGATCCTGGGTTCTGCGCATGCTTGCCATTAAATTATATTTATTTTGTAAGTAAATCTTTACACACATTTTTACACGTCGGGCTTTACAGCTGGAAGAGGCCGGCATTTCCTAAGACTCACTCTGGGAAGAAATGCCGAAACAAACCACCAAAACAGCCATCATGTGTTAGCGGTAATCCTAATTATAATAAACAGATGTGAGTGTACCCTTGACTTCCGGAATATCGGCCAATGAAATACTAGGTGTAATGAATAATAATGCAAAGAATTCCGAAAGTCAAACTATGCAGATCTTTCGGAAAGTCAATGACAATTCATATCTTAAATATTTAATTCTTGTCACCGATACCACTGTCTTAAAATTGTCATAATTTATAAAATGTAAAAGACTGACTTGATGTCTGGCTGTTATTATGGAGGGTAGATATCCTATATAAACCATAATGGCGGCCGAGTAAGGCAGTCTTGGTCGAGGAGTGAATCAGTAAAGAGGTGTTCTAGCTTTGTTTCGTTTATTATTGTTAATTATTTGAAAAGATGGTGCACATGAGTTTCTCACCAGCTCTTCTCATGAATGCAATACCCATCGGAGCTGGTACTTGGATTGCTTTCAATTTAAACCTTTGAGTTGAATCGAAGTCAATCTAAGCTCCGGGAATTCAAATCATCTCGGTGCATTTAGTATTAGTACTACTGAGTTTAGTTTTATATTCTTATGTTTGTATTTTGACGTGTTCAAGTGCCTTTTTGGGCCTATGGAAATAAATGATTTGAGTTGAGTTTGAGTTTGAGTTATATCAAGAATATGAGTTGTTCCATTTACTAAATCCCCAGAGTCTTTTAGATCAGAAGTGAGATATAAAAACACGCGTTTGTATCCGATTCGTAATTCGTTTGCTTTATCCTGATATTAACAGAGCATTTATATTGTGTTCAACTTGCGGGTAAGTCTGATTTCATTATTAAAATATGTTACAATAAATATTTATATGAATAGCGAGTGATTGCTTATTAGATAATGAGTTAGTCTTGAGTTAAATAAGCTTAATATGCTAATATGTCTTATATGTGAGGGTAGACTGTTATAAAGTTGAATACCTTCTAATGTAACGTTGATTTTTTTTTTTCCCATATGTGGTTCTTATTTTTTTGGCAATACAATTAAACTTCCTCGACGAGTGTTACGGTTATTTATTTGAGATCTGAGAATAAATGATTGGTGTAAATTTTTTTTCATTAAAATACAGGTGCTGTAGGTACATGTAAAGTTGATTGATATTCATAATTTTAGTTTTTCATAAACATTGCAGGTTGGTGTTAAATACGGTAGTTGAAATTAGCCCGATATGACTATTTGGGCTGAAATTGGCGCCACTGCCTCGGTGGCGTAGTGGTGGCAAGTGCGACTGCTGAGCTTGAGGTCTCGGGTTCGATTCCCGGGTCGGACCAAATGTTTGTATGATCTGCAAATATTTGTTTCGGAGTTTGGGTGTTTTCTATGTATAATATTATGTATTTACAAAAAAGAAAAAAGTATTTAAGTATTTATATCAGTTTTTTAGTACCCATAAAACAAGCTCTGCTTAGCTTGGGACTAGATGGCGTTGTGTGTAAGATGTCCAGAATATTTATTTATTTATTGTTATTTAATTACACCTATGAATGACGAAACAGGGTTGAAATTAGCCTGATATGACTATTTGGTGTGAAATTACACCTGTGAATGACGATAAGGGGTTCAAATTAGCCCGATATGACTATTTGGTGTGAAATTACACCTATGAATGACGAAACAGATTTGAAATTAGCCCGACTATTTGGTGTGAAATTACACCTATGAATGACGAAACAGGGTTGAAATTAGCCCGACTATTTGGTGTGAAATTACACCTATGAATGACGAAACAGGGTTGAAATTAGCCCGACTATTTGGTTTGAAATTACACCTATGAATGACAAAAAGGGGTTGAAATTAGCCCGACTATTTGGTGTGAAATTACACCTATTTAATGAGTAAGCAGGGTTGAAATTAGCCCGATTTAATGAGTAAGCAGGGTTGAAATTAGCCCGATTTAATGAGTAAGCAGGGTTGAAATTAGCCCGATTTAATGAGTAAGCAGGGTTGAAATTAGCCCGATATTATTTGGTGTGAAATTATACCTATTAATGAGTAAGCAGGGTTGAAATTAACCCGATATGATTATTTGGTGTGAAATTGGGTACAAATGAGTAAAAGGGGTGTTTGAAATTACACCAAGAATAACGAATGTTTAAAGATTGTTATGTCTAATGCATTTTTAATTTTTGAATTGTTATAATTTCAGTGTAACTGTTAAAGTATGTAAAATTTATATTGAAAATAAATGTACTTTATTGAGAAACGTGATAGGTTGTATAATGCAATTGTTATTTCATGTATAATTATAATTTGTTTATGATCGACAGAAAAATTGTAATATATACATATATCATAAGTTGGAATATACATTATAAATTGCAACACGAGGACGTGTTGATAGCAGGATAGCCGAATCTGTTAGCGGTAATCCTAATTATAATAAACAGATGTGAGTGTACCCTTGACTTCCGGAATATCGGCCAATGAAATACTAGGTGTAATGAATAATAATGCAAAGAATTCCGAAAGTCAAACTATGCAGATCTTTCGGAAAGTCAATGACAATTCATATCTTAAATATTTAATTCTTGTCACCGATACCACTGTCTTAAAATTGTCATAATTTATAAAATGTAAAAGACTGACTTGATGTCTGGCTGTTATTATGGAGGGTAGATATCCTATATAAACCATAATGGCGGCCGAGTAAGGCAGTCTTGGTCGAGGAGTGAATCAGTAAAGAGGTGTTCTAGCTTTGTTTCGTTTATTATTGTTAATTATTTGAAAAGATGGTGCACATGAGTTTCTCACCAGCTCTTCTCATGAATGCAATACCCATCGGAGCTGGTACTTGGATTGCTTTCAATTTAAACCTTTGAGTTGAATCGAAGTCAATCTAAGCTCCGGGAATTCAAATCATCTCGGTGCATTTAGTATTAGTACTACTGAGTTTAGTTTTATATTCTTATGTTTGTATTTTGACGTGTTCAAGTGCCTTTTTGGGCCTATGGAAATAAATGATTTGAGTTGAGTTTGAGTTTGAGTTATATCAAGAATATGAGTTGTTCCATTTACTAAATCCCCAGAGTCTTTTACATGTTACCTAACCGGTATAAGTCCAGATTAACGACTCGAAGCGTGACACTTCCGCCAGCAGGACATTTGGGTAGGACAAATGTTGAACAAGGGTTGACAAAGAAACATCAGGCGAAGTGGGGGTTTGAGCTTCAATTTGCTTACTCGGTGAAAAGGAAGATCACTGCGGTCTAGTCAACAGACATGTGTCCAAACATGTCTCTTCTACGATTACCAATAAGAAATTGTCTCTGAGCGATGGGTCCGCCACTTATACTTGCTTGGTTGGAGTAGTGGTTTAAGTTAGTAGAGTATTGTGGGTTCAAGCCCCATACTGAAAAACACTTTCTGTGAACCATAAATTGTTGTCCAGAGTCTGGGTGTTCTCTTTGTCGGTTTAACATAATATGTGTATATAAATACATAAATATAAATTTCCAGGAAATATTTCTAACACGGGAGTTGTAAAATACTAAAAGTTATTCGTACACAGCAAAAGGTCAAATTTTATAAAGCGTGAAAAACACATCAAAATATATAACCTTGCCTAAAGAATTTCAGCGAAACTTTTCATCCTGAATCGCAAAGGTCTCCGATACATCTAATAACAACAAGTTTGACCCAAATCCGGAGATTTCTCGCCTCGAGTACCTCTAGAAAAGGGAAAAGACTGAAAAAAATATGTCCTAGTTGAGAGCTCTTAACGTACCTAAATTGTGCGGTATTTAAACTCCACTTACGAAAGGAAATCTATTTCTTTTTCGAGGATTGATAACAAACTTTCAATTAAAGAAATAAAATAAAACTTTATAAACCAAACAATCGTTAGAAACTTAACTCTACTTGGAAACTATAAAATATGTCTTAAACATTTTGAAAACAAGTAAAACTGAAAATTTAAAAAACGTACGTAGGCACTTCATCTAGTAATCATACACCAAAAATGCCTTACATCATTACGGAAAATAGCTGATACTCTTACACTGCTAGACCAATATTAACTAAACAAAACTGGCTTTCAAATGAAAAAAAAAACGCATCGAAATCAGTCCATCCGTTTGAGAGCAACGATGCACAGACAAACACACACAGACCAGACAGACAAACATCGACATCAAACTTAAAACACCCCTCTTTTGTGTAGGGGGTTAAAAATAGAGCAGTTCGTCAATACCAGAATGTATATTCATTTCAATAAATTAACCTTTTTACTACTTTTGTAGACTTGACTAAGTAGAATAAATGTAGCGCTTCACTGAATGTAACTCTTATACCGGATAGGGCCGAACAGACTGGAGGTCTAATATGAACTACCCGGCACGGTCGGCGTAATGGCGATGCAACGACGGAAATTACGTTTTTGAATGCAATCCAATCAAACGCCATTCTCATCAACGTGTAAAAGTCAGAATCGAGTCATTAGAGAATCACTATTTCTAGTTTTTCTAAAACTATAAACGGGAACAAAGAAGTAAAAACTACCTAAAATTAGGCTGCTGATTTATCATCCTCCTAGCCTTTATTATCCCCAACATTTATTAGTTCAACCAGTTTTACTTAAATATCAGTTTTTCCACGAAGCGACTAGGACCTTAAAGCCTGAGGGAGAACTGAATTCGGAGGCTGAACTAGTTGTCAATGTATTTGAGGGCACTGACTTCTCAATAACGATTGTCACAAGTGTTCATGAGAATCGGGACTGACGGGCTAACGGGATCTTCGAGGCACGGGTGGGAAACACCATTACCTTCTATACTCCGAGCTGCTAATATGAATTTCTCAAAAAATTCAACAGCTGTCCCGATCTGGAAATCGATCCTCTTGATTGGCATTAGACTAACAAGGCGGACTGCTAAATCAGCAGTTATATATAGATAAATTGCAATGAAATACAGGTAATCTTACTCAGCACATAATTATTTACCCTGAATCAAACCCGGTTTAGCAGTCATGACATCTGACCGCTAGAATAATGGGCCAGTCAATATAATAACCCATACATACACAACAAAATATTTTCTTTCTCATATAACATGAGAGCCCACCCAGAACCACACAAGCGTAAAAAATAAAGATTACTCTTATGAAACAAAAAGTAATCGAACAATTTAATATAGTTAACTATATATCAATAAATTGTTCTATCCGCCTGAGCGTTTCCGTCCCAATAACTCCTTTCAAACTAAGCTTGGGCTACTTCAGTGGTCCAAGTTATAAGAGATTAACCATTTATAGAACATATTTTTTATTTTTGTGGCATATTGAGGGAAGACGAACAGATGAGGCATCATTCTGAATGTTAAGTTATGCCGTCAGTCATAGGTCATCTAAAATTCAAGAGTCATAAGTACATTGCTGTTCTTTCAGTATCTCCCTTGTAATCAGGAACAGTTTGGGTACCAGTAATCTTAATCATTTGGTGGTTCACCAACGAAGGAATTGCTTAACACCGATATCCGTGGCCGAGGCCATGTTATTCAATCACCATAGTAAGGTTTATTTACGCCTACAGTTAAAAGTGATTTGTACCAATGAATATTTTCCAGACTGTCCACTGTTATTGGCAAATAAATTAGTTCCAACAGAATTCTGAACACTATCTCGTCGTTCATTTAATGTCATCATCATCTTAGCTGAAATAATCCACTGCTGGACATAGCTCCTCAAGGTTAGCCTCAAAAATAAGTCAGAGAGTCCAGTCAACTACTTCCCGCAACCTCCACCGGGTACCTCCACCGTAATAAACACAATAATTTCTTAATTGACAAAACGAAAAATCTGCATCAACTTTATTAAACAAATTTCACAATAAATTTCCTTACCGCTGGCACTCGCTATATCTTGTTAATTAAACACGAACCCTAATCCAGGTTTGTACAAGTTCTGATATTGAGAAATGTTCGGAAGCTCGTTGCTACCATTTGTCTTAGATTATTATTTTCATTATTACGCTCTGACAGATGGGGTCGACTCCATGTCCTAGGACCTTTGATTCTAATAACAGAGCTCCAATCTGACTTAATTTATGTTTTTGTCTCCCGAGAATGAAGTGTGATAAAGAAAATTTTATGTCAAATACTATTATTTCATGATATTGTTATGAAGACAAAATGACAGTTTCCTTCAACTACATCGGTTTGTAATATTCGGAAACATCGCTGGGTTTATATTTTTTCTTCTGGAAAGTAAATTGGTCAAATTTTAATATTATGACAAGTGAAATACTTTAGACGTATTAATATGGCACACCTTCTTCGTCTTTCCCCGTTTCCCCTTTTCCCGTTTCTAATCGGGGTCGGCTCTCCTTATCCTTCTTGTCCAAAGACATCTGTTCTGGGTCGTCGTAGGGTCCACTTTATCTTCTTCGAGGTCATTCCTAATGGTCGACATCCATGTAGATCAGGGTCTGCCACGTCCTCTTGGTTCCGACTCCAGTTGCAGCACCTTCTTGGTCACGTGTTCGTCAAGTCGACGCATGACGTGACCGTACCACCTCAAACGCATCTCTTTGAGCTTCTCCGGTATTGGTCTCACTTTGAAGCTGCCTCAGATATACACACTTTATCTGGAAGTGAGACGTCTGCGGACCATCGGAGCATTCGCATTTCGTTAACATGTACTTTGTTTACCTGCGCTTTTGTGATTGGCCAACACTCTGCACCATAAGTATTAGTATGGCACACCATGTGGTTTTAATCGGTTTGTTCCCAACACATTGCTTTAGTGAAAACCGCGATAAGATGACGACCCAAGGAGGTTCAAATAAGCATCAAAATGGTACGACTGTCATCTTCGATGTTTTGAGTGTTGGCGAGCAGTGATAATACTCACTTTTGACGGCACACTATTCTTGTTGTTAACTAAGTTTTATTAAAATTAATATGCTTCATAACACTTAATTATATGAGAGTTTTAAACTGTTGCTATAATATCCAAGACTCTACCTACTTAGCTACTTACTTCGCCTTAGCTAGCTAGTTGACATATCTAGGAGTAAACAAAAAACACCTTTTAGAATGACATTGAATGTTAAAAGTATTTTGAATTTTCCCTTCAGTTTTTCGTTCACCTTAACCAATCAACAGTATTTGCAGTGGTATTATATAATGGGAGTCATCTAGGACACGCATCAATACATGGTCGTGGCTGTTTGGAATAAAAAGCGGAGTTAAAAGAATGCGCTTAAAAATCACAAAGCCGTCATGAGGACTACCGACAGAAGTAAAAACTCAGAACTGTACACAATCACTTGCTTATGCTCACCTGAAATAAACCTCTTTGCTCTTTAAATAACATGCACAATAAAAAGAAATAAAAAAATAGGTCATGAAAAGCGTTCGGTGACGACGACCATGATTTTTGTTCACCTAAAAAGTGCTCAACGCGCCGAAAACAGTTTCTCTTCAAAATCTTTCTTTTCCAAAAAAATTGAACACCAGATACATAAGAATTTAACCCCACCAACCATTAAATTTATTTAAAATTCAATCAATTTCAATTACCTCGATAGGCGGCGATGAGAGTCGGCGTGAACGCGCCATTATCTACCATCGCTGCGACGCGAAATTTTGCCGAACAACCAAAGACTTTGGAATAAATTGATTGAACTTTTTTGAAGTTTTAAATTCTTCCTTCTTATCAAAGTGTGAGCATTTTGAAAGTAAAAAGTAAAAAGAAATTGAAGAAAAAATTCTGAGAGACTACCGGTATTTAAGGTATATTTTAAGTCGTTTTACTTGACTTGGATCTCTGGCAAGATAGTTCAAGTGGTACTTACCCATTCGACTTGGCTTTTTACAAGTCTGACCTTGCATGAAACTGGGTGTTCATTTTGTCCCTAATTTATTATGAAACTATTTATACTCGTTGCGCTGTAGCATGGTGCAGGTGACATTTGCCTGTACGACGTTGACATCTATCAGTATCACATAACTAAGGGATGTGACGTTATGCAATTAATTTTTATCGCATACGATACTCGCAGCATAAATCTAGTTCTCTTTAATATTGTTATGAAAATGAGTGTGTTATTCAGTTGTGCAGTGTAACTGTTATTTGTTTGTTGAGTTCGTTGTTATTACCATGTCTAAGCATACAAAAATAAACTGTTTTGGGTAGTTAGGCCAGGGAGATTGTTGTTCGTTAATAATATCCGTCACAGACTCAGATGATGAATTGAGTGACAATTCAGATGTTCCTGACTCTGATATGACAATTTTGAAATGAATTTGGACGAATAAAATGTATTTTTACTTAGCAACCTTTTAAGCAACCTTACTATAATATATACTACTATAATTATAGACCAATTTTAACAATAAAAAATTACCGTTTTTTATTATGAAAAATATCGACTATCCATCGTAGCAGCACATCCCATCACTAAATACTTCTATGGCGTTACGTCATACGCATAACACTGCTTAATTTCTCAATAAATTTGATTTTATTTGTAGATTAGAACATTCTGGTTTGGTTTAATTTAATTTACTACAGTTATTAATGATTTAATATATTGCGAATGTGGTACAGCTGAAATACTCAGTCATAATTTATAAATCGCGGCAACTTTCAAGAGTGAAACGAAGTATTACTGAAACTGTCACCCGCACCATGCTACAGCGCATAGAGTATAACTTACGTTATTTTCAATCTTCGAAAACACTAGTATGACAAAATAAAATGCGCTATGGTATTTTACGTAAATCTGAAAAATATGTTAATTTATTTAATAATCTCGGAAGACTTGCAGCTAAAATAACCGTACCTGGAAATCGAGATTTTTTCTGTTATTTTATGGTAAATATCCAAAAAATGCATCCTAGCTAGATCGATTTATCACCACCTAATCGATCACAAAAAATTATAAAATCGTTGGAACCGTTTTCGAGTTTCAGATTATGTATGTTTATATCAGAATTGTTCGTTTAAAGGTTTAAAATGACCTTGATAACAAACGATATAACAATAGGTCAACAGGTTACAAACAACATTATAAGTAAGAGTATGGATTGATAGAGTATTCTCTTACTGCTCATTATCAACCTACCGCAATCTACTTCCTGGAAGTGTGGAGGAACGGGTATCATGTCCCTCCCAACACAAAGGGAGGATCCTCCAACCAGGCGAGTTGATCATGCCTGGCGGGCCACTGCCCAACAGTTGATGTTGGGATGTTGTATATATGATAATCGGCGCGAGAACTATTTATTGTGCGATTCAGAATTTGTAGTTACTCCGTGTAGTGCGTTACTTCGTAGTTCAGTGTATTTTCGGTAGGTGGCGCTGTAGAAGTTTTACTGTTGTATTATATGTATATGGATGGCGCTACAGAAAGTAAGTATCCTTTGCTAAGTTTACTAAATTATAATGTAACATTTTTATATATTAACTGAGCCTTATGGCATGCCTGCCTGGAAGAGATTGCCTTTGGGCGATAAGGCCGCCAATTGTACCTCCTAGTTTTGTGTTACCTTTTTAAGTAATTTGGTGTACAATAAATATATTGTTAATTATGATTGGTGTTGTAACTTTACAACAATAATTTCAGGGAACGTAGCAAAGCAAAGCTAATCTAAAAAAAGTGTATGTTACTTCTTACATCATCAGCTATCTGAATACGTTAGTGAAAGTCACGTCAAAATTTTCAATGTAAACACTGTAAATACTTTCATAAGCATTTAGTAAAAATTTTATTGTACAGACAATTTAATTATATTAATTTGTATATATAAATCTGCATAAAAATTGAATCTCACAGTAAAAGAATAAAATCACAAAACAAATTTTAAAAAATCACTTTCGTTTTTTGTGATATTAGTTAGGATTACTTCGATGAAATGTTGGTCTAAATTCTGTGGCTAATACCTATTTAGAATAAGCTTTAGATGAATTTAACTGTGCAGTAAACAGTTAAAGTGATCAACAGGTCTCTACTTTGAATCCAAGCTCATTTAAATATTGCGGTGAATTTCTGATCTAGCTTTTGATTTAGAAGTCGGTCAGGGGTGCTAACAGCTCCATATTCATATTATACCTTCGATCTCAAGGGGCAAAGGTTTTATTTACATAATTGTATATCGAAGGTCTTCGTGACTATAAATTATGCGAGGACGCCTTGTTTGTTTATGTGTATTTATTGAAGCTAATGATTTGCTTCATTAGAAGTATTCATGGAGAGTGTGAGTATTGTTCATATAAATGAATCTATACTAATTAATAAAGCTGAAGAGTTTATTTGTTTGAACGCACTAATCTCAGGAACATCTGGTCCGATTTAAAAAAAAAATTGAGTGTTGGATAGTCCATTTATCAAGGAAGGCTATAAGCTATATATCATCACGCTACTACTAATAAGAGCGGAGCACCAATAAAGAATATTTTAAAAACGGGGGAAACATTTTCACACTATGAGCAATATAAGACGCAAACGAGATTGCATGGGTCAGCTAGTAATTTATAAACCCAAATGAATATTTTTTTATTACGATATAAGAAGAGATCCCTGTATGGTGACGGATTAAGAATATGGAGTATCACAACCTTTATTCATAGCATTCGAAGGTAGCAAACTACGCTGGACAACATCACTGAAGAGAAGGAAACCTTGAAACAAACCGTATACCAACACGCCTGACCAGCATACTATAATAGGCCAAAAGCTCTATTCTAAGGTATGGTTGCCGAGTGTGGGGACCTCTGGTAGCTGATTAATTGATGCGGTCAGTGAAATTTTCTGCCACGCACAGCAAAACTGTGGAATGATTTGTCGCCTGCGGTGTTCCCGGACCAATACGACCTTCAAACCTTCAAGAAAAGAGCGTACACCTCCCTAAAAGGCCGGCAACGCACTTGTGACGCCTCTGGTGTTGCGGGTGTCCATGGGCGGCGGTAATCGCTTCCCATCAGGCTTTACGTTTGCTCGTTTGCCCCCTATATAATGAAAAAAAAAAGGGGGATTCCTGGTCGGGCCGCAACATATAACGGTTGGGCCAATAAGCAGGGGGAAGCTTAGACTCTCCAAGATAGAGTCAAACAGACGCGGTCAAGTTCCTGGGGAGGACCTGAAATAACTTGGTGCGGGTCCTCCCCAGAGCAGGGCGCCTAAGACCGGCCGCCGGGGTGGTTTTTAGTGGACTCACCACATACCTGGCTTCTCAGTCCCCGAGGAACTAGAGATCCGAAGGGATTTTCAACCACGACAAAAAAAAAAAGGTGTGGTTGCCCACGTAAATTTGTATGTAAAGTAATGGTTGTTATATTTTTCATACGAAGAGAAAGCATTAAATAATTGAAATACAGATTTCGATTCACTGTAAGTACTTCCCCCAAGAGTACCAATAGCAATAAGGTTGCTTCTCCTAGATTATTGTAATATATATAATAAGATATATATATATATATCTTAATATATATAAATCTCGTGTCAAAATGTTTGTCCTCAATGGACTCCTAAACCACTTAACCGATTATAATAAAATTCGCACACCATGTGCAGTTCAATCCAACTTGAGAGATAGGATAGTTTAAATCTCAAATTATAGTCGCAATTTTAATTTATTGCTAATTATTTGTCTGTTATTATTTGACAGTCACAATTATCTGTTAACTCCAAATGATTCTAACAGATGTCGATACCTTTCGACTGGGTTGAGTAAGTAATCAATAGATGGCGCTGCTATGGTAAATCTATAGGCTATATTTTATTTTGGAAACAAATAGGGTTCCGTAAGATATTGGGGTTTTTCGGACACAAGGTGTAAAAAATCAACCCTATACGGGGGGAATTTTTTCGCTACGGGCAATAAAAGACGCAAACGAGGTAGCGTCGGTCAGCTAGTATATATATATGAAATTGATGGAGTATGGAAGATGGCGGTATTTTCCGCCCGTGCTTCAGGGAGCACGTTAAGCTGTCGGTCTCGGTTGTTACAAACGTTTATGGCAGTCGTTATTGGGACTTTAGTGCCCGCAAATATACTGACAACTAGTTCCACAATCAAGGCAATCTTTGAATTCAGTTCACCCTCATGGTTGCGGAGGTCCAATGACAGTCGCTCCGTAGAAAAACTGAAATTCAGATAAAAACGGTTGAACTAGTAGCTGACCCCAAATAATCTTGGGAACAGCAAAGGCTAGGAAATTTATATTTATTTCGATAGCAGACAGCAATTTGGTACAGGTGGCCTACATATGCTATGTAATGGCTCTCTAGCGACCTCTCTCACAATAATCTCTATGACCTTATCGAGTACTTTTTACGATTTCAATTCGATTCCATACTATCATCGAATCCAAACCTCAAGTAGTTAAAAACTCTAAAACGATAATAGGAAATAAAACTCTAACAAATAGTCATTAAACACGTAAATGGTGCGTGCGAGCATCACGGAATAATAATTTTGAGTATACATTGCTCAATAAGACAATTTGAACCATATGGCATCGAATTAAGACTCACTATTAATGTAAGTATGTACTGAATATACTCCAGTGTTCCGCAGCTTCATGAAGTGCTTAAAATATTCCCTCAAATAAATGTTTATGACTTTTTCAGAAGCTAGCTTCATAATAAAATAAGGACTAGTTTTAAATAAAGTATTCTGGAACCCAAATTTAAGTGTCAACCTACACATTGTTAAATATATAACGAGAAATGTTGTGTCTGAACCTAAAAACACAAGGTTTCGTGCTTAATCTCTGTCATCTTTCCAAAACAACGTTTCATTTAGAATTTACACAAAAAGCGTAATTTCACGACCAATCTTTCTAGGTGCGATGATAAAATTCAAGATAAAATTTTATTAAGAGTGCGCATTTTATATAAAGTAAACAATCTTAAACGAAATTATTCATACAATTTTTCATTTATAATAACGTTGTTTTATAAGGTTGAATTGTGAATCTTTAAAATATACTCGTGATAGTGTTTCAATCTCATCTTTGGCCCTATACTACAACTTCTTCCCTCATCCCCTTTCCCACCCCCCAAAGGTCGGCAACGCACTTGTGACGCCTTTGGTGTTGCGGGTGTCCATGGGTAATCGCGCGGTAATCGCTTACCATCAAGTGATACGTCTGCTCGTTTGCCCTCTATTCAATAAAAAAAAAAATATATGTAGTAATATTTAGGGTCGCTAAACTATCAAATGGTCATACAATTTGCAAATATTTTGTGTTTACTACGTATAGTTTATAAGTATTTATATCAGTTATTTAGTACCCATAATACAAGCTCTGTTTAATTTGGGACTAGATAACCGTGTTGTATTCGTTTTGGACATCTAGAAAATAATAATAATAAAAACTTTATCTGAAAAACACAGCACACAACCAAAATACAGTTATTCAAACACAGTAAAAAATATAAAAAATAAGATTTTAACAAATACTTTTCTTTTTGAGACTAACATTTCAAATGTCAATCAAAGCCATAAATGTGGCATTGATGACGTGTAATAATTTGCACTATCGCAAGCATACATAATTTTTGGATTTTACAGTAAAAGTTCAGACGACGAACAATAAATTCATCCACATAACTTATACGCAACAAATCCTAAACGCCTCCTAAACTGCCTAATCAACCATGGCAAGAGATTGTACACTGTGTCTTACAAAAAGGCGGACTCTCAGCATACACTGCGATGGGCACAGCCCATCTCAGTACTGATTTTCAGTGCCCCATGGTGGGCACAGTTGATTTGACGCCGTTACCATTAGAGGTTCTATCTGTCTCCATTTCTACCTCCAGATTAAGTTCAACAATGAACATTTGTCAAGAAATGTCAAATTTATTGTTTTTCCTAGGTCTGATACGTACAGCAGTAAATATTAATATTATCTTTATACCGAATCAAATTCGGCTTCCAAGTCTTTTATATCTTTAAATTAAAAATAAATTCAGCACCACATTACGTAACTTCCACTTTTATAATCCCAAACAACGCCAATGAAGCAAACTTTGCGGACATATTTCCAAAACACGCCAAAACTGCCTAAAACAATCCGGAACGGCGGTGATGGGTAGCGAATATTAAATAGCGTCTCACACTTAGCTCTGATTGGTGTTTAAATTAATGTGACGTAAGGGATGTACTGTCTCAGAATTGCTAATTACTGATGTTATTCTGGATGTTTGCTTAACGGCTTCATTTAGCGTTTATTGTTCCCAAGAGTTCTGAGTCTTCTTCGACTTTGCCGATTCAGTTAAATAGGTATTGACTTTGATTGCCTTCAGCAGTGATTAATAACTCTACTTGTTTTACTATTATAATAGGTCTTTACCTATGAAATTGCGTTTCTTCAGTACTGGTCATTACAAATAAAAAAAAGTTTGTAATGGCTCTGTATTCTAAATTCAAATTAATTTTGTTTTAAAACCATGACATTCTATTTACAAACTCAGTCTTTTGTTTTTTGATTAGCGTTGTATTTTCATTACATTTGAACATTTTTCGTCATAATGGATACTTTAAAAATTCGTGTAATTATGGAATATGAGTTCCGTCGTGGCACCAACGCGACACAAACGGCACGTAACATCAAAAACGTTTACGGAGAGAACTGTACAAACGAACGCACAACCCTTTATTGGTTTTCCCGGTTCCGTTCTGGAAATTTTGACTTGAAAAATGAAGCTCGTGGTCGTCCGGAGACTTTGGTTAACAATAATGAATTAAAGGCGATTGTGGAAGCTGACGAAACTCAATCTACAACTGAGCTAGCAGCAGCTTTTAATGTAAGCATCAAAACAATATTGATCCATTTGCGACAAATTGGCAAGGTAAAAAAGCTTGATAGATGGGTGCCCCACGACCTTAACAATCGCCAGCGCAACGTACGCGTCGAGACCTGCCTTTCGCTGCTCAACATGCAAAGAAATGAAGGAATTTTGAAACGAATAGTTACGTGCGACGAAAAATGGATTCTGTTCGACAATCGAAAGCGCTCAGCAAGTTGGTTAGACCCTGGTTCAGCACCAAAGCAATGCCCTAAACCAAAAATGACCCCTAAAAAGGTGATGGTCATTGTTTGGTGGTCTAGTGCGGGTGTGATTCACCACAGCTTTTTACAAAACGGCATGAGCATTAATGCAGATGTGTACTGTAAAGAACTGGAGAGAATGATGGAGAAGCTTGCACATCTGCAACCAGCTTTGGTCAATCGGTCGTCCCCACTGCTCCTTTACGACAACGCGCGACCCCATACTGCGCAACAGACAGTCTCCAAGCGCAAGAGCTGGGGTTGGAAGCTCTCCCTCATCCGCCATACTCACCAGACCTTGCACCTACCGACTATTACTTTTTCCAAAATTTAGACAACTTACTTACTTAGACACCAAGGTCATCGACATAGCCCACAGGATTAGCAAGCTGAAGTGGCAGTGGGCTGGCCATATTTGCCGCAGAACCGATAACCGTTGGGGTAAACGGGTTCTTGAGTGGAGACCGCGTCTCGGCAAACGTAGTGTAGGACGTCCACAAGCCAGGCGGAGTGATGATTTGCGCAAGACGGCTGGCAGGAGCTGGATGCGAGAAGCCGAAGATCGAACTAAGTGGCGTGCAATCGGAGAGGCCTATGTCCAGCAGTGGACTGCGATAGGCTGATGATGAAGACAACTTTTTAGTGGGTAAAAAATTCAATTCCCGAGAGGCAGTACAAAATGCCTTTGAAGAGTTTGTTGCCTCCCGTCCAGCTGATTTTTACAAGAAGGGCATCAATAAACTGCCAATGCGTTGGCAAAGATGCGTAGATTGCATGGGTGATTACTTCGAATAACAGAAATAAAAAAGTTTGAAAAAATAAGTACTTTCACTTATTGCATACAAAACGGCAATTTCATAGGTAAAGACCTAATATATACTTACATCATCATTTTGCTAAAGAAACTTTAAGTTCCATTGATTTAATATATGACAATGTTCATAATAAAAAAGACGTTGTTTTTAAAGATGGACTGGAAATATAAGCCAATATCTTGCAGGACATGGTGGCAAAATAGAATGTGAAACCGACCTGGAAATCAAATTCAAACCTCAAGCACAGCAGTCGCATACGCTACCACTGAGCCACCAAGATAGTCGGTATTTGTTGAATCACCTTTGAGACATCTGACGTACTTTAGCTCACTTATAGCTACTGTAAATATAACTATTATGTTTTAGTAAGACATTTGAACTGTGCACGTCTACTGCACGTATTGTGCGTACGTATCTAGTGGTTTCAGCGGACGCCATACCGCTTCCTACTTCCCCAGGATTGTGGGTTCAAATTCTACATTGGACAACATTTTGCGTGATCCACAAATTGTTATTCTAAGTCTGCATATTATTTGTGTCCGTTTCATGTATGTTTGTAAAGTCCCTCGTGACACAGGATTTATTTGTAGGGTGGGAGTTGTCTTAAGAAAAAATGGTAAGGTTGTTGTAATTTGTAAATTTGGACTTAAATTTGACAACAAAATACCTTTTTTAAAACTAAAACAGAGTAAGTATACAATAACATATTATAGTATATTTGAAGGAAGTTTTTCTTTCTAATAGAGCACTAGGTACTTTGCCTACGAAAAAAAACATCACAAACCCGATAAGCCTATCCGCTACGTTTTTCCTTTGTCCTAATTATTATGATAAGGTTTTAGTTAAATAAAATTTGCAAATTTGACTTGGAAAAGTGAAAGCTTTTTTCCCATGGGGTTTTTCTACCGAATGAGGAAATTTGAAAGCCAATCACTTTGTACATAAGAGTTTTTGCAACCATCGCTATCTAAATAACAAATTTCGTATTGAAATGTTCGCAAAAGTACCTTTGTTTTTGTGTTACTGCCGAATAAAAAGCCTGTTACCTGTAACAATAAAAAAATGAATTAAGAAATGAAAAGCACGAAAAATTGTGAAAGTAATGAAAATATTTCAATCGTAAAGTTTACTAATTTGTTATTCTAGTGGTAAATAATTCTCATGTTAAGATTCTTTTTTACTTTCTTTTTTATGTTTTAAAGATAACTCGCACATTAGGTAATATACATTCTGGGTCGCTTCACAAACATACATGTAACGGACACAAAGAATACCCAGGCTCGAAAGAACAATTTGGGGTTCACACAAAGTGTTGTCTCAAGTGGGGTTTGAACTCACAATACTGGGCGCAGGAGAAAGTTGCGTGACGACCGCTTAAACCACTGGGCAAAGCGTGTAGTTTGATTGTGAAGCGCTTAACAAATTGTTATGATTTTTGTTTCATGTGTTTAAAGGTTATCTGTTACTGTTCTCTTGTTTGTAACAATGGAAGTCTCGCGGGAAGCTTTTCGTGCTATGATTTACTGTGATTATAAACGAGGGTTAAACTTCAAGGAATCTCAAGAAAATTCACAAGCTGCTTTTGGGGAGTCTGTTCCTGCGTTAGCAATAATTACTTATTGGTTTCGTGAATTTAAACGTGGTCAAGAGAACTTAAACGATGACCCTAAACCCGGCCAAAAAAGCTTAAAGAAGCTTGTAGAATCAATTACATTTTTTTGGACATTTATTAAAATTTTGGACATCTAACACACAAGGCCATCTAGTCCCAAACTAAACAGAGCTTGTACTATGGGTACTAGACAACTTATATAAATACATATATGCTTTTTATCGTATGTACATATATATTATACATAGAAAACACCGAAACTCAGAAAAAAAAATTGCAGTTCATATAGTCATTCAAACATTTAATCTGACCCGGGAATCGAACCCGAGATCTTAAGTACAGAAGACGCTTATGCTACCACGACGCCACCGAGGCAGTCTAATAGAATATTTAATTTGTCAGCAGTTTTATACTTTACTAGCGACCCGCCCCGGCTTCGCACGGGTGCAATGCTGATACTAAATACACGTTGTATATAAAACATAGCTGACCCACGCAACCTCGTTTGCGTCTTCTATAGCCCGTAGCATGAAAATTTTCGCAAAATAAGTAACTTTTCTGGTTGATTTTTACACCTTGTGTCCGAAAAACCCAAATATCTTACGGAACCCTATTTTTTTCCAAAATAAAATATAGCCTATGTTACTCGTGGATAATGTAGCTTTCGAATGGTGAAAGAATTTTTAAAATCGGTCCAGTAGTTTTTGAGCCTATTCATTACAAACATACAAACATACAAAAATAGGTACAAATCTTTCCTCTTTATAATATTAGTATAGATTTCAAAACTGACAATTACTTACGTTTTTTGTTGACAAACAATAATTTATATCTGCTAATATTTTTAATAACAAAAATAGATCTGTATATATACTTTTTCTAGATTACTCTTTATGTAAGTTATTAAGTAATAATATTAAGTTAGGTATATATGTTACCGTTAGATTGTCAAAACCGATAGATTGTAATACATCTCGCGAGATTGTAAACTATCGAAAGATTGTGTATCGTAACAACATACATGCTTACAATTTAACATATTATTTTTAGTTATATTAAGCGAAGTGAAACCGTCAAATTGTTATAATGTTGGTGACGAATCGCATCTCGCGCGCTGATTGGTTGAACAGCATATGTCCCGCGCCGCCATATTTGTTTGTTAATTCGTTTATAACCGAATGTTAATTCTCACAGCTGCATAATTAGTTACATAATTTTGTTGTGGCAGTTAAATGAATTTGTGATTAATTAAAGAAGTTCTAACCTAACCTAACTCAATGGCCATAGAACGGCATACTGTAAGACCGACCAATGAGGGACAGTCGACAATTTGACGTGCGACAGATTGTGATTTAACGGTTTTACTTTGATACATAATAATCTAACGAAAAATAGTACGTTAAATTGTAAGCAGTATGTCACAGTTGTCAATCTTTAGATATTTTACAATCTCGCTAGTTAGATTATAATATACAGTTTTTGCAATTGTGGAGGAACGAGTGTCATGTCCCTCCAACACAAAGGGAGGATCCTTCGACCAGGCGAGGTGATCACTGCCCAACAATCAGCGCGAGAACTTATATTGCGCGATTCGGGATTGATAGTTTCTTCGTGTTGTACGCTCCACAGTGGTGACTCCGATGTGATTGGAAGCAGCCTTCAAGGAGGCAGATCCGCAGCACCATGATGTTCACTTTCACAGCAAGTCTTAGCCAGCCAGCAACCTCGGCAAGCTGTATGTGGAAGTCGTCACACAATCTTATGGTGACATATATAAGTATTTAAATAAGTGTAAACAAGTAAAACAGTCTATTCAGTTTAACAGGCATACTTTATAACTGCTACTAACAAATTAAATTACCCCAACAATAAATATCCATGATATATCCAATACAATCAATAATCTTCTATGAATATCTGATAATAGTGATACAGGTGTAACTGTTATCAATGGCCTTTATGGATGCGTTTACAAAATGTTGCTTATTCAGCGAACAACAAATCATAAACGAATTTCAATGAATGCTATTCTCTCGCTGTATTGTGTATATCTCTTTATAAGATTTTCGCATTTTGCTAACTTTCTCTCCCTTTACACCAGCCTCCCTAATATTACACAAAGGATCTTGACAATGTATTAAAAATGAAATTTCATAATTTTAATCTTATGGTATTTTTAAGCTTATATTATCGGTGTTATTGAAAAAATTCAATTAATTGCATCTGATTGAAGATTACCGGCGAAGTAACGTTTTAAGTACCTATTGGTTTTCATTACAGTGGAAACGAACGTTTGTATGTTTTGTTAGTTGAAGCAGACAGAATTTGTAAATGTAAACAAATACAAGAGTTATGCTACAACACAAAGTGACTTCCTAAATCGTGACTTCACAGTATCAAAGAAAACCAATATCGAGCAATTCTTTAGTTGCCGAGTAAATGCTTTATCAGAGCTAATTCCTTCCTTCTTGCCTCTTAGTGAAGGGGAATTCAAAGTGGTCATAAGCCATACCGTGAGAGAGCCATGCTTCGGCATGAATGGGCCGGCTCGACCGGAGTAATACCACGACCGCACAGAAAACCGGTGTGAAATAGCGCTTGCGCTGTGTTTCACCGAGTAAATGAGGATACCGGAGGCCCACACCCTAACCCCTACCTTATCCCCTTCCCATTCCCCTAAAGGCCGGCAACGCACTTGTGACGCCTCTGGTGTTGCGGGTGTCTATGGGCGACGGTAATCGCTTACCATCAGGCGATACGTCTGCTCGTTTGCCCCCTATTCAATAAAAAAAAAGTGCGCTAACGCACTTACCTGACTGAAACGACTACCATCTAGTCACTTTAGTAAGCCATCAGGTGAGCCCACAGCTCGTTGGTCCCATTTAAAATGTGATCATTCCAGAAATTGGCAATAGTAGAGTACAATAACTAATTCCTTGCAAGAATTGGACTCAACCTGTACACCATTTTGAAATCCGCGTCCCACTTAAGCTGTAAGCTTAGAACTGTCTCCTATTAATCCTAACTCGGACCGCAGGTATCCCACTTTGATTCAAATTTATTAACTTGTTGCTGAATGGAACAATTATATTTAATACCAGTTTTGTTTAAAACAATTGAAGGTTTTGTTTAGTTGTTATTTTCTTTTAAAATACATTTTAGACGGTCGCATTAAATAATATCGCTATAGCCAAACGGCTACTCGACCCACTGCCGCTGTCATTCTTAGGCATACAGTTTAGCTAACAATCATCCCCATGACCCCAGTGATGAACATCGTTTGTACTCAGATAAGGTAAGGTATCAACATAATCATCAACAGCCTTTAAGACAAAACATACATATAGTAGTGATAATTGAAGATGTCTATATTCAACAAAGAGCTGATATAGGCTGATTTACGGTTCAGGCGCTGGGAAGAGTCCGGTTGTGTTAATAACATCAGTTCCCGGATCCCTTCTTTCTCAGGCGCAGAGTGGCACACCGTGTGCTTTCAGTCGGTTCGATTCCACCACGAACACCGCCCCGCCGCAATCCCCGGTGGGGTTACGTCTCGTGGGGGCTTATACACGGCAAAAAAAAAATTACGTTAAGGCGATTTACATTAAACAAATATTGAAAATTAAAACATCAATAAAGTAATTATACTTCCTAATTAATATAATAATATGTTGAAAACACGAGTCATTTATTACACACCCAAAACTTTTTCGATTGACTTAATATTGTCAACTGTCAACTGAATATTTGTCAACTAATGTCTAACTATAACAGTATCCTGTCCTAAACGACCACACCTATTTAAGTTGTTTTTGTATACAGTAACCACAGCATCACATCTCCAGTTTCCAGTTCATCCGCTAACTAAACAGAACATTATGCGTTCATATTCGGTTCATCTAACTAGACGGGGATAGAAGGGTCCGACGTGTAAGTATTTACACGGGTACTAGGTCGAGCAAAATTGGGAAATATTTGAGAGTTTTACTTACCAAGTTTTACAGTGGAATATCTATAGATATATATAAAGCCATACCGACACTCAGACAACCAGATAAAAATTGAAACTGAATCTGAGCCTGAGAAAATGGTGATAGGGCGGCTTTATCGCAGAAAAACTGTGGAATGAGCTGTCGCCTGCGGCGTTCCCGGACCAATACGACCTTCAAACCTTCAAGAAAAGAGCGTACTCCTTCCTAGAATGCCGGCAACGCACTTGTGACGCCTCTGGTGTTGCGGGTGTCCATGGGCGACGGTAATCCTACACAAATACACCAAAAATATATAACAAGTATACAGATCTATATATATATATCCTATTCAAAATAGACTGCACGGTTGGCCGAGTGGTGTCAGCGGTCGCCATGCCGCTTGCTACTGCGCCAAGTGTCTTGGGTTCAAATCCCACGCGGTACCCACAACACTTTGTGTGATCCACGAATTGTTGTCCCGAGTCTGGATGTTCTTTGTGTCCGTTTCATGTATGTTTGTAAAGTCCCCCACGACACAGGATGTTATTCCTAATGAGGGAGTTGTCTTTTTAAAAAAAAAAAAAAAACTGAAAGTATTTACAATAACAAGTAGTATTCCTTCACCAGCTTTTTAAACACACCCAATGTTTTTGCTTGACGGATTGTCTCAGGCAAGTTGTTCCATAGCCTTACTGCTTATCTTCATCTTGAAAGACAACCACTTCTAGACCTAGATCTTCCAAAGTTCTCCACCACAGTCGGTCCTATATTGCTCACATACAACGGCTTCCCGCAACCTTTACAAGGTCGTCGGAACATCTTGTAGGGGGCCTAATTTTATACTTTAAACGGTCTACCCTATATAAATAAACAAAATATACAAAATGAATGTTACTTTGTGGCCCTTATCACATGCGAAAGAGCCTTTATCCCTTCCCTAACGACTTCCATGACATCTGTCAAGGTATTTTAATAGTTTTAAGCGTTTTGTTAACAGGGGAACAAACGCGTGTCGCATTATTGTGATGTTTTGGGTAACACTGGTGTTAAATAATGTAGATTATGATTATGATAGTCTGGTTTCAAAAATATGAGAAAAAACCTTCCGAATGGGCTGAAATTTGACGCGGTATACAAACCATTTCAACCATTTTGAGTTGGTTTTTTTATTTGTTTCTCATTTGTCCAATAATGTCACTATAATGGTTAAAATAAATAAATAAATATTTCGGACATCTAACACACAACGCTATCTAGTCCCAAACTAAGCAAAGCTTGTATCATAGGTACTAGACAACTGATATAAATACATATATTCTTTTTTTGTAAATACATATACATTATACATAGAGAGCACCCAAACTTCGAAACAAATATTTGCATATCATACAAACATTTGGTTCGACCCGGGAATCGAATACAAGACCTCAAGCACATTGGCAGACCTATACATAAAATTAAAATAAATAAAATACATATTTTCGGACATTTAATACACAACGCCATCTAGTCCCAAACTATGCAGTACTATGGGTACTAGACAACTGATATACATACATATATATACTTTTTTTTGTAAATACATACATATTATACATAGAAAACACACAAACTCCGAAACAAATATTTGCAGATCATACAAACATTTGATCCGACCCGGGAATCGAATACAAGACCTCAAGCACAACAGTCGCATTCGCTACCACTGCGCTGCAGAGGCAGTCAAAAAGAACCATATACAATTTACTAAGTCGCTTTAGAAATGAAAATGTAGTAATATGTGTTGATACTGCTTATTTTTTGATAACTTCAACCCTTTAAATTATTCGTGCTAAGCCTTTACCAGCTTCCAAGCAAGTTACCCCCACACGCAGCCTTCACCCTTAATGGCAAAATTAATCATGCCAGGGGAAGCTCAGCGTAATTGACTATGATAAATGAATTCAAGCCAAGTTTTTTAAGACAACTTTTACGTTTTAATTCACCCCTTTAAGGAGTGAGATTGCAATCGGTACGGTTTTTTCAAAATATACATAATACTTATATTGTATATTAAAGGGTAAATCGTTATATACATTATGTATTTGTACAATTTATATTGCACATAAATTTTAGTTTAGAACTTCGGTATTTTATACTAGCTGAACCCCGCGGTGCTACCCGCGGTACGACAATAACCGCGCACAACGGCGCGAGACGAAGCTAATATCTTTATAAATTATAGCCTATTTGTTACTCGGATAACTATAGGTATTATTGTAAAGTTTTATCAAAATCCATTCAGTAGTTTTTGCGTTAAAGAGCAACAAACATACTGACTTACATACTAGTTTATATACGCGTTTAAAAAATTAGTAGGATTAATTTATTTTCTTCGTGTAGTTTCCTCCACGGGTCTTTGAATCCAGTGGTTAGCGTATGCAACTGCCGATGAATAAGTCTCTGGCTCGATTCCCAGGTCGGATAAGAGCGTCATTGAGTTTTCAAATTATTGAATTCCTTAAAAAGTCTCGAATTTGGGTCTTAGCCTCCGTGTCGGTGTTGGATGACTATCCCATCGCATTTGGAAACCGTCGGGACAGTGAAAGCACCTGTATTTGCGAACACACTTGTGCACTATAATATTTGCGAAGTAAGCTAAAATTGGCTAGAAGTAGGTAAGGTACATCATTCCTTCGGGATAAAAAACGTGTGTGTGTAATATCTAATCCATTTATAATTTGCACGGACATGTCAGAAATATTAAACTATAAATGGGTTTATTGACAGCTGCCCCTTAGAGATATGTAGTAATTTTCTCAGCAATACCTGCATGTTAGGTCTACGGGGACGAAAGGTACTATATTACATCATTACCGTAGGAGAGCTATGCTTCGGCATGAATGGGTCGGCTCGACCGGAGTGATACCACGGCCTCACAGAAAACCGGTGTGAAATAGCGTTTGCGCTGTGTTTCACCGAGTGAGTGGGGATACCGGAGGCCCATACCCCAACCCCTCCCCCATCCCCTTTCCCATCCCTCAAAAGTCGGCAACGCACTTGTGACGCCTTTGGTGTTGCGGGTGTCCATGGGCGGCGGTAATCGCTTACCATCAGGTGATACGTCTGCTCGTTTGCCCACTATTCAATAAAAAAAAAAAACATCAATGCTAATAACGTTAAAGGAAGACTGTCTGTTATATTAACTGATATTACTCGCGGCATCGTGCGCGTGTTACCTTATTTTGTGTAAAGTTTGCATAGCTATATTAATTTGAATGTACCTTGAGCTCGATAGATTTCGATGCATCATTTTGTAGAAGAGAGAGACGGGAAGAAGTCTTCAAATATTTATATGCCTACGAACTGACGCATGTGGAGGAATGGGTATCCTGTCCCTCCAACACAAAGGGAGGTACCTCCGATCAGACGAGGTGATCATGCCTGGCGGGCCACTGCCCAACAGTTGATGTTGGGATGTTGTAATATGACAATCGGCGCGAGAACTTCTATTGCGCGATTCAGAATTGGTAGTTACTCCGTGTAATGCGTTACTTCGTAGTTCAGTGTAACTTCGGTAGATGGCGCTGCAAAATGTTATGTTGTATGTGGAGGTCGCCACACGCACATTCCTTTGTTAGCGACTCTTATCAATCATGCTCAACTCCTATTAATCTAACGTGAGTTAACTCTCCTATCTTACGACGCTAACAAAACACACATTTAAAAATAACCTGAAAATCGATTAGAGAGCTTCGTTGTTCATTGTGAGCAACATCGTGACATGAGAATTAAATATATGCCTATATATCTTTAAACTTGTAACGTAATACTTCACTTGATACTCGTTTCTTTTGCTACAAACGAGCGTGTACCTTCACTCTTCACCCCCAAGGGAAATTAACCCTTCTACAAAAATAATCGCATCAAAATTCAACCCTGTTTAACATCGATATCAACAGGTATACACTTCAATCTACTGCGTTCGGTTGTTTGTCAATGTTTTGACACAACCTAATCTTTTTTATGTTATAATCTACCATTTATTCTCTGACGTATGTTTTTGTAGCGGTCACGGATTGAATTACATTATATCTATATTAATAATATATTATCTATTATATAAAATTCTCGTGTCGTGTTGGTGCGTAATCGGACTCCTCCGAAACAGCTCGACCGATTTTGATGAAATTTTTTGTGATTATCCGGTATCTATGAGAATCGGTTCTTATCTATTTTTCATCCCCCTAAATGTTAGGGGTAGTCCACCCCTAAATTTTTTTTTTTTTTTTTTTGACAAAATTTTTAATTTCTATTTTTTTATGATGCAGCATTAGAAAATACATACAACCCTAGATTTTCAACCCTCTACGATCAACCCCTATTTTTTTATATTCCCTTTTATGGCAAAGCAACGTTTGCCGGGACAGCTAGTTATATTATAATTTTTTACATTGCGTCGTCAGGCTACACCAGCTAAAATGTGCAACAGAGAGGAACGTCATACGCCTACACTACATTTATGCGTGCAACCTGACTCACTCTCTCCTTAATATTATATTACATCGCGTCGTCAAACTACACCACCTAAAATGTGCAACAGAGAGGGATGTCATACCTGACTGTAGTATGCTATCTGACTCACTCTCTCCTTAATATTAGTATAAATACTGGTGTTGTTTTTGTATATAGTTAGTCATCTTTTGAATACAATACTTTTATCTTCATTCTGCTGTCTTATTCAATATACTCCTACGAACACAACATTTGTTAGTGGTTTTGATCGACCCTAATCACTACAGTTTTATGTGTGTTAAACTAGTTATAAATCACGTGGAGTCAGAATGTTGTAGCGTAACATATATAAGGATATTTACAGAGATTACAATAATTTTACTTTATTACTTTAACGCTGAACAATAATTTATTATATATTATATCTTCGTAACAGTTTGTAACTATATCTACACTAATATTAAAAAGAGGAAAGATATTTTTGTATGTAACGAATAAACTCAAAAAGCACTGGACCGATTTTAAAAATTCTTTCACCATTTAAAAGCTACATTATCCACGAGTAACATAGGCTATATTTTATTTTGTAAAAAAATAGGGTTCCGTAAGATATTTGCGTTTTTCAAGAAACAAGGTGTCAAAAATCAACCAGAAAAGTTACTTATTTTACGATTTACAATAATATACCTTATACATCAGAATAACACAGGCTATAATTTATAAAGATACTAGCTTCGCCTCGCGACGTTACCTGTGATTATTGTCGTACCGCGGGTAGCACCGCGGGGTTCAGCTAGTTAAAAATAAATTAAGATAATAGAAAATAATGTTAATATGTGATATATGATATATAATGATATAAAGAAACAATAACAGTATTTACATGCAAGCGTCAAAAAAATCCTCCGCATTTTCGTCTACTGGTAGCGTTTCCAAAAAGCCAGCAGCATTGCCACGTTGAATGGCAATGCTAATTATCTGTGCCAGAAAAAGGCCAGCCTACTGGTCGCCAGGATATTAACTATACTATTTAAGTGTTTATTTTCTTGAACAATTCTGTGTAGATTAAGAATAAAGATTGTCACCATCCTTACTCATTTACGGATGTTATAAAAGCCTAGGGAGCTAACTACACAAGAAAAAAACACTCCAAATCGTAAGAAAACTTAACACAAACGCTAAATTAACCCGTGTGACCAGTGTATAGTCCTTTCTAAGGCAAGGCATATGGCCAGCAGTGGGCTGTTAAGCCCTGTAAATGAATTAGATGGGTAGCAATACCGTTGTCTATACTAATATTATAAAGAGGAAAACTTTGTTTGTATGTTTGTTTGTAATGAATAGGCTCTAAAACTACTAGACCGATTTTAAAAATTCTTTCACCATTCGAAAGCTACATTATCCACGAGTAACATAAACTATATTTTGTTTTGGAAAATAATAGGGTTCCGTAAGGTATTGGGGTTTTTCGGACACAAGGTGTAAAAAATCAACCCTATACGGGGGAAAATTTTTCGCTACGGGCAATAAAAGACGCAAACGAGGTTGCGTCGGTCAGCTAGTCTGAAATAAAATCAATACTTAACAATTCTTTTATGGCTTTTCACGGTGTTACTCAAAGAACAGCAGTACACTTAAGTTTCCTGTTTCTTTGTGCAGTATATTTATCACAACGGCCTCGTTGGTTTACGACTTTGCGTTTGCGACTGCCTATCAAGAGGCTTCGGACTCGAATCCCGCATCGGCCCAAAAAGTGTTACAAATTTAGTTTTTCTGATGATAGAAGAACTTAATAAAAGCCATTTGGAAGTTAGGGTTTGAAATCCCATGCTACGGAGAACACTCCTCGGTTGAATAGCCTTCCCATTGCATTATGAGAAGGTGCGAACTGAAAGTGTACCAGTATTTGCACAGGCACTTGGGCACTATAATACCTGCATAGCGGCTAGTCTCCATCGAGACTCATCTGTAATTACCGAACTGGGCTGAAGTACATCCTATCTCTCACCACCAAAATGCAATTTTTAATATCTAAAGGATTTTGTGTTGACAAACTTTAATTAAACACTAAAATGTCAAATACAATTTTCGATTACGCAGTTTATATAAAATTTAGCAAAAACATGAAATAAGATTAAAATTACTTTCTAACAAAGAAACTTGTGTGACAGTATAAGTAAATATTTGAGGCAAAATAATTAAAAAAGTTGTCATGGAAACTGAAATCTTTTGACTTTGTTTTGTACAAAGAAATTATAATTTTTTGGATCTTATTAATATTCAGACTACAACTCTCTGTTGTGGAAGTATTTGTAAAACAGTTTGTATAAAAGAAAATTACATTATCTAACATAAAGTTACGACTGTTTCCCAGAGGAATAGGCAGAGATATTTAGTCCCCACCTACTGCGGTCCTGACACACCTCTTTTACTTTTATGCCGCATCCACGCTCATCAGTTTTTATAGCTTACCTTCTAATGAGGATTTTCATTCGGAATATTATCATAATTTAACTATTATATAACTTTTTGTAGCCTACAACACACGGGACTTAAGCGATATGACATACACAGTCTGAGCAGCCGCTTTACATAAAAAAAAATATTGACTGCCTCGGTGGCACAGTGGTAGTGAATGCGACTGCTGTGCTTGAGGGCTCGGGTTCAAATCCTGGGTCGGACCAAATATTTTTGTGATCTACAAATATTTGTTTCGGAGTTTGAATGTTTTCTATGTATAAAATGTATGCATTTAGAAAAAAAATTAGTATATATGTATTTATATCAGTTGTCTAGTACCCATAACACAAACTCTGCTTAGCTTGGGGTTAGATGGCATTGTGTGTTAAATGTCCGGACTATTTATTTATTTATATACATATAGTGAAACAGAGGGTTGGCTTATTGTAAAAAACAGATTGTCATGTAGCAGCATAAAACAAAGAAAATAAAATTAACTAACTAACACGCAATCTATAATGAATGCATTCATGCTGGCGAGTTTCATTGGTGATTGCGTGACTGGAGGCCCCATGCTGCACTGAGGCATAGTTTGCGTTCGCAATGAGTGTGGTCATCACAACTCTTGGATTCTACTCATACTTTCCATCAGGCAGTGTAGAGTAACTTTGACGGGAAAATAAATATCCGTAAAAAGAAATAACTATAGGTGTTGCTTAGCTTGGGATCAGACAGCCGTATATAAGATATGTGAGAACATCATTATTATTACAATGTTACTTAGATTTTTAACTGGAGTAAAGTTTTATGCACAAAAGTAATTTGAAGTTTGATTATAAAGTTGCCAGTCATAATATTTATTTGAGAACGCCAATAAAAACGTGTTCTATTATTTTTCCATTTTGCTCAACGCTATAAAGAAAATCAGTGTTTATTTATTTCTCTAGCTTTTTAAATTTTCTGATTTGTCTTCCTTAGCCAGTTAATTGTTCTAACTCAATAAGTACTCGTATACTTAAATATTATTAATATCATAATTTTAATTTGTATTAACTTTAACTAATATCGTTCATTTTCTAATTTCAAAGTTTCGTAATAAATGAAATTTAAAAGATAAAACTAGCAAACCGTAAGCAAATGTATTGATAAATTATTAAAATATTTTTCTCGAACACAAATTTTACTTATTTCATTCGAATGACGGCCAAGTTGAAATTGAATTATCTATTTAGAATAATATGAACGAATATTTTTTTTACGCCGAAGTTTCAGCATAATATTTAAGAAAAAAGAAAATTTTATACAATTTTAGATGGTCAACGGTAAGTTTTTTATGGCTTCTAAGTACATGTTAAAGACCACAAGTAACTTTTTTAGAAGTTCAAAACTTTTACACATAGTTTTATAGCGGGACTAGCGACATTACAAACATCGTGACCAAGTAAAGGTGGACGCGCATCACGAAGGCGCCGCTGAGCTCACACCAGTCTACCAAGTTTTATTTTATTATTGAATAGGGGGCAAACGAGCAGACGCATCACCTGATGGTAAGCGATTACCGGCGCCCATGGACACCCGCCACACCAAAAGCGTTACAAGTGCGTTGCCGACCTTTGGGGGATGGAGAGAGGGAATGGGGGAGGGGTTGGGGTATGGGCCTCCGGTATCCTCACTCACTCGGTGAAACACACCGCGCAAGCGCTATTTCACACCGGTTTTCTGTGAGGCCGTGGTATAACTTCGGTCGAGCCGGCCCATTCATGCCGAAGCGTGGCTCTCCTACGGAAAAATGTCAAATTTTAATGTATAAGGCTGCCAAAGTGCTTCTACTCTGCCTGATGGAAAGCATAAGCAGAATCCAAGAGGGGTGGTCATCATATTCATTGTGAATGCAGACAATGTAACAATGCAGCATGGTACTCCACACTATGGCGGCCTAGTGGTGCATCTGCATCGTTGGGCCTCCGGTTATATTATTTAATAGCTGACCCTCGCAATCTCGTTCACGTCTACTATTGCCGGTAGCGTAATAATTTTCCCCCATTTTTTAAATATTCTTAATTGGGGCTCCGCTCCTATTAGTTTTAGCGTGATGATATATAGCCTATAGCCTTCCTCGATAAATGGACTATCTGACGCTGAAATATTTTTTTAAATCGGACCAGCGGTTCGTTAGATTAGCGCGTTCAAACAAACAAACTCTTCAGCTTTATAATATTAAACGAGTAGTATAGATTTATTCAAATTACAACTTCACAGCGAGTTACGGCGATGTAAATTTGGAATTACTTTTTGTGATTGGAAACACCGAAGATAAATTGAAGCGATGGACCAAGTGAGTGAGGATACCGGAGGCCTATACCTCAACCCGAGGCCCCATTCCCTCTCCCTATCCTATCCATCCATCTCCTAATCGCTTACCATCAGGTACGCTACACATACGCATACGCTAAACATAATTTGAAAATTAATGTTTCAGGGAGTAGGTGAAAGAGCGAGTTTTAATTCCAGTCAAAGACACACCTAGCAATAGCGTACCTTTGTCTCCAACACAACGTCTAGAATCTATCAACCGGTTTCAGTCTGCTGCTCTCATCAAAGTTACCCAAACATAAGCACGCCGACAACAAACAGTCACTATGAAGTTTTCAAGTTATTATATTTTGTTCACATATACAAACTCAATAATATAGTTTTCTAAGACAGTTTTATTGATCAATCGTAACAGAATCCGAGTCTATTAATATTATTGGGCATAGTTCCAAGATCACGAAACTACAGCCTGATGTAATATGGTATTGGACAGCGAACTCACACCAAATATCAATACAATAACTTCATGAAATATCCAACTTTTTTTACTTATTTCACTATCAGCACTATTAATGGTGTTGGGATGTAGTTATCCCGCGTCTGCGAGTATTAGGTAATCCCGTCCTCAGGACTTACTCGCCCGGGACGGTAAGCAGCTGATACACATACGGGATTTTCAGAGTCCAGAATCCTAATTAATTTTGGGATTATTTGCGTAAGTCTATCCCCTCTTTGCTGTAGTTATTTATAAATGAACCTCGGAATTTTCTATCAGTATGTACATTATAACTAGTGTTATAAATGATAAAGTGAGTTTTACCTTTTGCGTCTTAGCTATTCAACTGATTAAACTTTGTACATGAATACTTTTAATCGGGGATGAAGGTTTTGTGAGTAGGGATTCTTTTCTAAAGGTACTGGTTTCCATCAAGAAAAACTTACTGTTCCTTTGTTCGCCTTTGTTTTTTTATAGTACGAGGGGTATCAGCAGATGGGTTACTTAACAAACTGCACGGTTGGCCTAGAGCTTGCTACTGCACCAAGTGCCGTGGGTTCAAATCCCACGTGGGACATCACTTTGTGTGATCCACAAAATGTTGTCCTGAGTCTGGGTATTATTTGTGTCCGTTTCATGTATATTTTTAAAGTCCTACGATACAGGATGTATATTCCTGATGCGGGAGTTGTCTTTTTCAAAAAACAAAAAAAAAATTACAAGCAATTATCAGCAGTAAACAGCTGCAACACAAGAGTTCCAGAGCAATGTCTAGACGTTTGAGAGCCTTCCACCAGTGTGACCTTACTCTCTCGGTACAAACTTAAAAAAAAACGTTTCTAGTTTTCTATGAGGTCAAGGAATGGTCATTTCATATCGTATCTGCCTCGGTGGCGCAGTGGTAGCTAATGCGACTGCTGTGCTTGAGGTCTCGGGTTCAAATCCTGGGTCGGACCAAGTGTTTGTGTGATCTACAAATATTTTTTTCGGAGTTTGGGTGTTTTCTATGTATAATATGTATGTATTTACAAAAAAAAGTATATATGTATTCATATCAGTTGTCTAGTAGTAGTAGTAGACTAGATGGCGTTGTGTGTCAGATGTCCAAAAATATTTATTATTATTTATTTATTTCACTTTGGGAGAATCAGCCAATATGTGTCGAAACGTGGTTTTCCATATACTTTAGATGTGTAAGGTGTATCAGTCCACGTTCACTGACATACAACATAACATACTACAGCGCCATCTACCGAAGTTACACTGAACTACGGAGTAACCTACAAAACGAAGAAACTACCAATCCTGAATCGCGCAATTAAAGTTCTCGCGCCGATTATCATATATACAACATCCCAACATCAACTGTTGGGCAGTAGCCCGCCAGGCATGATCACCTCGCCTGGTCGGAGGCTCCTCCCTTTGTGTTGGGTGGAACATGACACCCGTTCCCCCACAGATGCAAGAATGCTGATGATGCAAGATCATCTCAATGGGCCGCCATAGTGTGGGGGGTGGCGATGATGAATTGTCTGCATTCACAATGAGTATGGTGACCACTACTCTTGAATTCTGCTCATGCTTTCCATCAGGCAGTGGGAGAGCCACGCTTCGGCATGAATGGGCCGGCTCGACCGGAGTGATACCACGGACTCACAGAAAACCGGTGTGAAATAGCGCTTGCGCTGTGTTTCACCGTGTGAGTGAGGATACCGGAGGCCCATACCCCAACCCTTACCCCCATTCCCTCTCCCCATCCCCCAAAGGTCGGCAACGCACTTGTGACACCTCTGGTGTTGCGGGTGTCCATGGGCGGCGATAATCGCTTACCATCAGGTGATGCGTCTGCTCGTTTGCCCCCTTATTCAATAAAAAAAAAGGCAGTGCAGAGTCACTATGTCAGGTTTATATATTAAAAAAAAACTTGAGAGGTGTCAAGGGACACCCGAATGGAACGAAGTTCGAAATACGAGTAGAAAGACGAAACGAAAATATCTGGCTTACTTTCTATAAGAGAGAGAGAGAGAGACAGACAGAGAAACATGCGCACACCGGCTTACAATAGCTTACTATAGCAAAAAGTGTCGTAACACTTTCCGTCTTAATTTTTTCCGTCTAGCTCCCTTTTGCAACGCGCGATAAGAAACTTCGTTCCAAAAAACACAAAAAAACATACCTAAAGTTTTGACCGAACCGAATTTTATGCTGTAAAGTCACATATGTACAATACAGAATACTGCAATAAGCTGCATTATATACCGTACACCTTTGCAATAAAGACTTTTTTAACCTAATAGTTTAATACACTGTCATATCTTTTGCAATAAAGTTATTCGTACAACTTAAAGTTTTGCATCGACACCGAATACAACAACAGTAATCATAGAGCGACACCTCATACAAATGTTTCATAACTTGGTCACCCTAGCATTGTTTCACTCAATGTCCGAATTCACAATCACGCCCCTACTACGATACTGCTATCTAGAACTCGATTTTAACACGCTACGTAATCGTAGACTAGGCAGAGGTCAATGATACTCGTATGTCATTATGCTGGATTCAATATTCTGATGGTCAATAAAATCTCTAAACCACTATAAAACCCTATGTACAGTTTGTAATATTGTTGTAGTCTACCAAATCTTAAATCTTGCTCTTTTTGATTTCTACAAATTTTATAAATTATCGTAACTGTTTTGCCCTGCCCGCGTTATTTACTCAATTCATAAAATTTTTTTCAAGGAAAATTAGCGTTAGCATACGGATATAAAGCTAACCACAGATAAAGTTTGATAATGTTGTTTTTTCCCTCCAAACCTCCAAACCTTCCCTCCATCTCCCTTTCCATCCCGCAAAGGTCGGCAACGCAATTGTGACGCCTCTGGTGTTGCGAGTGTTCTTGGGCGGCGGTAATCGCTTACCATCAGGTGATACGTCTGCTCGTTTGCCCGCAATGCAATAAAAAAAATATTAAAAAAACCACTAGTAGAAATAAATTCCGTGGGAGAGCCACGCTTCGGCATGAATGGGCCGGCTCGACCGGAGTGATACCACAGCCTCACAGAAAACCGGTGTGAAATAGCGCTTGTGCTGTATTTCACCGAGTGAGTGAGGATACCAGAGGCCCATACCCCAACTGCTCCCCCCATTCTTTCTCCCCATCCCCCAAAGATCGGCAACGCACTTGTGACACTTTTGGTGTTGCGGGTGTCCATGGCCATTTTTTGACTTTTAATAGATATTCATAAATATATTTATTCTTACACTTTCAAGCGGTCAGGTACTTCGAGTAGGTACGTGGTTTAGAAGTAACTTTTGTAATAATTAAAAAGTGGATTTTCTTGCTTCTTTTTTCGTGCGACATGAGAGGGCTTTTCTAAAAGTTTGTGCGGCAATAATTCTTCTTGTTAAAACTTTTTCTACGGTATACTCGTGTTTGATACTCCGGGTGTTTCTAGTACAAGGTAACAATGCACATTATGTTTCGTAGCTTACGCTCAGCTAATATTTATGGACGATAACTCTAATAACTATAATACTCTTTAAAAAATTTTCTTCAGATACGTAGCCTAAATTTTTATTTATTTTGAATAGTATCTCTTCGAATTTGATTTTGTAAATAAATTGTTAGGAATTATATAAAAACGTTCTTACTTTATGTTGTAAGTGACTTTATATGCGGTTACAGAAATAACGTGCTTATGATAGCGTTTAAGTATAATGTTCATTGCCTAAAAACAGGCCTACTGATGTTTTTTTTATTATCTTGACAAGATAGAATAAGCGTATTCTAAATAAATACCTTCTTATTATAACCCATAAAAGGCCTAATAAAATTTAAATTAATTCGAGATGTTGAAGCTTTTCGAGTTACAATAGTAGGAGTTTCTGTGTGTGACATTCGCTCTTGTCACAATCATTTCTGCAGTACAACGTAAACATTCCCGAAAATTAACATTATTGATTGCACTATTAAAATTCACCCTTATTTCGTTCGCATAGAGTTTAAAATTGTCTGAAGGCATCCTAGTACGTTTGGGTAAATAATAAATAGCTAGGCTATATGTAATTGTTAATGATCAAGTTCTAACGTGTATTAATTATACGTGTTTCATAATCTACATTTCACATTTGGGAAGTACATTTTCGTTAGTGCTGGTGTGTTGGTAGAATTTAGTGTCAGATTTCACAATGTATTAGTTCGTGTACTAAGTTCCTATGTTTTATATTGTTTATTTAGCTACTGAATACTGTTTAGTAAGATTTTTAATACCATTTGTTTTTAATTGTATTAAGTTGTTAAGAGGCAGTCGGAAATCCCACTAGCGTCTACTAGAAAGTGATAAGTTACAGCATATTTATGGTTAAGTATTCATAACATTCATTAAAATCAATAGTTAAAATATTTTATTACTTTAGCCATGAAAGTAATTCAATAATTTCATTTCGAATGAACCGTATACCATGACATATCAAACGTCAAAATTGATATCTGTCAATGTCAATTATTTTTGTTGATTCTACATTATAACCCCAAAACCTTGGTACTTCAAATTTAAAAAGGTTTCCAAACCCGTCATCTCCACTATATGTAGGCTCCTGTCTTCCTACATAAAATTCGGGTACGGGACTCATCTTTATGTGAATGTGGTTTGGACGAAGGCAATTTGGACCACATATTCTTTAACTGCTCTAAAAACAACCCTTCCTTAGATCTTTACTCACACCTAATAAAACTGAAACTTCCCACCCCAATTAACTTTGCATCCCTTTTAACCTACCCATCCCCCAATCTCCTTCAAGCGTTGATGATTTTTATTCGCTGTAATAGCATCAAACTTTAACCCATGTACCTAAGAATGTTGTATTGTCTTTTGTGTTTGTCTTCCAACTATATGTATATATAACTAACATAATATATTTTTTATTTATTTGTATTCGTCTCTTTGTTTCAGTGTACTAACCCCAACAAAAAGCCCTACATTCAGTCTACTGCTGGTTCTACAAATTTATTATTTTCTCTATTTTTATTTTATTTTTTGCATAAAAACCACGTATTTCCATCACACTTGACATTGGCAGAATTGTCGACATCGGCACAGTTTGCCATTTATTAAGAAGAAGAAGAAGAAGAGAATCAAAAAAAATTTTCGTTAAAAAATATCTTAAGGCCCATTTCAATATACATAGAAGCTGTTATAACCTTTTTACACCTTCTTCAAAGAAGCCTGAATTGTAGTCTCGAGGAAAATGTCTGAGGCAACTCCTTTGAAACGCCATTATAAGCAAGTTTTCTGCCCTAGCTTTAAAGGTTTGTATTTAAAAAATAAATATATTTCGTCACTAAAATATTTTATCATAATAGCTTTAACACATCAAAAATTACAAAGGATATTCTGAAACATTCATTTATTATAGAAATAGTAATTAATTATATTTGAATTATTGTACAATATCTTTTAGACTTTAAAAAATTGTGTTGCCATTATAAATTACTCAGATCCTGTATTAAAAATATACAGTCATAGTCGACAAAAGACAGACGATGACGCTTTTAACACAGTGACGTAATATTATGTGACATCTTTTAAAAGGGCTCTTTATAAATTATATCCCGCTCGCTCCCAACCTTTTTAATATTTCCATCCTTCTCTTTTCAGACTCCCGTTCAGGGCTTCGAAATTGAATTTACGAAGAATATCACATCGAAGTTTAACGCGTCCTCACGTACTTTTTCAAAGTTTACAAGATATATCACGTTTCATAAATGTATTCAAAAATATGTTAACGCTGCTACAGTATGGAGCACAACAAACTAGAATATATATACTCCTTAATTTCCAAATTCGATATAATATTGTGGTACAGATGGCGTTGTAATTTAAGCGGGTCATCTCGCACCTTTTTACTGTGCTACGTTATGGATTCGATCCCACATGGTACAACAATTTACATGGTAACCTGAACTGTCAGTTTCTGGGATACAAAGGTAAAAATAATTTTCTTTTAACACTATTAGTACCTGCTAATTCTATTGTTCGAAAAATCTGAACGCCAGACTAAAAATTAGTTTAGCCCTGTCAAACAATGTTCTAAATAACACAGGTTAATTAAAATCAGGTATGTCATACTAAAAATAAACGTTATCTAAATACATACGTACAAAACTAGTATTAGGAAAACGCTAAAATAAGACAGTAGAAGATAGTTTTAGAAGAATATTATTTTAGTGACAGACAGTTCAGTTGTTTTGGCTATAAAAGAAGTGAAGCTAAAACTCTTTCCAGTGTGACACATTTCACAGACACCAAATAAATTTAGAAAAAACTCATTATAATTGCAAAATTTTAGTAGCGTTTTTTTATAGGAAGGCAAACTAGGAGACTTATCGCCTTATGGTAAGCGATTACCACCGCCCATGGACATTATGCGACACCAGAGGCGTCACAAGTGCGACCTTTTAAGAAGGAGTACGCTCTTTTCTTGAAGGTTTGAAGGTCGAAGTGTCTGGGAATATCGCAGGTGAAAGCTCATTCCACAGTTTTGTTGTCCGAGGCAGAAAAATTCTAGAAAAACGCACAGTTGTGGACTGCCTCCATCTAAACGATGGGGATGAAACTGCTGTCGCGTACATTGGTATTAACCCCTTGAAATAAGTTAAAACCTTGTGTCATTATTCTGCCTCGGTGGCGCAGTGGTAGTGAATGCGACTGCTGTACTTGAGGTCTCGGGTTCAAATCCTGGGTCGGACCAAATGTTTGTGTGATCTACAAATATTTGTTTCGGAGTTTGGGTGTTTTCTATGTGTAAATATATTGTGTAAGTATATTGGCTAAAACATATAACGATATTTGTTGAAGACGTCGGAAAAAATTAAGCTGCACATCTTTACATTTTCCCTTATGAACCCGTGCGAAGCTGGGACGGGGTGCTAGTAGAAAATATTTAAAGAAATATCTTTATAGTGTAGGTGGATTATGTTGCAGAAGCATCTTAAAAGGCCGCCATGTGTAGTTCACCATGTTGCGTGGTTGCATTGAGGGGCACAATGAGTATTGTGACCACTCTTAGGTTCTACTTATGCTGTCCATAACATGGAGTAGTCTTTTGACAGGTTCATTATTTTTATTCTTTTTATGTATGTATTTACAAAAAAAAAGTATATATGTATTCATATCAGTTGTCTAGTACCCATAACACAAGCTCTGCTTAGTTTGGGACTAGATGGCGTCGTGTGTTAGATGTTCGTAATGTCCGTAATAATTATTTGGTCACGTTCATTTTGTGCTAGGCATAGTTCTTGTTTAACTAAAATTTCTATTTCAAAATAAGACGACAAAATCCCTTGTTTTAAATATAAATTTCGTCTCCAATTTTCTACACAAGCACTTTGACCTTCATTTTGCCGAATTTATTCCATTTAAGTGATTCAATTTTCCAATAAATGAGACGAAAGATTTAAAATTTAAGGGACATTTTAATTTGTTTGCAATCTTAAAGGGCTTTACTTACTTTATAATTGCCGGACTGTTTATTATAATATTCAGTAGCGATCACTTTAATGAAACAATTTGTACTCTTTCAATTATAAATTGATTAAATTTAGCGAAAAGACATGTAATTTACAACTTACAAAAAAAATTACATTTTGAAAGTAGACTTTCTTATAATTTTAACTTTTTTTAAAAACAAATTCAAATAAACAAACAAAATAAGCTAACTCCACGGTGAAAGTATGATGCTAAAAACATTTATATAAGTAATAAATCTTATATATAAAATTCTCGTGTCACAATGTTATTTACCATACTCCTCCAAAACGGCTGGACTGATTTTCATGAAATTTTGTGAGCATTTTGGTCTGAAAATCGGCCAACGTCTATTTTTCATCCCCCTAAATGTTAAGGATAGTCCAACCCTAATTTTTTTTTTAATTTTTTTTTATTTTTTTATTTATTAGAAAATACATGAAATAAATGAAAATACATACAACCCTGAATTTTCAACCCTCTACGATCAACCCCTATTTTTATATCGCGATTTTTATTGACCCACCTCTACAACATATATTCCTTTTTATGGCAAAGCAACGTTTGTTGGGTCAGCTAGTAATATATATATATATATATATTTATGTATGAGCCTACCAAAATGACGCTACTCCGCCTGTTAAAAAGCGTGAGTAGAAACCGAGAGTAATGGCACCATACTCGTTGAATGCAGACAATGCAACAATGCAGCATGGTGACTAACACTACGACTGCCTATTGAGATGCTGCTGCCTCAAGTCTCGCCACTCACCATCGAAATACGACAACATTAATACTGTCATTTTAGGTTAATCTACTGTGAGAGGGTAATATCACCCTGGTCGAACCAGCCCGGTGAACCCCGCAGTGCTACCTACGGTACGACAATAACCGCGGGCAACACCGCGAGGCGAAGCTAGGGTCTTTGAAAATTGTAGCCTATGTGTTATTCTGATGTATAAGCTATATTATTGTATAGTTTTATCAAAATCCATTGAGTAGTTTTTGCGTGAAAGAGCAACAAACATACTCACTTACATACTCACAAACTTAGGCTTTTATAATATTAGTAGGACAAAAGATGTATATAAAAGCACAGATGTTCCAGCGCCGCTGCAACCGACGATTACAATAAGTAACTGTATAATCTGTGGTTGTGAGACGGTAAACGTCAGTGTCATTTACTCGACTTACGTCATGATTTGTAATTTTTTAACTCTAAGCTGAACATTCAAACTGTAACGATCAATGTAATAAAACGGTTGCAATTGAGATTATTGTAGATTTAGCACCTGTACTCGTATGTTGTCTAAAGACATAACAGATAGAGACATAAAATTTATAACACCTTCGTTTTAAAAAATAGTGTCAATTCCACAATGTATTACAAAAACACAATTTCGTTACCTTCGCCGACACACACACTAGGGGCGTGTACGTCACGTTGTAACATCACACTGACACCGATAAATAAACGAACACAAAGGCCGCCACGCCGTCCTGAATATTTTATGATGTGCCTCTCGTCAACTGACAGATGACTCCTGGGGACTCACACTAATTTGTTTTTTTAGTCTTGGGTATTTTATGTAAAAATATCTAGATACTCAATGTATGTAAATTAAACTTGAGTACTTTATCCAGAAGAATATAAAAATAGAAAATTCTTTTAATATTTGAAACCTATTTTCTTAACATTCATAAAGAACTGAGAAACGTAACTCCACCACAAAACATCGAATTACAAAATTTCATTTTATATTTTCTTTAAAAGAAATTGATTATTATGATCAGACTAATTCAATTACGTTTTGAATATTGGTTCACATACAATGGACACAAAGTAGAAACCGATCTTTCTAAAACCTGATTCAGGTTTTAAGATACACGGATAAAGTCTTTCCGCCAGATTAGGGCCTGATTAGGGTATCGATTCGATGAAGACCTGAAATTTCATAGTGCGGGCTTCCTAAAATAAGGCGCCTAGAACCGGCCGTCGGTGTGCTTTTTAGTGGAATCGTCTTATACTCCTAGCTTAAAAAATACTCTTAGCTTCTGAATCTCCAAGAAACAGACGTAATTATGTATATACCTCCTATCTGAGGAGAAAGTTATGTAAAGATATCCTAATACTACTGTCGGTTGTTGAATGAATAGTCAAAAAGCAGTACAACTTTCAAACTTTGATATAAAAGCGTACTCCTTTTTAAAAGACTGACAACGCACTTGAGACGCTACTGGTGTTGCGACTATCCATTAGTGGCGATAATGGCTTACCATCAGGCAACACGTCTGCTCGTTGGTCCCCCCCTCACCCCTCCCCTAAAAAAGCAAAAAAGGGCAAACAAACTCTCATTAACATTCAATATATAATTCAGGGTTATCGAAACATATGATTTGGCTCTCAAATAAACATTTATCGATGTTACTAGAAGTCACAACAACACATATACCACTTTATTAACAGCAATGCGTGACTCCCCCTTTTGATGTAAAGTAAAACTATATAATTATAATGTACAACAAACTTGTAAAAGAACCATTTGCATACAACATAAATTGACCATGGTTACGATAAATACAGTGTTAGTTTCCGCCTTACACAGTGCGTGACAACATGCCTGAATAATTTTACTGCTCAAGAGACGTTAAGTTGACATTGATAAACATGACTTACATACATAGGTAACATATACATATATGTACTTACATATATCGACTAAAAGAACGTATGGTCGTAAACTGCTGTATGGATATGCCGCGCCACGACACGATAAACTCAAAAGCTGTATGAATTTTTATGCGGATTTTACTCCCAGATAGAGTGATTCTTGTGAAGGTTTTCGTATTTAATTTGTTAAACTGTTAAGTATATATTGGCTAAAATATAACGATATTTGTTGAAGACGTCGTAAAAAATTAAGCTGCACATCTTTACATTTTCCGTTATGAACCCGTGCGAAGCTGGGACGGGTTGCTAGTACAAAATATTTAAGGAACTATCTCAATAAAGTGGGTGGATTTTGTTGCAGAAGCATGTTAATAGGCCGCCATGTGTATGTTGCGTGGTTGCATTTTTTGCATTCACAATGAGTATTGTATCTTTTTGTGTTTGTTTGTCTTCTTGTGATTTGCTAGCTGTGTAGTAGTTTTTATACAAAAGCTACTTTAATTGGATAGAAATGGCTTTAAAATTCTGAATCTACTTTAAAAATCCTCAAATTATTTCCAGTTCTCTTGACTTTTACTCATATCTTCCATCAGGCAGAGTAGAGCACTTTGGAAGGCCCAAATATATAAAAAAGCGGCATATGCTTAGTACCGAACAAACCAAATCATTCACGCTTGTATTTTCACTTATAGTTCAGCAGACTGTGTGCTGTTCTAATCACCGAATCCGAATCCGAAAGCAATTTATATTCCAAAAAAATCGTTAAAACACTGTAAAATTTTAACTTACAGCGAACTATGAACAATTATTTCATATATTACCTATTTAAGAGCAAAAAAATTAACTTTAGTAAAGTATGTTGCACCCAGAATAGTTCAAGCAACTATCCTTCTATTTAAGCTGCACAGTGGGCTACTATGCTAACAATATAGACAAAGAAATTCCTTACACGGCACAACAGACGAGGGTATTTTGTACCCAAGTTTACTGAATCACAATTATGTTTAGTGAATAATTGTGTAAATGGTTGTGGGAAATTATAATTGCTTGTTATCATACCGTCAGAGTTTGTTTACCTAAAGCTTATTTGATTGACAGAAACTTCGGAATAAGTTTAGGAAACAAGTTTGCTTTGTTGTTTTATCCTATTTGATTAATGTATGTACATAAATTTGAATGTACTAGTTGTTGCATGTACACATGAACACTCGTTTAATATACAATGTAAACATTTTTAAAAGGATTTTGTATAAAATTACAGGTCTTGGTTTCTTTTTAATTTGTTTCTGTTTATGTGTTTCCTTCTCTTAAAGGAGTCGCTTGAAACAAGAAATAAATAAGCCAATACAGTTTTTGAAACACAAAAATTGAAATACATAATGCACCAAAACCCACATAAATAATAAAAATAAATGCAGACAGACCGATATTTTTAAAAATTAACTAATATTATAGATTTATAAAGTTTTGTTGGTGTAGTAGACCAATGGATTTGAATTTATTATTTCAGTCATAAACACACACAACAATTTATTATGCATTGGTCGAATAATCATCATGAATTGTAAATCATAAAATTTCAAAAGAAATACATCATTTAATAATATACTATGTTATTATATCAACGCTCAAAAAATTCAATGCACGTACAATCCACACACGATAACCTCAATAACTTAAATAAACGGCTTTGCACTCCATAACGTTTATTACCAAAATCGATTTAACCAATAACTGTTATGTAACAACGAGTGCAGACATTACAGCTATTCACTAATCTTCTTTAACTTGAACATGTGACGTAATGCTCTTTTGATTCTAAAATAATATGAGAATGCTCTATTAGTGATTTTGGCTTGCTTTCACAAATTTAAACCACTGTGCAAGCTTGCCAATACCGATTTATTTTTTATACTTTTTCTTGACTATTTGCTGATACATTTTCCTTTTTTTAATTGAAATGTGTGTTTCGTGTTGTGGCGGATTAAGGATACAGAGTGTCATCACATTTATTCATCCCGTGGGTGTCGTAAAAGCCGACTAAGGAAGTAAACGACGCAGGACATTTCTTGAAACAAACCCAATACTAAACCGTCTGGGTAGCGTGGTATAACAGACCAAAATCTCTTTTTCTTAGAAGTTCGTCTTCTGGGAAGTCGCCTGATGGTAAGTGATTACCGCCACCCATGGACACTCGCAACCAGAGGGGGATGGGGGAAGGGGTTGGGGTAGATCCTCCAGCACTCCGCTGGGAGGGGTCCGGTTGTGTTAATTACTGCAGTTCCCGGACCCTTCCCTTGTCAGGCGCAGAGTTGGCATACCGTGTGGTTTTAGTCGGTTCGATTCCGACACACCATCCCGCCGCAAACCCCGGTGGGGTGACTGCCCGAGGAGATTTCCACACGTTAAAAAAAAAAAAAGGGCCTCCAGCACTTGGGGTCCGGTCGTGTTAATAACTGCAGTTCCAGGACCACTCCCTTCTCAGGCGCAGAATTGGCACATCGTGTGGTTTTCCAAATGTAAAAAAAGGGCCTCCAGCACTCACTCGGTAAAACACAGCGCAGGCGCTGTTTCACACCTGATTTCTGTGAGGTCGTGGTATCACTCCGGTCAAGCCAGCAGATTCATGCTGAAACATGGCTCTCCCTTAGTCACCTCTTACCACAACTGTGGGTTAAATAGTGGTGGTGACACTCTGTATTCTTAATCTGTCACCACGCTGATGAATGCACAAGTATAACTTATTACAACCTGTTACTACGAAACGATCAAATTTCAAATCCCGTCGTAAATCATGTTACCTCGTGAGCTTCCAGTTTTTAGTCACTATGAATATGCAAACAGAGTTTATATATTCCAAGCTTTCGGTTTTTAGACGTGGTTTTTGAAAAACATTAGTGTACTTTTTGATTTATCCCCGTGTGTATGTGTATAAATATGACTATGTGTTAGTATTGCGTGTATGTATTATGTAGATCAGGATGTGTACTTCAACTCCTATTGTAAATCGACTACTCTCTTTAGAGTATCTTCATGCAGAAACTTGTAATTAGTATTGGTGTTAGATTTTAAGAAAACAACATTGTTATACGTCTGTTAGTTTGTCTAAGAACAAATGAATTAATAAATAAAATGTTCTAAACTGTTAATTATATTCTCGAATTTCGTAATATTCAGATCTCAGTACCTCAATCACCGAGATTTGCTCGATGTAATTTTTTTCGTGAATTTTCTAAAATGAATACTTGCTAGATTAATTTATCGATCAATTTGGATAAGATGAGGTCAAACTTCAAAATGTCAGTTTAAGTTTAAGGGCAGGTATACTAACATAGCTGGGCGCGAACCCGAGAGTAATTTTTCAACATACAAAAACGTAGAAGTCGTAGATAACTCAGGGCTGTCAGAATTACAGGCATTCTCTTACTAGACTACACCTGGTTTCTTGGCTACTGGTACCTGAGATGGCGTGCAGTTTTAAGTCCGTTCAAGTCCGACATAACTAGTGTTCCTAGTAGACTATCGCATACAAATAAAAGCTGATGTTTCCTTATAGCTTATGTGTATTTATAAATATATAAGTATGTTTGCCAATAGTCTGAATACTTCGAGCTAGTTAATATTTAGATGAGACCAGTTAAAAAAAAAAATATGACGGTCTACAAAAAATTTTTTTACAAAATAAAAATATAATAAATCGTTTTACTAAACACCTGGTACTAAACGGTTTAGGGTTTTTTGGGGCTTAGGAAGTAAAAGACACAAATATAATGCCACCCTTTGACTATCTTGTGAAGGCAGAGTTAGGTTCAAAAGTTCAAATAAATTTATGGCTCAACACCAAAAACGGAAGGTGGTGGGTTACGCCTGCTACACGTATAAAAATAAAATTACACTTTCTTGGCGCAAAGACGCTCTTTGGGAACAAAAAGACAAATTTGAAGGCGCAAAGACAATACCAGTTTTAGAAAAAACTTTAAATCGCTGATGCCGATTATTTTAGTAACTGTCTAACTGTTAAAATATTGAACTGTCATCGGTCCTAAATAAGTATGGCTAAATTCAATTTAATCCAACATTTAAGATGGGTCAAAATAATGTTTAAAGTTTCCGTTGCATACGAATGAAGCTAATAAAAATGTTAATATGTACACCATAAGTGCTGCGTCAACTCCACATCAGGCTAAAGATTACGACATTAAACACTCAAATCTCGTCTGATCACAAATACTGTTCTAGCTACATCCACATCCAACTGTAAAAACCACTACAGCGCCACCTACCGAAGATACACTGAACTACGAAGTAACGCACTACACGGAATAATTACAAAGCCTGAATCGCGCAATAAATAGTTCTCGTGCCGATTATCATATATACAATATCCTAACATCAACTGTTGGGCAGTAGCCCGCCAGGCATGATCACCTCGCCTGGTCGGAGGATCCTCCCTTTATGTTGGAGGGACACGACACCTGTTCCTCCACACTGTCAATAGTCTCCGGTAGTGTATGTTTAATTGAGAACTTTGTAGTTTCTTATGTGGTAACCTAAACTCATGGAGTCTAATATCACACAAACAAAGTTTTTAGACTCCCGCGTATTATACCAGTTTTCCATATATATATATATATTATGGAATAGGGGGCAAACGAGCTGCCCTATTGCCTGATGACGCAACACCATAGGCGTCTCACAAGTGTGTTGCCGGCCTTTAGGGGATAGGGAGGGAGATGGGGGAGGGGTTGGGGTTTGGGCTTCCGGTGTCCTCGCTCACTCGCTGAAACACAGAGCAAGCGCTATTTCACACCGATTTTCTGTGAGGCCGTGGTATCATTCCGGTCAAACCGACCCATTCATGCCGAAGTGTGGCTCTTCCACGGCAAATAAAATAAAATACACTTTACACACACAAAGACAACATCCAGATTCAGAACAACTATTTGTGAATCGCACGAAGTATTGTCCCACGTGGGTTCGAACTCACAACACCTTGCGCAAAAGGGAGCGATAAGGTAATCACTTAAGCCACTACGTCATTCGTGTAATTGAAAACCCTTTCACGCAGATTAACTGTAGGTTTTAAACGCTTTAAAGCGCTTATTACGTACCAAAGCTATACAAAAAAGCAAGTCACTAATATTAATCTAAACTAAATTCTAAGCTGCTCCGGTTAGTTGACTGACTTCACACCGAAGTCTCATAAGTGATGCTAAAACAAATCATCTGATTGATGAGCAACCCACATCAAAACCTGCCTGTCAAACTTAACATAACAAAAACCGAATGCGGGTAGTTGTGTTCGAACTTGCGCCGCTTTAATTAGGTGAGGTGTCTGTGCCACAGGTTGAAAGAAGGGTTATGAAGGTGAGGAAGACTCTGGTTCAAAGAACAAACGACCTTATTTCATCAAGTTATAGTTCAATTTATACGTTAAAAAAAGTGATTTGTTACATTTCTTGGCTGTACCAAATTAGACTTTATTTATGATGCCTATATATAAAATCTGACGTTCTATTTTTAAAGTATTACTCTTTTTATCCCCTGTGCCTAGTAAACCAGCTTTATTTGACCTTTTTTCTTGAAAGTCACCTATAAATTTAGGACTTCAAAAGCAAAATAGGTTGGTTGTGGAAACCTACTTTTGGCTGTTAATACTGGACGCAAGTGTTTGTGTTCCGCAGCGTCTATGAACATGTGATATCGACGTGATACAGTCTTGCTGCAACTTTCAATTAGAAAAGTCGTCCTACAACGTATACCAGGTGATAATAATAATTTTATACATCTAAAAAAAGCTGTATGATCCTAAACTAGACAGAACTCGACCAAGCAGCTAATAAACATACTGATTTTGATACGAGTGCATTGAAAGTACAGATGAATTACACTCAGATACACAATTGGTTGGGATTCGAACCTACGATCTTCAGCGTAGCTGTAGCTCTACAGGCACAGAGTCTCGCCAGGTAGTATTTTTTTAAAATTATATTAGTCGAAAAAGAAAAAAAAAATACAGTGTTCTTGTTGTCATGTTTAATTGGTGAGTGCGAGACCGGGGGCCCAATGATGCAGAAGAATCGCTAAGCCGCCATTGTGTGGGTCACCATGCTACATTGTTTGTGAATTGTCTGCATTCGCAGTGAGAATGGTGACCATTACTCTTGAATTCTGCTTATACTTTCCATCATCACCATTTTGACTGCCTCGGTGGCGTAGTGGTAGCGTATGCGACCGCTAAGCTTGAGGTCTCAGTTTCGATCCCCGGGTTGGACCAAATGTTTTTATGATCTGCAAATATTTGTTTCGGAGTTTGGGTATTTTCTATGTAGGTATAATATGTATGTATTTACAAAAAAGTATATAAGTATTTATACTCGTATCAGTTGTCTGGTACCCATAACACAAGCTCTGTTTAGCTTGGGACTAGATGGCGTTGTGTGTTAGATGTCCGGAATACTTATTTATTTATTATATTTATTATTTATCAGGCAGAGTAAAGTCATTTTGGAAGGACCGAAAAATGAAAAGAAATTTCGTACAAACACCTCAAACTTCAAATATAACCGCAAGCTCCCTTAAAGGCACTTTGTTAACCCATAAACAACCACAGAAAATTAGTTATAACTTTTATGTTTACACATAATGATTAACCTGCGTTTTACTGCTATTTTAACGGTCGTGTCGTGTCTGCTAGTAAAATGTTTATGAGCATGCCTCTGTGGACTGGTACACGGTAATGCTAGACATTCATATGAGAATTATATCGCAAATTACTGTCATATATGTTGACTGGTGACGCTGTGGTAGCGTATCCAACAGCTGAACTTTAGGTCTGGAGTTCGATTCAACATCTGCAAATATTTCGGAGATTGAATGTTTTTCTATGAAGAAGTATGTATGTACAAAAAAAAGTATTTAGATATGTGTTTATATCAGTTTTCTAGTACATACAGTAAAAGCTCTGCTTGGTTTGAGATCAGATGGCATTGTGTGTCCGGTATAATATTATTAAATTAATTATAATAATATTATAGACATCTAAAGACTTAAAAAAAAAATATCAATCGATGTTGAGTAGCTTGTAGCTTTTTCATGAGTAAATTAGATAACCGAAGCGCAGTAACGCCCTGTTTACTTATTCAAAACTTTTATATTCGCCATCATTGCAAAGACTAAACTTGAGATTTTAAAAATGTAATACACGTGATATCCAAGATTTATTTCAGATAACGCTAAAAGCATAATAAATCAATGACCAACATAAGCGTCAAAAGTTTTTATAAACAGTAATTAATTGTCTCTGGTCAGCGGTGTCAGTCAGTCAGGTGGTCTGTTTTAGAACGAAATGTATTTTTTAGATTTTTCATAGTGACGTTTAAAATTGATAGCAAGCATAGTTTATTGGTATAAATGTGGTTAGCTAGTTAATGCTTTGTATCACGCAAACATTATTTTCTATTACAGATAACCTAATTTCTAATCTGTTTAAAGGAGGCCATTTTACTTAGAAATAATAAATTCACACATATATATTACTTGAAAATATGATTAAAGTTAATAAATATAGTTGATATTATTACAATTTAAAAACATAGAAAGAATTATATTTCAGTGTGGTTAAAATTAGATCAAATTTAAAATTAGTTTCCGTGGTAGAGCCACGCTTCGGCATGAATGGGTCGGCTCGACCGGAGTGATACCACGGCCTCACAAAAGGTGTGAAATAGCGCTTGCGCTGTGTTTCACCGAGTGAGTGAGTATACCGGAGGCCCATACCCCAACCCCTCTCCCCATTCCCTCTCATCTTCCCCTAAAGGCCGGCAATGCACTTGTGACGCTTTTGGTGTTGCGAGTGTCCATGGGCGACGGTAATCGCTTACCATCAGGTGATGCGTCTGCTCGTTTGCCCCTTATATAAATAATTAAAAAAAAAAGTTTTTTTGCCAAAATGACTACTCTGCTTGATGGAAAGCAAAAGCAGAATCCAAGAGTGGTGGTCACCATACTCGTTGCAAATGCAGACAATGCAACGTGGCGACCTACACAATGGCGGCCTAGTAACACTTCTGCATAATTAAAAAAAACTAAAAAAAAAATATGTTAGGAGCTATTGGACAGGTTTGTGGCTCAAATATGTTCATCAGCAATACAGTTCCTATAGCTATATTAACTGCCTCGTTGGTCTAGCGGTTGAAGTATGCGACTGCCGATCTCCGCCATCTGGGGGTTTGAAACTCGGGTGGGCCCAAAAGTGTTATTGAGTATTTCACATTGTAGAAATACTTAGTACCAGCTCGAAGTTCTGAACCCCGTGTCTCGGATAGCACGTAAAGCTGTCGGTTCTGCGCCTGATCTATCCCCGGTCGTGTCGGATAACCGTCCCATAGGGTTATGGGAGTGAGGGAACAGAGAGTGCACTTGTGTTTGCTCACACTCTTGTGCACTATAATATCTGGCCACTGTGGACATAATCTAATTATAACTGTAATTATAGTGTGTGACGAGGTTTTTTTTTTAAACAACTCCTGTTATAGGAATATACTCGTATCTATGTCGTGGGGGACTTTACAAATATAAATTTAACTCGACCAGACTCAGAACAACAATTTGTGGATCATAAAAAGTGTTTTTCCATGTGGGGTTTGAACCCTCAGCGGCAAGGTGGTCGTTTAAACCACTGCGCTATTCGTCTAGTCAAATATGATGTGTATCTGTATCTTTAGCCTACTGCCATTTACTGCTGAACGTAACAAACGTACATTCATAATGAGTATGGTGATTGTGGGGGAACGGGTGTCATGTTCTACCCAACACAAAGGGAGGATCCTCCGAACAGGTGATGTGATTATGCCTGGCGGCCCAACAGTTGATGTTGGGATGTTGTATATATGATAATCGGCGCGAGAACTATTTATTGCGCGATTCAGGATTTGTAGTTACTCCGTGTAGTGCGTTACTTCGTAGTTCAGTGTATCTTCGGTAGATGGCGCTGTAGTAGGTTATTGTTGTGTTATATGTGGAATTCGCTACAGTGATCACTGCTCTTGGATTCTGCTCATGCTTTGCATCAGGCAGAATAGAGTCACTTTGATAGGCTCATTTAAAAAAAGAAACTAAAGCTAGTACACAATAAAGAATTGTATTGACCTAGCATCTATTTTACATCGACACGCTCGCTTCTCCAGAAACCATTACGAATAATCCTCACGAACCTTGAATAAGTAACGGCGCGTCATTCAAATCGCACACACACACACACACAAATCCAGAATTTATGTGATTCGATTACTGTGAGAAATTCACCATAAAATCGATTCCAGTACTTATTACCATAATCAGTTATTTCCTGCGCACGTCAAATTATATGGGCAAGATTGGATGTGTATCCGTTTGTATTATCACCCCGGTATTGTCTTGAAGGCGTTAGCAGGACTGGTATCACTATATTTTATTACTAGCTGACCCACGCAACCTCGTTTGCGTCTTATATAGCCCGTAGCATGAAAATTTTCGCAAAATAAGTAACTTTTCTGGTTGATTTTTATACACCTTGTGTCCGAAAAACCAAAATATCTTACGGAACCCTATTTTTTTCCAAAATAAAATATAGCCTATGTTACTCGTGGATAATGTAGCTTTCGAATGGTGAAAGAATTTTTAAAATCGGTCCAGTAGTTTTTGAGCCTATTCATTACAAACAAACATCCAAACAAAGTTTTCCTCTTTATAATATTAGTGTAGATTATTATTACGTCACGTCTAACGGGCTAGTGGTTACTGACTCTCACTTCTAAACTGGAGGTTGTGAATATGATCATGTACAGCATCCGGGTGTAATCTTTCATATATATAAAAGTCAAATGCTGTTCGTTTGTCTCGCTAAAACACGGGAACGGCTGAGTCGATTTAGTTGATTTTCATTTTATAATGTCTGTGGTAGTCCAGGGAAGGTTTAAACGGTGAAAAACCAAAAATAACTTGAGTAGCTGGCACATCTAGTTTATAAATAAAATGATCATATTCAGCAATGTGTATAATAAATAAAATTGAAGTGTCTGTTTATAATAACAAATTAACATCGTTTCACTAAATTGATGAAAATAGATACAATAATCAAAAACCGATTTTTAAAAAAACCATCTGTCTGTTTGTTTCAGCTTATTTCTGAATTTGCATGACGGACTTTTGCTAGCAGATAGCTGATGATATCTTAATGTATATATGTGGAGTAACTTAATCTTTTTATCCTTTTATATCAACAATCGCGGGCCACACCGCGATATAGTAAATAAATAAAAATCGACCGAAGAGTCTTGACAACACCATTTTCTATCAAGCGATCCATTCCCCTTGCCTCGTGGTTACCAGTGATTAATGCATTTTTCACTCCCCACCATGAGGGAGACTAATAATTATAATCATTTGTCATTATGGGCTCGCATACCACTAAGTCGTTCTGAACTCAACTTAATCAATATCTGTTGAATTATCTCGAAATTGGATGAGGACAGCATAGGACTAGTTACTGCGGAGGACCTTGGGCGAAGCCTATGGACGATGTCGTTGGGTTGAAGGGATGAAAATAATGATGATGAATTGAATTTCGGAAAGTACTTTAAAGATCAAATGTGTTATAGAGAAATTTGTAAGTCAGTTTAGAACTTATTTATATACTATAGTAGTACGTTAGGAAATGAACTATATTTTATTTAATTACTAGTTGACCCACGCAACCTCGTTTGCGTCTTATATTGCCCGTAGCGTGAAAATTTTCCCCCGTTTTTTAATATAGGCCTCCGGTATCCTCACTCACTCGGTGAAATACAGCGCAAGCGCTATTTTACACCGGTTTTCTGTGAGGCCGTGGTATCACTCCGTCGAGCCTAGTGAAATACAACATAAAAATTTCTTTTGAAACGTGCAACGAAGTAGTACAGGTCAGCTAGTACTAAATTTTTCATGAAAATTTCTCTAGGTAAAGCATTATAATGATCCTTAAAAAGTCCACAGTATATTTCTCACCACAATACAATAGTTTCTGGCCCAAGTTAATGTTTAATTCAAAGCCGCCCTGTATATCATTCAAGTGACAAGACTGTCTCACGGGGCTTCCGAGAAAATAAGGGGAAAAAATACTTCTCCTAAAAACATTTGTAAAGAAACATACTTATATTTGTAGTTATAGATATAGCTGAATGTTTTATAGTGCGTTTTCAGTGTAGTCTGCCACGGTACCACAGTAGTAGCGTATACGACTGCTGTGTTTGAGGTCTCGGGTTCGATTCAGGGATCAGACCAGACGTTTGTATGATCTGCAAATATTTGGTTCGGAGTTTTCTATGTATAATATGTACGTGTTTCGGAACAAAAAATAATAGATGTATTTATATCAGTTGCCTTTACCACAATTCACGGTCTGCTTATTTTTATCTATACTAATAATAAAGCTGAAGAGTTTGTTTGTTTGAATGCGCTAATATCAGAAACCGCTGGTCAGATTTAAAAAAAATCTTTCAGTGTTGGATACTTCATTTATCGAGGAAGGCTATAGGCTATATATCATCACGCTACTACTAATAGGAGCTGAGCACCAATGAAGAATGTTTCAAAAACGGGGGAAAATTTTCACGCTACGAGCAATATAAGACGGAAACGAGGTTGCATGGGTCAGCTAGTTTATTATAAAGTCGAAAGATTGTATGCCTATTTCTTAGAATAATATTTCATATCCGTAGTGACTTTCTGTTTTAAAATGTGTATGCCTATTTTTACTTTATTCTTGATTCTACTCACCACATTAAAAAATATAATTCGTATATCAAAGAATCGAATCCACGTTTCCACACAAGTTGAACTCAAACTCAAACTCAAACTCAAATCATTTATTTCCATAGGCCCCAAAAGGCACTTGAACACGTCAAAAATACAAACATAAAACTTAAAACAAAACTCCTAATACTAAATGCACTGAGATGATTTGAATTACCGGAGCTTAGATTGATTTCGATTCAACTCAAAGGTTTAAATTGAAATCAATCCAAGTACCAGCTCCGATGGGTATTGCATTCATGAGAAGAGCTGGTGAGAAACTCATGTGCACCATCTTTTCAGATAATTCATACAAAGCTTGTTTGTTTTTGACAACAGTATTTCTATGTGCAAGTTAAGGCAACCAAAACACAAAGGCTAGAAAGCGGTCTAATAAGATATTAAAGCTAGGAAAATAAATTTTTTGTCTAATAAAATAATAAAAATTAGTCCATAGCATATAAGGTTGCAATCACTTACACATCAAGGAGTAAAAGCAATGTGTGCATACATACTGGTCCCAGAGAAAAAGAAAAAAAAACGTTTAAAATGTAATAAAATAATAAATACAAATTATTTAAGCTCCAACAATGTAAACACAGATCGCCTCAACTTAACAAAGTTCAAATGTCAGGTTGATTCGTATACTAAAAATATTTTAAAAAGAAAAAGTACAAAAATATTCCTAATAAATACTTTTTTGACGGGATACCTGTAGCTTGCATTCATGTCGACTTGTAAAATAAAAGTGTTCCAACAAGAGCCACAATCCCAGTTAATACCTGGTCGCGGAATTTTATTTCACCCGGCTTTTCGTACCAATCGACAGGGAAAATAAATTTGTTTTTAGATATTTCAATCATATGTGTGTCTTTTTCGATGTGATAGGTATATGTAATTTCATCGATCCCAAAAAGACATTGTAAATTCGTGTTGTTTGGTATTCTCTGTATGGTGTTCAATTTCTCGACCTTACTAGTCAAATCTTTTTTTTATATAAACTATCCATACTAATGTTATGATTTCGAAAGCAACTCTGTCTGTCTGTCTGTCTGTCTATGACGCGTTTACGTCTAAACCGATACACCAATTTCTATTAAATTCAGCATGAAGATGCTTTGATTCTTTAGAAAGGACATGGACTGCTAATTGCTACAATATCCGATATACCTGGGGGCGTAGCCACAGGCAAAAACTAATATGTCTATAAATTCTTGATAAGTTTTGGTAGGGACAGCAATTAATACCTAATATTCGACATTTTTATTTTGCAAAATCGACTTTAATTTTCTTTAAAGTCGATAATGTTTTTTGTTCACGTTCCAAATACATATATGTATGTAGAAAAAAAAGATCATGATAATTATCTATTTTATTTAATTTTCCTGTTATGTTGTTGCTTACAATGAACGCCGAGAGTATCTAACCGATTTACACGTTATTTTTGCAAATGTGTGTTTAGATGGCACGCCTAAGGTAGGATAGTTAATACCACACTTAGTCCAATAGGAGCCGAGCATGATTGAAAAGAGACTATTTAATAATACTAATACGTAAAAATCTTTTCACTTTCACTAACTTCGTTCCACGAAATTAACTATATCTCGATACGTTTATTGTTACTTGTAGTTTTTTAAAAAATGTATATTAAAAAAATAATTAAAAACGGGCTAGATAAATATATATGGAGTTCAAGACATATTATATTGACCAGTCATTCTCATACTTTTAACAAGAAAAAAGACTTGGACCAAATTTTAATGTCACAACACGGTAAGCAACAGCTTTCAAATATAAAATAATAATCATCAAAATCGGTTCAACCAGAAGGTAACAAAATAAAAAAAAAACTGAACTGAAAACCCCTTAATCTTTTGAAGTTGGTTAAGATGAGTATAAATTGAGAGAGATAGCATAACAAGATAAGTTACAATGGTAACAAAACAAAACGATTGAGAGCCAAATTTCAACTACCAAGCAGTATTTACGAGTAGTTATATCAAAGTGCCAGTACATATAAGCGACTAACTTCTCTTATAAGTATAGGTACTAGGAATTACTACCGCTGTAAATCAATCAGCTTTACACTCCAAACTAAAGCCTCACAGAGTAATTCTAAAACAGAGACACACTTTACCTAAATTTACGCACAAATGAACGGGTTCGTGAATAGCTTGGGCCCATTTCGGAGCAGAATAATCCAATGTTCTACGTCTATGAATTAGCTCAAGCTTCGAAACGGACTAAACTTGACGTAACCGGTACAAACCGCTCAAAGACCAATTTAAGGTATCGTACTGACTTGACGAAAGTTTTGTGTATTCAAAAATGGTCTAACTGTATAGTTTTTAATTGCTGATTTTAGTCTTCATCCATCCTGGAACCTCGTAGGTTGAATGGAAAACTTTGTCAATATTTTATTAGCTTCGAAAGGTGCCAAGAACTTGTTTAAAAAACTAGTTGAGCCCCGCGTGTAATACCGCGGGATTTAGTTTTTAGACTAGCATCGCGGGACTTTTATACTCCCGGAGCTTAGCTAGTCTAAAATGAAAGTAACCTAAGTTACTTCTTATAAAATCTGCCAGTAGAACTCCCGTCAAAATCAACCAAGCCGTTTTAGAGATTAGCCGAAACAAGCCGACTTCAATTTGATTTATTTGCATTGATATAATTAGCTAGTTATTTTACATATGTATTTTTTTAATTTTACACTATCAATTCTAAATCAATACACACAATCACTAACGTTGAACATTTTTAAAGAACTCCCAGTGACAGTGAGCCGTATAGTTTGCCCGGTCACCGACAAACTGTTAGCCACATGTAATCGCAGCCTGAGCTAGCTAGAACTGCAGCGCTGGTTGCCATTGAAATCCGTCAATAGGCGAGGTTGCTTGAAATATTCATAATAATTAAACAAGGCACAGGCTGCACCGAACGGGAACCTGGTTAGCAAATGAACCCTATAGAACTATGCAATATTGTTCTGGTAGCAATATTAGTTTTATAATATCATACGTTAGTGGATGTGAAAATTTGGTTTCAAATTCCATTTTGTGTAAACTACAATTTTTTTCTGAGTCTGGGTGTTCTTTATGTCTATTTCATGTTTTTTTTATTATTGAATAGGGGACAAACGAGCAGACGTATCGGTCACAAGTGCGTTGCCGGCCTTTGGAAGATGGGGAGGAGGATAGGTTTGGGATATGGGCCTCCGGTATCCTCACTCACTCAGTGAAACATAGCGCAAGCGCTATTTTACATCGGTTTTCTGTGAGGTCGTGGTATTGCTCAGGTCGAGCCGGCCCATTCATGCCGAAACGTGGCTCTCAAACGGCAATGTATGTTTGTAAAGTTCACCGCGACTCAGGATCTTTCCTATAGTTGTCTTTAAAGAAAAGAAGAACATACTCTCGATTGTCGGAACCTGATGGAACTTGTTAGAATAGGTTGTTAGGTTTGAGATATAAATAATTTTCAAATTACCAGTATCCTTTGATGATGCCATAGGGCGAATCCGGTCATTCCGGAATCCGGGTTAAAGTTAATTAAAATAGTGGAATAAGTACAAGTGAGTATAATTCTAGGAAATATATGGTATTAAATGCATAGCTTTCTATTATTTTAAACTGACAATACTAATAATGTTACTAATGTTCAAATATAAATTTAACTTCAAATAATAAATAACTTAATATTTTCGGACATTTAACACACAACGCCATCTAGTCCCAAACTAAGCAGAGCTTGTACTATGGGTACTAGACAACTGATATTAATACAAATATACTTTATTTTTCGTAAATACATACATATCATACATAGAAAACACCCAAACTCCGAAACAAATATTTGCAGATCATACAAACATTTGGTCCGACCCGGGAATCGAACCGTCGCATACGCTACCACTGCGCCACCAAGAATATAGTATACTGTCCAAGAATAGTTTCAAAGTTTAATTGCTGCATGTTTGAGTTCGAATCCCGTGACTGTTCAATGTACAACACGGTACAATACAGTGGACTCAGACCCTAACTGTATTTATCTGTAAGGATTATCTAAAGCATATTCAACTAAGTTTGTTCATTACCGAGGTTCACAATTAGGGTTCTTGTGCTAGCAATATTTACATTCTATCAAGAATTGCTATTCCACAAGTGTTGGGAATGTTTCGATAAATGCACAGCTTTGATTAGAACTATTTTAGTTGTGACACATGAATCTATAAAAAATATGTTTGTTAGTTATTTACGCAGGCTCTGTCTAGTTTTATAATACAGACTCTGTCTAGTTTGAAATTAGACGACGATATGCAGGGGCGTCTTTACCAATAGTAAAGCGTGTACGGTGCAGCAGGATTAGGGGCGACGCCATTTTTAATGAATTTACGCGTTACGCTTGTTAAAGGGCGCTAGAGTAATGATTAATGATCAAAGTGCTGGAGCGAGCCAAGAGGGAACTGATGTGTATTAAAGTAAACAGGAAAGTAGCCTTTTTTGGACACATACAAAGGGGCACTCAACATGAATTTCTGAAGCTTCTTTTAGGAGGAACCTGGAACCTGGCAGGAAGACACCAGGTCGACCAAGAAAGAAGTGGATGGATGACATCAGGTCCTGGACTGGTCTGGAAAAATATCACCTACTGAAAGAGGCCGCTCGTGATCGCGAGGGATACCGTCTGCTGACCTCCAAACTTCATTTTGAAGATGTCACCCCATGATGATGATGAGAGTAATGATTGAACACGGGCTCTTCACGGGCTGGAGATGTTTCTAACCGTATGTAAGATGAGTGAAGTCATTATCATTGTTATACTAAACCCGTGACCGCAGTCTTAAATATAAGAAAAATAATCGATTTGCACTCATGTACACTTTTGAGCTATAGATTGAAATATTGAATAGAAATAATACAGGTTGAATAAAGAGTAGAAAAAGAACTCACCTGAGTGATACTCCAGTATCTGTCCAAGGAGATGAGACACAGGTTCATGATGGACGCCGTGCACAGCAAAACATCCATCGCTGAATGAATTTCACACCACCAAAACCCAAAAATCCAGTACCCCATAAGCTCATTCGCCAAAGAGAACGGCATTATTATAAGCCCTAGGAAGAAGTCCGACACAGCTAATGACGCTATGAACCAATTTTGTATGTTCTTCAACGCTTTCTCTGTTACTATCGCGATTATCACCAACATATTACCCACTACAACCATTATCATCAACACTGTCACAACCACTGACGCTATTATTATATGTGCCGGCGAGTACCCACTTGGGTACCAAGTCTTTAGAACTAAATTCACTGTTGTATCATTCGATAATGTCGTGTTAGCGTCCGATGCGTTAGTCATTTGCAGCGCAAAGAACTCTTCCTGGCTCATGTACGTCGGCACTAAGAACGTCGAATTCAAACCGATTGTCGTATTCAAATGTGTCGTCATCGTCGTACGAGCAAACTGAGTCGTATTCGGCACCATTTTGTTGTAAAATTGAACTAACTAGTTTATTTTTTGAATGGATTTTGGCCCCGTAGAAATAATTATGTATAATTGATTTAAAAAAAGTATTGCCTTTAGGAACGGAACGTCCATATATGTATACTTCTAAACCCGTGTCACCGAATGAGAAGCGAGACTTTATTAACCTAATATTGCTTGAGATTATAAAATTAAATTAACTAGCAAATAAATTATACAGATATATGCGAACACACAAAAAAAGCCGAACACTAAATCCTAAAGCCGAAATTATAAAGTATCTTTATTTTATACAGTCGAATGATCTATGAGGTGTCATCGTCCGATTTTATGCTTTCTTTTGTCCCAAAGCCAGTGGAAATTCGCGTGCATGATGTTTGTGATGGTTCTCATGGCGTCATGGCATCATTGGACTGCCATGGCCAACGGCTCTCGCGTGACTGCTCAGTGGGTCGTCATTAGCGCTGGAGCATTGTTATCAAGTGCCTCTGCCGTCTCTATCTGCAGTCGGCGAGTACCTGTAACAATGAGACAGTATTAAGAACATGATTATTAAGAATATTTATTGCATGACAATATTTTTCAATCTGTATTTGATATGTTATATATTCGATTTAGAGTTAAAAATGTATTATGAATTTATCCAATTAAGTGACTTAAACTATTACATTTAACGATTAGTTGTTTATTTTTATTTATTTTTTTATTGATTAGGGGGCAAACGAACAGACATATTGCCTGATGGTAAGCGATTACCACCGCCCATGGACACCCGCAACACCAGAGGCGTCACAAGTGCGTTGCCGACCTTTGGGGATGGAAAGAGGGATGGGGGAGGGGTTGGGGTATGGGCCTCCGGTATCCTCACTCACTCATGAAATGTACATTGAATTGATACAAAACTGCCACAATAATACACTCCCAGAAAATTAGGTATCAATGAATACATATAAAAGTACTGGCTGACTATTTCATCAATCCAACGCCTTAATCATTAGAGATACAATCTTGAAATTTTACCAGTTGATGCTTTTTACATTATAAGAACTTACTAAGGAAAATAAATGAAAAAGTAACACCTAAAGTAGTAAATCAAAGCATGGCAATACAAAATAAAAACAAACGAAACCGAGAACGTAGCTAGTACAACATAATTATCACGAGCAAACAATTTTATCCACAAATAATTTAATAAAGAAAAACACGCAAATACATTAGCACAATCAAAAAAGAAAAATTCTGTAAGCATTTAAATTAGGTTACACCAACAAAGGCACAAATCGGACCCTATTTATCGAGCACTCAGCGAATTAGGCAACACATTTATCAATGGACGAATAAAAAACAGGTTCAACTAAACTCATTTAACGATCTATAAATAGAAAATGCCGTGTTCTGTATAAGCTTTTAGTTTATTTTTAATGTTGAGTTTAAACTTGTGTGTTCTTTGTTCGTATGGTGACGGTGTGATTAATAACATGGAGTGACAACACCTCTATTCCTCTCATGGGTGTTGTAAGGAGCAAACTACTCAGGATTACTGCAAAGAGTATGGAAAACTTGAAACAATCAAACCCTATGCCAAACCGTTTGGCCAGCTAAGGACAGGCCTAAATCTTGCAGTAGACTGTTAAAGGTAGTGATGTTGTCCTGCGTAGTTTGCTCCTTGAGTCGATTCTTACGACAACCACGGGATGAATAGGGGATTGCGGAGCGAGAGCGCGTGGAACTCCGCCGTTTCTTTCTGAGACGGCGGAGCGGGACCGGGAGAGGTTTAGAACTCACCCGGAGCGCCGGTACCGCAGGCAACTCAGGCGCCGGAGATCGCAAAATGATCTCCGTCCTCCAAAAGTGCAAAGCGCAAGAGGAATCCGAGGGGATTACCGCACGAAGGAAAAAAATAATAAAAGATAAAGGGGTAAGAAAATTTCGTATTTTTAATTTCACACGTCTTTATGGCTTTTATTGTTTACTACCCAATACTAGAAGATTTTTCGTAACGCAATACACATATTCTCTAGTTCGTTTCACTTTACTACAAAAAGTTCAGACTCACCAAGATACGTCGGCTGTGTAGTATTTTTGAAAGCAAAGACAAAGAATACTTAACGTAGTAAAATACGGTTCAAATTCTTACTTCATTTAAAAATAACATCAGTTTTTAAAATTCAAAAAGAGAAATTTCAAAAGAAAAATAAGTTCAAAGTCGAAACAAAGAGATTTTATTCCGACCACAGATGTCTCTGTCCCATTATTGCCGGATTGCGATACTATACCGAGGTTTAATTATATATTTCGCTTTTCGTCAAGAAAAATCCATTTGGAAATAAATTTTAAAACATTATACCTAATAGATTTAATAATATAGTACCTGGATGACTGGTGAGCTCTAAAATTCTTTTTGGTAAGTTTTTTAAAAATGAATCATAGCTAGATCGATTTATCGTCCCGAAACCCTCTGCATTTTTTTTGTAATTTCAAACTAACAGCTTTCACCAAATGAATATAGAAGTACATACAGTAAAAAAGGAGGATTCGAGAGAAGGCGACCTTGAGAGACTAATGATGACGGGAAAAATACCCAGAGGCGTAGCCCGTTACATTGGGCAGACCAAGTTTGCTCAATTCTCGACACTACGATTCAGGCTGCTCTACACACCACTCAATATAGAAACAGGTGGCGAGCTATCACTCGCAGAATAACTCCGAATAGGAGTTAAGACCCTTAGAATTGAGGATAACGCCGGACACTATGCTGCATTATTGCATTATATGCTTTCACAATGTGTATGGTGACCACCACTCCTGGATTCTGCTTATGGTTTCCATCAGGCAGTGTAGAGTCATTTTGGCAGCGCAAAATTGAATTCAACTTACGAATTTTTTATCCACTTCAATTTAGATAAATATTATACTTGCCGTATAATCGAAGTCTTAATACAAAAAGGAATCATCTCTTATGCCAGCAATCTGTACCAAGAATAAAACAGGCACAAAAGAAAAAGAAATTAACCAAAAAAACTTCATTAAAATTCGTAAAGCGAATACGAAATTGAGTTTCGAAATTAAAAACCGGATTGTACTGGATTGGAAAGGTATTCAATGAATATTTCATGAATATCACCAGATGATCTGGTGTACCTACAGACGATATTTATTGGTAAAATTTTTAATAATTAATTGTTTCCAGTAATTATGAATTGCCAGCAATGTGTCATCGTGTGGGAAAATTTCGATGTTGCGATATAATATTTCTCCCTGAAACATCATTAAAGTGGTTTTCGGAATTGGTAAATACCGTTCAAAATATAGAGAAATATTAGTTTATACTGTCCTTTTGTTAATAATAGGCTATATTGCCTGTTCAACAGTGATACTTTACAATATTTAATTTAAGCTTGAAACTCGTGATGCAAAATAACTGTTTACAATATTTTTGATATGAATATTGTTTCTTTGAAAAAAAATATTGATAATAGTTACAAATTCTATAAGCGAACGCTTATGTTAAAAGTAGCGCCATGTCAGCAGTACAATGATTGGGACGATTGATTCGATCAAGTGACCGAGTTCTTCGATTCACTAACCAATACAGTACCGCCGCTATGCTACGGTACAGGCCGGATACGCCCAAAGGCGATTTCATACATTAAAAGTGGTGTACTTGCAAATAATACAATAAATGACAAGCCAATTATCTTTTGTGTAATTTTATGTAATGTTTAAAACACAGTCATCAACAGCCCATAACGTCCCAGGTGCTCAGGTCTCCTCTCAGGAGTGGGTTAAGGCCATACGTCCCCACGCTGGTCAAGTGCGGGTTGGGGACTGATAAGTCAACGTTGTGGCTACGTAATCTTGCCGTTGGATGTTTTTCTACCGTCCAAAGGCCTCCAAGTAAACTTCACGACTGTTATCCTATGATAACAACCGAGACCGACTGCTTAACATGACTTGCGAATCACGGAAACGCTAATGGTAACATGCAATTGTTTCTAACCACCAAGTGCATAGCCCTATGAGCACCTTTAAAACACAGTGAATTATGAAAAAGAGAACACAGACTAGATATAAATATATATCGACCAGTCTGGCCAGTGTGGTATAGTAGGCCCGAACCTCCTTTCTAAGAATAGGTCTAATCAATATTAACCTGTATTCAAATCACTGTAATGAAAAAAAGATCCTTTAAAAAAATATTTCTCTATCGATATCGATAAGCGACGTCCCATGCCTACTAACCCGTCGACTGCAGGTGCAAGCTAGTCAGTCGACTCAATTAATTAGTCATCAAACCACTGAGCACTTTATAAGGTTTACTTGTTCATTTGATGCTAACCACTTTTTTTCAAAGGCAATTAGTTTATGGATTAATTAACCTTTTTGTTCTTTTGTTTTGTTTTTAGAGATTTTTATTTTAATATTAAGGGAAAATTTAGTTTTTACGTAAGTCTTTCCTATCTTATTTATCCTAGTTATATTATAACTGGGCAGGTTTGTTAGAATAAGTGTATAGGTATTTGTTACATTATCATTCAAAAACCACAAAACAGATTTAGATGAAATTTCACCATTTTACATCTAACACACAACGCCATCTAGTCCCAATCTAAGCAGAGCTTGTGTTTTTTTTTTTTTATTGTATAGGGGGCAAACGAGCAGACGTATCACCTGATGGTAAGCGATTACCGCCGCCCATGGACACCCGCAACACCAGAGGCGTCACAAGTGCGTTGCCGGCCTTTTAGGAAGGAGTACGCTCTTTTCTTGAAGGTTTGAAGGTCGTATCGGTCCGGGAACACCGCAGGCGACAGCTCATTCCACAGTTTTGCTGTGCGTGGCAGAAAATTTCGGGAAAATCGCACAGTTGTGGACTGCCAACCATCTAGATGATGGGGATGAAATTTCTGTCGCGTAGGACGATGGCGGAAAGATGCAGCAGGGATCAATCCGAACAATTCCTCGGAGCACTCCCCATGGTAAATGCGGTAGAAGATGCACAGTGAAGCCACATCTCTACGCAGCGCCAGAGAATCTAGCCGAATTGAGAGATCCCGGCAATCGACGATACGAGTCGCCCTCCGCGGAATGCGGTCCAGAGGGAGGAGCTGGTATTGGGGTGCCCCTGCCCAAAGATGAGGACAGTATTCCATGTGAGGCCGAACCTGCGCTTTGTAAAGCCGAAGGCGGTGGGCCGGAGTGAAATACCGCCTCGATCTGTTGAGCACACCTAGCTTTTTTGAGGCCAATTTGGCCTTACCCTCCAAATGGCCACGAAACTGGACTTCGCTCGATACGTCGAGACCGAGTATCCCAATATTGGCTGAGGCAGATAGGGGAGTGTCTTCAAAACGAGGACATACGACCCACGGGAGTTTTTTTGCGGTGAACGCGCAAATTTGTGTCTTTGTCGGGTTGAATTGGACCAAATTAAGTCTACCCCAATTTGAGACCCTTTTCAAAGCGGTCTCAACTTCAGACACAAGTTTGTTTCGACTCTCAATGACGTTTTCCCGAGAAATATTGGCGCGGCCGGTGTAGAGAGCATCGCCCGTACTGTCATCCGCATAACAATGAATGCCGCTGATTGGCAGCATGTCATTGATATGGAGGAGGAACAGAGTAGGCGATAGCACACAGCCTTGCGGGACACCAGCATTCACAGACATGGAGTCAGAGCATTCGCCGTCGACTACGACCTTTATGCTTCTACATGCCAGAAAGCTAGTGACCCAATCGCATAGTTTCTCGGGAAGCCCATAGGAAGGGAGCTTCGAAAGAAGCGCTTTGTGCCAGACCCGATCGAACGCTTTCGCGATGTCCAAACTAACTGCCAATGCTTACCCCTTAGTCTCAATCGCCTGAGCCCAGCGATGTGTCAGGTATGCCAGAAGATCACCAGCTGATCGACCCTTACGGAAACCGTACTGCCGGTCACTAAGCAGATGATGATCCTCTAGGTACCGCAGGAGTTGATGGTTAATGATGGACTCCATTATTTTCGAGAAGAGGGAAGTTATGGCTATCGGCCTGTAGTTAGTCGGATTTGAGCGATCGCCCTTTTTAGGGATCGGGTGGACCAATGCTGCCCTCCATGATGACGGGACTACGCCAGTGGAGTAGGAGAGTCAAAAAAGACGCGTTAAGACCGGTGCCAACTCTGGAGCGCACATCTTCAACACAATAGGAGGGATTCCATCCGGGCCACTCGACTTATGGACATCAAGGGACCAAAGTGCTAAGCGCACTGAGCGTTGGTGGAACTGGATATCCAGCATACAGCTCTCGCACCGCGGTATGGTAGGCGGCTCCTGCCCCCCGTCATCCAAGGTCGAATTTAACTCAAAGTGTTTTGCCAGAAGATCGGCTTTCTCCTTTGCGTCATAGGCCAACGGATTATCTCCCATGTGAAGAGGTGGAAAGGATGGCTTACAAAAATTCCCTTCGATAGCCTTGGCAAGAGACCAAAATGCCCGAGTTCCCGAGGGAAGACGCTCAAGCCTCTCGCCAACCCTAGCGATGTGCTCCGATTTCGCCCTTGCAATGTCTCTTTTGAGGGACCTGGAGGCAAAGTTGTGTTATGGGTACTACGCAACTGATATAAATACTTATACACTTTTTTTATAAATACACACATATTATACATAATAAAGCTAATATGTACATCTAAATAACACATAGGTTACAATTTACTGTGATAACCTATATACATGCGGTCAGAGTCGCAGACAGAAGCTTGTATACGTCTGTTTTATTTTATTGAGCCATATAACTTGAAATGACAACGTATGGACTTTTATTTATCTATTCACTTTATATGCCAAATATATACATTGGCGGACGTAATGCCCAGGGCATTCTCTTCCAGTCAACCTTCGGGTGATGTAGAAATCTTACAAGGCAGATGCGCACAGGTTACATAACTTTGAAGTCAGTTAAAATGTTCAAAGTTCTCAACATGTTCAAACTTATTCATACACAAATATACATATATAAATGTATAAATATATAGATTAACGTATTGTGATATGATAGGTCTAAAAATTTCCCCCGTTTTTGAAACATTATTTATTGGTGCTCCGCTTCTATTAGTATAACCGTGATGATATATAACCTATAGCCTTTCTCGATAAATGGACTATCCAACGCTGAAAGAATTTTTCAAATCGGACCAGTGGTTAGTGAGATTAACGCGTTCAAACAAACACACAAACTCTTCAGCTTTATAATGTTGGTATAGATTCATCGTCACACGGACAACAATTACTCCATTTGGGATATGATATACATTAATACTTTAACAGAATTAAAATGATATATCACTCACAGTTAGACAGTCCCACCCTTACAACACTTGTGTTGTGTGTAAAGTGACGATAAACAATAATCTAATTTGACAATCAGCGGCCACGTGCTGTCGTCACTTGACTCTGCGGTTCAAATTACTCACACTTGCTTAACTTCTTATTAGAGCGGAGTTGTATGTAAACGATAATATACGGTATAATTATGTTATGTTGGGTATGATTTGGTTATTAAATACGAATTTATATTTTATAATGACTGCACGGCTGGCCTAGTGATAAGCAGTCGCCACGTCGCTTTCTACTGCGCCATGTGTCGTCGGGTTCAAATCCCACATGGGACAACACTTTGTGTGATCCACAAATGGTTGTCCTGAGTCTGGGTGTTCATTGTGTCCGTTACATGTATGTTTGATAATGCGTGAGTAGTCTATTTAAAAAATAAGTACATACCTTATAGATAAATATTTTCCGTGCAAATGAACTGAACATGAAACCACGTAATAACCAACAACATATTATATAGTAAATTTAACAAATTAAACGAACATTTGTGTTCGTTGTTAGTTAAGTAATGAGTTAATCGGTTGAGTGTTAACCGATTGAATAGAGATGGGACTGTTTACATTCGATTCTTTTTTTGCTATCGTTTTTAGAACTCGATTCAGTTTATTTATTTACGGGCTTTTGCTGCAACTTTTATAACTTGTTTTTATTTTGCCATCCCATTGAAGCGGTACTTTTATTTCTTATTAATGTAGCGATTCCAAATACAAAGAGAAGAATACTTCAGTGACCCAAAAAACAGCAACTTTATCGAAAAGTTCGGTCGCATGTGTATCAATTATAAGGGTAAGGAGTGCCTAGCACTGGCAAGAGGTGGGTCAGAAGCAAGGGCAGTAGGCCCAGATCCAATACTGCCTTTAGCAACTGCTTGGCTGCGACGGACACTGCAACAAAACACTAAGGTAGAACACCAGACATATTGGTTCAACTTTTGTATCTGCAGGCAGACCAAGGAGGCACACATTTAACTGAAGCAATAATTGGTCATGCATTACAAACATCTTTATACTCTAGGTGTAACATACAGCTCCCTATGCAGAACATGCATGGAGGAGGAAGAAACAGTCGCCATGGCATGTCCTGGGGTGACAGAATACCGGGCGAGACATGGAAGAATACGAATCGCCGAGGTCACTTTCAGAAGTCATCGGCAACATAAAGAGTCTGCTAGGCTTCTTGGAGGAACAAGGTTGGCATGAATAATGCCCAACCCATCACGCAAAATAGGCGCGTTAAAATCGTCGAGTTGCGGAAACCTGGTCTGCGAGCAATCAATCAAGGAGTAGCCTATATAACTGCTCAAGACTAAAAGTATTACGCCAATTATATTAAAATCGGCGCAGCATTTAAGATGGGAAAGCGTAACAGACAGACAGACGGAGTTACTTATGAATTTATATCAGTATCTATAAATAAGTTTGAGAACAGAAAGGCAGAGGAAAGACAAATAAAATACATCATGAAATGTAAAAAATTCAGTTCGGGTGACAGATAAACAGACACTGGAGCTAATACAATAAAAGGTTTTATCTCTTTCGGAAGCCTTAAAACAGAAATTAAAATTGTGTTGTAGACCATTATTTTAATTTCTAAGTTACTAATGTACATATTTTAGTTTCTAATTTTAACAAACTAATATTATTAAAACCTAAATTTAGCAGCAATCAGCTTTCCTATCAAGTATAGACACGCAACGCTGTGCCTAAACTGGGCTGGACTCTCTACCAATTATTTAAAAAAATACTGTTACTTTTATTACAACATAACATGAAAATAATCTATCCAAATAAATAACATTAAAGTCCGTTTGTAATTTCAAATTAACAGCTTTTCACTAAATTTAAGTTTAAATGGTATACCCTTAAAAAATCAATGACTGCACGTTTGACCAGTGGTTAAGCGGTCGCCACGCCGTTCCCTACTTCGCCAAGTGTTGTAGGTTCAAATCTCACATGGAATAACACTTTGTGTGATCCACAAATTGTTGTTCTAAGTCAGGGTGTTCTTTGTGTCCGTTTCATGTATGTTTGTAAAGTCCCCCGCGACACAGGAATTATTGTATGAGTTGTCTTTTAATAACAAAAAAAAATAATAAATCGTTTAAAATTTTGTCTGTCAATTTGTGCCGACTGCTGTTGAAGTTCGGTGACCTCAAAAATGGAATTAGCCATGATTGAAAGAAGCAGTGTATGTCAATAGCCTAATGGCAATGATGAGAGAAAGTTATTTAGATTACCATTTTGAGCAGAAATATGATAGTTTAATAGTTAGGAATATAAAATCGTACAGTCACATGAAAAATGATTTTTAATACCAAAATAATATCCAAGGCCATAACAACATGTATTTAACTAGTAGAACAAATACCTATAACCTCGCGCTAATCCATTAACAACATTAGTAAACTAAGCATAAATGAAACAAGTATGGCGTGTACATTATACAATTTGTATTTACGCCAATTATGTTTGATACTAGACAATGGTACTAATTCTGTTGTTTGAAAACTCTCTGAACTAAAATAATGCGAAAAACTTCAATGTATTTATACCTTGCCAATCACCCGGGTCATAATTAATTATAATAAATAAATATTAATAAATATTTCGGACATCTATTTAACACACAACGCCATCTAGTCCCAAGCTAAGCAGTGCTTGTGTTATGGGTACTAGACAACTGATATAAATACTTATATATACTTTTTTTTTTGGTAAATACATACATACTATACATAGAAAACACCCAAACTCCGAAACAAATATTTGTAGATTCCACAAACATTTGGTCCGACCCAGGATTTGAACCCGAGACCTCAAGCTTAGCAGTCGCATACGCGTACCACTACGCCACCGAGGCAGTCTAATGAATATATAGTATGAATCTAATGATACCTTAATTTAAATAGGTCTAGTAGTTTAGGCTCTATAGTGGAACATACAAACATGAATGATAATAATATTTAGGAAATCTGACACAACGCCATCTAGTCCCAAATTAAGCAAAGCTTGTACTGTGAGTACTAGACAACTGTTAAAAAAATCATTTTTTCTTTTTTATTAAATAATGGGCAAACAAGCTGACGTATCACCTGATGGTAAGCCATCATGGCCACTTGCAACATCAGAGGTGTCACAAGCACGTTGCCGACCTTTGGGGGATGGGAAGGGGGATGGGAGGCGGGGTTAAGGGAATGGTCCTCCGGTATCCTCACTTACTCGGTGAAACTCGAGAGCGCTATTTCACACCGGTTTTCTGTGTCAAGCGTGGCTCTCCCACGAGAATACATACATAGTTTTGTTATGAATACGTACATAAAACACATAGAAAACATCTTAACTCTGAAACAATTATTTGCAGAATAATAAATATGTTGCCAAAGTTGATACCCTTCCATTTGGGTTCGTCTTGTCCAGGTAAAATCACTTCAATAGAGTTTAATCTTGTCAATCGACCTTCTTAATGTTATACATTAACTAAAATTACATAAAGTAGAATTTTGGACATGTTTTCACTAAAGTAAGAGAATCGAAAATAATTTAGGGACTTTTAGTGGTTTTAGAAAATTAGTACCAATTTTCATTAGTCTTTATGTTAAAATAACATAGTTAAGTAAATGTTTGGATTGGATATTGAAATCGAGTTATCTTAGTAATTAGAATTAATCATCTTAAGATAGGTGGGTACTCGTAGACTTTATACGAAGTAGGTTTAGATCTTTAGATTAGATATAGTCTAGAATTTGAGTGATAGTTTGAAACGTATTTTTTATTAATGTATGAGCCTGCCTGAGACCATTTCTTAAAATTTTTTGTCTGTTTATTTGTTTGTTCCAGCTAACCTCTAAACCTATGTGGGAGAGCTACGCTTCGGCATGAATGGGCCGGCTCGACCGGAGTGATACCACGGCCTCACAGAAAACCGGTGTGAAATAGCGCTTGCGCTGTGTTTCACCGAGTGAGTGAGGATACCGGAGGCCCATATCCCAATCCCTCCCCCCATTCCCTCTCCCCATCCCCCAAAGGTTGGCAACGCACTTGTGACGCTTTTGGTGTTGCGGGTGTCCATGGGCGGCGGTAATCGCTTACCATCAGGTGATGCGTCTGCACGTTTGCCACCTATTCAATAAAAAAAAAAAAAAAACCTCCGGAATGGTTGAACTGATTTTGACGGGACACTAGCAGATAGCTAATGATATAATAAGTAAGTTAGGCTACTTTTATTTGATTAAATTGTTGTTACTGTATCGTGGGTAACGCTGCGGGGCTCAGCTAGTATATTCTAAAAAAATCAGCCAAATGCGTGTCGGATTCGCGCAAGAAGGGTTCTGTACCATTATCTATATATTTCAAGCGTCTACCTGTTGCCGTTATATATATCGAGCAAAATCGAGCAAAAAATCATGTTTTTTGTATCGTAGCCTTTATTTTAATTCTGTTTTTCAGTATTTGCTGTTATAGCAACAACATAAATATATCATCTTAGAAAACTTCAACTGTCTAACTATCACGGTTCATGAGATACAGCCTGGTGACAGACGGACAGCGAAGTCTTTGGGTACGGAACCCTAAAAAAGGATGTGATTGGATGATATTTTTTTTTTGTTTTATTTATTTTTTATTGAATATTCATCAGCCATAATAGCTTACCGTTAAAACATCATTAACCACGGTTGTATTGTAACGTGAAATATCTACAATTTACAAGAAAATCCAATAAATTTAACAGACAGGACAGGATTTTTTTAAATAATTTATTTATTTACACAACATACACTCATTACAACTTGTGTACAGATAGTATTTGACATTGTTACAAACGAATTAACCTTAATAATAATAAATATTTATTTATCCAAAAAATTACAACAATCATACACCATAATAGTTTTACAAGACATACGAAACAAATGGCTGATACCAATGGTAAGATCTAACTTGTGTTATGGGTATCAGGCTAATGAAACTCTGCTCCCAAACTAGGTTTACCACCTGTGACTTAGGAGTTTTTTTTTTGGTTTATTTGTGACTGCCTCGGTGGTGCAGTGGTAGCGTATGCGACTGCTGTGCTTGAGGTCTCGGGTTCGATTCCTGGGTTGGACCAACTGTTTGTATGATCTGCAAATATTTGTTTCGAATTTGGGTGTTTTCTATGTATAATATGTATGTATTTACAAAAAAAAAGTATATAAGTATTTCTATCAGTTGTTTAGTACCCATAATTCAAGCTCTGCTTAGCTTGGGGCTAGATGGCGTTGTGTGTTAGATGTCCGAAATATTTATATTTATTTATTATTGAATAGGGGGCAAACGAGCAGACGTATCGCCTGGTGGTAAGCGATCACCGCCGCCCATGAACACCCGCAACACCAAAGGCGTCACAAGTGCGCTCTTTATGTTCCTCCATAATCACTTCATTTATACTCGGACTTACAGGATTAAAAAAAAAAAACATTTTATTACCTTCAATGTAATGACTGGAAATAATACGATTTACATAATCAACTGCCATTGTCATCACTTGTCAAGGCTCACATTAATAGTTTCAATCGTTGTCGTAATTATCTCGTAAAAGAGTACTTGCACTAGTATTATGTTGAGTCGTTATAAATATAAACATCACTACACTACACGCAGAAGCGTCAATAGGACGCCATATCAATAAATCATAATGTCCCACTGCTGGACTCGGGTCTCCTCTCCCCACGCTGGCCAAGTGCAGATTGTGGACTGGCAAGACTACGTTGCTGCTACGTAATCTTGTCGTTGGATATTTTTATGCCGACAAAAGGCCTCTAACTAAGCTTCACGACTGTTATCCTACGATAACAACTGGGACCGACTGCCTAACGTGACCTCCGAATCACGGGGACGCTCATGGTAACATGCCACCAGCGGTCACCCAACCAAATTCTGACCGCGCTGTCGTGCTTACCCTCAATGATTGTTTCTAACCACCGAGTGCAACTAGGCTATGAACGCCTCGAGTGTGGGTCACCATGCTGCTTTGCCCCTGCAGATGCGTAGAGATGTCGCCTCTATGGCAGTAATCTATCGCTTGCATCACGGAGAGTGTGAAACTTGGAACTCACTTCCAGCGTGTTTCCCTCCCACTATGTTTCTGAGTCCGGGGCGGGGCGTAAGAAAGCATATCACTAGGCCGCCATAGTGTGGGTCACCACGCTTGGAATGTGCTCATACTTTCCATCAGGCATAGCAGAGTCATTTTTGAGCATCTAAAAATTAAAAAAAAAAACAATTATCTGCATTCGCAATGAGTATGGTCATCACCACTCTTGGATTCTGCTTATGCTTTCTATCGGGCAGAGTTGAGTCATCTTGGCAGGCCCCTACATAAAAAAAAAATCAACGGGTTGCACTCCGGGAGTGCCGGCAGAAGTGAAAACTTGAATATTAACGTTGTGCATTTTTGATATTTTGGAATGGTTAGAGAATAATTTTGTACGAATTGCTTTCATTATCAGTATAAAAGTACTATTATTTATGTGGTGGAATACAATATTCATTTATTGCGCTATTGTACATAAACATGACAATTTATATTACATACACACATGAACATTCGCGCAAGCGCCCTGCGCCGCCTGTCCTCTCTCCATCCGTCTTACGAATTTTCGATCAGGTCACGTGACCTGACGCGAGTTTATACGTCCTCTCTCCATCCGTCTTACGACTTTTCGATCAGGTCACGTGACCTGACGCGAGTTTATACATTTTTACCCATTCCAAAAAAGTACACAGCGCCGCTAAAGAAGTTTTCACTTCAAAAACTGTATAAATAATCTTCATTCCTTAATTCATTTTCAATTTATTTCCAAAAAAAAAAACAATATAACGAACTTAATTCTTTGCCAGCCATCAACAAATTATATTATAGTACATATTTACTCCTTTTTACAAGACCACGGTGAAGCCAAAAGGAAGGCTTATAACTTTGGCAGTCTATGTATGTTTGTATGTACCGTAGCGATTAAACTACCGAATGAATTAATGAATAAGGTGTCAACAGATTCATGTCAAAGACCCAAGTGACGTAGTCTATTTAAACTGTCACAAGAGTGTGATGCGACTTCCATCATGAGATGCGTGAAGTTCACGTTATAATTATTATCTAATACGTGATTGCGTTATATCCTGTATGAATACATAATTACACGGCTTCTAAAATTATTAATCGTCTGTAAGCCATCGCGTGATTAAAGTTTCAGATTCGCTTCAAGAGTCGGACCAAATTTTTGAATAAACTGCCATTTGAGTCGGGTGTTTTCTATGTATAATATATATATATATATATATATACTTATCACAAAGCTAATATTAAATTTATAAATTGGCTGCTTGGTATAGACTATGACCAAACTGAAAAACTATTAGTATAGAAGACTAAAGATTCATCATATATATATTTAAATACACGTACTTACACATGCATCCATTTACTAATATAACATACACATCATAAACTCACATCACACACCACATTACGCACTTTTATTCACATATCTCTGCACCAATTTGCATAAGATTTATGTGTTTCTTATAATGGGAGAAGACACTGACTTCTATAACACAGGTGATGAGCCTAGCTCAGGAGTCAGGGACTTCAAATTGTTTTTTTTTTACTTTTTATGTAAATATACTAAAAAAATTAATAAACAATAATAATGATAGTTGTCTAGTACCCATTCGTACAAGCTCTACTTAGTTTTGGATATAATGGATGTTGAGTGTCAGATCTATAAAATACTATTAAATACACATACGTAACAAAAACATAAAGATTTCTTATTAGGTCTAAATAACCATGGAAATATGTTCGATGTAACCGTACTGAAATAAAGATATAAAATATTATTATAAGGGAAGCCAGCGTTCATAAACACGCAGTCGGCTAACGCGCTTTGACAGTTCGACACCATTTTGAAAGCAGGCGTGTCAACTTAAAACTTTAAAACGTACAATTCAAATGATTTTATTTTCCCTTTTGCTGTTTGTGTACGTAACGCGATATGTACAAAATGTTTGAACATTTCGCCATTTAAAGCAATAAATATCGAAATTGGTTTCAATATCTTTTAAAAAATAAATTGAATAGAACGGAATTGAAATCCATGCGAAGATAAACACACAGACAAATTTTTAGAAAAAAGGAGAGAAAAACAGTTATTCTTTCATTCTTATTAGGGCAATACGATACAATAGACTGCACGGTTGGCCGAGTGGTTTCAGCGGTCGCCATGCCGCTTGCTACTGCGCCAAGTGTCGTGGGTTCAAATCCCACGCGGTACAACACTTTGTGTGATCCACGAATTGTTGTCCCGAGTCTGGATGTTCTTTGTGTTCGTTTCATGTATGTTTGTAAAGTCCCCCACGACACAGGATGTTTATTCCTAATGTGGGAGTTGTCTTTTAAAACTAATAAAAATAAAATACACGGTAATACAGATAAAATTATAATATAATAGAGTAAGCCATAAGTTATTAAAATATCCTGTGCAATGCCAGAAATGTGCCTATCTTGCTCTTTGAAGACATATAGAGCAGGAACACAACCTGTTATGCATTTCGGACTTACGTTACCAAAGACAAAACCTCACTATTTTTCATTTCACAAACTACAACAACAACAAATAGTTCACTCAAAAAATCGTAAAACCTATTTCCATTTCAATCCACAGTACTCGGTAACAAAAAAACCGTAACAAAACATCGACAGGTAAGCATCGTGTCCCATCTCTACTAGACCGAGTACGGTTTTAATTGATACCGGTGCTTTTTTGTTCATTCAGTGACGTCACAGCGGCAAGGAAGTTGTCAATTACTGGTAGTGCAAGTAGAGGCATTTCGTTATTACCGGTTAATACAATTTCACAGAGTATAGCTATTTGTGCTACAATTAAGTTAAATTAAGATTCAAGGTACGAGCCACGCTGATTTCAGCATGAACGGGTCGGCTCGACCAAGGTGGAACTACTACCCTCAAACAGAAGATCAACGTAAAATGACAGCATTCGTGCTGTCGTGTTTTGTTGGTGAGTGTGAGTGCGGCGGCCCAATGATTCTGGAGCATCATTATGACGCCATAGTATGGGTCACCATGCAGTATTGTCTGCATTCGCTATGAGTATGGTGACCATCACTCTTGGATTCTGCTTATGCTTTCCATCAGGCAGAGTAGAGTCATTTTGGCAGGCCCATACATAAAAAAAACTTGTCTATTATTTTGTCTTGTGGACGAAGCAAAAGGGGTATGTTAGGACCGTACGAAGTAAGTGGAGATCAATTATCTTTGCTTGACCCTGTTAAATGTTATTTTGGTATATGTACCGTGTACATAAGCATTTAGTAAAAAGCTGCTATTTTAATATTACAAACAAACACTTCAATTTTGTTTATTTGCATAAATGTGAAAATTATTATATGACTGCCACGGAGACGGACTGATATCGTATACGACTGCATTCAGCGGTTAAGCCGTGAAAGCATAATATACAGACATTGTTTTCTGTTTTTCAAATTTATAATGTTATAATACCTCGGTGGCGCAGTGGTAGCGTATGCGACTGCTGTGCTTGAGGTCTCGGGTCGATTCCCGGGTCGCACCAAATGTTTATATGATCTGATGCAAATATATGTTTCGACAGAGACAACTGTTATAAATACATATATACTTTATTTTTGTCAGAAAATACATATAAAACACCGAAACTCCGAAACATATATTTGGCGTTGTGTGTTAGATGTCCGAAATATTTTTTATTTCATGAATGGGATGAAAGTGAGTGGTGGCAAGCTGGCGGAGGAGAGGGGCTGATCGAGTAGTTTGATAATAATAGTAATTAATTTGAAACTAAACGGTGTTGTGTGTTAGATGTCGAAATATTATTGAAAACACAAAAATATGTCACCGTGCGTCTGTGCGTTGGAGATTTTTTCTGAATATCCCCCAAAATCAGGAAGTGCGGATATTGTGCTTAATACACTCAGCAACAGTAGGTATACATTCATACATACACAGTAAAAGTTTCGTCGGACTATAACTTATACTGTCGATTGTCGGCTCTTGGTGAAATTGTTTAAATACATTCTTGTAATGAAACTCACTTGTATTCTATTTAATAAGCTTACACTTAACTTAACCGGTTTCGCCCTATCGCATTTATAAAGGTAACCAACAGTCAGGATAAGTATTCACAATTGAGTGCATTCCCCGGACTAAATAAAATGAGTTGTATTTAGTCCCGTACGTTAAGTCCCATCTATCACCACGAAGTTCCGTGCTGAAACACGATAGATATTCATTACAACCGTTGACTGTGTGCACATACTACCTCTGTGTGCACTTTTTCAATTGAAGAAAAAATATACAGCATTTTGCACGAGGGTAGCTCTACCCCTACTATTGTTCCAGCATTAATTAAACGTAATTACAAAGTTTTTGTATAAAAGTTTTTTCATTTCTTTTCAACTGCGCAAATTTAGTTAGTAATAAATTAGTATTTTGTCGTACATGTAATGCAGTTTTTGTTTTAATTTTGTTCTTTTTGAAAAGGTTTACCTACTTTTTTTGTAAGGTACTTCATCAACAACCCATAATGTCCCACTGCTGGGGTCGGGTCTCCTTTCAGGAGAGAGTTAAGACCATGCGTCTCCACGTTGGCCGAGTGCGGGTTGGGGACTGTGATAAGGTACTGTACGTGATAAATGAACCAAATAAATAGACGTAATAATATATTTGTATAAATAGGTATTAACTGATGGACGATTCACCTATTAATACTGATAAAATATACAATAAAATACTGGGTATTAAAATAATCAACTTGAAGCAACGGACAGCAGTTTAATTCAGAAATATTAGAGTTTGTTTAATAGTATCCACTCTACGATTTAACATACTTATATATTTTCAAATACACATATACTATAGATAAAATTCACATGATCGTTTTAATCAAAATCGATCAGGAATCGATAACTAAGCACTAAAACCAATCGAAGCCATCACGAAACTGTAAAAAATATTGTTAATTGCTAGCATATTTACGCCAGTAGAGCCACAGTCTCGAAGTCAGCGGGAGCGGGCAGCGATGCATGCCAATCCATAGAATTATGCGCGGTGATGGATGTGGTGAGCCTACATCGCTCAATGACTTCGAGACCGCGGCCTAAGAGTAAATGGGAACTTTACAAAACTACATGAAACTTTCAAACACATCAGAACAAGGATTTCGTATAGCACAAACTGCTATCATGTGCGTTTTGAATCCACAGCACTTACCACAATAGGATACAGCTTAGCCACAGCTTAAATCACTACCTAATTTGTGCAATGCGAATGAAAAACAAGAGAGAGGTAAAAGAGCCACGCTGTTTTCAGCACGAATTGGCCGGGTCGAGCGGGCGGTACTGCCGTTGCACAGACATCACGTACGCAAATCAACGTAACATGACAGCGTTCGTGCTGTCGTGTTTCGTTGGTGAGAGCGAGACCGGAAGCCCAATGATGCAGTAGCATTACTAGGCCGCCATGGTGTGGGTCACCATGCTGCATTGTTGCATTGTCTGCATTTGCAATGAGTATGGTGGTCACCACTCTTGGATTCTGTTTATGCTTTCCATCAGGCAGAGTAGAATTATTTTGGTAGAGCCATATTTTAAAAAAAATATGCTAAAGCAGCAACTAGTAAAACAATTGGTGCACTGAGAATGATGAGGCTGGTAAGGAAAATGTGAAATTATCCATTTATAGATAACTATCTTTTACCGCCGGTTCCTTCTACATGAATATACACTCTTTTGCAAAAAAACCGGGCACTTAAGCAAAGAACTATTTTATAGTTACTATTAGTTTGTTTGACAATTTTAGGTATTGTTATATTCAGAATTTCATAAATTAATTAGGAAGGAATAGGTATCATCAGTTTTATCATAACATTTTGATTAAATTATTGAGAAATAATGTTTAAGCTCAAAACACTATTATTGTACCTGCTCGCTAAATAAAAATGAAACGCGTTAATTTCTTGGTTTTTCTTGAATACATTAAAAGCAGATAAAAGTTTAGTATTGAGTGTGACCCCCTCTTGCTGAAATCACGGCTTGCATTCGTCTGGGCATGCTAGCGAGTATATCTTTTATGGTTTCTTGGGGAATACGTTCCCACTCCGCGGTAATCACATTCTTTAGCTCTCTGATGGTCTGCGGAGCCGGCTGCACTGATCTCACTCGTCGCTTCAGAACGTCCCAGACATGCTCTATGGGATTGAGGTCCGGACTTCTAGCTGGCCAGTCCAAACGACGAATTCCGACTTCTAGCATATACGCTTCCACATCGCCAGACCGGTGGGCGCGAGCGTTGTCGTCCATAAAAAATGAGTTTTCGCCAAGAGCGGTTAAAACGGGTTGTGCATAAGGAATTAGAACTTCCGCTATGTATCGGTGTCCAGTCAGTGTACCGTTTTCGATGAAGATTAACTCCGTACGATCCATGGAATTTATTCCTGCCCAAAACATAACAGAGCCCCCTCCATAAGGTGTGATTTCTTCAAAACATGCCTCTGCAAAGCGTTCTCCTCGTCTACGTAGCACTCGCCGACTTCGGTCTTCACCATGCAGAGATATCCTGGCTTCATCGGAGAACAATATCCTATCCCAGTCTTCATGAGTCCATGACACACAATTTCGAGCGAAGCTAAGCCTGGCAACTCGATGTCCACGGAGTAATTTAGGGCCGCGTGCCGGGTGATGACTGTGCATATTAGCAGCGAGAAGCCTCCTCCTGACCGTCCATAGACTAATTTGCACATTTCTTACTTCTTCGAGGCTGTTCTTGAGGTCCACATAAGAAGATTTGCGATTTCTCAACGCTTGACTAACTAGAAAACGATCATCCCGTGGTTCGGTACATGTCTTTCTGCCAGAACCAGGCCTTCTTTTGATGAAACCAGTCTCTTGATAGCGCTGCCAGGTCCTTTGAACTGTCGACCGACTCATATTTAGCCTCTGAGCCACGAAGCATTGGCTGCAAGCTTCTTCAAGCAGCGCAATAATTTTGCTCGCTTTTATCACTTTATCTACCATTTTCGAGATTGCTAAATAGCAATAACAATACTTTTAAATGTCAAGGACATCAGATAATTTCATAAAAATTGACAAAAAGTTAATTAGAGTCGATATTAACTATAGGGAATTCGCGCCACAAAATGTAGTTAAAAGTTGTTTTCTTTGAAAACCAGGCTCAGTCAAAAATTTTAATTTGGAATGTACTCTTATAAACATTATGGCACTTTTATAACTGGCCAGTAACATGTTCAAATGATTAAAACCTTTTTGGTATTTTATTTTTTTCAGCCAGGAAGAAAATCGAAACCGCCCGTTTTTTTTGCAAATGAGTGTATACATCTAAATGCCAAAATTCATTCAAATCGGTGCAGCAGTTAAGCCGTGAAAGCATAATTAGACAGACATTTACCGTGGGAGAGCCACGCTTCGGCATGCATGCTCGACCAGAGTGATACCACGGCCTCACAGAAAACCGGTGTGAAATAGCGCCTGCGCTATGTTTCACCGAGTGAGTGAGGATACCGGAGGCCCATACCCCAACCCCTCCTCCATCCCTCTCCCTATCCCCCAAAGTACGTCTGCTCGCTTGCCCCATATTACATAATAAAAAGACAGCACATGGACCACAAGATTTTTAGCGAGTTCTAATCGAGATTTGATAGTATTAACCTTCCGTGTCCAAAGGCCGTTTGTCATTCAGATTTCAATTACTAGAGGTAAAAGTACCTAAAGAAGTGTACAACGAAGTACAAATAACTATCCATTTAATACTATGTGTAAATAAATACGAATAAGTAAAGATAGGCTTACAAAACAGTTTTTTTCTCATGTCGATCACTACGATAAATTTTTCGCTGTGGCTACTGAAATGAAGTCTGAAAACTAGTTAAAAGAACTAAATAGAACTTAGATAAAACTTGACTGATGTCAAACACTTAAACTACCCTTTATTTGTTTTTTCTCCTGTGTGTCCATATGTTTCTTTTTTTATTGGATAAGGGATCCAAAGATTTATTTATTTAATTAATAAGGTAATTACAACAGGTAATAGGAAGTTATTTGTTTACCTGACTGTACGCAGATATCACAAATTAACTGTTCCATATTTACAATCATCGGGTAGAAGAATGGAAAAGTGTCCAGTTCCAAGAGTGGCAAGCAAATTTGCTCAGCTGCACTATGATCATCTTGTACCACGAATTTACAACTATCTGAATTTAATCCACAAAACAAGAAACTTAAGCTACTTTAAAATAAAGCAAATAATTAAATTGTGGCTTAATGAAATGGATTTTGACAATGCTGAAAGCCTATTACAAATAATAAAGTAATGAAAACTTGAAACTTGAAAAATGTCACACACATCTAACTACACATAAATCTAAACACATAACCTCAAATACACAGTAAATCATACTCATACACTCACACACAAACATTTATTATCCAAGCATTCATTTTTATAATTTATTAACTGTACCTATCTATTATTGTAACTACTGTGTGTTCTTTTTGCCTGTAAACAGGAACTGACTCCCTACACACAGCTTGCGCTACTTTGGGAGTCAGGGCTGTACAGTGTCATGTAATCAAATTTTTGTTAGAATAAAATTTATTATTATTATTATTAATAAACAAGGCGTCATTTTGGGATAAATATAGGTTTAGTACTGATTGGTACCCTTCCGTAACACCGTCCGTTCCACACAACATTATATTCAAAGTAAGAATACAGGATAACATATTTTTTTTTAGACAATTAGACCCAAATAAATACATTGATAATATAGTCCACGGGCCCACGAACAAGGGATTTCAGTGATTGACAACAGGCTGAAAGTTTATACACAGCTTCGTTTTGACGAGACACCCAACTTTTATTATTGGGCCAAATTCTGAAAGTGGAAGGAAAAAGCGGGATAGGGAGCGAAACACGTCGATTTGATGAGTGTCCCAAATTAAATAACAACAGTTTCTAAACATCAATACTTTGAGAAAATACGATGGAAAACTGAGAAAAACTTGTGGCATACAAATTGAATGGCACCTTCCGGGTGACCCCCAGCTCTAACATGTCAAAATGGTGACTTGAAAAAATTTATTAACAACAAGCTGATTTTTGTTTTGGGGCTTGCAAAATATATATATTTTATAAAAAATGCATCGGCATACAAATTTGTTGGTAATTTTTTTGAGACCTACACTCGAAAGTGGTCAAGATTATGTTTATCTTTTTTTGATTGACAACTGTATGCCACGAAAAAATTATGATTATTTGCTTAATTTTTAATCTAAATATAATAGTGACCTACAAAAAAAATGGAATTTTTGAGGTTAACCTACAAAAACAAAAAATCGTATCATTTAATATGTGCTCCGTACTTATGTCTTGTAACCACTGGTTTCATTTGTAATATATTAAACTAATGTTAAAAAAATGAAAGCTTGTATTTTCAGTGTATTAATACACTACAGAACTTTAATAATAATGCAATGTGCAAACAGTGCATGAAAAGAATTAAACTTATAAATAATTTATGATAAATATTAAAAAATCAATCAATCCTCATCAGATTCGTCACTCGATGAGTCTTCACTATGTGTGATGTTATCGTCATCTTCAGAACTATCGGTATCATACTATTCAGATTCTGTAAATTTTTATTTTTTTTATAAGTTTTATTTTCGGATGAAAACGTTCGTCCTTACGTGAAGAATTGCACAAGAAACACTCCATGATGACGATCACTTAACAGCTTCGAAAAGAGAGCTCGACTAAACTAAAAAGGTAAAATAGTCGTTAGAGCTGATGCTTAAAGGAAGTTGGGCGGGGATAGTGGGTCTTACGATTTTATACCTGAGGCAAAATCACACAGTTCAGCATATTATTATTTTTGATATTGATATTGAACTAAATTGAAATGTAATAAATGTTTTTTTATAAGGTACTGCAAAAAGATTATACTAAAAAAATTATCGCTACAAACATGTATTATTTGTATTTTAGGTAAATATTTTTAATTTGTTAATATAATAACTTAAAGATATTACTTTTAATTCGATTATAAATTATAGATTCAAATTATAGAGAAATTAAAAAACTTTAATTTATATTAATTTTAAAGTACCTACACGACTTATAAATATGCATTTTTCGAACTTAGAACTAATTTTTTTTATAGACGTTAACTGATTTTACGATTTGTTTTACAATACAATGTTTTTTTCCTTACTTGACTATCACTTAAAAATTGTTGTTAACTGAATAATAAAATAAATAAGTAGTTCAATAGCTCAATCACTCGTTACAAGAAATTTCAACAAATTTTCATGCAATTCCCTTGTTTTTATTGCTGTAATTGTTTATATAATTAAGTAATTAAAAAAAAAAATTCATTTTCATTAAATAAGCTGTAATATTGTATACGAATTTTCCATTTTAGCAATTTCAAACAAAAGCTGGCGAAAATTATGTACAGGACTTCGACATGATATGTTTTCAAGATTTAATTTGTTTGAAATTTCGAAAATTTCACTTGTAATTAATCGCTTCCATTTTTTTTGTATGCCAATAGTTTCATGGTGTTATACGTTTGATTCTTAACAGAAAAAAATAAAAAAGAAGTTGTTATTAATGAAAAAAAGATTAACATAATCTTGACAACTTTCGAGTGTAGGTCTCAAAAATATTACCAACAAATTTGTATGCCGATGCATTTTTTATAAAATATATATATTTTGCAAGCCCCAAAACAAAAATCAGCTTGTTGTTAATAAATTTTTTCAAGTCACCATTTTGACATGTTAGAGCTGGGGGTCACCCGGAAGGTGCCATTCAATTTGTATGCCACAAGTTTTTCTCAGTTTTCCATCGTATTTTCTCAAAGTATTGATGTTTAGAAACTGTTGTTATTTAATTTGGGACACTCATCAAATCGACGTGTTTCGCTCCCTATCCCGCTTTTTCCTTCCACTTTCAGAATTTGGCCCAATAATAAAAGTTGGGTGTCTCGTCAAAACGAAGCTGTGTATAAACTTTCAGCTTGTTATTAATCACTGAAATCCCTTGTTCGTGGGCTCGTGGACTAATAGTTTTACTACACCTTTAAAGCGATAGAGCGAGAATATTTCTTATAAAAACAGTAGCTCGCGAGTCGAAAATTTAGAGTTTGCCATCATTTATTTCGGTTCATAAAGACGACACATTCTGACAATAAGGTTGTAGTAAGAGGTGTTGTTTTTAAATTGATTGATTGAGATTGCCTGGAAGAAATTGTTATAGCACTAAGGCTGCCCATTATACATATCTAGTTGAAATATTCACCATCTTCATTCACCTAGCCTTTATTATTCCTAAGATTTTTTGGGGTCGCCTACTAGTTCAACCGGTTTTACCTGAATACAAAGGGGGGAGGGTGAACTGAATTCAAAGATTGAACTAGTCCGCAGTATATTTGAGGGCACTGACTTCCCAATAACGATTGCCATAAGTGTTCATGACAACCGGGACCGACGGCTTAACGTGCTCTCCGAGACACGGGCAGGAAACACCGCCATATTCCGTACTCCGGCTGCTATTAATGTTTTTTTGTAATTTTTATTTGTTTTTACACAAAAGCAGTCCGACCCGGAAATCGAACCCGAGACCTCTTGATCGGCAGTCGCTTACGTTAGCTGCTAGACCAACGAGACTTCCTTGAAATATTTAATTGTAATAATTATAATTGTTGTACAAAAAAGTATATTCTATTAATTGAATATTTCATATCATTCTTATCAAAGTAAAATACATCTCTATGCAAATAAATAAAATTGAAGCGTCTGTTCGTAATTTCAAATATACAGCTTTTACGAAATACCTATGAAATACGGGACTTACAATAAAAAAACAATTTTTAATAATTTTTATCCGTCTGTTTGTTACGGCTAATACCTAGAAAGTCTGGACCTATTTTGACGGAACTTTCACTAGCAGATAGTTGATTTTATAAGAAGCAATTTAATAAATTATTAAATTAAGCGGGAAGTGTTTAGAGTCATAAATACTAATTTGTGACTAAACACTTCCCGTTAAGCGTTCGTAAGCGTTTCTGTCATATCAATTGATTCAGTCATTCTTGTTGCGATATTTCACTTAAACACTTGTCGATAGCCCATACGTCTCATATCCGGGTGTTTAATAACGACAGCGCTTACTGCAGCTATAACCGGTTTAAATCGGATCCAACTGGATTTTATGAACCTGAGATGTCACTGGATGTTTCTAGATGTTTGACATTTTGTGGGGATTGAGGTTACGGTAGCTGTATATTTTGAGATAAATTTGATATTGAGTATTAATTTGTTGATTTACCACTGATTTTAAACTCTGATAGTAGTAAGTAATTGCACGAAATATTAAATAGTAAGTACTTGGACAACAAAGCTTCTCTTTCTTTGACAAATTTTCTGAAAATGAATCCTAGCTAAATCGATTTACCGCCAAACACATTTTCAAACATTATTTATTTATTTACACGTAGTATATTAATAGTTAATAATGTATAATTTTAGGTTTGACATCGTGAAGTATTGATATAGTTTATAATAATCTTAGGATACCAGTTTGACTTTCTTCATGAGCGACTACAATTAAAGTAATAAATATTATTATCAGTAATGAAATAATATTCAAAATGAAAATAACGATATTCTGTCATCTTATTAATATTAAATCCTCATTCAAATACTGTGTTAGCAATAATCCTGTAAAATAGAATGTATTTGACAAACATGGCGGCCCACAACGCTCCGTACGATTCGCGCCAAAATTGAATTTGGAATTAGAGGTTCTTATCTCATTTTATTTTATTGACAGCAACTCGAATATATTCGTGCGGCTACGATGTCTTAATACGTATCTTTTAGTTAACTTTTTGTCTTTGAATTGTTTTGCATATTTATGGTCGTCAGTCAGTTTCGCAGTTATACGATTTTATACCATTCGACCTTGAAAAATCATGTTTTTTAAAGTTTCAGAAAAGAGACTGTCTCTGCATGTGTAAACATAAGTTTTTAATTTTTATCAATATATTTTAACTTCACACACAATACTATTTATCTATAAAACTAACACAAATTCACACACAAAACTTTTCAAATTAGATTAACAGAATTGTAACAAAAATCTCAGTTTGAAGTAGATAATGAAAATAAGCAGACAGCAGCATTTAAACGGTAAACATCTTTGTCCATTATCAAATTGTCAATTTAAAAATATAAATGAATTTAAGTTAAATTTATAATACTTATAGCATATTACATATCAAAACAAACCCGTTTTGTTATAGGACCTTACGACACATAGAGAAAGGGCAGGACTGCAAAGATGCTTGCAGTATAGAGGGTAAAAGAAATTTCATTTTTGTAGCGTATGTAGGTCCGTGAATAATGGCCTATAATATACATGAAGGTTCCATACCTGTCTCGGGCACATATGACGCGCAGAGCCTATATAGGAGTATATAGTTTCTCGGTGGAAAGACGGGAAAAGCAGATAAAGACGCGTGCGTGTGTGAAGGCGAGCCAGGGTGAAAGAATTTAATAAATATTAAGTCCTCACATATTGAATTGGCCACTTTGATCTGTAATATATCTTTTTTGTTTAAGAATTCCAAATTCAAAATTATAAAATTCATTTAGCTGGTATATTTGAGTTTCGAAAACAGTCGTTCATTTATTTATTTCTTTGGCGTCGCTCATCTCGCAATTGAAAAATTTAAATATCGCTTTATTTACAAGTACGAGTTCTACCGTGGCACCAGTGCTGCAGAAACAGCTTGAAGGATTAACGATGTGTGTTTATGGTTCCGACGTTTTCGTTCTGGAAATTTCGACCTTCATAACAAACCCCGTGGACGGCTAAAGATCAAAGTGAATACTGAAGAATTAAAGGCTATTGTGAAAGCGGATTCATCACAAACCACTTCACAGTTGGCTGCAGGCTTACTTTAATCCACTGGATGCAACAAACACACGTCGATTACTGCGTTACATTGCTCAATCGGCACAATAATGAAGGGATTTTAAATCGAATAAAGTGTATTTTGCTTTCGTACTGTCATTCATTTTTATTGTTTCTTTGTTCAGTGAAATATTAACTCTCTAGTTTGCATTACGTCATTAAGCCAGGTTCGCAGAAATTTCCGACGGGTTTTATGTAAATTATTTTTTCACAGATATTTTTACATGTCAGACTTTACAACTGAAGAAGGTGCCGGCATTTTTTAAGATTCACTCTGTAAAAAAATTGAGAAACAAACCACAAAGCTATTTTTTTTTTTAAGTCCATCATCGTCTTTTAAATAATTTCATCTCGTTTCTTGTTATTGCTCACAATGAACTCCTCTAAACTATCTAACCGAATTTCACGTTTCACTCACAGAAAACCGGTGTGAAATAACGCTTGCGCTGTGGTTCACCGAGTGAGTGAGGATACCGGAGGCCCATACCCCAACTCCTCCTCCATTCCCTCTCCCCATCCCCCAAAGGTCGGCAACGCACTTGTGACGCTTTTGATGTTGCGGGTGTCGGCGGCGGCAATCGCTTACCATCATAAAAAAGAAAATACGTTTTTTAAAAGTATGTTTTTCTGTCGTGCTAAAGATAGGATAGGTATCACGCTTAGACCAATAAAAGCCGAGCATGATTGAAAAGATACGCGCACAAAGTTGTGTGGGTCAGCTAGTTGTTTAATAAAAGCTTGGCGAAAACAGTATAAATTTTGGATTGGCGTTGTGAAGAAAAGACAATAGTTTTGAGTCGGCCAGTTCACACATATGGCATACGAGCCCCAGCCATTGTGCTACTTTATAATCTTAAGTGTGCAGATGTTTTTGATTACACCTGGAGTAGGTGTCTCCTAAATCAAGGGCAGAACACCTATTCTCATTTAATTGTGCGTATTGTAGGACTACAATTCGTTTAGACAATTTAATGTAGTTATGTACTAGGAATATTCCTGTGCCGCAAGGGACTTCACAAACATACATAAAATAAACACAACGAACACACAGATTCAGAACTACAATTTGTGGATCACACAAAATATGTGATACATAAGACCCATGTGGGGTTTATAGTTGTGGTTTCAAATTAACAGCTTTCCACTAAATGCATATGTAAGTATTTACTATACTGAAATTCAATAATCGGTTTTAATCCGGTCTGTCTGTTTGTACTGACTAATATCTCAAACAGCTCTACCACTTTCACTGGTAGATAGTTGATAATATAAGGAGTAACTTAAGCAACTTTTTGGGGCCTCAAAATAAAAAATAGGAACCCTAACAAGATCACTTTGTTGTCTGTCTGTCTGTCAAGACCCTTTTTTTCTCAGGAACGCGTGGAGGTATCAAGCTGACATACTTAAGTCTACTGTCCCTTGGAGCTACGGAAACATCAACCTTCTAAGCCAACAATCAAAAGGTACATCCGTTTATTTCATTTTAGTTCAAGAAACTGCTGAAGTTAAATAATAAAACTCAGCTATTAAACGGTGCTAAACGTGTTTAACAATAAAAAAATGTGCTTCGGTTTTCAATTTTTGTAAAGTTTTACGTTTTTAAATATTTACTAAAACACGTATTTGGTCACGAATGTGGATTTCTAATGAAGAAATTGTAAAATATTTAAATCTGTTGAGATATTTGTTTAACTATTTATCTTTAAATATGAACATCTTCTTTATTTTAAACGGTTTATTGAGGTCACAATCACACCATCAAAGTTACAGTAGTTGACGGATAAGAAAACGGGGGAAATCACTTGTCAAAGTATTAAAGGTTGCGTTCAGAAATTACAAAAAAATCTTCCATTATTACTATGACATAAAAGTTACACGTTAATAATCTTATCGACATATCAATAATATGATATTAATAGACCTATGGTAAGTCAAATTTTTCCCCGGGCCGTCATTTTTTAAACGATCATTATGAAGAGATATTTGTACGGAGACATCTTATAAAGAAAACAGAACTCGTCGGTAAGGTTAAATGCGGTTATGGAGCTTACATTAACGTTATTGTATTATTAAAAAACAAAAACAGTGTCATGACATACAACTAAACGTAGAAACTATTTTACCGACCCCATAAACATAATTATCCAAATATTATTTATACCGTGGAAGCATCGGCATGCACGGGCCGGCTCGACCGGAGTGATACCACGGCCTCACAGAAAACTGATGTGAAATAGCGACTGCGCTGTGTTTCACCAAGTGAGTGAGGATACCGAAGGACTACACCCCAACCCTTCCCCCATCCCTCTTTCCGTTCCCCCAAAGGCCGGCAATGCACTTGTGACGCCTCTGGTGTTACGGGTGTCCATGGGCGGCGGTAATCGCTTACTATCGTAGAGAGAGAGGAGGGATAAGAAGGGAGTAACAACTTATGCTGATGCGGTGGCGGGCCATGCTAGGGCTCCGCCCCCGGTGCGTACGACCCTTCACTCCATAATTGTTACGTCAAAGGATGAGACGGACACAGGGGAGGAAATAGTAGAGCGCATACGAAAGACTGCAGACGAAGACGAGGATTGGGTAAAGGTGGAAAAGATAAGGAAAGGGAAAGATAGAAAGATAATTATGGGATATAAAACACAGGAAGACAGAAAAAAGGCTCAAAAGAGACTGATGGAGAAAGGAAAGGATCTCATAGTAGAAGAGATCAAGAATAAGGACCCTCTTCTGATCTTGTACGGCGTCCTTAAGAGTCAGAAGGACGAGGAGATCGTGCAGGCTATAAGATGTAGAAATTGGGAGGTGTTCCGAGACCTGACACCTGACCAGAGCCGGGTAGCAGTGGCTTATAGGAGGACGGCCAGGAACCCCCACACGTGCCACGTGGTGCTCAGGGTCTCCCCGGCGGTTTGGTCTCGCGCCCTAGACATAGGGAGACTGTATCTCGACCTGCAACCAATCAGGGTGGCAGATCAGTCCCCTCTGGTGCAGTGCTCCCTTTGTCTATGGTACGGGCATGTTAGAAAGCTCTGTACCTCTACGGGGCCGAGGTGTAGTCATTGTGGTGGGCCCCACCTGAGGGCCGAATGCCCAGACTATGCCATTGGTACAGAGCCTAACTGCTGTAACTGCCAAGGGGAGAAGCTGAGCAGCACCGGGCACAATGCCTTCAGCGATTTGTACCCCGTAAGATCTAAGTGGGACAATATAGCTAGGTCTACCATGCAATATCAGTGCTGAAGGCCCTTCGGCAAAAGCGACCCCTCAACCATCCAGAGAAATTAATTTTATAATTGCAAGAGTTTTCCCCCAATCCCTCACAAAATGTCCAATATATAACAGACAGGTACACAAAATCAAATCAAGTAAAACAACTACAATTCCAAGCTTAAATTTTAGAGAGAAAACAGACAACAAGGTAGAAGTGAAAGAAAGAATAACGTACACACACCATCGAAATGAAAAAGAGAAAAGGCAAAGAACATAAATATGATCCAAAATATTGATATATTTTAGAAATCATAATTATAAAGTTAGCGTAAAAATAATATAGTAATAAGTAGTGCAGTAGCAGTAATAGAAGTTTTCCAAATTTAAGATTGTAATAATAAGTTAGTTAGAAAAACAAAGTGTTGTAAAATAAAGAAAAAATAAGGACTAGTGTATAAGAAGGATGAGTGAAAGAATAAAGAATATTATGAGAATATTTACAAAGCGCAAATGAGGATTAGCGTATGAAAGGATTAATAAAAGAACAAAACAGCATGAGAATGTATACAGTATATAAAGACCAGAGTATGAAAGGAAGAATGGAAACAGCGTGAGAATAGACAAGAGTGAAAGGATTCGTAAGCCTTAAAAGGCTCCAATTATGTTGGAGGTGCTAGTTCAAGGACCGCCAGTGCGGCACTTATAAAAAAAAAAAATCGCTTACTATCAGGCGATACGTCTGCTAGTTTGCCTACTATTACATTAAAAAAATATTAGAACATTGTACAAGTCACCCTAAGTGCCTGTTACGTGTTATTTACAGCAGTATAATATCCCAAGAGGGTAAATTAAATCAAATTCGCATGAAAATCACGATTCTCGGGCAATTCTCCTTGTGCTGTTAACCTAATATTTGATAGGCGGCTATCTAGACAAGTAGCCAATTTATGGCAAAGTTGCTGTGGCTTTTCTAAATAATGCGTTTCGATACAATGATTTACACATTTCTACAGTTAAAGGGATTAACAGTGGCTATAAATAAGATGAATGGTAGCAGTGAAAGGGTTAAGTCTGATTTGTTAGACGCGGCTCGATGATGTACAGTTTGTAACTTAGGGTTAGAATTTGAGGGTGATATATTACTAAAACAACCTTGGGTTGAGTTTAGACTGTCTAGGATTTGGTTTAACATGATCTAATATAAATTTCTATTGCGATTGTAGCGTCATTCTACAGAGCCATCTATCGAAGACACATCGAACTATGGAGTAACCACTAAACTTGAATCGCGATATCGAAACTCTCGCTCAGATTGGCATATTATGTAGCTTTTTAATAGCAACCGTTGGGCAGTGGTCCACCAGGATAGCTGTCCCACCAAGTATAGTACGACAGCAAGAGATATATCAAAAGATTCGTTGTACCTCCTTTTAACAATTATTATGGACAAAGATGTAGAACATATTTAGTGCCAGTTAAATTTAGTAATCTACCGTTGGAAATAGAAAGTACACTACTAAAAAGCTTTAAAATGAAGCTTAGTAAATACCTGCTAGATAATTAGTATAAGGGCCTCTAAACAGTTTCTTTTTCGGATAAGGTTTGTCCATGCTGTAACGTTTATCACAACTGATGAGTATTGTTTTGTTGGTTTATTTTTGGTTTGCCATTTTATTTTGTCATACATTATATTTTACATTAAGTACCACATTGCTTTGATGTATTAAAAAAGGGAGCTATATATCATAAAACTAATTATTACTAAACAAATATAACCATCGCAGTATTTCTTCAGTGACTTAAGTATATAGTATCCGTATATTATAATCTGTGTTCAGCGGGCAAAACTTCGAGAATACGAACACAGTAGTAAGCTTCAAGATGTACTTTTTCACCTTGTAATATTTGTATGTTCATTAATAGCGTATATATTAATTGTTTTATTTTACTCTATGTTATGAAGTCACTTTTGAATTGCTTTGATGAATTAAAAAAGGGAGTTATATCTGCCAACAAACTGAAAAATCAGTTAGGCAAAAGTATATATAAAAGGAAAAGCAGTTATATTTTTTTATAGTCTGCTGGTCTCCGTTACGGTTGGCCACCTCGGTTGAAGGATGTCATTACAATACGTGTCATGCAAGCCTAAATCAAATATGATACATTAAATAGAATAGGATGATGAAGATGTTAGAAATTTCGAGAAAATAATGCGTCAGGTATAGAGTACGCTGGCATTTTAGAGGAGATAAAAAGAATATTACTGCACGTTTGGCCGAGTGGTTTCAGCGGTCGCCATGCCGCTTGCTACTGCGCCAAGTGTCTTGGGTTCAAAGCCCACGCGGTACAACACTTTGTGTGATCCACGAATTGTTGTCCCGAGTCTGGATGTTCTTTGTGTCCGTTTCATGTATGTTTGTAAAGTCCCCCACGACACAGGATGTTTATTCCTAATGTGGGAGTTGTCTTTTTAAATAAAAATAAATAAATATGCAGATATGTGAACTAAATCATTTTTTTTTGTTTTTACCTGCGCCTGTAGCGTAGTGGTAGCATATGCGACTGCTGTGGTTGAGGTCTCGGGTTCGATTCCTGGATTTCCTGTTTGTATATATATATATATGTTTGTATGATCTGCAACTATTTGTTTCGGAGTTTGGGTGTTTTCTATGTATAATATGTATGCATTTACAAAAAAAAGTATATATGTATTTATATCAGTTGTCTAGTACCCATATCATAAGCTCTGCTTAGCTTGGTACTAGATGACGTTGTGTGTTAGATGTCCGAAAAAAATATTTGTCCGAAATTATTAACTTGCGAAGCATTAACTGCTACTTAATATTATCAAGTCATCTAGTTAGAATAGTCGTACAGATACTAATAGTTGTTGTCGTGTCTAAATTAGTGAACTACTATACGAATTATAGACCCACTAACAAACCTCTGTTCTAACAACCTAATTCACAGTTTAATTTCAAACTAAACAGTTTCCGAGACTCGCCCCGGGACCGCGAGCGGTTCCGATAAGCAATGTCTAGTTGCTCCAATACGGAAAGCAAGTCTGGTCTAAATTACACTAACATTTCTGAATATATCTTGTTATCTAACTATTATACTATTAGATTCTATTTACTTAAATAGAATGTACTAGAAATAAACCTTACGTAGGAGGGCTGGCAGCAACTGGATGCAAAAAGCAACAGACCGGGCTCTGTGGTGTTCCTTAAGAGAGGCCTATGTCCAGCAGTGGACTGCAACGGGCTGATGATGATGATGATGATTATGATTATGATGATGATGAAATCTTATATTCTGCTATCCTTAAATTATGGTAGTACGCGAATACGCAGTTTTTTGTTACGAACAGCATATATCCAATAATGGACTAGGTATTGACTGTTGATAATAATGATACAGAAAATAAAAAAATAAAAAATTACCTAGCAAAATGCCTTTACTTTGCCCGATTGACAAAGCATGAGCAGAATTCAAGAGTACTCATGATTGAACTGCAACATGATTGAATGAAATTAAACAAACAAACTCTTCAGCTTTATAATATTTGTATAGATTACAGAAAAACTAAGAACCAGTCAGTCACCGAGAAGTTAGTGTAAAAGCCTACGAAAAAAAAAACATTTACCACATTTTCTAAGAAACAATTCACATCCAAACCAACTATTTATGTACAAGAATACAAGCTCGTAAAGATCCTTTGCCAAAATCACGGAACGCACTTAGCGTTGTAATCCATTATCGTTTAAAACACAATACATACTTGTAGCCTGAGGGTATTTCAACTTGTTTAACCGCTGACAGAACGCGTCACTACATATCTACTTACTTAGTTATATAGAGTAGTTTTATTTTTAAAGTTTTCGAGTTTAAAATAGACAGTTGTTGACTGACTATATTTTATATATAGTTATCATGTTGCATTGTTGTTCACGATGAACTCCGAAACTTACTTTTTTTTTATTGAATAAGGGGCAAACGAGCAGACGTATCGCCTGATGGTAAGCGATTACCGCCGCCCATGGACACCTGCAACACCAGAGGCGTCACAAGTGCGTTGCCGGCCTTTAGGGAATGAGGAAGGCGATGGGGGAAGGTGGTGGGCGGGGCGGCAGCACGGGACTCTTTCCTTCCGACTGACGCAGGTGCTTTCCGGGCACGGTTGCTTCGGGAAGTACCTGCACTCGGTCGCTAGGAGGGAATTGAGTCCCGCCTGCCACCACTGCGACTGCAGTGAGGACTCGGCCCAGCATACGCTGGAGTTCTGCCCCGCTTGGGCGGAGCAGCGCCGGGCCCTCACTGCAGTCATCGGAGGAGATCTGTCGCTACCGGCCGTCGTACTGTCCATGGCCGGTAGCGACAGCAGTTTTACCGCGGTCGCGACCTTCTGCGAAGACGTAATTTCGCAGAAGGAGGCGGCGGAGAAGGCCCGAGAGGACGATATCCACTCGGACCCGATCTGCCGCCGGCGCACGGGGCGGCGGAGGCGCGCCTATCAGCACCTCATGCCGCCCTGAGTGTGGCCGTGGATGGACGGGATGGGTTTTCCCCTCCATCCGCAATACAGGCCAACCGCGAGGGGGCGACGTACGCGTGTGCCGTGCGTCGCCTAAATTGAGATTTTATTTTTGAAGAAGGTGCCCGCTTCAGTGCGGGCAGGCGCTGGGAGGGGTCCGGTAGTGTAATATCTGCAATTCCCGGACCCCTCCCTTCTCAGGCGCAGAGTTGGCACAAACACAAAAAAAAAAAAAAGGGCCTCCGGTTTCGTCACTCACTCGGTGAAACACAGCGCAGGCGCTGTTTCACACCGGTTTTCTGTGAGGCCGTGGTATCACTCCGGTCGAGCCCTTTCATGCCGAAGCATAGCTCTCCCACGGTATACTTATCGATTTACAAATTTTTAGAATGTGTTTTTTACTGGCATGTCTATGAAAAGATGATTAACATCACACTTAGACTAATAGGAGCAAAGTATGACTATAAATCGACGCAGACGAAGTTGCGCGAGTCAGCTAGAGTATATAGTATTTAGTTTTAAATTGCTGCATATTTTCTTGGGGAGTGTTCGGCACCAATTTGATCCGCTTTCAGCACCAATATGTTTATTATCTGCATGCGAAAGTAGGAGGGTCATGTTTTTGACTGCCTCGGTGGCAGAGTGATAGTGAATGCGACTGCTGTGCTTGAGGTCTCGGGTTCAATTCCTGGTTCGGACCAAATATTTGTGTGATCTACAAATATTTGTTTCGAAGTTTGGATGTCGTCTATGTATAACATGTATGTACTTATAAATAAAAAGTATATATGTATGTATATCAGTTGTCTAGTACCCATAAGACAAGCTTTGCTTAGCTTGGGACTAGATGGCGTTGTGTGTTAGATGTACGAAATATTCATTTATTATATTCGAGTGTATGTATGTATGTATGTATGTATATTTTTTTGGCACGTCCTAGAGCCTCAACGGTTTGTCGCATTTTATGTGAGTAGTGTCAATAGATTCGCCTCAGTCATGAGAGTCACACTGAGTACATCAAAATTGAAAAAAAAAACACTGGAAAAAAATTATTTAAAATAAAACTTTACGTTCAGTTCTTCCTATCTTTTCAGTTCTTCAATGAATTTAATAAAGATGACAGATATTGACGAAGTTGGCTTGTTTATTAAAAATTCAATACTTGCACCGTCAGTAGCATAGGGGGGTTCAGCTAGTATGTCATACATTCTCCGATTTCTGGTATCTAAATACAGCTAAAATACTCGCGCAAACAGTTTTCTGATTATACTAGTATAACCCACAATGGCATAGATTACCATAAGAAATACGATGTCTAAGCACGTGGAGAGATTGTGGGGGCAATTGGTATGAGAATATGAGAAACAGACACGCACAATACTTGGTATTCGAGTTGTAAATATTAGGTCACACAGAAACAAGTATTTCATTATAGCCCTTAAAATATCGCTAGATCTCGTGACATTTATCACGAGTATAATTTTTGAACTTCAAGGTTCATTTTAGATGTGAATTTAATATCTATAATGTATTTACACTTCATTTGTGATAAAACGGGCACGTAAAGAATTAATATTTACGTAATGCTACTAATATTATAAATGCGAAAGTTTGTGAATATATTTGTTGCTCTTTCACGCAAAAACTTCTTAATGGATTTTGATGAAACTTTACAATAATATAGCTCATACATCAGAATAACACATAGGCTACAATTTATAAAGATATAGCATATAGTATAAAATAAATTCATCGGATTAGAAGCCATCTCACACAGACCAAACTATATTTCAATGACTATAGGTATACATTAACATCTTAATTGCACAGCAAAGGTCCGTGTCGTGTGAATATACTGTCATAATTCCTATTCATCACGTGGTTGTGGTGAAAACTAACTATGGGAGCGAACTCTGCAGGACACAGCACTACATAGAGAGGAAATTTTGAAACAAACGTAATACTAACCCATCTGGATACCGTGAAACCCGGAACTCACTACCAGCGCACGTGTTTCCGTCCCACTATGATCCCGGGTCCTTTAAGCGGGGCGTGAAAAAGCATCTCTCTAGGCCGCCATAGTGCTGGTCACCATGCTGCACTGTCCTTGTTTGCATTGAGGATGGTGACCACCACTCTTGGATTCTGCTGGTGCTTTCCATCAGGCAGGGCAGAGTCATTTTGGTAGCTCAAGTATAAAAAAATAAAAACCGTGGTATTATCAAATACCTTTAACAGTCAACTATTGGTCATAGGGTTATCTTTAGAAGGAAGTGAATAAGTCACTATGACATAGGAAGCTAAAACCTTCTTTCTAAGTAGACGTATAAGACATTGATCTAACAGTGGCCTACATAAGGCTGTTGACCCATAAAATTCTCTTTTTTCTTAAAATAAAGAATACTGTTTTCAGTTGTATCTAAACTCTGAAACGAATAGCAAGCAACCAAGGGCTTAATTCAATTTTAAGTAAGCAATTAAAGTGTGTGTCAGGCCCATGTCAATGTGGACCCTTGAGACTTGGAGTAATTAGTTTGGAGTGTTACGTTTTATGTATAGATGGATACGTAAATATCCAATTTACTTTTTATTTCACCTTTGAGAATATTTTGTAATGAATATGTTTTAACAGACATTGTGAATCTAGCGTTGATATAACGGGGTGTGCTAGGTGACCAAGGAATATAATACACACACCACGTAATACACAACACATTTTATTATCAAACCAAAATGAAATGATTTTCTTTTTTTTCTTTTTTGGTTGTTTTGGTGGCACAGTGGTGACTGCTGTACTTGAGGTGTCGAATTCGAACCAAATGGTTGTATGATCTGTAAATATATGTTTCGGCGTTTGGGATATTTTCGGTGTATAAAGTATGTTTTTACAAAAAAAGTAGATTTACAGTGTATCAATCAATCTAGTTATCATAATACAAGCTCCGTTTAGTTTGAACGTTGTGTGTGAAATAGCCAAAATATTTATTTATTATTATTATTTATAGAGTCATTCTTCGACATAATAGAAAGCTTCATAGAAAACTCGTGTTATGGAATCCCTTAAATGCTTTTCAGCCAAATCAAGTTAGCAGACCCCTTGCTTCTTGCTTTCTTCTTATCTTATTCGTTATCTTGGTAATGAGTGTCCTTCCTCAAGAATGAAAGTATCTACATGTCAAATTTAATAGAAATCGGTGTAGCTTTTTAGACGCGAAAAGGTAACAAACAATCAGAGTTCCTCTCGAACTCATAATATTAGTATGAATGATGAATGTACTTTCTACCTCGCATAATAAATGTGTGGAATGAGCTGTCGCCTGCGATGTTCCCGGACCAATACGACCTTCAAACCTTTAAGAAAAAAGCGTAGGTACTCTTTCCTAAAAGGCCGGCAACGCACTTGTAACGCCTCTATGTTGCGAGTGTCCATGGGCGGTGGTAGTCGCTTCCCATCAGGCGATACGTCTGCTCGTTTGCCCCTAAACAATAAAATAAAAAAAGAATATTCGTATGTGATTTATAAACTCTCAAAGTAAATTCACTATAGTATGTTGAATTTTACAGAGGAATATCGCCAATGATACTTGATGTTTGAATTAAAGGGTATGCTAGTGTGTGTCTTGGGTTTACAAGGGTGGGCGATAATTTAGAAAGGCGATGCTTAGATGCGCCCTTGGGGACGTCCATACATGTTAGAGGGTCTATAAATTTTATTATTTAATCGGTAATATTATACAGACTCATGTGAAAGGCCGGCAGGGGTCAAATACTCGTAATATGATCAAATTCGCGATGTTCTCGAGAATAGGCAGGTTAAAATTAATAATACGAGTAATAAGGATATTTAATAATAATATTCGGCCATATTCATACAACGCTGTCTAGACCCAAACTACGTAGAACGTTTACTATGGGTACTAAACAACGGATATAAATACTTATACACTTTGTTTTGTAAACATACATATATATCTAGAAAAAACCCAAAAACTTGCACATTATACTAACAATATGTCCGACGCGGGAATCGAGTCGGAGCATAGCATAGCATAGCTCTCCCACGGATTACCGTGGGAGAGCTATGCTTCGGCATGAATGGGTCGGCTCGACCGGGGTGATACCACGGCCTCACAAAAAACCGGTGTGAAATAGCGTTTCCGCTGTGTTTCACCGAGTGAGTGAGGATACCGGAGGATCATACCCCAACCCCTCCCCCCATCCCAATGGTCGGCAACGCACTTGTGACGCCTTTGGTGTTGCAGGTGTCCATTGGCGGCGGTAATCGCTTACCATCAGGTGATACGTCTGCTCGTTTGCACACTATTCAATAAAAAAAAAATCGAACCCGAGACCTCAATTAGAGCAGTCACATACGCCACCACACCGCCACCGAGACAGTCTTAAAAATCATCAATTTCTTTACCTTTATTATTCCTAATTACTGGGTTCGGCTACTAGTTCAACCGGTTTTACCTGAATACCAGTTTCTCCACAGAGCGACTGGCATCGGACCTCCGCAACCCTGACGGTGAACCGAATTCGAGAGTTGAACTATTTGATATTTGAGGGCACTGACTTCTCAACAACGATTACCATTGATGTTCATGACAATCGGGACCGACGGCTTAACGTGCTCTCCGAGGCACGGGCGGGAAACACCGCCATCTTCCATACTCCGGGCTGCGATTAAGAGTTTCTTGTAAGATAATTCCAACAGCAGTCCGACCCGAAAATCGAACCCGAGACCTCTTGATCTGTAGTCGCTTACGCTAACGACTAGACCAACGAGGCATTCTTTAAAATAAATCAAAAAATTGCTTGAAACTTGCTGGTGATAAATGAGAAACGTGTCTATATTACATCAAATAAGTTGCTGTAGGGTATGTGTATGGGCAGCCTGCGTTACTCAGTATACCATAGCTATATCACGGAGTCATCACCCTTATCCGGATCAGGATGTCCACAAACCGCCCATGGACACCCGCAACACCAGAGGCGCCACAAGTGCGTTGCCGGCCTTTGGGGGATGGGAAGGGGGATGGGGGAAGGATTAGGCTATGTGTATGTGCCTCCGGTATCCTTACTCACTCGGTGAAACACATCGCAAGTGCTGTTTCACACCGATTTTCTATGAGGCCGTGGTATCTCTTCAGTCGAGCCGTCCCATTCATGCCGAAGTTGCTCCTCCACGGTAAGTTGAATATTTAAGTTAATTATGCTTCACTGGAGAATTCAAACAAGTTGAATAGAACCGAATCAGATATGTATGATTAATTACTTGCATTTGTATAACTTAATACGAGTTAAAACCACTAGTAACTTTAATAGTTAATAAATGCTTTAATAATAACACTGTCATTTGATAAGAAAAATGACAAATTGCTTTGTAATGGTACAGTGAGAAATTAGTGTAGTTTGAGCTTGTAGTGTAGCTTGATTTTTTTTCAAACATTCTCAAGAAATTAATTGTAGCTAGATAAATCACCGTTCCCGAGATTTAGATTATACATATCCCAATACCTCCCCCCATTCCCCACTCCATCTCCCAAAGGCTGGCAACGCACTTGTGACGCCTCTGGTGTTTGGGGGTGTCCATGGGCGGCGATAATCGCTTACCATCAGTTGATATGTCTGCTCGTTTGCCACCTAATCCATAAAATAAAACTATTTATTCTGAAAAGCAGTGATGTTATTAAAAACTGTCTACCTCGGTAGTGCATTGGTAACGAATACGACTATTATAATTAAGGTCTCGGGTTCGATTCTCGGTTCGAAACAAAAGTATGATCGTAACCTGCAAATATTTATTTCTGAGTTCGGGTGTTTTCTGTGTATTATATGTATAGTTTGTTTTAAACAACATGAAAGTAACATGGGTCTTAGAACAGTCGCATAGTTATAGCACAAAATAACATCTAAATGGTTGTTTTACATTACTGTAACTTATTTTTTTAATATTCTATCAAAATAAATTAATTTGACTGCCACGGCGGTAGCCTTCGAGCAATGGTAGTGTATGCGACTGCTGTGCTTGAGGATTCTCAGGTCGGACCAAATGTTTGTATGATCTAGAAATATTTGTTTTGTAGTTTGGGTGTTGTCTATGTATAATAGTGAAAATAGCGCAATCAAACATAGATTCTCCTTACCTACTAAGTCTGTTAGAATTCCTAGAACCTTGCATGTAGCCCGAAGTACCACCAACTACAGAAATCGTTCATTTGGCATTATTTCCGATACCTATGTCAACAAGTTGTATGAATTGCCTGAACTGGACTTATTTAATACTAGTCGAACTGTATTTGGGCGTGTGTACTCTAGGCGCTGGATTGAACCGGTTCTCTGACTTTTCTTTATATTATGTAATCTTTGTATTTTTTTCTGTTCTCTAAAAATCAAGCACTTTTATATCTAAATGTGAAAACGTGGAAATGATTTATAGTAAATAATTAGAGGTTAATTAGTCATAAAATACTGTATGTTTTCCAAATAAAATAAATTAAAAAATAAATAAATAATGTGTATGTATTTACAAAAAAGAAGTATATATGCATTTATATCAGTTGTCTAGTACCCATAACGCAAGTTCTGCTTAGCTTGGGACTAGATGGCGTTGTGTGTTAGATGTACGAAATATTTATTTTATATATTACTATATACGTGTGGTTTGCATCAGGTTCAATCTGATATATCTTTTTCATTCGGACTATTTGCCTGTTTTACGAGCTAACCCCATTCCTGTATTGCCGATATGAGAGCCCAATTTGATTAGTTTTTGTGAAGGATCTAGACAATGTCCTCTACAAAGATAGAAAATATTGTATTTTTATTTCAGCCCCTTTTAACCAAACACATATATTTCTAGTATTGCGATGTCGTTCCTACCAGTTTATTGATACCGACTCAGTATGAGCAGTAGTACTGCGACTAGCAGTGCTTATCTGTCGGGTTAATTTTTGATATTTATTCCTTCCTCCTTTTCAAACCAAAAGACTGACAAATGGATTTTTTTAATAGAATAGAGGGCAAACTACATGTCGCCTGATGGTAAGCGATTACCACCGCCCAATGACACCTGCAACACCAGAGGCGTCACTTACCGGCCTTTTTAGAATGGAGAGAGGGATGAAGGGAGGGATTGGGGGTATGAAATACAACGCTTGCGCTATTTCACCCCGTTTTTCTGTGAGGCCGTGATATTACTACGGTCGAGCGCAGCCCATTCATGCCGAAGCGTGTCTCTCTCATAACTGAAATAGGATAATCCAGGCCTATTTCAGTAATTTCTTAGACCCCACAAACAAAACAATCCTTAACCACTGAAAGGAGATTTTTCCCGTATTACGTTTGACACGTACAATACAGTATGGTGACCCCAAATATTGACCGCAGCAGTCAGGTCGATAGAACTAGTGTGTCTTGTTTGTTCGGGACCAGCCTCCTTGAGAACTCGTATCAACAATTGGACTTCCCGTTGATGTTTAAATATTTAATGCTTGCGAAATTGGGCACGGATTGTTGCTTTTAGAATAGAATATTTGATGCAGTTTTTCTTAAGTCTTTGTGTTTTGTTTGAAAATAAATCTTCCGCATTAAAATTTGATTTGAGTTTCATGTGACTTTATAGATATAAGTACATGAAATAGAAATAAACAACACCTAGATTTGTAACAAAACAACAATTTGTAGATCACACAAAGTGTTTCCACCTCCAATATTCGGAGCAGCATGAAGCTGACTATGTAAACCATCACGCCATACGTGAAGGCCATATTTAGTATTGACGTAAGCTTATTATTGCATTATCTGCATTCACAATGAGTTTGGTAACCACTACTCTTGGAATCTGCACATGCATTTATAAGGCGGAGAAGAGTCACTTTGGCAGGCTCACATAAAAAAGTATTGTCGGCAAATAATTGAGTATTTATTTTTACTATTCCTATTGCCGTCTCGGTCTCTAATTTTAAGGAGGGGGCCACTCAAGTTACGTTTGCCCATGGAGTAGGTTGTACTTATTTACCTTCAGCTAACCACTCTACTGAATTAATCCGCAACAACAACAAAAAACTACCCTGACAATCAGAATTCGTTCATAAATCAATTTTTGCTTAAAATTGAGCGTGATACAAGCTGAAATGTTGACGTAAATCTTTTCAAAACTAGACTAGCATTTAGTGTTTAGGATAAATATAGACGTTAATCCAAAACAAATATTTATGAAAACGAAAATAGTTATTGCAGGTAACAAATTGTTTTCGCGAACGTAAATATTTATGATACTTGGCATATAGTAACTGAGTAGTGTAGTTATTTACGCGGATTATATTTACTGCATAGTATGCAAATATACGAGTACATATATACATGGCCTCTTTGATCAACGAAGTCTGTTCTGAAACTGTTTATACTCACGTGATTACCAACACACTATTCAACTCTATGGCAAACGTTCCAATATTTCATTTATCAATATGTAACTAATCCAACAAGAAGACTGCACGTCTTGACTAGTGGTTAAGCGGTCACCACGCCGTTCCCTACTTCGCCAAGTGTTGTTTGTTCAAATCCCATATGGAGTTTTGAGTCAGGGAGTTCTTTATATTCGTTTCATGTATGTTTGTAAAGTTACCCGCGTAACAGGAATTATTCCTAATAAGGGAGTTGTCATAAAAAAAATATATAATACTACAACCTTCCTAATTTACTATTACATAAGAGGAGGAGAACTTCTTGGCTCGAGTAATATGTGAATGACCCTGACCTACTCGCGCTATTGTTTACAAGCCCCCAATACATTCACACAAGCAATATCCTGTTAGTTTTATTGCCTTCTCTTTTTGTCTCTCGATTTTCCTTCCTTAATTCACAGAGTATCTGATGCAAATGCAAATCTGCTGCCTATTATGTAATTGGTGCTAAATTATAATAGTCAAATGTAGATGTGATACTCTGCTTATTCCTTAATGCGTATTTATTCACTAATATTATGTATATTGTATAAATGCGTGAAGCTGAGTATCGAACCAAATGGGGTGCAATTGGAGAGGCATCTCCTTATCCTGCAGTGGACTGTGATAGGCCGATGTTGATCCTTTGTTATAATACATGATGATGATGTAATAAAATTTGTGACGAAATTTGTACTCGTATTTTAACTAAAATTAGAATTGTATATGATGACACGCATGTAGAAGAAAGATTAAATATCAAGAATTATATAGAGTCTAGTAAATGGGCAGTGTAACTGCAGGCAGGTAAAGAAACAGACATAAAACAACCGATAAATCAAATTTGCGTGCGCAAATATATTCTTTGAGAACATGCACCGTTTTCAAAATCCACACGACTGAACTACGTGCATCTGCATTTGAAACTTCAAAAATACTTCAAGAAACTTTATATTCCATACGAGATTCAAATTCGTCGAGGTAGCATTCCCAATTGGATCTAATGCGTTTGGCGTAAGGAGAATGGGTAGCTCGCAAAAACTTCCTTTTCTGTTGCACGCAGATTTTTATTTGGCATCTTGCCCGTTCCTGTTTGCTGTACAAATATATTGCGTCTAACGTTATTCATATGTTGGTTAACACTTAGTTTTTATTGGCTGGAGCTATGAATAGCAATGTAAATTGTTGCTTATTAAGGGCCGTTGGTTTTATCTTGTGTATCATTTGTTCAGTAATGGATTTTCTTTGTGTACCTACTACTGTTTAGGTTTCAAATCATTTATTAATTTAATAAGTGGTAATGTTACCTTGTAACCTAAAGAAAAATTCAAGCTTTTGACTACAGAAATTTTATTTAGAAAGTAACAAATAATATTTTTTAATTGATTGATAAATTTATTACTACTTAGTAAATTATTTGATGTTTTAATATTTAACCTTTATTTGTAGTTAAGTTCAGAAGAGTTTTATACTCTGAATGAAAAAAATACCAGAGATTTGCACTTTAAAAATAATATTTTGTAATCTTTTTGTACTATTTTTTTAACCTAAGGAATTTTGGGGTCGGTTACTAGTTTACCAGTTAACCTGAATATCAGCTTTTCCACAAAACAAATGCTGAACTAGTTGTCAGAAAACGAGTATTTGAAGGCACTGACTTTCTAATAGCGATTGTCATAGATGTTCATGACAACCGTTACCAACCATTATCCTGTTTTTGTGTGTGTTCTTCCTCACATTATATACAAACGTATAAAACTATGTAAACCAAAAGCCATATTAACCTATGTATGCATTAAATTTAAACACATTTTCAACTTTTAAATAAACAAAGCCTTTATAAAGAGTACTAAACTGAGACCAGAGACACACAACTCATTTTTGTTTCTTCTAAAAATGTATCTCACAAATGTCTCCTCATAATAGTGTCCCGAAAGGCACGTCAACGCCGTAATATTATTACATTACTTTAATACAAGAGTAGCCACGTAGCGGCTTAACATGAATTTTTTTTTTTATATTTTGAATCAACTCTACCGTAAAACTAACTTTGTGCCCTTAAGGGAAATTGTGGAAATTTTAAACTCTCGTGACAAAATTCAGCCGTTACGTCTATCATCTACACTGTACTCGTATTTAGTTGGATTGAGCATCTTATATTAGGTTTTTTTTATTATATGAAGGGCAAACAAGCAGACGTATAGCGCGCGTAGGCGTTGCTAGTGCGTTGCCGGTCTTTTAGGAAGGAGTACGGTCTTTTCATGAAGGTTTGAAAGTCGTATTGGTCCGCGAACACAGCAGGCGACAGCTGATTCCACAGTTTTGTTGTGGGCGGCAGAAGGTTGTTGGTCTAGTGGATAACGACCTTGACTACTAACCCAGAGCTCGTGAGATCGAATCAAAACCAGTACAAATATTGTGTTATAAATAGAGTTATTTAATTTTCTTGTGTATCTACGTGAAATTGATCGGTATATTTACAATCATGTAAGTATGTTAATCAATATTTTGCTTACCATAATACAAACTGTATAGTTAGCGTAGTGGTTAAAAGGTAGATTCACACTTCCTACTGCGCTGAGTGTTGTGAATTCGTTCTCCACATGGAACAACCGTCCTATAAATTGCTGTTCTTAGTCTGGATATTATTTACGTACAAAGCTATTTTATTTTTATTGTATCAGCAAGAGCAGACGTATCGTCCGATGGTAAGCGATTACCGCCGCCCATGGACACCCGCAACACCAGAGGCGTCACAAGTGCGTTGCCGGCCTTTAAGGGATGGGAAGGGGGATGGGGAGGGAAGGGGTGAGGGGATGGGGTATAGGCCTCCGGTATCCTCACTCACTCGGTGAAACATAGCGCAAGCGCTATTTCACACCGGTTTTCTGTGAGGCCGTGGTATCACTCCGGTCGAGCCGGCCCATTCATGACGTAGCGTGGCTCTCCCACGTTTGTTTGGGATCCGACAGTCATTCGTTAGATATCATCATCATCATGAGCCTATCGCAATCCACTTGGAAGTCTCATAATCGAGTAAAATAGGTTACAGGTCGACAGTTTATTTTCCAAAGAGACTATGCATGCACGCTTGAATGCGTTAAGCGCTCGATATGTTTGAAACGCTGACCGACGGTGTTACCGCCGTCAAAAATATACAGCTGATTATTTTCTTTATTATTTTAATAGTATAAAAATTGAGATATACAAATAGTAGAGAATACAAAATAAATTGGGTTGTCAAATTTAAAAAAAGGTGTACGTGTCTGACATTTAAACCCAACTCGGCAACACAGTTGTTGTTTTTTTTTAAATAACAATTTAATACATTTTCGCTTGGTACAAATATCATCGTAGCAGTTTTATTTTTCAAATTACTTTTTCATGTTTTTTTTAGTTCCGTTAGTGCGAGAACTGACACTCACTTTACTAATTTCTGTACATTAAACAAAAGTTTGAAATAAATTCACGCGGTATAAAATTCCTAGAAAAGTTGTAACGCCACCTCCCGTACTATTAGTAAATGCTACTAATATTACAAACGCGAAAGTTTGTGAGTATGTAAGTGAGTAGAAGAGTTCAGCTAGATACATATATACCTCCTTTCCAAAGAGCAAGTCTAGTAATTGACTATTGAAGGCTTTTGACGATTTCTTTATTTATCAAATGGCGTAGAAAAAAAAGGCCTTTTAATTTATCGTATCAACATGAAATATGATGATGATGTATTCGAAAAATATCATAAAAAAAGAGCCAGTACTTATAAAGAAATCCAAAATAGCCCCTATAAATAAAAATGATGCGTCCACAATTTATTTTCAGGGACTAAGAACATGATAACAAACACCTTTATGGGACCAAGTTTCAATCTATATGCCGTTTGTCATATTCCATAAGCCATAGCCTGGAGATGCGATAACAGGGATGCATAATGTATTTTCTCATCCCAACTCATAAAACGTGAACTATAAAAAATGGGTACAACGGTACGGCTCCATTAAATATGGCTTTTAACAATTTTGTGAAGCTCAATGTTGTGTGTTGACCTTTTGAGGATTTTGAGCTGAATGGTCGAATAATTGAAATATTATTTTATTGTGGACTACCTTTTCGCGGTTTATGGTTTGTGAATAACAAGGAAACAACAGCTTATTATTAAAATAAATGGGTGAGATTGTTTGTTTGTTGTCAGATTCTCTAAACGAGTGTAATTCTAGTAAAAATTGGAGACTCTACCCTCGAAGTTGTTGATTATTTTTTATACCTAGGACAAACTATCCAGCTAGATAGGACCAATTTCACAAAAGAGGTCAATCGTCGAATCCAACTCAGCTGGACGGGGGCGTTCGGAAAGATGCTTGACATTTTCTCGTCCCTAATACCACAGTGTCTCAAGACGAAAGCTTTTTACCAGTTTGTGTCGCCGGTGATGATCTATGGTACAGACACGTGGTCACTCACAATAGGCCTTATATGAAGGCTCAAGACCACACAAAGAGCAATGGAGCATGTTGGCATATCTCTGCATGATCGAATCAGGAATGAGGAGATTTGCAGACGAACTAAGGTCACCGACATTGCCCGTAGAATTGCCAGCATTAAGTGGCAGTGGGCGGGGCATATTGCTCGTAGACAAGATGGACGTTTGATCTAAAGAGTTCTAGAGTGGCGACCACCTACAACATTTCTACACCACCCTAAGGTTGACTGGAAGATAATGCCATGGGCATTAAGTCCGCCGATGTACAATGTGCAAAAAGTTTAAAATAAATACTCCTCCTCACAGTTATGTGATTACATCGACAAAACAAAAAAAGGATACGGCCTATACTCGTATACAGATAAAAATGGATGCTGAAAACATTATTATAAATGATCAGAATATACTTTCTCGCGACGATCAATCATTCATCATTCGACTTTTTGTCCGAAGGCATTTCGTAAAAAAGGAAGGCAATGAAAAATTAAAAGAATAGAAAAATGTTCTTTTTTCTACCTAAACACGTAAATCTGAATTTTGGCAGTAATATTATTATTTACACTTACTAATCTGATCTGTATTCTCTTACTTTTCTTGTTTTTATGTTAGGTGTGAAATATTGTTTCTACAGATAATGATTTTGCCAATGCAGCAATTCTCACGATATCGATAGTGTGTATAATACCTATATCTCCGGTCATCCGCCTTATTCTAATGAAATACCCTACATTTCTCAGTGCATTTAAATAAAGATTTTTGTTTACATTTATTTTGCTTATACACTTCCTCGGCTTTCTATTACATGTTTCCGTCTCGTTCACGATATCACTATCACATATTATATACACCGTGGGAAAGCTACGCTTCTGCATGGGCTGGCTCAACCGGGGTGATACCAGGGCTTCACAGAAAACCCGGAGGCCATACCCCTAGCCCTCCTCCCATCTCTTTCCTCATCCCCCAAAGGCCGGCAACGCACTTGTGACGCCTCTGGTGTTGCGGGTGTCCATGGGCTGCGGTAATCGCTTACCATCAGGCAATACGTAGGCTCGTTTACCCCCTATCCCATAAAAAAATATATTAATATTTAATAATATAATAATAATTTATTATTACTTTTTAGAAAAGATTTGACCTTCTACGGTGGCCGGATGTGTTGTTAGTATGAATTTGTTTAAACATTTTTCTTCTCGTTGCATTGCTGTTTCTCTATGCAATTAAAATGTTAATTTACTAAATTAAACATTTCACACAAAAGCAAGTTAAAAGCTTAGGCTAGCAGAGTTATGAGATAATGTTATAGGTGGATCATAATGAGAATGCTTCGTAAGCATCGCGTTTACGCACTAAGTGTTCAGACCGCGGTCGTCCTGACGCAGAGTCTATTGTTAACTACTCTCATCAACAGTTGATGATAGTTCACATCAGACTTTCCTTAATATCAAGTTGGCCAGACCTATTTGTAAAATGTTTGTTTCAAGATTTCCTTCCCATTTCAGTGTTGTTGTTATATATTATTTTATCACATAATCGGTTCCCGGTTCGATACCCATAGGATGAAACAGATTGGTGATACTACATATTTTCAATCTCTCACTCGGAGTAAACTATAGCATTTTGAAGTATAACCATTCGCTTAAATGCTAGTTTTCTTAAATGTAGTTTAAGTAAGTTCTATAAAATCAGTAAGACATTAGTGTATATTCCACACACCTACCGCAGTATAATTAAGCGACTTCTCTTCTCAGATGTCACTTCGTTCGACAAAGCTTGCTTGTTTTGTCGATTGTTTATCTATCATTCATTTATTTTCTTTATTTTTAAGCTTAACAAATAATAAAGATGCTAACGCATACAAGTATGTATAAAATACTGCCTAGATTGGAAGTTTTTTACAGAGGTTGAAGTTCTGTACAGAGGCAACAAGCGGTTTTATCTGGCCTAGTGCGTAGTACCAACTTATGAGAGTCAGTGATTCGCTAAATTTACTAATTCCATTAAACGCTTTGTTGTGAGAAAGTAATTGTAAACAAAGGCACACATCCATTATCAACATGTTTATTTCATACTATAAACATAATTACATAAATTTAATAACATTTTGGTATTATATAGGGACGTAGTTCATCTTACAAACAGTTACAACACTAAGGGTCAGTTTTACCACTTGCTGATAAAGTATCTACGAGTATCATCATCTATTCAGTTTCATAACTTTTGGATAGATATGTCAGGTACACATGTACTAACAACTTTTATCAGTCAAATAGTATTAAATGGTAAAGCCCGAACACTTAATGATAAAAACCTTGATACACTGTTTTGAACTCATCTGTCAAATATCTACAAATTTCAGTTTCACAAGTCTCGAGTATATATAAATATCGAGTATAGCTTGTTATACCGAAAACAACCTCTATAGTAATCTGTCTCCTTGCCAACAATTATGCGAAACAGCAAACCGATATCAATCAAATGTTCTTTACACTTGACTTCTGATCTTGATTTGGTCCCAATGACATGAAAAACTCCTCAATAATTCATTTTTTCATGAATTATAGTAGGACATATATACTCCAACAATCTAACAAGTTAACTAGAAATGCAACACAGGACATAATTTAATACACAAGTTCATTCAACAACAGTTGTGTGGAACTGCCGTTCCACTCGACACAAACAATTAAATTTAGTCTCAACTTGTTACCGTATTCTGTGAATTAGCAATTATAATGCATAGACACATAAATCTTGTCCTCTGACTAATTGCGGGGCAGCTTCAAGTCTCTCGGAAGTTTGATTTGTTGATATTTGTCCTTGGATACAGTGTACTGGATTCAAGACTGACTGAGTGAGTAAAAGAGAATGCCCTGGACTTTAAGTCCGTAGATGTATAATAAATAATAATAATAATAAATATTTCGGACATCTAACACACAACGCCATCTAGTCCCAAGCTAAGCAGAGCTTGTGTTATGGGTACTAGACAACTGATATGAATACATATATACTTTTTTTTGTAAATACATACATATTATACATAGAAAACATCCAAACTCCGAAACAAACGAAACCGTGGGAGAGCTATGCTTCGGCATGAATGGGTCGGCTCGACCGGAGTGATACCACGGCCTCACAGAAAACCGGTGTGAAATAGCGTTTGCACTGTGTTTCACCGAGTGAGTGAGGATACCGGAGGCCCATACCCCAACCCCTTCCCCCTCCCCTTTGCCATCCCCCAAAGGTCGGCAACGCACTTGTGACGCCTTTGGCGTTGCGGGTGTCCATGGGCGGCGGTAATCGCTTACCATCAGGTGATACGTCTGCTCGTTTGCCCACTATTCAATAAAAAAAAAAAAAAAAAAAAAAACAAATATTTGTAGATTACACAAACATTTGGTCCGACCCAGGATTTGAGCCCGAGACCTCAAGCACAGCAGTCACATTCACTACCACTGCGCCGCCGAGGCAGTTTTTAGTGCATAGAGTTTATAACTAAATTTATTATTTAAAAATATGGAGTGTCACCATCCCTATTTATGCCGTGGACATCATAAGAGTCACGTAGAAAAAACTACACAAGACTACAGCAGTGCAAACTGAAGAAAACATTCATAAATTATCATTATTTAGACTACCATTACGAATATGTTTTATAATTTAATGAATGAATGAGTTAGTGAGTATTGTTCCCCTTTTTTGTGTGGAAATCCTATCGGATACCACCTACTGGTGGCAATGTCGGACTCGAACCAACTGAAACCGCACACCATCTCGAGTACTAGAAGCCGGGGAACCAGGTGCACCCTTGAATCGAAACCCTTGGACCTGTACCTGTACCTGTACCTGGTACCTCGGACCACCTACGGTTTGTAGATGGCCCCCTCCTGTGCAGAAACCATGGTGTTCCTTTTTTGCTTAAAAATAAGTTTACGCCGCCACCTCGGCCTTTTTTTTAACGAGGTTGATAATCCCTTCGGATCTCCGGCTCCTCGGGGACTGAGGAGACAAGTATGTGGTGAGTCCACTAAAAACCACACCGACGGCTGGTCACAGGCACCCTGCTCCTGCAGCAGGGAGGACCTGGACCAAGTTATTTCAGGTTATCTGGCCATCGCAGTGGGAACACTCAGGCGTTGGCTCCTTGCGGATCAGACACAGGTGAAGCAGCTGGTATGAGAGGATCCCGTGATGCCTCCCGAGTTGATCCTCCATAACGGGACTTACAGCCGCAATAATGGCGTACATAACTTATTGATCCCCTAAGTGAGGGATGGTCACTTTCCAAGGACAAAATTCATGAGTATGTAACCGTTCTCTCTGGACCAACAACGTTCACGTTAAGGTATGTACCGCCAGAGAGTACCTACTCGAACTATTTTCTATGGTTAATATATAAAACTCATAATAAAAACAATTAATTATTCGAATGTCTAATGGCTTACATAAATTTCTTATCTTTTTCAAATTGTCAAGAGTTAAACCACAAACTTGACAAAATGTTTGGTGTCAAGAGTCCAAATTAGGTAGTTAAATGTGATATGGGTCTCTGGACCTCGTTGTCTCATTAATTTGTACTTTAAATAATTATAAATTATGCTAAAACTTCAGTGACATTACATATATTCAGAATTTTAAATGAGCAAAGTTTGTGTGTTCAAGTACCTTTATAACTAATAGTCACAATAATGTGTATTCAGCGATGTGTGTTCTATATGTGGCGACTTCCACATATAACACAACAATAACCTACTACAGCGCCATCTACCGAAGATACACTGAACTACGAAGTAACGCACCATACGGAGTAACTACAAATCCTGAATCGCGCAATAAATAGTTCACGCGGCGATAATCATGTATACAATATCCCAACATCAATTGTTGGGCAGTAGCCCGCCAGGCATGATCACCTCGCCTGGTCGGAGGATACTCTCTTGGTGCTGGTGGAACATGATACCCGTTCCCCCATGTGTATATATGTAAGTGTGTGTGTATTACATTCAAGTATTTAAGTAAAACATATTTTATAATTATCATCTTTCTAGCTTTTATTATTCCCTATATTTTTTAGGGTCGGCTACTAATTCAATCGGTTTTACCTGAATATCATTTTTTCCACTGAATGACTAGTATCGGCTCCGTAACCCTGAGGGCGGACTTAATTCGAAGGTTGAAGTTGTCAGTATATTAAAATGCAGTGTATTCCCAATAAAGATTGCCATTGATGTTTATGACAACAAGGTAAAACTTATTTTAAAGTTTTCCCGAAATTATATGTGTCCCACTAAATATATATATATATATATATATATATATATATATATTTTTAAAAAAGACAACTCCCGCATTAGGAATATACATCCTGTGTCGCGGGGGACTTTACAAACATACATGTAACGGACACAAAGAACACCCAGACTCAGGACAACATTTTGTGGATCACACAAAGTGATGTCCCACGTGGGATTTGAACCCCCGGCACTTGGCGCATAGCAAGTGTTGTAGTAACCGCTTAAACCACTAGGCCAACCGTGCAGTCAATTCAGTACAGTCAAGTATTGAATTGATATTATCTGTGGAATTCACATTTTAACAATTAAATTTAGTTGTTATGGAATTGGAATGATCTACATAAACCTAACTACAAAACGACTATAGAATACAAACCATCCACTTCTCAAGATGCACGTTCAAATATCTTCTGATAATACTTACCTGGAACAAAAACACAAACAATTATTTATATTATTAAATATTTATGTATTACAATTATATGTAATTATTAATGTATCATATAAGTATCACTATAATTAGAGAATTAATCACTTTAAAGATTACGAACACACGCAATGAAAACTCTTAAAATGAAAAAAAAACCATCGTTTTCAAGATACTAAGATACTTTTCTCTTTTTGGTTATAGCGTCATACTCGTATATAGCCTCGGGTCAGTACTTGTTAAAATTAGCGCGTTCAATCAAACAAACAAACACGCAAACTCTTCAGCTTTGCAATACTAACCTTTTCTCGACAACTGGACTATATAACGCTGATTTTTTTTTTGAATTAGTGCGTTCCACTGTACATACGAACTTAGCATATATTTGGAAGGGTAAATTCTAAAAAGTAATAAAATATAATTAAATTCGTAATTTTAAGTATACAAATTATACTGTTTTGTTTATTGAATAATTTAATTGTATTTTTAAATATTTAACCACAAAACAGTCAATGTTTCAATGGATCCTGGTCCTTTGATGGCACCACAATTTATTTGAAGAGATATGCAATAAATTATATGGGTCCGAATTTCAATGTTCGTGGCCTATCTGCGAGTCACACCTTAGCTAATTATACGACCCTCGGTGGTTCACTGACTGACAGGGGTTTGACGCCTGGCGCCTTTATTTGCACTTGGGGGAATATATAAATGTGTTTGCTTCATATGAGACACACAATCATTTGAGCATATGAACGCTATTCACTTAACTATTCGTATTAGTCTATTTGTCAAAATATTTGACATGCAAAGTAGCTTATGTTGGACCTGTACTATGCTAGTGAACAAATTGATGTTTATGGGTAACTATAAATGGATTATAATCGTAAAACACATTTAATACCGTGGGAGAGTCACGCTTCGGCATGAATGGGCCAGCTTGACCGAAGTGATACCACGGCCTCAAAGAAAACCGTTGTGAGACAGCGCCTGCGCTGTATTTCATCGAGTGAGCGAGGATACCGGAGGCCCATACCCCAACCCCTTACCCATTCCCCTCCCAATCCACTTGTGACGCCTCTGGTGTTGCGAGTGTCCATGGGCGGCGGTAATCGTTTACCATCAGACGATACGTCTGCTTGTTTGCCTGCTAGTCCATAAAAAAACACAGGGTCGTGGACGGTAGACTGAAATGGGTCATATTCATTTATAAACACACACACACCCACTATCATCCACATGGAGGTTCTGCAGATTAAAGACTAAAAACTGTTTGGTTTTATAAGAGGAAAGAGAGAGTTCGGCAATGTAAATTTGTCAAATTTCTGTGGATTCTTTTTAATATATATTTAAGGTCGCCTGTTCTGAGCACAAATCAAGTGCTATGTTTTGATACTCTTTGCCAATGTAGACATTGCACCAATCCAGCTCGGTGACCCACCCTATTAACTTCTGCGTCATTGGGCCTCATTTTTACTTAAGTAATATTTGATTAGAAGTTGGAGTTTGTAATGTACGAGTTTTGGACTTACCCATTGTTATGTTATAAAGTTTGCTTAGTATTTTTATTAATAAACTAGCTGACCCACGCAACCTCGTTTGCGTCTTATATTGCCCGTAGCGTGAAAATTTACCCCGTTTTTTAAATATTCTTCATTGGTGCTCCGCTCCTATTAGTAGTAGCGTGATAATATATGGACTATAGCTTTCCTCGATAAATGGACTTCATGGATTCATTCGTCATTGCGCTGTGTATTGAGTATTCCATCTCTATAAATGACATTTTGTTTGATCCAAGTCGGTGTTGTTTGTGTACATTTCATGAATGTTTATAATTTTCCCCGCACCACTGGATAAATTCGTAGCACACCAAATTTCTTTTCATAAAAGGAGAAGTTTACTCTTGTCCAGGATTGATCAAATTTGTTAAAGGGATTGTTTAAATAAAGTTATTTTACATTATCACAATAACAAAAATAATATCAGTTTTATCTGATTCTAGAGTTCGCTTTGAAGTCTCACCTCGTTACATTTCAGAATATCTAACGGTCTGTACCTACGTCATGTCAATTTATCTGCCATAATCCCGCGCAACCTTTTCGTCAAAATAAAACAAAAGTGAAACAAAGAAGGTAATTTTATGATAGTTGGAATGTTTCCTTTTATGAAATTGGAAGGAAAAAGGTACGATTGATGGTTAGTGGTTACCACAGCAAATCGTCATGTGTACTCAAGAAACATAAGAGAAAAGTCACTCTTTTGGTAACCACTTCTTTCCCTTATAAAATAAAGTGAAAGTTGGGCATTTGGTAACTTCATTCATTCCGTGAAAATTATCTAAAAAATAACTTTACACCAGTATCAGTACAGTAAGATACCTGCGTGCCCATTAAGGGACCACATTGGAATTTGAAGGTTTTGAATGCACCAGGCTTTAGTAGTTCTCAAACAATTGTAAACTAAGTAATTAATTTGTAAAAGCAGTAACTTAAAAGTTACAAACGGTCAAATGTGGTCCCTCATATGGTATCAAACGATACCATTTTTTCCTATTTTTTCATAGCTGCGGGTTCAGCTTTACTGTAAACATTCGTTATAATCCACAAACTGCCTCGGTGGCGTAGTGGTAGTGTATGCGACTACTAATCTTGAGATCTCGGGTTCGATTCCCGGGTCGGACCAAATGTTTGTATGATCTGCAAATAATTGTTTCGGAGTTTGGGTGTTTTCTATTTGTGTGTTTTATATGTATGTATTTACAAAAAAAAGTATTTAAGTATTTATATCAGTTGTCTAGTACCCATGACACAAGCTCTGCTTAGCTTGGGACTAGATGACGTTGTGTGTTAGATGTCTGGAATATTTATTTATTTATTTAAACTGTTCCGAGTCTGTATGTACTTTGTGTTCATCTCCCACGACTCATGCTATATTCCCAGTGAGAGTATTGTCTTTAAAAAAATAATAATAAGAAAATAGAAAAAAATAAATCTTAGCAACTCATCGTCAAGGTTACAGAAAGGGCATAAGGTACTTTTTTTATTCCTTGGCGACAAAAAACTAGCGTTTATGCAAAACAAATCGGTACTAGTTACGCATAAATATTATACACATTTGGGCCCTACTGTTCATAATTTTTATGGCTACAACACATCGGCTAGATTTACAAAAGCCATCGATTTTGCTTAGTGACTCAAAAGGGTCTCTTGGTTTTATAGGGCGGCCCTAAAATTAGCATAAAGGATGGATAGACAAAATAAACAGGTATTGATCTAAAACAGCTGTGAGACCCTCGGTATTTGGGGACTAATAATGTTTGTAATTTATTTAGGCAGGCCCTTGACTTCAAGTCAAGATACCTTCAGAACGAATGAGTGATGTTTTAAAGTTTTCAAAATATGTTAAGTTAAGTTTTAACTTTTTTTTTTAATATGTATGGTGGGTATGTCAACTACTGTCTCTCCGATAATTTTGATCAATCTCAAGGTTGCCTGGAAGAGATTGCTTTCGGCAATAAGGCCGCCCTTTGTACATTATACAATCGTCACTTTCTGTACTCTATTATAAACCTGTAATACGGTGTACAAATAAAAAGTTTTTTTTTTATTGAATAGGGGGCAATCGGGCAGACGCATCACCTGATGGTAAGCGATTACCGCCGCCCATGGAGGGTGTCCAACTCCAAAAGCGTATGCAAGTAAGTGCGTTGCCGACCTTTGAGGGATGGGGAGAGGGAATGGGGGAGAGGGGTTGGGGTATGGGCCTCCGGTATCCTCACTCACTCGGTGAAACACAGCGCAAGCGCTATTTCACACCGTTTTTTGTGAGGCCGTGGTATCACTCCGGTCGAGCCGACCCATTCATGCCGAAGCGTGGCTCTCCCACGGAAACTCTCTATCCATTTATGTAACTCTTTGTGGTGAGGGATTAAATATACAGAGTATTATTTAGGTATCGTATGTGGCGGCTAAGCAAACTAAGCAAGACAACGTCATTGCAATGAAAAAGAATGGTTGAAACAAATAACATACTAACAAATCTGGCACAGAACAGAGTGGTGTAGTAGACCAAAACTTACTTTATATGGATAGCTATAGCAGTAAGCCTTTAAAGACTTCATGCTGAAGGCCGAGCCATTCGATGCTTACTAACTAACTCTGCCAACCTAAGTGCTACAGTGCATTGCTTACTCCACCAACATAAACCTTCTCAGAAACCTAGATATTAAGTGGTAAAATTGGTATTCAATGAACTCCCAACTTTCTAATTCGATCTCAAAAGTAAGAAATGATAAAATTAAAAAATTATCCAATGGAAGTAAAACTTCAAAACACAAAATATATAGAAGTATACACAACGTAAAACATTTACAAACAGCAAAACGTCCTCTTACCGCTCGGTTTTATAAGCACGCTCCGGTCATATTTATTTAACTCAAGTATGAGTAGTACTTTATTCTTATCTTGACATTCATTTCCTAGTAATAAAAGGTATATCTTTCACTGTTGTTTTAGGCTCTGTATAGGTATATACTTAAAAGGTAAAGCACGAATAATAAAATCAGCTTAACGTTTCCGGCTTTACGCGTGACATTTTCAAAGTTAGAGTTGTGTGTTTGTTATTGTGACCCCTTCAGCTGGCAGTATTAAATGCCTTTTTTGTGTTATAGGTTTTTCTTGTCATAGGCCAGTCAATCAAGGCAATCCCTCCGGCCAGCAGGTTCTCTGCGTACCCCTCTGAAGCCACCAGTCGGGTCGTTGTTGAGTCCCCGTTGGTTACGAAATGCGAGAGGGTGGCTAGCCCTCTCTCACCGGCGGCAGCGCTAGCGCCCTTCAGCCCCTACGAGAGCAGTGAGTTGCCTTCACACGTCAAGTCACTTCTGATAAACTGAAACCCTCTACCCTCGACAACCTACTTGCACTCTAACACACCCTCTGCTAGATCAGAATGACGTTAAGAATGCGGCATGATGTCTGCACGTCAAAGTCACGGCAGTCTAAATTTAGACTACGTCAGGTATCCCATTTAGTGTGGAGTCTTCTTTTGGGCCAGTCCAGCATGTACCCGCAACCATGGACCCGCACAAGCCCCCTAAACAAAAAAAAATGCTTTCCGAGGCTAGGATGAGTCTCAAAAATGCTTTTCCATCCTTAGTCATCTTCCTGACCTGATTCTCAGCCTAGAAGTATCTTAAGTACTGGGTGTAGCAATTGATACGCACCGGATGATTAATAAGGGAACTCATTAGAAGAGAACAGGCCAATTCAGTAAGGATGTATGAACACGCTAAATAATAATAAATTTTCACACACACGGTACACAGCCGTCTGATTCAAAATAGATAAAATCTATATAAACAAACTGCTCATAAATTTGTAAGTACATAAATATATATTATGAATTATACCCAGGCACAGAAAAAATGGTCACTAAATGTACAAAATTAACTAAGAATAGCCTTACTAATTGCCAGACTTGGGCGTTGACGTAATATGTTTACAAGAAAATTAAGAAATTTCGATAAATTCTCTGAACAGTTCATTCATGTTAGAACATTTTTATACGAGTATCTATCTCTCCATCAGCAATAACGGTAAATCATAGCACACTCACAAACACATGGGAGAGCAACGATTCGGCTATGAATGGGCCAGCTCGACCGGAGTGATACCGGAGGCCCATACCCCAACCCCCCATTCCCTTTCCCCATCCCCCAAAGGTCAGCAACGCACTTGTGACGCCTTTAGTGTTGCAGGTGTCTATGGGCGGCGGTAATCGCTTACTATCAGGTGATACGTCTGCTCGTTTTCCCATTATTCAATTAAATAAATAAATTAACACACACACTCACACATACGCACATTCATATCCATACACATTTACACACGATAACACTTCAACCACATAGGAATGAACACAGTTACCACATATAATTAAAGCTTTTATATATTTATTAAATTCTTTGTTCAGAAATTGTTCACATTATTTTTTAAAACATGTATTAATATTCTATAAGCTAGAATCGCTGTCCTTTTCAAAGTGATGATATGGTGTTAAATCTGTTGTTGCGTCACTAAGCAATGCAAAAACCGTAATTATCTTTTTTTGCACGTCGTTTGACTTGACAAAATACTTATTTTGTTTGATTTCTAATGTTGTTTGGAGAGATTTTATAACAACAGAATTAGCACCAACGAATAATGTAAAATCTTCTCTTTTGGTTGCCGCGACACAAGCCTTGTGCTTTGTGAGGAAACCAGCGATAAGTTCGAACCTGTAATTTGTTAATGTACTTACAAAAAAATCAATATAAAAGAATTTAAAACATCCCCTTAATTAATAAAAGTCGTAAGCGCCGTGGTAGGGCAACCGCAGCAGTATGTCAACTTAATACAAACCTTTATTCGTTTCTTACGATACCCATGAGAAAAACCTACATTTCTTCAATCCAATTGTATCTCAAAGATTTATAGGATTTTGACCCCAAATAGAGATTTTTTGTAGATAAACATATTTTTATATAGCTTAGTTAATGTTTAATTACTTTTAAACTACTTAGTTTAGTATAAAACTTCTATAGACCCTTTCGGGTCCACACCTTTATTATCCAATAATACGTATTTACCCTAATTATAGAATAATGGTGAATAGGTATTTAATTATTTAAATTGCTATTCAATCAACGGCAATCGAAATTGATATAGTGTGAAATAATTGTGAGTTACTCCTATACAAATTAATAAATATTAAACAGGGGTGATTCTGTAGAACGCTCTTAATTTCCTGTACCGTCATGTTTAATTAATCAGACCACCTCCACCCATTCACGTTCTTATAAAAGGGAATATAAAACAAAACTAAAGAGCGGGGGTAATATGAGAGTGTCTTATTCACTAAAAAAAGACATCACTGCTTTCCTGTTGTCTGTTTCGAGAAGTAAATGTGTTTCCACTTGCATATACAAGATAAAGTTACTTCAACAACATATAACAATGATTCCCCGAGCTACCGAGTAACTACTAAGCCTTTATTGCACTATTCAATTTTTAATACTGTTTAGTAAAGTACCTATACAATTTCCTAGAATTAACCCTTGGACCGTTTTTCGCCAGGTATATTCGTCAATTTTCACATCATATACATTCATAACGTCATTTACCACATACAACATCAGGCAACCAAGACTAGTGAAGGTGTACCCTTAGATCGGTAATACTTATTCTACCAAAAGTTATTTTATACTAATGCATTTATAAAAAGCATAAGTGACGAGTGATAAGAAAATAAAGGGGAGTGAAGAAATAAAAGATTGAGAATCTCTGACTCTACCTACCAACAAAATATACTACAGCCATAACAATAAAACAGATATAAATAAAAGCTAAAATAACAGACCACAGAAATGGGAGGCTGGAACGAGAATTAAGTGCGGACAGTAGAATTGAGGTTATGTTGACAAATCAACCCTTGCTTCCCATCTACCGGTAGAAAAAGTTCCTATGGAACTGTCGTAATGTGCCACTAAATAGTCATGTCAGTAAACCAAGAAATAATATAAAGTATAAGTACATAGCTGACACGTAACTAATTTTCTTAACTGAAGCGCTGCAAATTCTAAATAAAGCGCTGCAAATTACAAAAGCTTAATGTGTTTTCTATTTTATAAAAAGAATAGAAAACTATGGTATATTGGTTTAATATTGTTTTCAGATTCTAGAGTATACCGTCCTTGCTTAAACTAATATTGAAAATAATAATAATATTCTACCATTTTAACATCCCAAAACTAAGCAGAGTATGCCAGTACTAGACATTTGATAAAAGTACATATATTTTAGCTGTGTTTTTATGAAAATATACATATTATACATAGAAACACTTAGTCCAAATTATACCAGAAACTTCGGCTACAGACATAGGTAATGGAATACCGCATGATTTTAGTCGAATCAATTCTACCATATCCACTTTCTCAAATACTCGGTGAAGTGATATCCTGTGAATATTTTTTCCTACTAATATTATAAACGCGACAGTTTGTGAGTATGTTTGTTGCTCTTTAACACAAAAACTACCGAATGGATTTGCCTGAAACTTTACAATAATAAACATTAGAATGACAATTACTACTTGTATTATAGTATTTATAAAGATATAGCTTCGCTTCATGGCGTTGCCCGCGGTTATTGTCGTACCGCGGGGTTCAGCTAGTACTGAAATAAAATCACATTGCTAACATTTACATTCGTCACTTTCTGTACTGTCTTTTAAATTTGTAATACGGTGTACATATAAAGAGTTTTCTATCTCTCGCTTACCATCAGGCGATACGTCTGCTCGTTTGGCCCCTAAATAATAAAAAAAATATAATTACAAACTTGTAAGCTCACCTATAATGAACCTCTTTGCTCTTTGAATAAAATGCACGATTAAAAGAAGTAAATAAAATATAGCTCACGGAAAGCGTTTCGTGACAATGATGTGAGTTCCATGATTTTTGTTCACCCAAAAAGTTTTCACTTCAAAAATATCGAAAGATCGTTTCCATATAATCAAATTCTTTTTTATCAAAAACCAAGCGAAGTTCAACTTCTGCGTACGACTTGCAAATGTAAGAAAAATCTCTTTTGCAATATTAAACACATTTTGATGGTGTGGTATTGTGGGACTAATCTCATTTGGATGGGCTTACACTTTCATTTAGACGGTCTTAAGTTAAACAACCATAGTATATCCATAACATAAACAAATAATACATAACTAAGGATTCGTCCAACTTCTGGGTTAATATTTCTGGGTTCGATGTGCGGAAATGCGATTTTGATATACTCAAGTTTGACTTTCAACATGCACATAATGCCATGTAGTCACAAACTAAGTAGAGCTCATATCGTGTATGTATTAGACAATTGCTAAATACATACATACTTTTTTTTGTAAATACATGTTATAAATCAAACTGCCTCGTTAGTCTAGTGGTTAGCGTAAGCGACTGTTGATCAAGAGGTCTCGGGTTCGATTGCTGGGTCGGACTGCTATTGGGTTTTATACTGACAACTAGTTCAACCTTCGAATTCAGTTCGCCCTCAGGATTGCGGAGGTCAGAAGCCCGTCGCTCCGTGGAAAATCTGATATTCAGATAAAACCGGTTGAAGTAGTAGCCGATCCATAACACTCTTGGGATACAGAAGCATCACTAGGCTGCCATAGTGTGGGTCAGCATACTACATTGTTGCATTGTCTGCATTCGCAATGAGTATGGTGTCCGCCACTCTTGGATTCTGCTTATGCTTTTCATCAGGCAGAGTGGAGTAATTTTGGCAGGGCCATACAAAAAAAAAAGCTTTCTATATAACTACATAGTAATCCTACCGTAGTTCACTGCCATACCCGCATGTAGAATCTAACAGAGGGTACTAAAGTGCCATTCATGACAATACCACTTATCACAAATAATCTGGATTGTTTCTAAGCACATGCGGGCTGTAAATAAGTTTATTCGTGGACAATGACAGTTAAACTAGTAAATGAGTCTCTCCAGGTTTTAAGTTTGAGTGAAAAGGTTTTAAAATTATAAGTACAATCGGAAATATCTGCGAACCTGAATAATAATTTACTAAATAGGTAGTTGATTAATATTTCACTGAACAGAGAAACAATACACAAGAATGAGATTACGAAAGCAAGAATAATACACGTGCGTCGGCGCTTGCGTTGGCAACGGTACTAGATATATAGGCGAAAGTGGGGCGATGCGTGGGGAAGCGAGAGGTGAAGCGTATTCCAGCCGGTTGCGCAGATACCTGGATGATCGAGTATTACCCCTGCGTACTATATTTCATGAAAATCGTTGGAGCCGAGATATACATATAGTAAATAAATAAATATTTTGAACATCTAACACACAACACCATCTAGTCTGAAACTAAGCGGCGTTTATACAAATATTTGCGTATCATACAATCATTCGTTATTAATCTAAGCTTTTCTCAAGTTAAACAATTTTAATATTATATAGTTAAACTTAAATTAGTTGAGGTTATCACTTCTGTCGTGCGTCCCGAGACGCAAACGTTTTTTAAATGGACCATTTAAAATCACACAAATATTTGTCCTGCATGGGAGTTGAATCTACAACTTCTGGTTCAGCAGTGAGGGTTTCTAACCACTTAAATTATAGACCCGTAAATCGATCTGGTTTAGTAGTTAGGCTTACTAAACCAGATATTTTAAAACAAGTATTTTAATCTATTGCGGGTGTCTACGGGTGGCAGTAATCGCTTACCACCAGGCGATACGTCTACGCACGTTTGCCTGCTATACAACAAAAAAAAACAATTACCACAATTATTACTTGCCTTTTTCAAATGTTGCCAATGCGCTTGTGACGTCTTTGGGGTTACGGGTGCTCGTTTACCCCCTAAAAAAATATTATTACTAAACTTGCTTTTCCAACTTTATATCACAATAAGAACGAAATTGTTAGTTTGTTGCCCCACAAATCATGGCGTGATAGTCCCCACCTGTGTTTATCCTAACACTCTTTTGACAGCACCAATATAATCGGGTCAATATTTACCCTAACCACATAAACTTGAAACATACTGGTAATAAAAACGCCTTGTTATATTGACCCTATTTTGATTTCGATTCTTATGTCTACTCGTGCAATCGATATGTCAGGTAACTGTCAAAAGAAATCAGTTTCTTTATAATAAACATCAAAATGTATGTCGTAATGTAGGTTTGGAATAACAATATGATAAGGTATGACATTTTATTACATCAACCGCAATTATTTACAAGAATATCACAAACTAGCCGACCCGTGCCCACTTTTCTTCGATTTGATTTACAAAAACTATTATTTTTAACTCAATTTTTTGTTCAATCGTAACAAAATATGACCTTTGTCACTCCTGAATAGTGTCGCTTTCTGTTAGTGAAAGAATTTTCAGGATCGGATCAGTACTTCCGTAGATAATACCCTACAACCATACCAACAAATTTAGAAACTGTGCCACTAAAACTAATACATTTACTTTTGCCGGAGTTTGGGTATTCTCTATGTATAATATATATGTATTTGCATAAAAAAGTATCGTATACACTTCTTTTTTTTAGTACTCACAATACAAACTCTACTTACTTTTGGGATTAGATGACGTTGTATGATAGATGACCGAAAATATTTAGCCAAAATATTACCAGTGGCGACGAATTGCAAAAAAGAAGTTTATTTAACATTTTCGGATAGAAACTGGCAACACTTGTAAAAAAAATATATTCTAATTCTTTTTCGAACTGTCATGGCTAAAAAAATTATATGTTCGATTTTTAAAATAATAAAAAAATCAACCGTTCGCATCATCTTGCGTAAGATTTCGTAGAAACCACCTTTCAACTCGAAATGATAACGCAAGTAAATATTCGCAGCTTTTGCAGGTAAGTTTCCTTTTTAAAACATTACATGTACATATACGTATATATATTGCAGTGATTGAATACATGCGAATATTTAATGGTGCCTTTATATCCGAAGCGAGGCTGATACGTAAGGTGTGGAATGTCAGCAAATTGACCTTGAATGACAAGCGTTTTTTGTAAATGTAAGGTTCGTTTTATCTCTTAAAGTAGAATGATGCGGGAATACGGAACTAGCAATTCGACAAATGAAATGTTGAATTAACTAGTGTGTATATATATTTCAAGATTCTACGTAAAATCTTTACTGTTATGTAAAATGAGAGAGACTGGCTCGGTGGCATAGTGGCAGCGTATGCGACTGCTAAGCTTGAGGTCACGGGTTCGATTCCCAGGTCGGACCAAATGTTTGTATGATCTGCAAATATTTGTTTTGAAGTTTGGGTGTTTTCTATGTATAATACATATGTATGTATTTACAAAAAAAAAGTATATAAGTATTTATATCAGTTGTCTAGTACTCATAACACAAGCTCTGCTTAGCTTGGGACTAGATGGAGTTGTGTGAAAAAAAAAAAATGGAGCATAAATATGGCCTTTGTAAGAATTTACTGCCTTAGTGGGACAATGGTAGCCTATGCGACTGTGGTGCTTGCAAATATTTGTTTTGGAGTTCGAAATGAGTATGGTGACCACTCTAGGATTCTGCTCATGCTTCCCGTCTGGCAAAGTATAATCATTTTCCCTAATTCCAGGTCACTTAGTAGATTCATACATATGTACCCTAAAATTCATATTTATGTGCACTTAAAAGTGAATATTGTATTCATAGTCCAGACCGAAATAGTTGGTACTATTTGGGGAGACTTACGTTGACCAATGGGCTATAGAAAGATACTGCATTTATATTTTTTTATGTATGGACCTGTCAAAGTGGTTCACCAAGAGTGGTAGTCACCATACTCATTGCGAATGTAGACAATATAACAATGCAGCATGGTGACCCACACCATGACGGCCTAGTGATGCTTCTGCATTTACCAACGAAACATGACAGCACAAATGCTATCATTTTTCGATCTTCTGTAGGGTGGTATCGCCCCGGTCGGACCGACCCGCTTTGTATACTAACCAAGTTTTCAACCTTTTGCAATCGGTCATAGAGTTTAAATTTTCGTGTTCTATTTAATGATTACGTACACAATTACTAAGTGAAAATCCTACATACTACCACTACCATAAATATATTCATTATTAATAATACTATTAAAATATATGACGGCGCGTCACTTATTTTATTTTGGTAACACAAGTGTCGGTAGTTAGACACTGACGCAACACCGAGCATTGACGCGTGCGACCGTTGACAATAGGGATGGAAATCATTGCCACTTTAAAAATAATAATCACGCGTTAAGATAATTGATGGTAGTCGATTATTTTATGTGATTAGTTGCGGGTAACAGTGACTTTGATCCCATCCCTAAAGAACTGTGGGTAGTTATTAATTGAACGCAGCCGGAAATAGTTATAAAATGGAACGCAGCCGGAGATAGTTATAAAATGGAACGCAGCCGGAGGGCAAGCATTATCGTTTAGCATCTCGCAGTAGCATCACATGTTCGGTGGAGTGTCGTACCTAAATTGTAACCTGTATACCATTATTGATTATCGTGACTGTATTTCACCATGTGTTATCGTAAAGTGATTATAACAAAGCGATTGTGAGGAAAACCATTCCTATCATTCTCCTCGCCCGACAACTCACGTCTACCCTCATTTAAAAAAATATGGAATCTACCGAGCGGGGAACGAATCCCTACATATATTAGTAATTAAGACAATTCACTATTACACTATTCATTATGTAAATAAAGTTGTGGGTACGCAGCTACTTAGCCAATTATAATTAACTATCATAATGATATTTTAAAAGAAAATTAGTTTCATAAAGTACCTGAGCACGGCGAGAGTCCATTTACATAAATATGCTGCCGAACAAGACGTCGTTGTCTTAATGGTACTGTTTTTTTTTTCTGAACTGACACGCTTTTTCGCATTTATTGAATTATATTATGGTGAGGTACTAGCCACGCAATCAGAAATTATCCTGCTAAACACAAGATGCTTCCAATAGGACTGTCAGTATGTCAGAAAGCGTTTGTGCTTGTTGGAAGAGTTAGAGTGGCTTATTGGCTTGCTGGAGGCACGATGATAGAAATCTACAGAAAATAAAAAAAAATTACCGTGGGAGACGCTTCGGGATGAATGGGCCGGTTCGACTGGAGTGATACTACGGCCTCACAAAAAGCCGGTGTGAAATAGCGCTCGCGCTGTGTCTCACCGAGTGAGTGAGGATACCGGAGGCCAGTTCTACCGAGAGTAAGCAACGACGGCGCGGTCAGTACCTGGATGGGCGACCGCTGATGGCATATAACCACGAGCGTCTCCGTGATTCGGAGGTCACGTTAAGCAGTCGGTCTCAGTTGTTATCATAGGATAACAGTCGTGAAGCTTAGTTGGAGGCCTTTGGACGTCTTAAAAACATCTTACGGCAAGATTACGTAGCCACAACGTTGTGTTGCCAGTCCCCAACCTGCACTTGGCCAGCGTGGGCACGTATGGCCTTAACCGTCTCCTGAGAGAAGACCCTGAGCCCAGCAGTGGGACTTTATGGGTTGTTGATATATATATATATATATAGATATATATATATATATATATATAGATATATATAATTTAGACGAAATTTAAAATTCCATACAATATTAAGTCGTGACGTTATATCGTGTTTCAGCTTCTAACTACTTTGGAGGTCAGTATAAATATACAGTTTGAACAGCACAACCGTCTCTTCTATTACATCAATGAATTATCCTTTTTATATAGGAACAATAGCGCCCCAAAGCGGTCTTATTGCAGCTCCGCCCCAATTACTTACAACTGTAAGAATAACACCATTGTGTTGTATACGTGAAATTGCCTTTTCTTTCCTCATAGTTTGGTACAGAATAGCTATAGAATAGTGTTACTGAATAGTCTTCTTTAAGTCTTAAAACTCAGTGAGGTGACGAATTATGAATACGGAGTGTTACTATCCCTATTCATCATTTGAATGTTGTAAAAGCTGATCTAGGAGTAAATGGGTCGGTTCGACCGGAGTGATACCACGGCCTCACAGAAATCCGGTGTGAAACAGCGCCTGCGCTATGTTTCACCGAGTGAGTGGGAATACCAGAGGCCCATACTCCAACCCATTCCCCTATCCCCCTATCCTCCAAAGGCCGACAATGCACTTATGACGCCTCTGGTGTTGAGGGTGTCCATGGGCGGCGATAATCGCTTACCATCAGGCGATACAGGCTAGTTTGCCCTCCGTGTCAATAAAAAAAAGGTTGAAACTAACTAACACTAACGCTTATATCCTCTTTCTTTGTAATATATGAAGAAAATGTCTATTAACCGATGGATGCAGACTGTCCAGGACCGGGATAATTGGCGCTCCTTGCTGCAGACCTTCCTTCAGCAATGAATGACGATAGTTTTTACTCTTTTATTTAGTTGACTGCCTCGGTGGCGCAGTGGTAGTGAATGCGACTGCTGTGCTTGAGGTCTCGGGTTCAAATCCTGGGTCGGACTAAATGTTTGTGTAATCTACAAATATTTGTTTCGGAGTTTGGGTGTTTTCTATGTATAATATGTACGTATTTACTAAAAAAAAAAGTATATATGTATTCATATCAGTTGTCTAGTACCCATAACACAAGCTCTGCTTAGCTTGGGACTAGATGGCGTTGTGTGTTAGATGTCCGAAATATTTATTTATTTATTTATCGTCATTGCGTACATAATACAAAACAATACCTAGGTACATTAGTTTAAGACTCAAAAACGAAAGTTGCAAACCTATCCTAGCAAACAAAAGGTCACAAATCAACAACGATAAGTACTATATTTATGATTATATTTAAACCATGTAAGATTCAAATTCCAATGGCTATTCCATTCCAAACGACAGAACACACTCCTAACTTTAATCGAGTCTTCGTACTAAGTACTTTGATTGGAAAGTTCTAATACACATTTGCTAGTTTCTAGATATGTATTAACAACAAAGTTTAAACTACACAGTGAGTTGCGAATCAGACAATGTTTCATCGCTTTCGTGGGTTCTTGAGTGTATGATTGTTTTCAAAGACTAGCTATAAATACATTGTTCGAGACAGATTTGGTTGTGGATGATCTACTCAAAACTTTTAGTGAACATAAACCGCAAACTTAAATTAAATTTTCGTTACAGAGTACAGTAGATATACGGTTTAAGAATACGAAGTGCCACCAGTCCTATATATCCCGAGGGTATTATAAGAGCCGTTTAAGGGAGCCATCTATCAAGCACAGCACTGAGAAAGCGAGGAAAACTAGAAACAAATGAATTCATCTGAGCAACGTATCCATCTGAGCAACGTATAACAGGCTACACATTGCAAGGCAAGGCATTGGACTATTTTAGGCCTATAAAGAAGCAAGCCAAAACAATAGTTTGCGTGATCCACAAATTGTTCTTGAAGGTCTGAACGTCTTCGTGTCCTTTTTTCAAGCAGAGCTTGTACTATGGGTACTAGATAACTGATATAAATACTTACAATTTTGATTTTTGTAAATACATACATATTATACATAGAAAACACCCAACTTCGAAACAAATATTTGCAATTCATACAAATATTTGATCCGACCCGAGAATCGAACCCGAGACCTCAAGCACAGCAGTCGCTACTACTATGCCAACGAGGCAGTCAATAATAAGTACTTAAGTAAAGTTCTACATACTATCTATATTTCTATTGCTGGATATTTATTAGACTACAAAAAAAATAACTAATAACTCCGAATGATGCAAAAATATTAAAAACTAGAATGCTGTTTCTTGCTAGAAACTGGTGTGAAACAGTGCTTGCGCTGTGTTTCACCAAATGAGTGCGGATACCGGAAACCTATACCCCAAATCCCAAAGACCGTGTGATGTTGCGGGTGTCCATGGGCAATGGTAATCGCTTACCATCAGGCGATATAGTAGGCGTTTGCCCACTGTTACATTTTAGAAACAGATTTTTTTTTTATTGAATAGGGGGCAAACGAGCAGACGCATCACCTGTTGGTAAGCGATTACCGTCGCCCATGGACACCCGCAACACCAAAAGCGTCACAAGTGCATTGCTGACCTTTGGGGGATGGGGAGATGGAATGGGGGAGGGGTTGGGGTATGGGCTTCCGGTATCCTCACTCACTCGGTGAAACACAGCGCAAGCGCTATTTCACACCGGTTTTCTGTGAGGCCGTGGTATCACTCCGGTCGAGCCGGCCCATTCATGCCGAAGCGTGGCTCTCCCACAGAACAAATACCACTACTTGGTATTTATGTAAGATTTTAAAACCGTTTTCTCTAAAAATATAATAAACTTTCGTAGTATTAAATAGAGTCACGTAAATTTCTAAATCTAAGAGTCGGTGTAGATTTATATACCACTTACTGTTCTGTATAAAATATGTGGACTGCCAAGTCTGTAAGTGCCGTTATTTTCTTCTTACTTTCAACTAGTTTTAGGCTTAGTTTGTATGTCGGTTATCGCGTTTGTATATGACAAATGCCAAATTTAATTAAAATCGGTGCAATTGTTTAGCTGTGAAATTGTAACCGATATACAGACTGAATTACTTTCCAATTTATAATATTACTTTGGAGTATGGATGTCATTACAGTGGTGCATTAAATAAAAAATGTTTACGGACATATAACACACAACGCCATCTAGTCCCAAACTAAGCAGAGCTTGTACTATGGGTACTAGACAACTGATATTAATACATATATACTTTTTTTTTGTAAATACCTACATATTATACATAGAAAACACCCAACAACTCAAGCACAGCAGTCGCATGCGGTAACACTGCGCCACCGTGGCACTCGGTCATAGATAGATCATGTATTCGTAAAAAAGCTTTTCTAACAGAATTTCAAACAAAAATGACAATACGGAATTACAAAAACTTCGATCAAAACAACACAAAACATTATTGAGAAAAACGCCACCAAATCATTACGTCTCCGAATGAAGCGTGCGCCTGAAGGATACAAATGTATCCAGTCTGTCACCAAACCCGCCTGGATACAAACAAGTGGATCCAATTAATATTATATCGGGCCAATGTATCCGGGCCTGTGTTTGTCACGACCATGGCTGATTTAAGATACACTAGGTGCGGGATTGTATCAGAAAAAATAAAAATAGAATAATTCTTATCATGTATTTTGTTGTCTTTGGAAAAATATTCTGATCTACCAATATGTCTATATTTATGTGTGATAAATAAATGATTAGACTACCTCAGTGGCGCAGTAACAGCGTTTATTACTGTTGTGCTGAGGTCTTGGGTTAAATTCCCGAGTCAGACTAAATTTTTGTATGATCTGCAAATATTTGTGTCGGAGTTTGGGTGTTTTCTAAAAAAAATCAGTACATAAGTATCCTATCAGGCAATCTAGCTTTCTAAGTACAAGCTCTGCGTAGTTTGAGGCTAGATGGCGTTGGGTTACAGATGTCCAAAATATTTATTTATTTCTTCAAAGATAGATAGTTAATGGCTAGGGTTGTATCTGACTTAGTATTTATTTAGTACCCCGGAGATCTAATTATGACTGTAGTCAAAATGTGTAGTCAGGGAGTCTAAAGCGAGTTTGCCTAACGTCTAAAGCGAACCGAATTGATGTGTATCATATCACTCAACCAAGAGTCTTAAACAGTTCAGAGCTGGACATAAGCCTCTTCTTAGACAAAAGGTTTTGTCTTACATTTTTCAGATGTCTTGGTGTAGGGTTTGTGTCAAGTTTTCCTTCACTTTGCCTTTATTAGACGCCACTTAATACACCCAAGGGATGAGTAGTGTGGTGACCTGTATCCCTAACGCTTTTTTTAAGCTTCGGATTCGGAAATCGATATCGAATTCAAATTTGAAATGACAAGAGCGAGTGCAAACTTCCTGCAATATTCTAAAGAGTATTATTTTTATTATATAGGGGGCAAACGAGCAGACGTATCACCTGATGATAAGCGATTACCGCCGCCCATGGACACCTGCAACACCAGAGGCGTTACAAGTGCGTTGCCGGCCTTTTAGGAAGGAGTATACTCTTTTCTTGAAGGTTTGAAGGTCGTATTGGTCCGGAAACACCACAAGCGACAGCTCATTCCACAGTTTTGCTGTGCGCGGCAGATTGCTATTAGATATGTCGGTATACTTCATACCAGAGTGGTTAGTATAAATTTCCTTACACAAATAATAATAAATTTTATAGCACTTGAGTGTAAGGACAGTTTGCACTTACTTACAAACTATTTATTGAAACTTGCACCTGCCATATTTAATTACGCGAGCAACTTAATTGCTGCACAGTTTTTCAACTTTAATTAATAATGAGTACTGAGATGAGTCTTAAAAAGCTTGTTCAACATTAAAGCAATGTTTTATATTAAATTACGAGATTAAATAATTAAGGTGGATTTCTGGGAGCTGAGATTTTCTTTGCAGTAGTATTTTAATTTTGAGTATTCGGTTTTTTTTTAATGAGCTTCCGATTGAGTTACGGAGATTTAAAGTATGTTCGCGATAAACTCAAAAGCTACGGCACGGATTTTTATGTGGTTTTTACTAACAGATAGAGTGATTCTTGAGGAACTAGCGTTGTCCTTGGACATTTTTGATGAGGTCGTGAGAGGGAAAAAATGTCTAAGATTATTATAGTAGCTTTTGAGTTTATCGCAAACAGACAGACAGACAGATGGTCTTTGTTTTATAATATGTAGTGACGATATGCTTATGTACATAAAAAAATGTTTTTTAGATAGTATCAGTTTTCTGCACAATACATTCCAATGATATAGTTATGCAATACCTAACCAGTATTAGCAACAAAAAAAATACACGACATAACAGGAATATATTAAGTGTCAGCTGGCAACACTCCAACCATTTGTAAACATTAACAATCTCCCTTAAATTCTATACTGTATACACTTAATTTATGAAATTATTTTTTACGAGAAACAGTTCCGAACAAAAGAAACATATGGGGCATATCCCCATATGGTTCTATTGTTCTAAATTTTGTTTTATTACAAAGGAAGTAAGGTTCGTTTTCCTATGCTATTAACGTTAAATGCTCTGGTGATTTTCACTCATGGAATGGAGGTGATATATTGTCTTTGGCTACTGTAGCTTTTGTTTTGTATAAAGGATAGGAGGAAATGGTAGCAGCATTGTTCTGTACAAGTTCAGGCATGTTTCGTGCGGCTAAATATGGATGGGTGGTCATCCATCCATGTTTTCAGTCTTGTTGAATGATGTGAATGTTTGTTTTAATATAACTGCCTCGGTGGCGCAGTGGTAGCGTATGCGACTGCTGTGCTTGAGGTCTCGGGTTTTTCGATTCCCGGGTCGGACCAAATGTTTGTTTGATCTGCAAATATTTGTTTCGGAGTTTGGGTGTTTTCTATGTATGGTATGTATGTATTTACAAAAAAAAGTATATATGTATTAATATTAGTTGTCTAGTACTCATAGTACAAGCTCTGCTTAGTTTGGGACTAGATGGCGTTGTGTGTTAAATGTCCGAAAATATTTATTTTTTTATTTATTATTATATAGATGTACGTCGAACATCGTGCCAATTACCAACTTAGTCAATAGGGTATTTTGTGGTTTGAGTCGGTTTGATTCGAATGGACAACATTTTTTTTGAAGTTATACTTCTTTTGGCGCGATGGAGAAAAATGATGAGAGTGAATTTTTACTTAGCGCGCGCACACCTACACCTGAATTCAACATCGTGAAGTTAGTTCTAGGTGGCATGAACATCGATGACATGTTCAACTTGTATATTCTAGTATTTTTATATTTAGAACACGTGTTTCGTAACAGTAGAATTAAACAGTGTGAATAAATAAATATTATTTATTTAAATAAAATCGTTTTGGTTAATTTTAATATTTATCGTTAATCACTACTGCATTTTAGTTTTTTTTTTTTCCATACGCCAAAGAAGTATAACTTCTAACGCGTGTACATAAGTACACACACTCATTTTTTTTTTCTCCGTGCGGAAGTCTCCTCGGATACCTCCTACTGGTGGCGTGTCGGACTCGAACTGACTAAAACGCACGCCATCTTGGGTACTAGGAGCCGGGGAACCAGGTGCACCCTAGTAAGGAAAACCCTGATTCGAATGGCGCACCCTCATATAAAACTTCGGGGTCCCTCGATGGAGTTTTAATATGTAAATGAAAAAAAAATCTAATGTGTACCCGAATATTGAAATCACAACTTTACATAGAATCATAATTTAATGTTAAAAATATAATTTTGAAATATTTTGGCTATCTGACATACAACGCCATCTGGTTTTAAAGTAAGTAGGTTGGTACTGTGAAACATAGCTAGATTGACTAATAGAATACTTATAATGTATTATTTTAAATACACACACATATAGTAAATACTCAAAGTCCAAATTAAATACTAGCTGACCCACGCAACCTCGTTTGCGTCTTATATTGCACGTAGCGTGAAAACTTTTCCCCGTTTTTGAAACATTCTTCATTGGTGCTCCGCTCCTATTAGTAGTAGCGTGATGATATATAGCCTATAGCCTTCCTAGATAAATGGACTATCCAACACTGAAATATTTTTTAAATCGGACCAGCGGTTCCTGAGATTAGCGCGTTCAAACAAACAAACAAACAAACTCTTCAGCTTTATTACTTGTATGGAATTGCAGATCATACAAACTGTCTTCCGAACCGGGCTTCCAACCTCAGCACCTTGCCACCGAACCAGTCAGAATATAATCCTTATCTAAAATCACTGCAGTATTTTATACATCAACCTTGATGATCAAACTTTAGTTTCTTAATCATCATCACCATCAACTTTGACAGTCCACTGCTGGACACATACTCACGGCATTTACTTATAAAAGAATTCGTAAATGCTGACACATTAATATTGATTGAAACCTGATGACAAAGCAATTCCGATTCAATTTCAAACCAAACATGGCTGAAAACGAATTTTAAACAAAGAATATTTCAATCTGAACAATTTTAAATCGTTTTATCCTACTACTATTATAAAGGCGAAAGTTTGTAAGTATGGATGTATGTATGTATGGATGTTTGTTACTCTTTCACGTAAAAACTACTGAATGGATTTGAATGAAACTTTACCACAATATAGCTTATACATCAGAATAACACATAGGCTACTATTTATAAAGATATAGCTTCGCCTCGCGGCGTTGCCCGCAATTATCATCGTACCGCGGGTAGCACCGCGGGGTTCAGCTAGTATTTTAATATTTTTAATCGAGAAAGCAAAGTGCTAACTGTATCAGTACTTATATCAGTTCACTAGCTTAAGCCGCGGCTCCACCCGCGTTTATATCGTGGGAGAGCCGCGCTTCGGCATGAATGGGCCGGCTCGACCGGAGTGATACCACGGCCTCACAGAAAACCGATGTGAAATAGCGCTTGCGCTGTGTTTCATCGAGTGAGTGAGGGTACCGGAGGCCCACATCCTACCCTTCCCCCATCCCTCTTCCCATTCCTCCAAGGGCTGGCAACGCACTTGTGACGCCTCTGGTGTTGCGGGTGTCCATGGGCGGTGGTACTTGAAACTTGAAACTCGCGGGCTGGGTCTCCGCAACTCGACGTCTTCATTGCGCCTATTTTGCGTGATGGGATGGTTTCACACGTGCCACCCCAGTTCTTCCAAGAAGCCTAGCAGACCCTTCACGTTGCCGACGACTTCAGGAAGTGACCTCGGTAATCCGAGGTGTCTCGCCCGGCATTCTGCCACCACAGGACATGTCATAATGACATGGGCGGCTGTCTCCTCCTCCTCCATGCAAGCCCTGCACAGAGGACTGTCTGTTACACCTAAAGTGAAAAGATGTTTGTTTAGTAATGCATGACCAGTTATTGCTCCTATTAAAAGTCGGAGCAGCGGCCTCTTAAGTTGCAACAGCTTCCGCGACAATCTGGGGTTGATCGTCGGGAGGGCCTCCTTGGTCTGCCTGCAGGTACCAAGGTTGGACCAATACATTTGGTGTTCCACCTTGGTGTTCTGTTGCAGTGACCTTCGCAGCCAGGCGGATGGCAGAGGCAGTATTGGTTCAGGGCCTATTGCCCTTGTTTCCGATCCACCTCTTGCCAGTGCGTCGGCTGCATCGTTCCCGCGTGAGTTACTATGCCCCTTTATCCACTGCAGAGTTATGCTATTATTGGCACATACCTCTGTCAGGGCTTTGTGGCATTCGTAAACTAGCCCCGTTGTTGTCGAGTGATTTTGTAGGGCTTGTAAGACTGATCGGCTGTCGGAAAGTATGCGGATGGGGTAATCGGCTACTCTCCTGGAAGTGATCGCATATGCAGCCATTATTATGCCCATACACTCTGCCTGGAAGACTGTGTTGTGGGCTCCTAGTGACGTTGAGATGTGTATGTTTAGGTCCTCGGAGAATACTCCCGAGCCAGTGCCTGACCTTGTTTTGGATCCATCCGTGAAGACACTCAACTCTTTCGGGTGGAGTACTTCGGGGGGGTCCTCATGTAGTTGTATTTTGTATTTTTTGTCAAATACGAATTGCCTGGGTACCGCATCGGTCACCGCCTCCATGAGCGGCTCTCTGCCAATAGCCTCGTAGAGGATTTCGGTGTGCGGTATCCTAGGCGGTCTCCAGAGATTTTGCTTCTTTAGCCGCGCTGCCGTTGCTAAAGCCTCTTGCCTTATGAAGAGGTGGAGAGGTGGTAAACCTATGATGGCTTCCAGAGCCGCAGTCGGTGTGGTCCTCATACAGCCTGTGGTCGCCAGACAGGCCAATCTCTGGAGTCGTTGTAGTTTAGCTTCGACTGTGGATAACTTGGTTCGTGGCCACCATATTATCGCGCCGTAGCTTGCCATAGGTCGGATTACTGTTTCGTAGAGCCACAGAGTGATTTTGGGGCTTAATCCCCAAGTTTTACCTACCATTCTGCGGCACTGCCAGAATACGACTGTTGCTTTTTCAATTTTATTGTCAAGGTGGGCGCTCCAATTCAGTCTATGGTCGAATATCACTCCTAGATACTTTACCTCAGACGAGAGTTGGAGCTCTGTATTGAACAGCCTGGGAAGTCGGTATTTTCCCAGATTTTGTTTGTTAGTGAACATTACCATTTCAGTCTTTCTTGGGTTGACTGAAAGCTCGTTGTCGACGCACCAGCGTTCCACTACCGCCAGTGCTGAGCGGGTGACGTCGCATACTATACCTGCGTGCATACCGCTTGTTAAAATCACTATGTCATCAGCGTATCCGATGGTGTAATGGTGATTCTTGTTCAGAGTGGTGATGAGGTCATTCACCACTAAGTTCCATAGTAGTGGTGAAAGGACGCCTCCCTGGGGGCAGCCCTTCGCCACTAGTGCTTGTTTAGATACATCTGCTTCGAGTCTAATGACTCTCTGGCTTAGCATCTTGTTTATCCATTCAATCATAACTGTGTGCACTCCATGTCTCTCCAGTGCTACTGTTATGCTGGCGAATTTAGTCTTGTCGAAGGCTCCCTCTATATCTATGAAGGTGCCTAGGCACATAGTCTTGTTCTTGATCGCCACTTCAATCTTGGTTGTAACCGCGTGAAGTGCCGATTCCGTGGACTTACCTGGGCTGTAGGCATGTTGGTTCGGATGCAATGGTGCATGTAGTAGCACCGTTTCTCTCAGGTACCTATCGCACAGCCTCAGTGTTTTCAGGAGGAAAGAGGTTAAGCTTATAGGTCTGAAAGATTTGGGATCCGAGTAGTCAGATTTACCTGGTTTTGGTATGAAGATTACTTTGACGTTTCTCCATTGTTTTGGCACGTATTTATGTGCAAGACAGGCTCCCATGATGAGGGACAGCATTTGGGTGAGTACCCTCCCTCCCCATTTAAGCAGGGCCGGGAAGATCCCGTCCGGGCCTGGAGATTTGAATGAGTCAAAGCTGTCGATTGCCCATTGTGTTTTGGATGGGTCAATTACCTTATTGGCCAGCTGCCATTCCTCCTCCATTGGAATGGATGGGCGGTGGTAATCGCTTACCATCAGGCTAATGGGATAATTTTCTTTTTCGTAAAAGAAAAGAAGAAGATATTATGATCGAACATAATGAACTTTCCAATAACAACACACGTTTTCTCTCGTCTAGAATAGTCTTGAATATCACGAAGATCGTCTCTAGGCTCGGCTTCTATTTATATTTTTCCATATATTTGACTATGACAAGAATTTAATAGAGGTTTATTAGTTTTTTTATGTTTTCCCCCAGTCGATGTTTATTTTCTACATTGAAAATTGATGGAATAAAACAAAATATGCGTGGTATGTCCAAATAAAATATTATCTATTACGGCCAAACCGTTACAACGATTTTAATGAAATTCGGCTCAGATACTTTTATACGAGTACTTGACTTGAGGTAGGACATAGGCTACTTTTCAAAGTGATAACCGACAAATCAATATATATAATAAAATCGTAACTGATCGCTGTCTATAGATGGAAGACTTATAGAAAAAGTGTTATAGGGGAACTTTATGATAGCAATAGAACCCAAAACAATGACCTTTGGAATTAATATTAATCACAATAATATATTTTATTCATACAAGGGTTTGTTCACAAAATAATCTACATAATTCATCAGTAAATATAAGTATTGAACCAAAAATATATCTGGTCCCCACACTAGAACTCCCTGTAGCGTGGGATTTTTGTCTGTTTGTTAGTATACGCTAATCTCAGAAACGATGTGACCGAATTGCATGAGAATTTTACTGATACGTTTTGGTTTTACTCCACGTAATATTTAGTGCTTGTTTCACAGTAATCGATTTATAAATAAATATACATTTAGGATACATTACAAACAACGCCATCTAGTCATCAAGCTAAGCAGATCTTGTGTTATGGGTACTAGATTACTGATATAAATATATATACTTTTTTTTGTAAATACATACATACTGCACGGTTGGCCGAGTGGTGTCAGCGGTCGCCATGCCGCTTGCTACTGCGCCAAGTGTCGTGGGTTCAAATCCCACGCGGTACCTACAACACTTTGTGTGATCCACGAATTGTTGTCCCGAGTCTGGATGTTCTTTGTGTCCGTTTCATGTATGTTTGTAAAGTCCCCCACGACACAGGATGTTTATTCCTAATGTGGGAGTTGTCTTTTAAAACAAGAACAAGAAAAAAAAAACATATTATGGAGCACAGCAGCCGCTAACGCTACCACAGAGGCAGAAGTGCAAATAAAAAGTTACATCAATTTGCAGAATCACTGCCATAGCTAACCTTTACGCGGGATGAAACCTCAAGCAAAAGCTAGTAATTAAATATGTGAGCTATACTGAGTTCTATTAGATTTTTTCTGACTGCTGTATACGTAGCTGATATGAAGCTTTGTTATTTTTATCATAACTTTATTGCACTCTGTAGGAAGTTAAGTAACACAACACTCAATAAATCGCGCTTGAAATTGCTCTCTTGGAGGAATGTGAGTCTGTTCCCTAACATCTTTTAAAAATATTGATTTAATACCTTAAACCTCCCAGTAATGGCGGTACGGTATGGAACTAAAATTCGAGAAAATATATAAATATAGGTACAGTAAAGAAAAATTGTAAAGTTTTCTTTCTAATTCAAATTTGGTATGATTTTAGTCAGTGATATTTTTTGAGTTAAATTAAAAGTAACAGAAACATTTTCTCACTTTATTTTGAGGATCTTTTATTTACTTATTTACTTATCGTCGACCATCGATGTTATATGGGGCTGAATGCTGGACAGTGAGGGAAATACATGCTCAGAAGCTGCACGTGGCCGAAATAAAGATGATCGAAGATTCGAAATAGATATGTCCGAGGTAGCTTCAAAATGATTCCAGTCCAATAAAAGCCCACCGAAACACATTTCAGGTGGTACGGACACGTCATGCGTAGAGACAGCGAGCACGTCATTCAGAAGGCACTGGCAGTTCCTAAAGGCAAGAAAAGAAGAGAACGGCCGCCCTTGACCTGGTGGAATAGTATGGCCAATCTCATCAGGGTACCCAATTACCTGATCCAACAATCCAGGACAGACTATCCTGGCGCCGAAAGATAAGGAGAATCGATCCCACCTAACGTGTGAAAGAGTAAAGGAAAAGAAGACGATCATCAAGTACTTTAGATATTACCTAAGACATTCCCTACCAGTCAAGCTTTAGATGATACAGAACCGTAGGAGAGCCATGTTTCGGCATGAATGGGCCGGCTCGACCAGAGTAATACCACGGCCTCACAGAAAACAGGCGTGAAACAGCGCCAGCGCTATGTACCACCGAGTGAGTAAGGATACCGGAGGCTCATACCACAACTCCTTCTCCATCCCCCTTCCCATCCTCCAAAGGTCGGCAACGTACTTGTGATGCCTCTGGGGTTGCGGACGTCCATGGGCGGCGGTAATCTCTTACCATCAGGTAATACTTCTGCTCGATTGCCCGATACTTCCATTAAAAACAATGCAGAGAAAAAAGGAAGTGGTGTATTTAGGTTATTTATAATGCATGAAAAACACATGACATATATAAACTTACCTATATAAACTTATACATATAATACACACGCACTTATACATACCTTACTATTATGCTAACTTCAACAAATTTTCATCGTTCTACGTATCCGGGATCACTTATACTCTTAGGATATTAAAAGCCACTAACGCTGTAAGCCTTAGTTTAATTCCTAAAACCTCAATGACGTCTATTTCCTGATTTCATCCTGTAGTCCTACTGTTTTATTGCTGAAGCGAGCCTAACATTCTTATCAAGGGATATAGCTAATGGGGTAATTAGATAACCAGTGCACCCTGTCTAATGAAGACATTAGCTGAAAGGTTGACTTCTCCATCTTCACTAAGGAGAACATTAGTGGGGTCATAAAGGTTGTATTACTTGTCAGAATTATGTACTTGTTTGGTTGTGTGATCCCGGGTTATTACATAAATATTTATATCCCTTTTTATTATGTAACTAAGGTTTATTATTGTAGATTTGTTTTTTGTGAGTCGAAGGACCAAATTTTCAAGTACTCTCTTATACTGTTTGTTTACAGTTACGTTTTTTGTACGGGGCTCGAAGGACCAAAAAAAATTTTCTTGTGTGCTCATTATTACCCAAAGGTAGCGTTAGTTATAACTTTGATAATTATTCTTACTGTGTGATTATATTTTTTGTTTTTTATTTATCTAACATTGTTATGACGACGAAAACATCAAAGATGAGATGGTTCTTTTTATTTCCTAGACAAATAGGTAATTATAAAAATGTTCACCTTTTTAATACTTTAAACACACATTCTTATACACATACATACATTCGACTATTGTTTATATAATACTATTTGTACTCTGTTCTGCTACATTAATATTCGTAAAAAAACATTAATTTTGATTATTTACACATTTGTAATAACCTCAAAATATAACTTTAGAAATCCAGAACATTCCGTATAACTAAGTATTTCATTATTTGCTACAAAATTTTATATACATAGAATTACGCCTGTTTTCAGAAACAATTAGGCAGAACCAAATTAAACGCCCTCTTTTCGCCTCTTGTCCCACGTAATAGGTGGCTACCTTATTGCCGCTAATCAGTATATTTTGTTTGCTAGACACTCGTCCGTCGATCGGCAGATGCACCACTTACAGTTTGGTTTCAAAATGTTCAAAGACACGTGTTCCGAGCAATTGGAAAATAAGATAAACACTAACTACATTGTAAATTAAAACGAACAAACAGTTCATTCCTAAACCTTAAATATTATTGTTATCAAACCTTCGGAACCTTTTAATGAAAAGGAGTTTGAAGTTTTGATAGCGTGGCTATAAAAAAAGACATTTTTTTCGTCCTATTTCTAAGCCACAAAGGTTCGCAGACGGAGACAAATGACCACCAAGAGTAATGAACCAACGTTTATTTTGCGCCCAAATTGATGGACGCGCATACGACTTGTCCCTTTTCGTCGATAGTAATTAGAGATTTATTTAATTAAAGGTTTTCGTTATAAAAAAATGAGGATATTGTTTAGGTCTACATTTAACCGTATTTTAATCAGACATATCAATTACAAATTTCCTTATTTTTTTCTAATAAAATAAATAAACAAAGTAGTAAAGTTTATTCAGATTCCGTTATTTATATAGCTTCACAACAATAAGTGCATAATAAATAATAATATATAGTGTACGGGTCTTGTACATAGCTTGTAGAATGATAGACGTGCTTGATAAGATGTTATTTATTGTTGCACACAAATTACTTATGTACTAATTACATAATGTATAATGATTAATGCTAGTGAGTACACCCTGTGACTGCTGAAAGTGCACTGATTTATAATGTGTTTTAAATCGACGTTGTGGACGTAAAATGCTGACCGCGGTAAATGTACGGTCATTGGCCCGTACATATAGTGTAGTTTTGAAGTATATATGTATTTCAATATTACATTTATTAATTACAGTAAAACAATACGAACTATATGTGGTTTAAAAACTTGGTTGGACATCTCAAAGGTATATACTGCATACCCTACAAAACCTTCAAAGTTCAAAGCCGTGCATGGCAAAAAATGAGGCCATGCAAAAGTCTGTGCACATACACAGGTGTATTTTCTGTTTCCTCACTCTCATAATCAGATGGGGAGGTTATCCGACACAACCACGCGCAGAATGGATGGCTTTACGTGCTCTCCAAAGGTCCCAACTTCCAAACTCCGAGCTGTTATTAAGTATTTCTATAATCAGAATAACTCAATAACACGTTTTGGCACGACTCGGTATTCGAACCCGAGACCTTTTGATCGGCAGTCGCATACACCAACCGCTAGAGCAATGACAATGTAGTCATTGTCTTCTTGATAAATTCTATTCTATACGGTTCCTAGTCAGACAATTTTTAAAGATGGCCGTGTCTGGGTTCGTTATTTTTCAAATAGGATAAAAGCTTTATTTTATACAAAGATATAGAGCAAGATTACATTGATACATATCCTCTCTGTTTGAACACATAATACCCGTCATAGATCGATACCTGATGGTAAGCGATTACCGCAGCCCATGGACACCCGCAACACCAGAGACGTCATGAGTGCGTAGCTGGCCTTTGAAAGGATGGGGGGGGTCGGGAGGTAGAGGGAGAGGGGGAGTGGTTGGGTATGGGCCTCCGGTATCCTCACTCACTCGGTTAAACACAGCGCAAGCGCTATTTCACACCGGTTTTCTGTGAAGCCGTGGTTTCTCTCCGGTTGAGCCGACCCATGCATGCGGAAGCGTGGATAGCCCACGGTTCATATTACTCTTCAACGCCCGAACTATTAATTTTAGTTCTAGTCTTTCTATACTCTTCATGTAATAAAGATTTATAAGCAAACTCTCATCTCTTTCATACTCTCAATTCGAATCCCCTTTTCACACACCCGCCTAATGGCCACCCACTTGTATGCACGTCTTAATCCATCCTAATTATACCGACAATCTTTGCCATTACAATAAAAGTATATAACAATGGCAATACATTTACTACACGAACACAAAACACCACTAAAACCATCACCGAATACTAAAAAACCGACCCAAGGAAAAGTCCAAAAAGCGTTCTCCTGTTGGACACATTTTCCTTCAACAATGGTTATGGTACAACAAACAACACTTAATATAGCCTTTGTGTCCAAATCTAATTCTGGGCCGCCACCCTTCCCGACACGGTTGGCGTGAAAAATCACCCTTTATTTTCGTTGGAAATTAAGAGTTCTGGACAGTTTACTGGAGGAAATCGCGGAAAGGATTTCAGAACGACTTCCGGGGCGGGTTATAGGAGAATAAAGTTGGATTAAAAATGAGAACGATTTGATTGTTAACATCTTAATGCGATTACGTGCGATTTTATTTAGTAATTTAGTTTTTGACCTATTTATTGAGTGGTGAATTTAGTTTACAATGCGATCTCTGTTACTATTCCGTTTAACCTAGTGGTTTAAGTGGTCGCCACACCGATTTCTACTGCTCCTAGGTTTGTGGGTTCAAATCCCACATGGGATAATACTTTGTGTGGTCCACAAATTGCTGTTCTGAGTCAGGGTGTTCTTCGTGTCCATTTCATGTATGTTTCTAAAGTCCCCCGCAACACAGCATGTATATTCCTTAATACAAAAGTTGTCTAAAAAAAAACAATTAATATTGCAAAAGGTAGTCTTATTGCTTTTATTAAAGGCTGCATTTCATTAATTCATAATTGTCCTTACCCTACGACTCTGCACTTTAATTAATCCTGATAATTAATAAATAATTGAATCATGAAATATACTATAATAGTTGTATTAAAAGTATATAAATATAAAACATTGAATATTTTTCTTAGATAATAAAGATTACGAAACGATATATTCAATAAGTCTACTCATTTTATTAATAGCCTGCATAACACAATAAAATAATTCTAATTCAAAAAATATTTACATGTTAATTACATGATCATTATATTTTCATTAATCAATACCAATTATAAAATAAACAATCCAACGATAATCAAAATTCGTGACGAGAAGTGCTCTCTATCGACTATTATCGCTGGAAAACACTCTACAGAAATTTCTTTCTACAACTCCGATAGAGCGTCCGAGATAATTCCCTTATAAATAAAGGCTCTGTCCAATTAAGTACATCAATAGACTTGCCGTAAATTATAACAGGCTCTACAAATATTTGCATTCATTTAATCAGGCACGGCGCAATTTAAAGCACACCTGCCCTGCTCGGGTATGCTCAGATTAAGCAACTTATCAACAACGTTTTGCATTTGTTTAAAATTTAAAAAAAAAATTTTTTTTTTTTTTAATTCGGCTTGTGGTTTTGTAACTTGCACTTATTATTTAAAGTTATACTGGGATATTGGACATACATATATTATCATATTGACTAGTTTTGAACCAGACGGAGATCCACGTACAAGAGTACAGCGACTTACTGTATTTGTTAGGTAATATGTTAGTTTTAGGTTTTAATTTTATATTTCTATAATATTAATAAAAAATACATCGAGTGGCATTTACACGAAATTTAATCTGAGTATTTTTTTTTATAAAAATAATACATTCTCAAGGTACATGTATTAAAATGTCTATAATATTATTTTTTTGTTGTTATCCTCGCGTTTTTGTTTGTTTTCGCGGTAAAGGTACCAAATTTCATTGGAATAGTACAGTGGTTTAGCCGTGAAAGCGCAATAGACAGACAGATATATAGAGTTATCATCGAATAATGGAAGAATAGAATAAGTATTTCGTGGTGTATAATGTTTAGACACTTAGTTCTTAGTCACTTAGCGACCTCCACATACAACACAACAGTAATCTAATACAGCGCAATCTACCGAAGATACACCGAACTACGAAGTAACGTACTACACGGCGTAACTACCAATCCTGAATCACGCAATAGAAGTTCTCGCCCCGATTATTATATTATATACAACATCTCAACATCGACTATTGGGGCAGTGGCCTGCCAGGCATGATCACCTCGCCTGGTCGGAGGATCAAGTTCCAAAAGTTGCGAGAGAAAAGTTGCGTATTGCACCGAGACCCTTATATAGCTCCTCGGTGAGCTGTAAATAATGTAATGTTTATTAATGCTGCAGCATCAAGGTGTATTTATTTTGTAAAAAAAATAATGTTATAATATTTTCACACTGTTGTAAGGATCCCTGTAACAAAATATTACAGGGATTTGGGTTACTATAAGAAGGCAAGCTTGCGGATATAATCTAACTTAAACTTGGGTGTTACAATAATTAATTAATACCCATTACTCAAAGAAAAGAAAAACTTGGGGTGGAAAAATTATATTTCCTTATTAAGTTGCGATTTCTTTTTTGTTAATATCATTATAAAAACTTTACACATCTCATACATGGCCGTCTAAACCCAAATTACGTAGATAACTAAACTGTTGATTGTGGCACCTTACAGTTGTAAAAATAAAAGAAATAAAAGAAATTGTATACCGTGGGATAGCCACGCTTCCGCATCCATGGGCCGGCTCAGCCGGAGTGATATCAGGTCCTCACAGAAAATCCGTGTGAAAAAGCGCCTGTGTTTCACCGAGTAAGTGAGGATACCGGACGCCCATACACCAACCCCTGCCCCATCCGTCTCTTCATCACCCAAAGGCCGGCAACGTACTTGTCACGTCTCTGGTGTTACGGGTGTCCATAGGCGGCGGTAATCGCTTACCATCAGGTGATACTGTGGTGGTCTGCTCGTTTGCCATCTATTCCAAACAAATTTAAAAAAATAAATGAACTTCTACACAATATTTGTCCTGTATGGAATAAAAAACGCTTTTTCTTTCTTTCTTTCATCTTTTTTTGTAGAAGTCTAGATCGCTACTTTTAGATCAACAGGTTATTCCAGACCCAGATTCATTTACAACCATTTCTATACATACAAGAAACTGTCATTTTTATCACAAACATTTACGCCTTCAGCTTGCATGTGTCATGGTAATAATTTTATTAGCCAATTTAATTTTATTAACCACAAGCTAAACCTTGCGGTACGACAATAACCGCAGGCAACGCCGCGAGGCGAAGCTATATCTTTATAAATTGTAGCCTATGTGTTATTCTGATGTATAAGCCATATTATTGTAAAGTTTCATCAAAATCCATTCTTTCTATCCATTCATTCATACTTACAAACTTTCACGTTTATAATATTAATAGTAATTAGTAGAAGTAGTATATTCTTTTAAGTTACTTTCAAACAAGTTCAATGGCAAAACAGTGTCAACAACCCTATTCATCCCATGGGTGTCGTAATAGCTGACTAAAGAAGCAAAATTTGCAGAGCAACAGCAAAGAGAAGTAAAAGTTTAAACAACCCACTGAAGCAGCCCGTCTGATACATGAGATAAAGTTGGCAAAAACCTGCTGTCTAAGGAGGGCCTCCATGCATCCATCCACGTATTGATTCTTATGTTATAGGTGTCCACGGCCGATGGACATTGTTTAAATCAGGTGACCAGTCTTATAGCGGCAGGATAATTTAATACGAGTACAAGGGTCTCTCCAACATGAACTGCCTCGGTAGCGCAGTGGTAGTGAATGTGACTGCTATGCTTGAGGTCTCAGGTTCAAATCCTAGGTTTGTGTGATATACAAATATTTGTTTCAGAGTTTGGGTGTTTGCTATGTATATAATTTATGTGTTTACAAAAAAATATATATATATGTATTTATGTCAGTTGTCTAGTATCCATAACACAAGCTGTGCTTAGTTTGGGACTTTGAGTGGGAGTTAGATTTCCGAAATATTTATTATTATTATTATATTTAAAAAGGGATCCTCTGGCCAAGTGATGTGATAATCCCTGGCGGGTTTGCGGCGGCGGATTGTATTCATAAACGAGTATACAACTTTCTATCACCAACCGCTGAGCCGCTATCATAGTAATCAGCGCAAGATTTTCTATATCACGATACAGGATTAACATTAACTCCGTAGTTCAGTGGGTATTCGGTCAGAAGTTTTGATTCTATATTACACATGTATATGAATATTAAGTTACAAATATTGTTTCCAGTCAGACGGCCCAAAATTAAATAAAAATTTGCCCCACCCTCCTTCAGAATAACAAGATCAATAACTGGAGACGTTTTCTAAAGAAATTACGTCTTGTGTACGAGACAATTTTATTGAAAGGTTTCGCGGTTACTAAAATACCACTTGACATTTAAACGAAAATAAGATGGGCCCGTAATGAACTCAACAAAATGTAGAGATAATTATATTCGGGGTTATTGGCGTCGTTACTTAATAACTTTTTTTTGAATAATAACTCTCTTACCAGGAATATTCTTGCGTCATGGGGAACTTTACAAACGTTCATAAATACATGTTTTCGGTTTATGGATCTTTATTTCTAAATAAGACATTGTCACTTACATGACAACAAAATATTTTATAAAACTACTGGCTGACCCACGCAACCTCGTTTGCGTCTTATATTGCCCGTTGTGTAAAAAATTCCCCGTTTTTGAAACATTCTTCATTGGTACTTCGCTATCCTACACCGAAAGAATTCGTCAAATCGGACTTGCGGTTCCTGACATTAGCGCGTACAAACAAACAATCTCTTCAGCTTTATTATTAGCATAGATTAGTATAGAAGATATAGATTAACTCGATGTTTATTTCAGATACTTTATAGGTAGGAGAGCCACACTGATTAGCACCCCCCTCCCCCTGAACCCTCGCACAAAAGATCAACCTAAAATGACAGAATTCGTACCATCGTGTTTGGTGTGTTATACGTGCAATTAAAAGTCCTATTATAAATGTAGTCACTATGTTTTGTTCACAAGCCTTTAAACTGTTGCTTTATATGAAATAAATCAATATTTATCCATCAACCGTCTTGTTACTATCCCACCTCATAGGTGAATGCGGGGCCGGAATGATGCAGAATAATCACTAGGCCGCCATGGTGTGGATTACCAAGCGGTATTGTTGCATCGTCTGCATTCGTAATGAGTACAGTGACCACCACTCTTCGTTTCTACTTATGCTTTCTATCAGGCAGAGTAGAGTCACTTTGGCCGGCTTATACATAAATTGAGTTGACTCTCTGTAGAAGACCAGTGGAATAGTGGATATAGCTGAGTAACGGTGAACAAATAATGCGTAATATTTGATAGACATACCATTACTTTCACAATGAAAATGTTTTTCAAGTTATACACGCTGTTTATTCCCAATTAACAAGTGTTAAAACTATCTTTAAGTAGTGCAAATAGTAAACAGATTTAGACTACCAATACGAATATTTTAAGGGTATTCGAATCTGATAACAATGGCCCTTCACATAATCCAAAGACAATTGGTATTAAGGCACTGGTTTGCGACAAATAGGATTAATTAACGTCTACCCAAAAGTTTGAGTTGGTTGTAACTATATATGTATATATATATAGGTCTCTATATATGTGTGTGAATATAAACATCGTTGAAATTTACAAACCCGTAAATCTGACTGCACGGTTGGCCTAGTGGTTTGAGCGGTCACTACGCCGTTTCGCTATGCGCCAAGTGCCGTGGGTTCAAATCCCACGTGGGATATCACTTTGTGTGATCCACAAAATGTTGTCCTAAGTCTGGGTGTTTTCTGCGTCCGTTACATGTATGTTTGAAAAGTCCCCCGCGACAAGCAAGGCTCGGTTATCCAGATACTGAAGACTTAGGTAAAATTTCTTTACTAAATCTGTAAAAATGATAGGCAAAGTTAACACTGTTACATTTTTTACAAAATTATTATCCTAAATGCCAATTCAACCAGTTCCTGATAAAGTTTCGCATTGTTTGCTGCATTGCGAATGCAGACAATGCAACAATGTAGCACGGTGACCCACAACATGGCCGCCTAGTGATGCTTCTGCATCATTGTGCATCATCGCACTCACCAACGAAACACGACGTCACGAACGCTGTCATTTTACTGCACTGACCCAATCGAGCCGGCCCGTTGGTGTTGAAATCGGTTAAGCTCTATTACCTTGAAACTTTACTGAGTTATTCCAAGTAGAACTTCAAGTTTCTGCTGTATGTACAATATCAATATCATCATTTCAGCTGTGAGACATCCACTGCTACACACAGACTCTCCGGCACAACCGGCCCCGTGCTGTCTACATCCAATGGCTTATTTACATTTACCTGGTCGTCGTCCTCCCTTAAGAATCAAAGTATCTCCATGGCAACTTTCATTGAAACCGGTGCAGCGTTTTGACCGTGAAAGCAGGCCAGAGATACTTTCGCATTTATAATATAAGTATGGAAGTATGAATGAAAGAAAAAGTGGTTTGTTTATCGTCACTTAACACGCACACTGTGTTTCGTTTGCCAATGAGGTTCTTATGTCAACCGAGACCGACAGCTTAACATGCTCTTCGGAGATAGATAGACCTAGCTACAATTGCTTCATTACGCAATACTAGTTGACTAACCTCGTTTGCGTCTTCTATCGCCTGTAGCGTGAAATTTTTCCCCCGTTTTTTAAACATTCTTCATTGGTGCTCCGCTCTTATTAGTAATATCGTAATGATATATAGCATATAGCCTTCCTCGATAGATGGACTATCCGACACTGAAAGAATTTTTCAAATGGGACCAGCGATTCCTGAGATTAGCGCGATCAAAAATAAACAAACTCTTCAGCTTGATATATTAGTATAGATATTAACCTAAACTACTACTGAGCTACGAATCCTTGTGACCAGAAATACAATGAAATAAGAGAAATATAATCTTCTACTAGGTAATAAATCTAACAGGTAATAGATATAAACGTAGCATTTTCTTATCAGATAACTCACCTGTGCCAATTAAAACGTATCTGATCGAACCCCAATCAATGCGTGGGTTGCGTAGGACATTGCCGATATATGGTCTCATTAATGTAGGTAATTAGACACTAGTTTCTGGCAAAAACGTGGAAAGAATGGTGATGAATCATTTCTTTACGTAATATAGTTTTTAGGCTCCGCTTTGTGTAGCTTCTGATAGCATTACAGTAATTGAATTTCAGATGTCTGAAACGCTATTTAGTATTAAACTAACCAGAGCTGGTACTTTTTTTTTTTTTTTTTTTTTATTGAATAGTGGGCAAACGAGCAGACGTATCACCTGATGGTAAGCGATTACCGCCGCCCATGGACACCCGCAACACCAAAGGCGTCACAAGTGCGTTGCCGACCTTTGGGGGGATGGGAAAGGGGATGGGGGGAGGGGTTGGGATATGGGCCTCCGGTATCTTCACTCACTCGGTGAAACACAGGCAAGCGCTATTTCACACCGGTTTTCTGTGAGGCCGTGGTATCACTCCGGTCGAGCTGACCCATTCACGCCGAAGCATAGCTCTCCCACGGTAGAACTATAAAAGCTAGATTGGCTGATGGAATACTTATCTATACTAATAAAAAAGCTGTATAGTTTGTTTGTTTGTTTGAACGCGCTAATCTCAGAAACCGCTGGTCCGATTTGAAAAATTCTTTCAGTGTTGAATAGTTTATTATCGAGGAAGGCTATAGGCTATATATCATCACGCTACTACTAATAGGAGCGGAGGACCAATGAAGAATGTTTCAAAAACGGGGGAAATTTTCACGCTACGGGCAATTTAAGACACAAACGAGGTTGCGTAGGTCAGCTAGTCTATGATATAATATAAGTACGTGAATGACCGAGATTTGCTCACTTTTTTTGTAAATACATACATGTTATACCTACATAGAAAACACCCAAACTCGAAAACTCCTTTAAGCGGGGCGTGAAAAAGCATTTCACTAGGCCGACATAGTGCTGGTCACCATGCTGCACTGTCCTTGTTTGCATTGAGGATGGTGACCACCACTCTTGGATTCTGCTGGTGCTTTCCATCAGGCAGGACAGAGTCATTTTGGTAGCTCATGTACAAAAAAAATCAAATATTTGCAGATTATACAAACATTTGGTCCGACCCGGCAACAGAACCCGAGATGTCAAGCTCGCTACCACTGCGCCACCGAGGCAGTATCTTTCATTACTTCTCGACCTGAATCATATCACAGCATCACACTAATGTTAAGCAAGACTTTTGCACATATAGGTTTTTTTCAAGTTTTTAACCTCTTTTATAACTGACACATATGAATCTACGGAGTAACTATTTATCTGTATCGCGATGTAGAAGTTCTCGCACCAATAAGCATATTTATAACTTTGCAACATCAACCGTGCATGATCACCTAGCCTGGTCGACAGATCTCGGGGTCTATTCCCGGGTCGAACTAAATGTTTAAACAATTTCCATGGTCGATGGAAATTGTTTAAATCAGGTGACCAGTCTTATAGCGGCAGGATAATTTAATACGAGTACGAGGGTCTCTCCAACATTAACTGCATCGGTAGCGCAGTGGTAGTGAATGCGACTGCTATGCTTGAGGTCTCGGGTTCAAATCCTAGGTCGGACCAAGTTTTTGTGTGATCTGCAAAAAATTGTATAGAAGTTTGGGTGTTTTCTATGTATAATATGTATGTTTTTACAATAAAAAAGTGCGTAAGTTATTATATCATTCGTCTAGTACCCATATTACAAAATCTTCTTAGTTTGTGTGTTTTACGTCCAAAAAAACAGAAACAAATGTTCAACAATTGACTTTCTCCTTACGAACTGCCCAATCCTAGCTTTTGACCCTCTAACTTTTCTGAACGAATGTATCCACAAATCAAATCTCCAGAGAAGGGAAATAAAACTCACAAGTGTTGTATAAAAACCCCTAAAGTTACCCCTAAGTTATTATTAAGCACATACCTGACGCCAATCCAACTTAGGACCGCTAAAGTTAAAAACCGAACATTTCATTTAGTTATCGAACTTCCGTAAAAAGTATATGACAAGTTTTTATTTTTAATTTTAATAAGAATTTATGTCTATGGTTTTTTTCGGGTAGACTAGACTTTTAAAAATAGACTGCAGGTGTTAGTCTATGGTCATTCGCTATTCTAACACGCTTATAGTGACTTCATCTGTGTGTTTTTTGTAACCGACTTTTGTTAACGTGTTTATTATTATATTTATTGTCTACAATTGTCAATTAAAAAGATGGACAAATAAACACTAAAGTCGTCTGCTCGTCAAACGTATTATTATATAGGGGGCAAACGAGCAGACGTACCGCCTGATGGTAAGCGATTACCGCCGCCCATGGACACCCCCGCAACACCGGGGGCGTCACAGTTATTCCGATGTCTAAGCTATATTACTGCTAAGTTTAATAAAAATAAAAAGACTGTGGCGACTTCCACATACAACACACATGTCCCCCCTTCTCCCTTCCTCTACAGGACAACTCGTGCTGGCCTCAGAAGTCACCGCTTCAGAGTGGAAGACATACACTCTCGCACTCATCGATTCGGCTCTTCCTTCCTGTGCCGAGCGGTCAAAGTCTGGAACTCACTGCCAGCGCACGTGTTTCCGTCCCACTATGATCCCGGGTCCTTTAAGCGGGGCGTAAAAAAGCATCTCACTAGGCCGCCATAGTGCTGGTCGCCATGCTGCACTGTCCTTGTTTGCATTGAGGATGGTGACCACCACTCTTGGATTCTGCTGGTGCTTTCCATCAGGCAGGGCAGAGTCATTTTGGTAGCTCATGTATAAAAAAAAAAAAAAAAAAAACAGTAACCTACTACAGCGCCATCTACCGAAGATACACTGAACTACTAAGTAACGCACTAAAAGGAGTAACTACCAATCTTGAATCGCGCAATAGAAGATCTCGCGCCGATTATCATATGTACAACATCCTAACATCAACTGTTGGGCAGTAGCCCGCCAGGCATGATCACCTCGCCTGGTCGGAGGATCCTTACTTTGTGTTGGTGGGACATTGACACCCGTTCCTCCACAAGAGTAACAAACACACACACTCACACATCCTTACAAATTTACGAATTTATAATATTATTAGGAAGGAATAATAGGATAGTAGGATGATTATCACACCCACAGATTAAAAGATACATATTGCGAACCAACATTTTGCAGACAATTAAAACGCAAACAAATAAAAAAAATACTTCTTTAAACTTCGTTCCACAATCAAAAGTTGTGACTAACTGGATATCTTTGCTATTCAAGTTTTTTTTTAATTTCAAAGTTGATATTCCGTTTAAAAGTTTTAACAATCACCAATGGGGCAATGGGGGTAAATTATTCCCCCTACCGTGCTATTACTACTAATAACTTTTACAATTCAACCCTCAATTGCTGGAATTAGAATATTTGAGGTAGCTTTGTGGTAATCGGGGGACGAAATGACCCTAAGGACATACTTAAGGAAAGTTAGGCCTCCTTGTTTGAGAAAGGTGACTGTCATCCACATTGTAAATATCTACTTGGTTTTTATGTATTGTGTTACTAAGATCAGGCTTCTGTTATTTATAATATTGTCCCCTATTCATCCTAAGGGTGTCGTAAGAGCCGCAAAGACTGCAAAGAAAAGAATAAGAACAAGTATTATACCAGCCTTCAGCCACTAGCGAGGCAGTGCCTCGTTGGTCTAATGGTTAGCGTAAGCGACTGCAGATCAAGAGGTCTCGGGTTCGATTCCCTGGTTGGACTGCTGTTGGGTTTTTCTTACAAGAAATTCTTAATAGCAGCCCGGAGTATGGTAGATGGTGGTGTTTCTCGCCCGTACTTCGCAAAGCGCGTTAAGCCGGTTGTCATGAACACCTATGACAATCGATATTGGAAAGTCAGTGCCCTCAAATATACTGACAATTAGTTCAACCTTCGAATTCAGGTAGACCTCAGGGTCGCGGAGGTCAAATGGCAGTCGCTCTGTGTAAAAACTGATATTCAGATAAAATCGATTGAACTACTAGCCAAATAATCTTGGGAATAATAAAGGCTAGACTGATGATGAAGTATTATCCCAGCCGGTCGGGCCAGAGTGATGTAGTGGATCTAACCATCGTTTCTAAGGAAAGGCCTATGTCCAGCTGTGGACTACAAAAAGCTGGTGATGATAATGATGAAGGTCGAAAACTGCTTTAAGATAAAGTTGACAACACAAAAGTGTCATTCCTTGATTACCATACAGAAAGAGTAATGAATTATAAAATTTATAAAATACTGCTTCGGTAGCGCAGTGGTAGTGAATGCGACTGCTGCACTTGAGGTCTCGGGTTCAAATCCTGAGTCGGACCAAGTGTTTGTGTGATCTACAAATATTTGTTTTGGAGTTTGGGTGTTTTCTATGTTTAATATGAATGTATTTACAAATAAAAGTATTTATGTATTTATATCAGTTGTCTTAGTACCCATAACACAAGCTCTGCTTAGCTTGGGACTAGATGGCGTTTTGTGTTAGATGTCCGACATATTTATTTATTCATATTATTTATTTAAAAAATATTTGTTATTAAAATAAAATAAAACATTTTTTTACTTTGACTAATGTGGCACACCGTGTGGTTTTAGTCGGTTCGATACCGACACACTGCCGCAAACCCCGGCGGGGTGACAGCCCGAAGGGGTTTCCAAACGTAAAAAAAAAAATGGTTAAATGGTTCAAGCGGTCGCCAGTGTTATGGGATCCAATCCCACATGGGACAGAACTTCGTGTGATCCACAAATTGTTGTTCTGAGTCTGGGTGTTTTTTATGTTCGTTTCATGTATGTTTGTTGGACAAAGGATGCATATACCTAATGCGGGAGTTATCTTTAAAAAAACGAAAAAAAATGTATAGACTTAAGTTCTATGAAAAATCAAAATATACATATAAACGGCACGAAGGGAGTCTATCCCATGACTTTGAGCAGACAATTTGATATAATTTTGATTTTAATATCAATATTCTGTTTAAAAATATGTTTGTAAATTCGTACATAAAAAATTTAATTTCGAATATTATATGCTGCTGTCGACATATTTCTTTGAAAGAATTGCAATCAATGTTATAATAATATATGTTTTTCAATTGTAAAAATTGAAACCTTATTATTGTTAAAGTAAAACTTAATATAAAATCTACTTATTACAATCCTTTGTTTTTTTTTTTATTATATAGGGGCAAACGAGCGGACGTATTGCCTGATGGTAAGCGATTACCGCCGCCCATGGACACCCGCAACACCAGAGGCGTTACAAATGCGTTGCTGGCCTTTGGAGGATGGGGAAGGGGATGGGGGAAGGGGTTGGGGTATGGGCCTCCGGTACCCCCACTCAGTAAGTGAAACACAGCGCAGGCGCTGTTTCACACCGGTTTTCTGTGAGGCCATGGTATCATAGACTACAGGCCCGTGTTGAAAAATTTGAATTCTCACCTGCACTCAGTTGGACAGCTTACAAGTGACGGCATAGTGCTGAATCTTATTATTTTATGCTCTTCTATCGTTCTAGATAGGTCACCTGGTGGTTCAAATGACCCATCATTTTTCAACACGGGCCAGTAGTCTATCACTCCGGTCGAGCCGGCCCATTCATGCCGAACCGTGGCTCTCCCACGGCTTTTTTAATGATACTAATAAAATTACATTTGCGTGTGTGTATTATTTACTTTATTGTATTGAACGTCAAAACGGTGAGTTTGAAGTCAACTTGTTTTAACGTTTAATGAACTAAAATTGATTTGAATTGACAGCCATTACGTCATAAGTGTCAAAATTATAATTTGATAATGGAAGAAAATCTGTATTGACAAATATTTCTTGATTGAGCAAGTCTGAACGTAGACAAATCGACGATTTCGTTACCACAAGATAACATCTGTTTTTTTATTTACATATTATTTATTATTTACTTCGTTGGTTCTAAACTAGCGGTTGGCGTATGCGAATGCCGATAAAGAGGTTTCGGCTTCGATTCCGGATTACGGGTCGAGTAGAAAGTGTTGTTGGGTTTATCTTACAAAATTACTTATTTAAATTAATCAAGCCCGAAGCAGTATATTTAAAAGTTTGACGGTGTTTCACGCTAGTTCCTAGGAAAGCACGTTAAGCCGTCGGTCCCGGTTGTCATGAACACTGATAATCGTTATTGGGTTCGACAGCCTCAAAAACATTACCACTCCTTTTGGCTTCAATGTAGTCGTGTTAAATAGAAAAAATAGTAACAACGAATGCTTCTAATTATCTTAAAACCAACTACATTTCTATTTCCACCATTTTAACGGCTCCTTTTTTTCTGAGTAAAATTTATTGGCGCGTAAATCAACGTCCGACTTGGCAAGTCCACTTTAAATAGCACCAAAGACTTAATTAATAAACGTCAAGTTGCCAAGCGGTTGCATTGAAATGGTTCGGGACTTGGCGAGACTTGCCACGACTTGGCCCTGCTTTATAAAGTGTTGAGGAAGTTTCTTCGGTGTAGGAAACGTGTTGATGAAAATTTGTGTAGTCATTTTTAGTCGACTATTAATTTTCTGACCTCATTTTTTATTCCCACATTATCAATATATTTTGTGTCCCTGACACACACACACACACACACACACACACACACACACACACACACTATTGAGCACGTACGCGTACTAATCTCACACTAAAGTAGCCAATATGTTTGCACTATAACTTTTTTACATACATCATCTTGACAATCCTTAACCTTAGAACATCATAGGTATAAATTATAAGAGGAAGGCGCCAGTGTCTGTAAAACAGTTTATACTATCATAGACACTGAAGTTCACTCTATCTTTATGAAATTAAAACATGTGTACTTAGTGACGTGCTTATATGTGTGACTTAGATAGAAAAAACGTTGTATGGCTTTTTGTTAATAAACTATTTATTTATTATTAAAAAAAGTCACAGAACAATAATTTGTGAGTCACGCAATATATTGTCCCATATGGGATTAAATCCACCACAGGTGACACTACGCCAGCTGTATATATCATTGTGTTGTGATTGTGTCAACTGACTTCACCATAATTATATTAGAATCATAGACATCGCACCTTAGCCATCCAAACAAAATAAAATGTATATATTATAGAGCAAAGGAAATTCGCTGAGGCAACTCACAGTATTTTGTATTTCCCTGAGATAAAGAAAAGTGTGTTTGGCACTTATAATATATTCTATTCCCTCTGGAGGGCAAAGGGAAGCGGTGGTGCCAGAGGGCGACTATACATTCGCTGTCATAGATGATATCTGTATATTTTATTGGGCACTGCGATAAATATAACTATTCGGTAGTCTTTGATACACATAAAGTATATTTATGGCCGTTATAGGTTTTCCGTACCCTGATATATAAGCGGGTAGAAAAAATAAAATTGTTTATGGGTAATTTATGCCGCCAAATTTAAATATCGATTAAGGAAACCTTCAAGAAAAGAGCATACTCCTTCCTAAAATGCCGGCAACGCATTTGTAACGCCTCTGGTGTTGCGGGTGTCCATGGGCGGCGGTAATCGCTTACCATCAGGCGATACGTCTGCTCGTTTGCCCCCTATTTCATAAAACAAAACAAAAAGACAATACCAGCCTTAGGAATATATATCTTGTGTAATGGAGGACTTAAAAATATAGATAAAACGGATACAAAGAACACCCAGACTTAGAACAACAGTTTGTGGATCACACAAAGTGTTGTCTCATATGGAATTTGAACCTACAACACTTGTCTCAGTAGGAAACGGTGTGGCAACCAACCGTGCAGTCGCAAAACAATGAAACAATTAACAGAGTATTAATTTTTTAATAGCTATTGTCTATATATAGTCTGTATAGCATGCGTGTATGTCTATAATTGCGTATAGGAGTGTCCTGTCTTTCCTCAAGAACCAAAGTCTCTCAGCATCTCATCTGAATGCTAAATTTCATCGAAATCAGTGCAGTGGTTTCGCCGTGAAAGCTCAAATAGAGTTACAAAATTTATATTTTTAAATTTTTTGTCTGTCTGTCTGTCTATTTGTTCCGGCTAATCTCAGGAACCACTGGTCCGATTTGAAAAATTCTTTCAGTGTTAGATAGTTCATTTATTGAGGAAGGCTATAGGCTATATATCATTACGCTACTACTAATAGGAGTGGAGCACCAATGAAGAATGTTTCAAAAACGGGGGAAAATTTTCACGCCACGGGCAATATAAGACGCAAACGAGGTTGCGTGGGTCAGCTAGTTATAAATATTACTATGGATTCATCCTATTTAGAAATAAAACATCATAATTCCTTCACGAAAATAACCTACTGTAATGATTATTCAACTGACAAAAAAGATCTCTAGCTCTGAAGTCATTCACACAGCCTCAGGCATTGTCTGAACGACAAAGAAAAGTCAATTTTTCACTAACTTTTCTAGTTTATACTAACAAATTCAATTTGTTCACAATTCACCCATTTTTTGAGGAGAAATTCTTTCAATTTTTCCCCACAACGTGTATAATTTAATAATTGTACTACCAGACTCAATTTTTTTTGTCCTTGGTGAACAATTTTAAAGTAAAATTTCAAATAGTTTGACTGCACGGTTAGTGGTTTAAGCGGTTGCCAAACCGTTTTCTATAGCGCCAAGTGTTGTGGGTTGAAATCCTGCACGAGACCACATTTTGTGCGAACCACAAGTTGTTGTACTAAGTTTGGGCATTCAAGTAACAAAGAAACTAACAAAGGATACTTTTGTATTCAATGCGAGCGAAGACGCGGGTGAGAGTAAGTAAGATTATAAAAATAATCAAATAAGTAATAGCGACCATAAATATTTTCAGTAGCAGATACATTGATCGTTTTAAGTAACAAGAAATAAAGCAATGTCAATTTATATATTAACAAAACGTTGTCCGTCTGTATAAGGTCAATAAATTTTCATTGAGTCTCTTGTGTGACGATCTATTTGAAGTTAGTTCATTCACTCATTCATAACTGACGTTTGGTGGTTTGAGTCACACATTCTGACGGACTCAAATTATATATTTGACTGCCTCAGTGGCAGGTGGCGCAGTGGTAGCGTATGCGACTGCTGTGCTCAAGGACTCGGATTCTAT